>OV121123.1:7550146-8165524 GCA_921293315.2 Nemurella pictetii | reverse complement strand
TTGATGCGCAGTAACCTCGGACTAATCACAAAAAAATAACCCACACCGGTGCCCCGAGCACGCATTAATTAGGCTAATGCCCGCGCGCGGTGCCTTCCCCTCTAGGGGGATGACAGTTTAACCCCCGGCCTGACCTTCGCGTGTTTTCCACCCTTAATATCGCGAACCCGGCGCCTCCACCGCATAGAAAAAGTGAGCTGCGGGGGTGTGGGGATGTGGGGGGGGGGTAATTTAATCACTTGCTATCTGCCCTTGTTATCTCCGAATGTAGGGCCGGTGGGCGGGTGTGGGGGGGTGTGGGTGGGGGCGGCTCCACAGGGAACATCGTTTCCACATTACATCAGATTAGCTTGGCAATCATGCATCGCCGGTGGATTTCACAGGGGGTTGGGCTTGGTGAGTTAATACCGTTATTTAGTGGAGAAATATTGGTCGAAAATTGTTGTTCCGAAGAGATAAATGAGGGGTGGATTTTTGCCTTGGAAAATGAGTTTCTGTCTCTATTAATATAGAATGCTATCTATGTGGATTTCAATCAAAATGAACGCCACTATTATTTTAAGAAGCAGCTTGTATCGGTTTTCCTCGTGTCGCTTTTCTTTTCGAAGCTAAGAAAACGAATGAAAGTTATTCGAGACTAATTGGGCGTGCCATGGAAGCCTCTCGCCGGCATGCATTATTAAAACAACCCCTTGGTTCACAACCCTTTCAATTTTCAACAAGGACCGATCAGCTGTACAAACACATGGCAGGCTACGAATTAATTCCACAACATTAAAGCAGATAGTCCTGTCACAACTCCCATGGCTGCACCCAGCCGCGCGTATGCATCTATAGGTGAACTCAGAACATGCCCTACCACCTCGTCGAATGTCAATTAACCTTCAACCACCAACTACCCCTTCATTTCGTACCCCCGTACAGCCACGTGCCGATCGCAGCTTACCGCGGGACGAGACGCTGTCTAGAGCACGCCACTCGCGTCTCACGATGCCTTCTTCAGAATAACAACCCCTAGCTAGCATAGCAACGAGACGAGCACAGCCAGGACGTTCTGAGAGTTAAAGCGGCCAGACGCGTGTAGAGCACTGCGCGACGTGTTTGGTATTTCGACTGTTTTGACGCTCGTTTTTTCTGGCCCGGGTTCGATCGCGCATGGTGATCGTAATCGGGTAATTGAGAACATGTGAGTCGTGATGCGGCTTATGAGGAAATGCTGTATGTGCGGGGGGGGGGGGGGACACGAAGATGTCAGGATGCTGCGGGTGAAAGGCAAGGCAAGGCTGTAACTTGTCAAAATAACAGCCCATCACACTTCACGCTTTTCTTTCCCGACGTTATACAGAGAAAATAGTTAGTTTTCCTAGGTCCGGATACAATGTCCGGACATCTAATTATCCTTCCAATAACCACGCTGACAGCTAATCGTCTCCACCTATTTACTATTTATCGCGGAGAATAACATAGCTATCCGTACATTGTAATACCGGGCCTAATTTTTGTTTGAGGTAGCATGCCAACATTTAGAAATTCCGTGCTGTGTTTTAATAGGCAACCTTATGGGTTGGACTACTTGATTGTCAAGTAATCGGCGTTATATAGCACAAAGTTTAAGTTAAACTCGAGTTTAAGATGACAGAATTTGTTGGTATCGACTAAATGTTTAGTGGCTCCGATGCCATTTAGGAAAAAGGCAACATTTGACGGAGACGTTGTCTCTGCTTATAGAAAAGACTTCGGCTATAGCCATAAAGTCCAAGACAATTAGGCGCGTAGGCAACGTTTATAGACACTTTTATCGGCGACTATCCAGGCATCTTTATCTAGCTGAGGACAACCCCGCCTCAAGTACCCTCACAAAGTCGGGCGAGTCGCCAGCCGGCGCCCCCTCAATTCCTCCGGACCAGAGATGAAATCTGAACAGAATGTCCATATAGATACCCGAGATTGCGATAACACTGTCAATATTTTATTTCTATAAAAGCATGAAGCATGTAACCCGACATACACGATGCCTCAAGTACCGTCAACAGACACGAATAATTTGTCGCGACAAAGAATTAAGAGAGCTCTTGTAACATAAAATCCAAGTCCTTGTCCATGCTGTTATTGCAGCCCGTCTAACGTTCCGAGCGACGCAAGATCAAAGACGAACTCTCCGCGCATCATAAGGATGTTTTCATCAAGAAAGCGTTGTCGCGTTCGGTTCCCGGTGTCTGCATGCTCGTGCGAGGAGCGCGTCTCAGGTTCACCCATTTGGCAGCGAGTTCGTCGAAGACAATTACGAAGTGAACGCGCGCTCGCGTAATAATCCCGTCACAAACGAGCGCCGAATTGCTCGTCAAGCTGTGCACACGACAATTATCTTGAAATAGACCGGAATGGATGTTTTGTCAGGCGTGCGACGGATTCGAATAGTCGAGCAGCGACGACCCTTTGTCCCGAACTTTTATTTAGAACACAGATAAAAGAACAAAAAAAAGCGTCAAACTTTGTTTTAAAAGCTCGAAACTTAATTGGATCGACACGTGCATAGAAAAAAATATACGGTGGAAAGGAAATTTGATGGGAATCATATCCGTGTCGTCTGGCATTTCCACGATTTCCATGCGGACGGACGATTTCCAGCCCCCGCACCCCCCTGGGCGACAGATGACGGACGACGAATGCATTTCCCCACAGGTATTCGTTTCCACGGAAACCGACCCCCACCCCCACCCCCTGGGATTGATCGTGTTGTCACGGATGTCGGCCAGACGGCCGCCGCCGCCGCCGCGTGCGAGTGGAGTTTCCCGCGCGAGCACACTTTCCCGGCCGGTTTTCCGCGTTAGTTTCCGTCACGACAATGCGGCCGCGAGTTTTCCGGCACGCTTTTGGAAGGCGTGGCTTGTGGCGAATGAAACCTCTCGAAATCCAACAGCGTCGTCAGCTGTCATCGTGAGGGATGATCCATCCACAACCAAGCGTTTTAGCATCACAGTGAAAGAAGTTCTAGACATCAGCAATGTTCTAGAAGTTAAAGGCATATTTTCAGCTAAGTTAACTTCCCGTTAAGAATCAAACAGAATCTGTAAAATAGTTTCTTAGCTTAACCGGCCCTTAAACAATTTTTTCTTATACATTTTCTTAAACACCTGTCGATACAGTGACGTATCAGCCATAACACTCAATAAAGTCACTAAATTTTCCGCTTTTCCGCGCCAACCTGTCCTAGCCGCATGGCAGCCGCCATCTGCTGCACACATACAGTTCTGGAAGTCCTGGAAAAGTCCAGGAAGTCCTGGAAAACCCACTCAAGCGCACCACGAGCAGGACTTGTCTACCTAATCATAACGCATGCCTTCGCCGTTCGATCCGGCCACTGCATCAGAATCCCATCGAGATTCAACGATGCGCACAAATCGGGAGCTACGGGAATAATTGAATCACACCAGTGTCATCATGGCATGCTCGGTCCGGTCCCCGGTGGTCCCCGGTGGTCCCCGTGGCTGGTCCCCGTCCCGGCTGCATTTGATGCTGGGCGCCAGTTGACGCCATCAGTGAGAGTTGCGTTGACATGCGTTGGACTAGAGAGAACGCTGGCGGCAAGGAGTGGGACACTCGGCGGTGGCCGCCATTAAGTGACTCTCGAGCGTGTGAGCGGAGATGCTGTGCAGTTTGGATTGGGAAACAAGCTTTTTGGAGCCGGCTTAGCCAAAGCTAAGTCTTCTAATACTCCACAAAAACGACAAAACGAAGCGAATTCTCCTTACGTTTTCATAGTGTTTTTCTAAGTTATATCGCAGATATATAATGGTTGGAAGCTGTTCTCGCTAAAGGATGCCTATAGAGACTAGAAGAGACGCCTAGAGACTTGTAGATATACCTAAAGACTAGATAGAGACGCATATAGAAACGTCCAGAGACTAGAGGGAAGCGAAAGAATTGAGTGCTATTTCGGATAGTGGCAAATGCCTGGACTCTGGAGATCCATGGACTCCTGCTTTCCTCTGGAGGCATACGGTAACCGTGTTCCCAATACTGGTTCTCGCGCGATCGCTTCAAGTTAAGCAATACCGCGCTGGGTCAGAACTGTGATCGGTGACCATTGCCTGACGAGCTCAATTCTGGTCGCAGGGTTTGAAGCACATTCATTTTCTTGTCTTGCCGATCAATTTCTTTCGATAGCGCGGATTGGCGGCGTAAATTACACCCCGTAAGCTTTATAATCACCCTCACTATGTCTGTGTTACAGGCCGACGCCTATAGCACATGGTGTCGACCATAAGTATGCGAAAATGGGTGCGAATTTCCCAGTCCGGAAGTTATTTACACTTTGAACCGACGCTCATAGGAGGGACAGGAAAGATTCTAGGTGATTGTAGGTGATTCTGATTCTAGGTTCTTGGCGATTTTTGTTGTTTTTACACCGGCGCTGCTTGCGACAGGCAATCATCGCGCTTTGAGAAGAACTTCCGCCTTCGTTGCTCGATGTCGGGAAGAGTGTTTACGTGATCAATCGATCGGATCGACAACGCGGGCGGTAGCAATTTTTCTCTACAGTTTTCGTGCACTCTGAATTCATTCTCGTAGCGCATCGTATATAGCGTATCGTATATATCGTATCATGTTTCAAGGTCAAGTGAGTGATGCCAGGTTTTCGCCATCAAGCCACCCCTATTATGCGGCTATGTATTTAAATGTATTTAAGTTTATTTATGTTTCTTTATCACCTTAATGAGCCAGTTTTTTTACAGTATTCAGCACATTATTTTATCAATATTCTTTAACCCACCCCCTATGGCTCACAATTAAATCAAACCCCATGCACTTTTCATGCTAAATACCAAGAAATATGAACTGAAAATATACCTACAGTTATAAAATCGTTTCTAAGCCAAAATTAACCTTTTGATTTGAAAATTTGATGATAATTGTAAGTAGAAGTTGGCCCAAAGTGGCTCAATACGGCATAAAAGTCTCACTGTACGAAGCGCTATCCAGGCCATAGAGATCAGTGGTTTCAACAGACGTAGCTTCCACTGAAGAAAATTAATGAAGCGTCATTGTTACCCATTGAGAGACAAGATTTCAATGTAAAACATATCTCAGGTTTCAGTGCGGTTTTTAACCCCTAGATACATACGCTGTCCAAACATGAAATAGACGCCCGAGCAAAGTTAGAGCTTCAATAATGCATGCCGTATTTTCATTGGCATCCGAACTGAATGGGAGATATAGCACGTGCACAGCTATCATCACGATAGACCCCCTTTGATGCTACATGCTAATGGGGTGCTTAGCTATAGAGCAATGCCCTGACCTTTCACCCATCATTTGAGACAGAAATTGAACACCGAATCCGACTTCGATCCGTAAGGTGTGGGTATGTAGCTAGTGGCGACAGGTGACAAGATGATGGTTTGACATTTGCTTACGTGCCTGTTAAGGAAAATATTTAGGCGCCAACTTCTCCCCGAAGTGGAAGATTTTTTAAATAGTTGACTGCAAATGACGCATTAACGATGCATTTTATAATGCGAATGTCCTCGAGTCGATATGCATGTAATCGGATTGAAATAATCATGCAAAATATGGAGCTAATTAATTATTAATATCGATAATTGACGGGTGGATATTCACATGGAACTGGAAGTGATGCGGAATGATATTGATTTCATGACGTGGGTTTCATGACATAGAATTCATAATATTTTATCGATACTCTCCCCGAGTTAACTGAACACGTTAGGCAAGTTTGTGCAAGTATGGGCAAGTATTGGGCAAGTATTGGGCAAGTATGGACAATTATTGGGAAAGTATGGGAAAGTATGGACAATTATTGGGAAAGTATGGGAAAGTATGGGAAAGTATGGGAAAGTATGGGTAAGTATGGGTAAGTATGGGCAAGGCAACGGTGCGGGAAAACGAGTGCCGGCACCGGGATGCGAACCCGTCAGACTCCGCTGCTTTTCGCGGGCGCACTCGATTTCCCCATCAATCGCGAGAAAATAATTACTAAATTTCGGATCGTTTTCACAAGTACAGCTCCTTTACGTCTAGAATAATGAGTCCATCCAAGTGGTTTTATTCCTGTACTAAATTATAAGCATCCGATTTAGATATATTAGATATTTAGTGTCTTAAAAATTGAGTATTGGTGCTCTTTACGAAAACATTCTTAACACCTGTCCACTATAACAGGGTGTCAATTGACAGTCAGTGTCGTTGACATCTTTTTTACCCCTGGATTAATGTCAAATTCCGTGGTAGCAGCCAATCAGTAAGGTGAACCTCATTTGCTTTAGGATTATCTCATCAACTCCAGAGTAAACATTATGAAAGCATCCCTAAAAATTAAAAATATCAACCACCAGATAAAGCATCTTCATCCAGCTTCAAGCACCACCGGACTGCTGCTGGCATTATCCGATATGATTAGCATCGCCCAGCATCCGTGACTCATCCACATGGTAATCGCTCGCTTGCGAATATCACGGGTTTATACCGCTAAAGGGTGAAGGGTGGGGTGACCTTTGCACTGTTCGCCATTAATAATTCAACTCGGAATCAACGACAAAGGTGAGATGGTTGCACCTCGATTCGCAGCCTCTCCTCATGTTTATGCATTTTGCATCAAGAAGACAGATCACAAGTCCGAGCAGAAGTGTTGGAGCGAACAGCGGTTAGGTCGATGAATTGGTCCATCTAAGGATTCTAGTGAAATGTTGGACAGCTCGTTGTAATGGAATGAAAATATTGAATAGCTGTTGTGTAATTCGAAGAAATATGGTTATCTAATAGATTGGTCGACAAGGAAGTATTTCTCGTTTGTTACGATGCTTTTCTGTGATACGTTTCTAAAAATATCGGTATCCAGTTGAAAAGGCGCACTCTTTTAGATATGTTATCGCATAGAAATTGCAACCCCTAAAGCCTTTCTCGTCTCGCATTCGCTATAAAGTAGAACAGAAAGTTCAACACAGTTGCCAACCAGGATGCAGTACATGGTTTACGAGAAGAACTAACCACACACAAAATTTCCGCCGTGTCTTTCGCATTTTAATCAGCTGGTACCACAAAAAAAATATATAAATAAAATCCGCGAAAGCTTGGAACTCTCTTTCCATCGCAAGAAGCTCGAACACAAAACAGCAAAACTTCCAACTTTCCAAGCTCCGAAATAACCACAGCTTCACTGCACACAAAAACCCCAAACAACAGTGGAATGCCATCCCGAAATCAATCCCACTCACTCACATATTCATATTACCTATATTTCTGACAGGGTCGCTACCCTTAACTGCAATCCCGCCAAAAGGCCAACCATCTGAAACCCACTTAAGCACAACCTTATACTTGGTTCTAAGACGGTACAACTCGTCAACCTTCCAGCACCGGGAAACGTAAAACCTATAACTTTTGGTATCATTCCTATAGCTCGGTCACACGTCACGCGACATCCTGCCTGACGACGCTACTCCCAAAATCAACCGAACACAGGCACCAAAAACAACCCGAAAAACAAATAACGCATCACTAAATTTGGAAGCCATGGAAAGTATCAACCCTAACCCGGGACATCTTCGTGCTCCAACTTCCCCGAATCTCCTATCCCACACCAAACCGACCCGACAAACAACTTAACAGCCGAAACAACAACGTTATCACTTTCTTATAAGACTCGTGAATCCTTTCCCAATCATAGCAAGTTAGTTTTTAGAAGAAAAAAAAACTAAATTTTTACTGGGTAATGAATGCCAAGTCCCAAGCTCAAACTCAAGTTTAGACCGAATTGATAAAGCAGGCAGCAAAGCTTTGCCAAACGTCGGGAGAAGTTAGCATTCATTTCCCAGTAGAAGTTTTTTTTCCTCATAACACTGAAGGCGCGAAACCCCGCCACCAAATTCCACCACCCGGTGCACCAGCACCACCCACAGTGCATCGCGAAGTGTAAACAGCCCATCAGACAACAAAACCAATCGACAGCAAATACATACGTCTCAGTCCCCAATCCATCTCGTAGTAGCAGTCTTCACCCTCAGCGCCTTTGAAACACAGCCACGCTACCCTACCACAAATTCACGGCCACGCGCACACACACCGACACACCCACACACGCGACAAGCGACGTCGACGTCGGCGTCGGCCGGGCAGTGTTGGCGTCGCGACGCCCGAGCATCGAATGCGACGCCGGCGTCGCCGCGTACCACGTCGGCGTCGGCGTCGGCGTCGGGGCCCGGGGTGGAATTGTTGGGGTAGGCGGGCGCTGGGCTACGCCGTCGGGTCTGTCGGCACTCGGCAGGCCCTTGTGCGGCTTAAGTGCTGGCAAATTCTTGATGGTTGAATTTGCAAGTTTGCTGAGCGCTGATGGCTGTGATGCTATTAACTAATGCCCGCGTTGTTGCGGTGCCGGTATTGATGCTGGTGCTGGTATTGCTAGCAAATATGCTTTCAAATGGTATGAACAGTTGCGTCGCAGTTACACCGGTGTGTGCTGGCGTTTTGAAAGGGTACGTATTAAATATTACTATATTACTATGTATACAAAAATCTCTGGAAGAGATACATTGTTTTCTCTAAATCATAGTCTCAGGACCGGTGTAGGTCAAATGGCTAACCTCCAGATAAAAACTTATCTTCATGGAGACAACCAATCGGTTGCTTGTGTTTTCTTACTGACTGGACAATGTAAGACGGGCCCTTGGTCTTTCAATGTTCAATGAAAGAAGAGGAGCGAAACAAATCTCGAAGTTTCGCCACCCTTGGCAATATACGTGGGGGTATGTGCCCTATGACGTCCCCCATGGCTTAACACGAGTGAAGTGAGTGCATTTAAAGGTAAAGGTTAGAGGGTGAAACACCCACAAGTTTTCCGCGAGTTAGGTCCCAAGAGTCCTTTTATCGACCTGTCAAAATTTCTAGCCAATGACAGCACAAGATCACTGCGCCAACGTTCGTTAAAAAGGGCACCGAAAAAGGGCTAAATTGCTGCCACCCTGCGCAAACGTGTACGGGTACACGCCACACGAGTGTTCCGCGAAAATGACCACCATGTTTGCGCGCTACTATTCCCGAGCACAATCCTTCAGGTTCGTGTACATAAATTCCGGAAGACCGACAAACAACTCGCGAAACATAAACACGTACTTTATGGCCGGCTCCCTAGAGGTGTAGCGAGCAAACGGCAAAGCACACAGCAAGGGCAACGTTTCGTGTTTAGTGTTTCCCAGTCGTCCAGAAGGAATTACGTCTAGGTGCGATTTACTATAGCTGCACAGAGCGTAAAGTTAGTGAAGGAAAAATATCTAAGAATGTTATGGTATTCACAACAAAATCGAGATTTTAAAATTTTCTTTTCCTACCCACTGGTTTAAAGATCTAGTGTGCCCGGAGCCATGGCGCAAAAATTTCACAATCGGTCTAATATCTTACTTTCTGAAATTGCCTGTACACTATGCCTTAAATAGGAATCAAGTGGCTATATGAAAAGTAGTGGGCTCCTTTTCAAAATTTTAAACACACAATCCCAGCACCCTCACGGTTCGAAAACGCGAAACGCGAAACCCTCAGACCGTTCGGCCGCATAGCGGGAGTATAGACAGTATATGGGATGGTCATGGAAAAATAGCACAGTCAGGTGGGAAACCCAACTCTTCGTCGATGTTCAAACGGCGTTAGAACTTAGCCAACCGTCGACTGCATAAAAGCTAATTACTTCGCGCAATTGTTAATTACGTGAATTAGTGCTTGTGTGCGGTGTCTCGAGCGTTTGTGTGGGGGTGGTTGTTGCTGCTGCTACTGCTGCTGCTTGCTTGCTTGCTTTAGCGCGCCAGTTCATAGGTGTACTAATTAAATTATTTTATTAAGCGTTGATACACGCTTTTAGTTTAGACGCAAGTGCTAGAGATGATATAATAGAACATGGCTGGGTATTATGATGCTGAAAGTTAGTTGAAATAGCGAAACCATTGCCCTTTTCACCTATAAGACCCATGAAAAGACAACTTATTTCTCTTACATGAAAACTATGGCTTGTGAATCCTTAATTGATAAGATGTGATGGACTTTTCGTAGCGATCTCTAAAGTAAAGTCACCTTGTCGCTGTATTTTTAGAAAGAGAAAACACAGAAAATGAATTAGCGACCACGTCTCGTTAATTATGCGTCGCTCACGGGAGAAAGAAACAGAGAAATGAAAACTCGACTGGAATAAACCGGCGTAGTAGTAATTCATAGGGGAGGCAACTCAGAAAATTAGGGAAACTTGCGTTGCTTGCTCGAACTTTGTGTAGTATGTATTCACAATTCCCATGTAACAGTTTTTTTTTTGTTAAAAAAAAACTAACCGGGCACTTCGAAAGTTTAGCCAACTAGAAATTTGAAACCCAGCATTTTTTGTACCACAGCCGATCGACATAGTACAAGCCTCGTATTACATGGCTTTTTCGTACTCACTCCATTGTTAGGCAGTCATTTAATTAAGCCAAGTATGCGTTACCGTTTTTTTTTCGCCAACTCATTCACGCACATGTTTTGCATTTTCCCGCATTTTCCCGCATTTTCCCGCAGCCGTCCCCAGCGGGCCTCGCCATCAGCGCACATCAGCCGATAGGTAATATTAAACCAATTAAAACTCGCGCCCTACCTGCCATATCGTGGAAATCGATAGATAATTAAATGGAAATTCCATGTCGTTTCAGGTTGTTAAAAAGTGGAAAAGAAAACTGTAGATCATTAATTTCATGAAACCACCCCACCCATCAAACTGTGGACGTCGCACGTGCAGCGCCCCTTTGTAGCGTATAGCGCTTGACAGAAACTATAGATTACACTCAGAATTCGGCAAGCTGTCACCAAAGTATTGATGGCACACGCGATTCCCATGAACTTGACTGAGCCCACGCAGACAGCTACGTCTTGAGTGAACTCTGACACTTTCCTTCTCGATGGCAACCCGTTTCCTGATAGATGACATTCCTTGACACCCTTTTTTGGCAAAGAGCTTTTTCGGAATCCAATTCCAGGATTCCAGGAATTCCACAAATTGTGTACAAGTTTACCCACCATGACGTATACTGTATGAAAATGGGAAACTTGGCCGATATAACATTGTTGGGCTGGGGACAGAAGCGTCAGCGCTGCATAGGCGGCGTGGTTAGGAATTAGAGAACTACACTCACAGCCATCTAGGTGCAATTTAACCCAATGTCTTAATTAGTGGCAAACAAAGCAGCTCACGGGGACTTTGTTTACCACTCTCAACCTGAAGTGTCAACCGACAGTTGACATATTAAAGAGTATATCTTCGTCGGTGATGGCTTAACTTGTTTACTTTATTACTTTTACTTCAACCCGGTCCGCTAGGCCCACCACCAGCGCCTTTCCGCCAGATCTCGTCGAGTTTCATCTATTCGCCAGCCTCGCAAGAAACTTGGTTCTATAATAAGTGACAACTAGCATCCAACTAGCACCTTAGCATAACGGACAGACAGGCTACAGCCGCTAATTTACAGCAAGGAAACTACCGACTTCCCATCTAGATCGATCGGCCTTCGGAAAGGGGCTGTAAGGAGGCGTGGGCTGGGGGAGGGAGTGAACTTGAAACTCTTGTCTGATGGCTACGACCTCCACGCGATTAACGATGGTTAATTAACCAGCTATAACATCCCAGCGCGATGCCCACTTGCACCCTGCTCATGTTTACCCCGGCTATAACACGGTACGGGTAACAGGTTAAACGTACCTACTGCTTAACTACCAGCGTAGAAGCCGTGTTTATAACCCAATCAGGACTGACACGGCAGACACGGAGAGTTAATTGCCTCTTCGACTGACTCTAACTGAATTATCAATTTAATCGGGGGGTTGATTGAGCGCGTGGAATCAGGGGTAGGGGGTTGGGTGGGAAACGCGAAGATTTCGGGGGCCACAGTGGGGTATGGAGGTGAGCCTTTCGATAAAGGCGACCGCATAGTAAAAAGCCACGACGAAAAATTGGTATCTAAGTTTCTCATTCATTTTCCTTTGTCCATAAATGACTGTGAGTATACGAAACTCGGTATAACAATGTTTTCTCGGTGGTTTTCTGTAGACAGTTATTTCCGAACGAACGAAATGACCTCCCCAGCATCTGTCTCCACAAAACGGCAGTCAGTTTCGCAAGAGATTCGATGAAAACAGCAAAATTGGTGCACGCAAATGTAAAATGATACGAAATCGCAAAAAAATGCCAAACCCACCACTTTTCTCTGGCGATAAGTAAATTTGACAGCGGCAGTCGAGACAGAGTGAGCAGAAGTAGGACAGTATACCGACATGTGCGTCGAGTTTCAAGATGCCAATCTCTCGCTAACAACCCCCTGGTAGACTGCTTGGTGTCAAGTGGTGTCAAGTTAGCATGAGCAGCAACCCCGGATGTGACCGATGCCGGAAGCGAAGCGACAAGCCGCCCCGATCGCCTCGTCGGCAACACTTGATAATGATCAAGTGGCGCGAGGGACCGACAATTGATATTGTGACAAGGCATAATATCTAGGTGTGTACATGGTGTTACAACAGCTAAAAGCTTTCTATGCAGAGCTATAGGGTGTCTGGTTATGCTGTCACGCACCCCTAGCTTTTTTATGGGAATTATTGAACTCAGCACCTACTAAATTTGTTTGATAAATGATGCAGTAATAAACAACTTGTTAATCGAAATTGATGGCATGTGATAACGCTTTGATAAACACGCTGCTTGCAATATAGAGCATGTTAAATACTGCGGAATTTTCGGTGAAAATTGGGCTGGAAAATTTAGAGCAAAAGACAATTTTGACGTTCATTAAAAAGCTATGGCGTGTCTATCATCGTGGTCCTTTGATGTTTTTTACTTTTTTAACGAAAACACTTTTTTTTGTAATGTGTCATTATAATTCTGACAAAGGTAGTCTAAATATCTACTTCCCCATTATAGTTATTTGATCTTTGCGAGAATTTCGCAAAATTCCGGTCTAGTTCATCGTCAGATTCCGAGCAGACACACTACCAACCTTCAAAGTGATTATTATCGTGACGTCAAATTCCCATTTCACACAAATCGTAACTAATTCAGTTTGAAAATCGTCCTCCCTTCACAAGGCAACCCAATTATCTCCCCCGCCGTGTCAGCCGACAATCACCATCCCTTTGATAACAAACATCAACAACATTAGCACCCCTACTGCCCCATACATCAATCGACCGTTGTGTCAAAGATTCAAGATCAAAAACCAGATCGTAAACATTTTCTAAAGGTCGCTGGGCCGTAACTTTAATTTAATCAGTGCCACGTATCAGCTACTGTTGCCTGGAGAAGGCATCCCACCGTTTTTATAGACTAGTGGGGTGTGTAGCAGATTGCAGTGTGCAGGGTGGCTTTTATCGTCAGGGTTGGTGGGGGTGAATGCTTACATCTGACTTTTGCTGGGTGGAGCTATCTTGGTAGAGTGAGCACCACATGGAGAGGGATAAAAATATCTACTAAGTGTGATTCGAACTTAGATGCAAATACGTGTTGGATGGTTGCATGCATGTACGGTACATATTATTGGAAACGAAAGGGATATTACTGATATTACTCTCACTTGAAGCCGATATGCTGGAGTTAGTGCTTTACTAGAAATTGCTGCAAGTAATTTGCAATAACAATTAAATAACAATTAAACATAAAAAATAAATAAAAAGCATGGACAGGAATTTCCTTATACATAATTAAATTTCAACCACCCAAGTGCTCTTTCCTAATAAATATTCTGAGCTGCATTAGTTTTCAACTAGAAGTTGAGCTCTTTGGGTCTCTTATCAGACAAATCATTCATAGGAATCAATTAACCAATGGTAATTTTTGGTATAACACCTGTTTTTCATCACTCTCCAGGTTTTGTCGAACCCGAACAGAAGCGGTTACGCATAAGGACGACAATGAACTAGAGTCGAATGCTTGGAACTTGGAAGCGAGTACAACAGATACGGAAAGCATGGATCTGTGAAGGAATCGTGCCGGTGGTATTGTGCCGTCTCCGTAACAAAGCCGTACTGAGACATGACTACCTCGTAATCGTATAGTTACAAGCACGGTATGTTCCACTGCTTTTTTATGACTCGTGTCTTTGCTTAACTTTAGCACGACATTTAAGAAAAAACTGCAGGGTAATGAGTGTTAAGCTCTCAACGTCAATTATTCCTGACAGTTCATAAAGCTATGCTGCCTGCTTTAGCAAGGGTCTCATCTCACATTAAGTCCCAAACCAAAAATAAACCAAAAATCTAACAGAAGATCAGGAAGAAGAACAGAAGACCAAAAATCTTTGATGAAATCTCCGCACATGAGGATGTATCCGCTGACATCAAACCTCGAAACGATCCCCGTTACTTGCCCGATACTAACTAACTTTGCATCTCGTCAAATTACTAGGTACAGGCCTTCTTTATTCTATGGTACTAGGTAGGGTTTTGACCGCAGTGGGAGCACTAACAGCACAGGCCATGGAATAAAGTTTTAGTAACGCTAGGTACTCTGTCTTTCGACTCGGTGATTCGTGCCGCTCTGCCTTATGTTCAAATAAGGCAGCTTTTTGTGGATCAATCGCCGATATTCCGTTCATTTAGGGTATGTTCTAGGTAAGTAGGTACCTTTTAATAAATTAGCATGGCAGTTTCATTAAAAAATTCAAAAAGTTATCAACATAACTTGAAGAAATCATTCGTATTCAACACCTGCCTAATAACTAGGCACATCGATTGACTTGAAACACAATACTACGTCTCGAGACTCGTCACAAACGTCCGTGTATCGAGTAAGTAATCGTTGGCGAAGCGAGTACTCACCACGCGACGACGGGTGGTTCATGAGGATGGCCAAAGGACACTCGTCGTCGTCCAGGATGTACTCTCGGTTGTTGGTGCCGCCGTTGATCGTGTCGCTGTGCTCCACCGGCACCGCAGTGTTCACCTGCGCACCAATCAGAGCACAGAGTTAGAAGAAGGTTCACCAATCACGGGGGAGCGTTAGCAGTCAATCGAGTCGTTCACCAATCACAAGGCAACGTTTGCCGTCACGGCGGTTGTTTCACAGCTCGCGACGCAGCCAATGCATTCTTTGGTGACAATTTTACTCAATTCACTCAAACACTTGCTGTTTTGCTAAACATCACTGCAAAATCAAGTGGACTACCAAAGAACTGTAATTTTTTTGACCAATTCCTGCGAGCTTTTTGGCGTGGATGGTTTCTTTGTCCGCTCTTGCCCAAAATCAGGCATGATTACAAACTTGCAAAAAGAACTAGGCTCTACTAACTCTGTACATCCCAGTAGGTACATGGTAAACTGTTTTCTCAACAGCTAACTTGCAGGTACCCCTCAACGTCGTACTGGCAGCGGCTATGCACAAAGGGCAACAATATGCCCATCATAGGACAAAATGCCAGCGGGTACAAAAATGCATTTTAAATAGGTCACAAGGTTTATAATTAGAAAAAATATATCAAAAATTAGTATCCATAAAATGAGGTATTGGTATGACTTACAGCGAGGTATAGACTTTAGGTGAAAAGATCAGAGTTCAAATCCCGGTACGGATACAAATTAAATTATGGAATGGATATTTATTTCTTATAATAAATATCTACCGTGCAACGAGTATTTACATTTAGGTTCAAATCACACCAGGAACGCTATTTTGTAAAAAAATTGTTATTGAAGTCACTCGTCTTATCAACGAGATTGTTCTTTTGTCCCATTAAAAACATTGACAAAAAAGGAGATCTCATATCATTTCACCGTCATAAAAGTTACAAAAACGCCCCCCACACCACAAAGTCATCAGCCAGACGGGACGTTACCTGCACGAGACAGAACTGCTGCGCGTCCTGCTCCTTCTCGAGGCCGTACTTGTCGAGCATCTCCTTGACCACCTGGTGGGCTGAGTCGCGCACCGACAGCAGCAGCGTCTTGTACGGCACATCCCGGCACAGCGCCTCGCCATAGATCTTGAGCGTGCCGCCCGTGTCGGGCCCACCGTCCTTCGAGCGGAACTGCTGCAGCTTGCGCTCGAGCTTCTGCTGCCGCCGCCGTCGCATCACCGCCTCAGGGTTCGAGATGGAACGCGTGAAGCTCGTCTCAGGCAGCTCTGCAGGGGCGGGAACGGCGTTAGGACACGTCGTCGGGTGCGTTTCCGTGATAGTGTTGCTGGGTGCGTTGCAGTGGCTTTGTAGCATGGAGGGTTTGCGGGATTTTGCTGCAGGTATGGTTTCGGTTATGTTGTACCGGGGGAGGTGCTGGTTAAGTTTCAGGGACGATTGATAATGTTGCGTAGAGGTTTTTGGTGATGTTGAACCAGAGAAGGTTCTAGCATATGGTCTTGTCATGGTTTCTGTGATTTTGTTGCAGGGAGGCTTTCGGTGATGTACAAGGGAAGGTTGTGAAGTAGCAGGGAGAGGTTTGGTGATAAGTGTTACGCGGATGGTGTTAGCAATATTTCAGCCGGACAGGATCACTGTTCATTTTCTTAGTCAGTTTCAAATTCTGCAGCTTTGGGTTCATTTTATTTTGGTTTCCATTGCAAGTATTGGAAACGACCAGAAATGAACACAGAACCACAGGATAAGAAACTGAAAAAGTCAATTAATAGTTTCGGTAGGTTCAAAAGACATGGGTTCAACAGGATCGTCTCTGGGTTTGCCAGAGACCGCGTGCAACTCAATGCAGGGGCAAGAGAAAGCCTTAGTGGAGAACCTAGACATGTTTGCTACACTCAAGATTGGTCCTAGATATTGAAATTTTTACACCAGAAGCTCGTTTAATAGCAAAAATACTCTATCGATGCTGTTGTGACTTGCAAGCTAACACTCAATCAACGAGTCTGGATTTGAGCAAAGCATACTTCCTTTAAATTCTCCTATATCTCTAGCATATGAATGCTGAATGAAATTTTCGTAAATTCTTTCTTGTCAGCCACATTTCTAGTTGGTATATCACTCGTGACGCGTGACGCTCTGCTTACTACAATTCACCTGCCAGTCGGCATTTCCGTACTCATTGAAGAATGGTAGACTCCTGGTTACGTTTGCTTACACCAAAACATCTCTGCTCAATATTATGATTCACAATCTAAATTTTTGTTACTTACTAAGCCGTGCTAGCCTGCTTACCCCTTTTCTTCAACTGGTACAGAGTTGGAACTGAGAGCTACCGAGTTTCAACACTAGAACACCAAATGAAAGTGTGGAAGGAGAATTGCATAGCGGTGCAATTGAATCACCCTCACCAAGAGACTATCATTCAATGAAATCTCCATCTCATCTGCGACTCATCCCAGGCAACCCCGAATATACCACCGCCGCCTAGCATGGACGCACCTGTGTACAACTTCTCGGCGACACCGGCATCGTTTTCGTCGACAACAGGGTCGACCTTTAGCTTGTTGAGCTTCTCCTGCTTCTTGAGCTGCTTCTTCTCGCGCTTCGACAACTTGCGACGGAAGCTCTGGTTCTCTCCCTGGAAGCTCACCGACGGCATCTGAAACAAGAGCGAGGAAACGATCAGGAATGGATATTTCACACAGATTTTGATGGGGACTCGAACTTCTTAAGGCCGTTATTACAATCTCCTAACTAACACCATTTTCGGATCTTCCTCCAAGCAAACACGGAAACAAATTTATCCGATTGGCTGCCACCAAGATGATTCCTTGTTTAAAAGAAGTTTAAGCTTGTTCGGAGATTGTAATAAGAGCCCCAAGTGAAAGATCAGATATTACCTTTTGAACAGCTCAAATTAACTAGAATTCTTTATCAAATGGTTGTTACTAAACTTTGTGCCAGTTCAATAAATGATTATGCTCAATGAATTGTGTTTTTGAACAGTTAAATTTGGTAAGTATTATTCAGACAATACTTGACAATGATCTTGTATCTGCTTTGCTACTTTGTCTCAGCCTCACTGTCTTGCCTCGGGGGTCTCTCAAGTGTTACTAGAACCAAGCTCCAGCATCTACTAGCAACCAGCCAAGATGTTTTCACGGCTCACAAGTCGAGTCCATTGTTCGACCAAGATGAGCCGACAATGCAAATCAGGACTTGCCATTAATTTGCCGAGTTTGGAAGTTTGCAAGTTTGCACTGGTAGTTTCCTTCTTGTCAAGCTTGCAAAACAGTTCCAAGCAGTGAAACTTTGTGCCGAGCACTGCCAAAGGAGGGAGTGTTTTGTTTGCCATCGAGTTACAAGCTGAGGCAAGTATTTGATGTGAGATCAAGATTTATTATATTTATAGTGACTCATTGTGTTTACTTGAGGCGTTTACTACTTGCCAGATGTGGCCAGACTGTTTCAAGTGCAAGAGTACAATTTTCTCTACAATGTAACAACTGAACACATTTGGAAAAAGTAACCCAGAATGGTGATAATGATAAATGATAATAGTATCAAGTGTTTTAAACAAAACTGCAGCCATAGTATTCATGATATCAAAGTACTATAACATTAATTTCAAATCACAAATGGATGTTGAAAAATGTCTTTCCAGATTATTTCTGATGCAGCTCTTGTCTAATCAGTAAATCTGATATTTAAATCTTACAAGATTAGCTAAATCTAATCAATAAATCAAGTCACTGCACACAAATTCCATTAATATCCTTGAAATTCATTGCCCAGGTTTCCCTTCATCCGAATTATTCAATGCCTCTGTTAAGAATTGATCAACAGTTAGCCAAATAAAGTTGCATCTAATTCGCTGCAGCCACCGTGATTAGCTAACCACACATTCAACGTCCACAGAGAAAACCTGGCCAAACCCGCAACCGGTCAGTTTCGAGTGTCAGGACGACAGCGCTCGCGCGAAAGACTCACGTTGGTGACGTCGTCGATCCTGCGCAGCAGGAAGCGTCCCTCGCGGTCGTCGATGTGCCAGTTGAGCTGCACGAGCAGCGGCTTCTCCTCCACCGCTAGCCGTCGCTCGTCTGAAAACATTGGCGGGCGTTAGAAACGGGCAAAGCGTTCGGAAATTATATCCACACACTTGATTTTCATGGAACGGAGGGTTCCGAGTAGTGTTTACAATTTTTGCTCAAGTAGTACCTAGTTCTCTTGAAGTAGAGGACATTTATAAATGAGGATTATTTGAAATGGTTTCCAAGGGGCTTGAAATTAACAAGTTTACTATCTGGTAAATGTTGAGAACAATTGGTATAAATTACAAACCAACCCATTATGCAACCACAAAAAGGAGTGCCAGAGTTGTAGTGAAATATTCAAGTCTTAACATGTGTTTGATTGTTATCCATGATTTAAATAGGAGAAAAATACTTCAAGATTTTTAATGCTTTTCCTCAATTTATTGCCTATTTATAGGCATAGAGTATAGATAGAGTATAGATTACTGTAAATTCATAAAAATTACTGCAATTCTCAATAACAGCCTGATTGTTCAGTAGTTACGAACATACTGTATCAAATGTAGCTTGCTACAGACTAAAGATTCTTGCTAAAACAACGCCACAAAGCACCGAACGCAGAACCACCCACCTCCGTTCTCGTGTATCTCGTAGAGCGCGTACTCGGGTATCGACAGCATGCGCATGTCCGGCCGGAACTTCTCGATGAGCGTCTCGATGACGGCGATCGAGGTGGCGTCGGAGGCGACGCGGATGCACTTGGTCGCCACCTTCTGTCCGCTGTCTTGGAAGTAGAACCGCATGACGCCGTGGAACTCCAGGTCCTGTCAAGGATAACGCGAGAGTTAGAACTTTGCGGTTAGGGTCGTTTCGAGAGCGGGGTACAGAAAACGACGTTCAACACAAGAATTGCATGCGAAATTCTGTGTATTGCATACATTAACACTGGAGGGTTATAATGGCTTCTCAAATGCTATCAAAGGGTCACCTGCTGCATATTAACTTCTTTGATGGCACCATGTCACATTTTTCATTTAAACCTCATATTTTGAGATAATTAGGAGTCATCAAGTATGATATTCGAGATTGGGGTACAAACAGCCAGACAATTATGTGAAGTTATGTGACTGTGACCTCTAGAAATTGAACCCCAATCAGCACCCAAAACACATAAAACCAGAGGCCACACAAGTTACTGCTGCAAAGACCTTGGGAATCGACGACAAACGATTTCATAAGCAGCGACTGGCAAAGTACGTTACGTGAATCGAATCGACAGTCTGTATTTTTGAATGACCGTCTTAGAGGCTTTCTGTCTTTCACTTGCGGCCAAGGCGACACGCTGCCTCACTTAATCCACCTGTTGGTCACGCATTCCAGTTTCAGAATGGACCGGCGAAGCAGGCAGAGGGGTGCAGCGATTGATAACGCTAGATAGACATGACCTGTCGCCACAGCAGACGCCGTAGCTCTCGAACGACGGATGAAAAACCGCCGAATAATGACAATTTCAAACAATTACATCCCGCGAGACGACACTAAAACGTCAGAGCCAGCATAAATTCCCCGACGCCACGCGGCTTTGCATTATTTAAATCATCCCTTGATCTTCACAAAGCCGCACTGGCCGCTTTTCGAATAAACGTGCAGGATGGAGTTTAGAGTGAGGCAGAGCTGAACGTTTCCGTGTCTAATTGTCAGCAAAGACGGGGATATAAACATGAATAATTAAAATATGAAACAGTATACTACTTTTCAGTTAGCAAATTATCATGGTAGATCTTCGAACACTTACACATTTTCGCCTACAGTCGTCATAGAGGAAATGAATACACGTTACTCCGTCCAAAACTACACGACCTCTTCAGTGATCACGGCTCCATTGTGAAAGAGAGTCCCTTTGGAAGCTAGGCGCAGTGCAGTGCAGTGATGTATAAAAAGCGAAAGGTAAAGGTGGAGCATGGTAGAGGGGAGACGAGGCGAAGGGAGCGGAGGGGGAGGTGATTAAGGCGCTGAGGAATGTGTCCTCATGCTACTCCAGTTCGTATAGACAACAACGTGGTTCTCCGAGGCGCTACTGGCAGAGGCATGGGTGCTGTCGAGTGTGGCAAAATACAACGTTGTTTACACCGTACAGGTGACTGGCCGCCAGATGTTTGATTTTAGATTTGTTGATGACGTCGGATAGCTGCGGCTTGTGGCGGTCTCAAAGACGACGGCGGCAAGGCGGCTGTTTATTTGAACTGCGCTATTTATTTCACTCTGCATTGTGTCGGCTATTGACTTTGAGACGACACCACAGCGAACGGTTTTTAACGCAACTATAGTTTTAACATGATTTATGGCACAGCAGGGGGTCACTAAGCCAAAAGCAACGTGTTTATTCTGCCAAAATATTATAACATTCCGAATAACAGCCGTCGAAATAATACAATTAAATTATACTAGCCTTTGGGAATTAGATATTTTGCGACTCCCATATCAGCAGGTAATTGCTTCTCCAGCTATAACTATAACATCATTATAGCCCCTCATAAATAGGCATTGTCTTCTAGTTTCGATCTTGGTATCGCAAGGGTCCTATATACCAAAGGTAACCCTGAAACAACATATAGAACAACCCCTTGGGGTAGCTTTCGCCTCAAGTACCCACCACTAATATCAGGCTGATTATCGACCCCGATCTCACAAAATTACCACCCCATTCACAGCATCGCGCAACACCACCCTTATAGATAGAGTCATCAGCAGAGCACTCTCCGGTCTCTCAGGCACCTCAACGTGCATGTACAGAGGGTGTCTGTTAATGAACACAGAGGGGGTGACAAGGCAAAGTGGCCTAATGGAGT
Organism: Nemurella pictetii; assembly: GCA_921293315.2. Lineage (NCBI taxonomy): Eukaryota > Metazoa > Arthropoda > Insecta > Plecoptera > Nemouridae > Nemurella > Nemurella pictetii. The sequence goes on along the minus strand of OV121123.1, from coordinate 8,143,783 downwards.
TTATCAATTGGGTCACTAGAAATGCCAGACACCCCCGACTGCATTGAGAAGCTATGAGTCGGCCTGGATTAGACTTAGAGCCGTTGAGAGGGTTGGGGTGGGGAAGCCATGCATGTGACAAATGCCAGAATGGATAGATATGTTTAAGGGGGCTACGAGGGTGCTTTATAACTTATGGAACGACTTACATCGGTGTTCAATTCAGGAAAAGGGACGTTTGTAAAATAATCGCGAAGTTGGTTCTCTTATACATTTCATTTTCATCCCACTGTGAAGGTGAAACCAAATCGATATCCATGTGCTTATGATTCATAGGCCTAATCAATTTTTGGGCAAATTTTTAATCTTAATTGCTAAATTAGAGCGCCACCTTGCTGGCAAGTGGTAATTGGTAAGCCCGTTGCGTTTTTCCTTTCAACAATGTCAACAATTGTTTGAAATTTCGGAAAAAACCGGCAAGCGAAAGAAGCGTCGATCTAGTCTTCTTAGATGAAACCATGGGCGGTAAAATCCGTGCCCACTACGTCAAGTGCACCCCTGCATTGCTTTGGAACGTCGGAGGGTGCAGCGGCTGAGGCCAGGAAGGAATTTCTCTAATCTTGTTTGGGATTATTTTACAAGTAGTAGCATAATAGGGGATGAAATATGGCGACAACGAGGTATTTTAAAACGCTGATCGTACAAGTGGAAGCATGAAATCCGTGGTAATGTTCACATAATTCTAGAAAATCGAACAAGCTCACGGCAATACCATGTATTGTGAAGTATGCAATTTATATTATCGAGTACTTTCTTCAATTGCCAAGTATGGGCGTTGCGAGCTTGCGACCGATTAACGAAAATGGTGTGCATTTCTTGTTTTGGGGTTGCGTTTGACGGATTAGCTTTCTAGTTTCATGTACAAGGCAATTCGATTTGGGAAAATGACGGCAGTTGCATTATATTTCTCCTGAAAAGACTCTATGGATGACAAAAAAAGTGCATAAAACACTTCAGAGATCCATATCTTTTCAAGTTGTGCGGTATCTTCTCTCGGTACACCGCAAGGAAATCCCTTTCGTGTTTTTCTCAACAAGTCTCGCGAAATCAATGCAACAAGTGACAATTTGCATGCCAAATGAGCGCACAGCTATAAATTGCACGCGCGCCCATTTACGATTCCAACATTTTAACTATAGCTTCAGCACATGCACGTGAAAAAACAACCCATTGTGTACGTGTAGGTGCACGGTCGCACCCTGTTTTTCAATCAATGTCGTATGGCTGGAGACCAAGGCAATCAGGGGAGGTCACAGGTCACGGGGAATGCATTAGTGCAGTTGCAGCCGGAAGGGGTCACGGTGGGTCACGGTGGGTCACGGTGGGTCACGGGTAGGCTCGTAAGAATGATACAGAGTCTTGCAGATGGTTAACGCTATGGGCGTTAATTTGTTGGGATGATTTGTGAATGAAGTGGAGCTCGTAAAAGTTAATTCTCGTTGATAGTGAAATGGTGTTTTTTGTTTTTTGTTTTTTGTTTTTAATTTTTTTAAAGCAGTTAAATGATTTATCAGTTGTGGGGGGGAAATGGTTTATGTGTTCCGGAATTTCACAAATCGACGGGAAAAAATTGTCGTGTGTAACCTTGTTGTGTAAAAATCTTGTGTGAGCATGATGAGTGGTCCATACAGTGAGGAAAAACTAATGTTAGCTGGCAGCAATGGACGTTAATTGTGGACAGCACAGAGTAGAGCGCTGTTTGGAAAAAGTTAACGAGTCAAATAACAATAATTTTGGGACGACAAAATGACGGTAAATATCGGACAGAGAACAACTCGCCTATGAATAACGTGTGGGGAAATGATTCAGCAGTTCATAAAGCCAGTTTTTCATAAAGCCACAACTAATTAAAAAAAACGTCTTTTCGAGTAGTGAGCGTTGGTCTTCATAATACTAAATCAAATCTCCGTTTGAAATAAACTATTGTCACATTGGGATTTGATGATGAACATAAAAATTATAGTTTCCAAGCGTTTCGCAAAACAAAGCTTACGAGGCTTTCTGTACCGGGAATCGAAGAAGAACCATTAAAGACAATCAAGTACGCCGTACTAATGCAATATGTTGGGAAATCCAATTGGACTAAGTTTATAGCATCCAAGAGACAGAAGATTTTTTTAAATACTATAACTGACAGGGATTAGTAAAAGGCATACCTATATAGGCAAACCCAGACAGATACAAGCTTACAAATGTGGCTTGTTTTAATCCACCGAAGATCAAAACGCAAAGGATTCAATGCAGAGACACAATTTCCAATCCGTTTACCGAAAGTGCTAATGAAAAATCGACTGTGTTATTGTTTTTTAAGGTTAAAACGTGGACTGCGAAATTTTGAAACGTGTGAAAAGCACAATACTTCTTTGTCTGTACGCTAGCGTCTCTCTCTCGATAGTCCGATGTCTGCATGGACCGATCATCGAGCGAGTGTGCTGGGTATGACCTCATATCCTAGTTCATTCATCCACTTAGCCGGTCCGACCATGACACTTACTCCAATTGCATCAGCGGCCAACGCCGTTGTACGAGATGAATGGACCACAGCCTCCCAGGACCGCACAACTCGGATCGCGTGGGAGGAAGTGCAAGGAGTGGGCCGAGAGATGTCGCGGAAATAATTATTGCGAGCGGGGATTGTGTTGGCTCAAGTATCGAAAAGCCGAGTGAATTCATACGCAATAGCAAAGACTACGATTTCAGGTATTTCCAATTCGGAAATTGATTGAGGAATCGCGAACAAGGAAAATAAGTCGTAAGGTTCGCTGAATAATGAGTTCAAAATACAGAGTTAAGAATTAGTTTTAACTGAAATGACCTAAATTTGTTATCCAGAATGGGTGTTGAATGCTAAGCTGCAAAACACAAACTTTTCCCGACTTTTCGCAAAGCTTATAGGTACTGTCTCCTTCACAACGGTCTAAACTCGAGTGCCAAATAGCTACAAATCGAAGCAAAAGAACCAACCTAGGCCTCAAGAAGAAAAAAAAAAAACCAAACCAAATCAAACCAAAATATTGACCCCGACTTTCAAAAAATGACCCCGAAATAACTATTTGACTCTGTCCTTCTGCCTTCCCGACCAGCTATTTCCAACCTAATTATCTAATTCCTCCCTTTCTTCTATCTCAAAGTCCTCTACTATATATTTTCTATTATTTTCTGTTTGAAAACTGTGACCCAGTTCCTATTCAGTCGAAAACTATCATCGTTGTAAAAATTATTAGGTTGACTATAATTTATATTACTTCTAAAATTAGGAAATGACATGAGTTTAAAAAAAGTAATAGGATGGCCTAAGTATTTGCTTCGTCTCCAAACAAGCTGGAATCTTGTAAAGTTGTAACCAGTTATACGGCCGTAACAAAGTTCCCAGCCCTTGCATCCGGTGGCTCGTCAAGATGCAATTAGACATGTTCGATGTCATAATCAAGTAGCATCAACCCCATCGACACCAAGGTTTACTTGCCAACAAACAGGGCACAGGTCGACGCACGATGACAAATTGACATCAGCTCCATTGCAGCAGCAGCAGCGTGATAGAAACTGATCCATGATGGGTTCATTATAGGGGTAGTCATCATAAATCACTAAGCGTTAGCTGCTTCTCAGAGACAATTGATTATACAAGGGTTGGTTATATAAGTGATACTTTAAGTACTCGGAGGGTTCAAATTGAGACGATATTTTTTTAAACTTAGGTCGAAAATTACTATGTCCAGTTAGCTAACTTCCAGATAAAAACGTCCATCGTGACAACCTATCGTTTGCTTCTGTTTCCTTCCTTGAAAATTAATATTTGAAGTAAAACCGGCCCATAACTAACTTAATAGTATTACATTTTGACGTGGTTGGCAGTTAATCAGACATTTATACCTGTGCCACAGTCTGCAGAAGAACTACACACGAATTGATCTAGCGGGGTCCATAACCTGCATCTCCTCCATGTCCTCGAGCTGCAGCCACTAATAAAAGCGCCATTGTGCGACACACAGCTTGGTGCTAAGTGGTGCTCCATTGAAACGCTGGCTGCGTTGTAAGAAGCAAGAATCGCCGCACAAAGCACCCCGAACACATTGGCTACACACACTTTATAAGCAGATACAATTAAGATCATCTCTTTGATAGCGACGAGCGGATTAAAGTATATCATGTCATCGCCCGTCGGGGACAATTGGTGAAGAGTCGCGCTTTTATGATTGCTTTAGGCGCGCTCACGAAGAGTTAATCCTTCTTGAATATAGGGGATGGGGTGGCGGCAGCCTTGTTTGTATGTGGCGTTATTTACATGGCGGTGACACGAAACAAAACATCGGTTGCTGAGACGCAAGAAGGGCTGAATTCTGTGAAGGGTAGGTGGGTGTACGTCATCGATATTAGCTTGTGTTAAGCTTAAGGGCTTGAGGGCACACGCCCTTTGTTCTCCAAGAGTGACGGTGTGCTACCGTTTAATTAAAACTGAATCGTGTTTTGTCTCTTGCGAAAGTTACAAGTAAAATAAATCGTACAGATTTTTTGATGATATAAGCATATAATAAGAAGCTTCCTTATTGTATGATATAAGTGTATCTCTTGGGATATAGCAATTCTCTGCGCTCACAATTTAGGAACTGTAAATTTGCTTGACACAACGAGAGTTTATGTAGAGGAAACTATGGAAAGAAACGACCACATGTTAAAGAAATTCAAGAGAGAATTATCTCAGGTTGGTGAGGCTTTGGAGCGGGTGATCTCTTTAACAAATTCAACCCCCTGCACCCCATGCAAGTATTGGTTCGTGTTTGTGTTTACAAATAAATCGTAGATCAAGTTCACGAGAGACCATGAAAAATGGTAGACACGAGCCGGCCGCTCTTCACAGTTGAACCTCGCAATCTAGGAAGCATAATTAGCTGTCGGAATTAGGAAGAGGAACTCCTCGCGTTTCCCTTGGCACAGATGCCGCCGTGGTAGCGGTGATGTAGGTATGTGAGAATGTAGACTAACAACACGGCGGCTCGCTGCTAATTTTATGGGCTTATCTCGCGTTTCCGAAACGAAATGAAGGTTAATTGTTCGAATTTCCTGCTCGCTAATTGACCAGAAACAATGATGCGGGAAAAGCTTGGTGCGCGTTGCAATCTTCGGTGCATTCCGAGATGCGGTCCAGTGCTCGCAACGGGTATATCAATATTTATTATTATATTTTCAATATTGTTAAATTGGTGTTTTTTTTTCATGGATAGCTTTCTCTTCAATTAGACGACACGGAAATAATAAATCTTTTACTCAACTGTCCTAAAAATCTTGTAAGAATCTTTGAACACATTTTACCAGCCCAGGAATTTAAAAAGTATTTCTAGAAAAGCCTCCCAAGTCACAATATGACTTTCCGGTGTGAAGGTTATAATTTTGAAAGACAAAAGCGTTACAACTAAGTTAGGGGCGGGTAACAAACCCTTGAGCTTCAAGTAAATGGGTATTTAAGATGTAATGGCAAAATCTTAATAAATTGAGCCAAGAAAATTGGACTGATCGTCGTCCGAGATGCAATCTTCCAGACTCCATATCTCATATCTCTGCCCCCCACCCCCTTCACCCCTCCTCCTCACCGCAGTCTGTAAACAAGCGAGTCGACATGAGAGAGCTTTACATTGCTTGCCCGGAAATGGATCCCGGTCCCGATCCCGGGATCTTCCGGCGCAGCTTCCAGAAATTAAAACAAACAATCGAGACGCCGGCCGCCAGCTAAGATCACACCATGTAGAAACGCGAGCCAGCGTTTTGAAACAGCTAGAGAGAGCATGTGGTCCAGGACACAGATCCTATTGGACGACATTCGTGCACCGCATGAACGTTAGGAGGCCATAGTGGACTCGCACGCTTCAAGGGCGAGTGGAAGGGCAGGGAATTTTGTGAAAATTAAATAAATTACTGGAAAATAAAGAAAAGTGGAAAGAGTCGATCTCTTCAGAAGATTAAGAAGAAGAAGTAGAGGGTGAAAGAGTAGAGAAGGTTATTATTTTGGATTGTGGACTCTGTCAAGGGTTTACTTTACATCTGTGCCCATGTTAAATATTTCTAACCGTTTTCTATAAATGGATACAAAAATTAATTTAAAATTTTCGGTGTTACGGCGTTGATTTTTAGCAGAATCATCTTGTTAGTACCTGTTTTTCAGGGCGAAGGGCGCAATCTACTAAGATGCAACCAAGCATTTCTATTGTGCATATCTATGCTACTCCTTTTGAAATTAATGCTACTGTTATGCTAACAGTCGTAGCATAATAGCAAAACTAACACCGGTCCCGAAATTAATCAGCGATAGACACAAGGAACTCGGTGCACATCAGATATTAGAGCGCAATTGAGATCCTGTATTGCACTTGGGATAGAGTTCACGAGAGAAGGGTTTCGCTGAGCTAAGACAGACATGCACTGTAGCTGCCAGCTGGCAATGGAATTGTCGCACGACCATTACGATGCATGATATTCAGCGTGGTAACTTGGTAAGTTAATGTACTCTACGGTGATGTACGGTTAGACTTGGAGGTAAGTGAACGACGGTAGAAGCATGTGTAGCAACGCAAGCAGCATGCGACTTGTTCATCTTACGTGCGAGCGCGCACAAAGGAAATTGTGCCCAAACTAAATTAATTTCCGAGTTTAAGATGTCGAGGGGGGTGGGAGTAATCCCCCCCTCGTCCTCATCTCTCGTCGCTTTGCTGCCGGTTTTGGAAAATTACAAAACGGTCTACTCTAATTCACTTTCGTATAGAGTAATTACTTGGAATTTAATTATCAACCTGTTTTTATTGATTAGATGCCGCAGACGCAAAACCGAACGTCGTGGTGTTGAGGCGATTCGTAAGCGCGATTAATTGTGATGTTGATTTCGTGGCTCATTCTTTGATCTTCGGATTGAACCCATTAAAATATGTATAGTAAACGTGTAATAAACGTGTCGCGCCTACATTATTATGAAGATGCCAGCACGTTTATGGCCAATTTCACGTTTCACATGTCCTAACCTCCAAATATAAACAGTTTTCCATGGTGGCCACCATGATGGCCAAAAAGCGGCTCTAGTGCATTCTTCCTTAATTTTTTTAAGAATGAAAGATATTTACAGTTGACAATCAACCTTCATTTCTAAATGCATTAGTTCAGAACTGTTATAATAATAATAGAAACAAAACTTGATGTTGGCATTTTGTACGGTGGATCGGTGAAACGTCATTTTTAAGCAGCTCGGCATCCATACCCCGTGTATATACCAGACAATAAACACAATTACATCATTTTCCATCTAATTTTAATGCTACATTAATCCAACAAAAATCACACTCACAACTCTGACTCTATTCAGAATTCTCCCAACAAATCCTGTTGGCTCACACACAGAAAGATGCGCTAAAACGCAGCCCGGAGCCGACTAATTGAACGAATCACACTTTTGTCAAATCCAATTAGCCCAATCTCGCGAGGCAACGGCATAAATCTGTGAGCGCGTTCGTTATCGGCCGGCGACTTTGCGGAGAATCTCCGAAGAATTAACCCTGATGACCCCGGCATGCAGCGAGCGTGTCTAAATGACTAATTTACTTATCTTGCTGGCTCTCATGCCGCCAGACGGAACGGAGAGTGGCCAACTGGAGGCTTTTATTTTCATAACGGCTTGTTTCAGTTGGCTGGATCGATTTTATTTTAATTTTTGACTTTTCGCAAAATCCGGAAGACTCCGGTGTGCACTCTATGAGGTTCCATTTTTTAATGAAAGCTACTCACAACTTTGTCCAGTCCAAGACAGCGCATACGACCACACTATAGTTTCAGTGTTATCAGGCAGCGTAAGCTTTGCGAAAAGTCGGGAAAAGTTTGAGTTTGGAAGCTTTGAAATTAGATTTCAATACCCAGTTAACTTGTTTCTTTTCTTATGAAAACTATTGAGCTAAGATTAGGAAAAGACAAGAGTCTTAAATAAGTAATAACTATTGAAGTATTTTCATCATAAATCCATCTGTTACTTAAGAGTAAACTTCCATAACAGTAGTAAAAACCTTTGAGCGTCGAGCTAAAATCTTGGCCTTTTATTGACAATCAAATCCTCGGATAGTTATCAATCATTGCAGGAACACAATTGGCGATTCGGGCGAAATATTGAAACACCAGATTGAAGACGTTTCGTGAGACAGATTCCATTACGGAAATTGTTTACATATTTTCACTTTGTAATCACTCCGCTGCAAGTTACTACCACTTTGTTGCACGTGTCTCCCATAGGAATTGCAATGGGTGCACAGATATCAAAAATATCGATTTTTTTTAACGACGCACTGTTATGACAACTGGTTCTTTGACACTGGTCTAATGGCGTTGGTTAGCGTTTTATTTTTCTAAATATTTCCACAACCACAGCTCGCGTGGCCCGAGTTGTCCACTCTCCGTCAACCAATGCGCTCCATGCTCGCGTCAATCACTCTGAATGCACACCGCGGGTGAGACTCAATGTTGCATACAGATGACGAAGAAGATGCTGCAATGCTGCGAAGGCGAGGACAAGTTGGGTTGGGTGTCGTCGCGCGATCTCGGAGCAAGCCGAGGACAAAAAACACACAACACTGAATCTGAAGAGTTTATAGACTCCAGAGAGAAAGAAACAAATTACTGTTGCGGCTAATTCGGTTGTGGGTAACGAATCGCAAGAGATAGATGGATGAAACTGGAGAGTTCATAGAGGTTGACACCGAAGGGCCGGGGCGTTGAAGAGTTAAAAACCGATTTAGGAAATGAAGATGATAAAATACATAAGTGTCCTCGCCGATTTAAAGAGCTGCGGTTGATGAGTTTTTTTCCATGAGTTATGATGGAACAGCTGGTGGCTGGGATATGAATATCTGTTTGCAGCGCTCGATTGTGAATGATATTCTTGGATGACTGAATTATTTGTTGTTCGTTGAGCTGAAGATTCGAAATGGGAGGTGAAACCAAATCTGATGGTTTTATTGGTTGGGGAGATGGCATGTGACAGTCATGGAAATCGAGAACTAACCTATATCGGGATGGACAGCTGTGTGGATTATTCAATGACATGACTCACTGCTCATCGTGCGTCATCAAAACTAATCTGTGGATCAAAAATCAATCGATGACACCATGATTTCGCGCAGTTTAACTTCAAATTAAAAATGCGGCCAATCTGTAACAGAACTTCAGTTATTCAACGCAAAAAAAATACGTTTCAAATTACCACAGCTTTTAAGGCGGCCACAAAAAAAACGGTTAAACTTTTTCTCTTATCTAAACGCTCGCGTGTTCGGTTTAAATGTCAATGTCAACATTTTGACAGTTCACGTCGCACGTGTTGCGCTGCGGCGGCAACAAGTCGGTCGTTGTCTCGCTCGTAAAAGAAGACATTCTTGCCGAACGTTAGCACAAACGCACAAACGCTGCACAAAGCGGCACAAACAGCGGCTCGAGTTGTGTACTCAGCGATGGACGTTGCTATTGATATTTGATAGAGGATTTACTGTCAAATTACCAGCCATTTTAACGGCTAAATGTTTGAAATTAGAGTCGAATTCGTAAGCAGCACTATGCGCCTTAAATTTGCGGTGAACAAATGAACTACTTTTATCCAAAGATTTTTTTTTACTTCATTCCAGAATCCAGAACTGTGCACTTTAACTTTCCTGCATGAAGGGCAAAGATCCAATATACTTCCAACTGATTAGAATAAACACATTATTATTAAAGTCAACAATAAAGTATGAATGGCATTTTAAATGTGGCGTAATTAGCATGAATCTGATGAATAGTACACGCCTTGTTACTGCCATTGCAGTGGACGCAGACGCGCGTAGAATTATTCTGACAGGGAGGATGAATTCGTAACGTTCTTTGTGCAAGTGACAGATGCAAAGAAGTCCTACGGCTGCAGAGAGTTGCTAATTTTCAGCCAGCCGCGTGCTTTGCGATACGCTTCGCTTTTTCTTTAATTAGATACAACTATTTGCTGTTAATTATAGCTCGAGTGCTCTTCAAGTGAAGCCATTTAAACATTGCATTGAAAAGCTAACTTGTGATGAGTGCAAATTTGGCTAATTTTTTCTCTAAAAAATTGTATAGAATGGCTAGTGAAAAGTGTGAGTTATTTATTTTTGTAATTTTCAAGCTGTTCTTTTATTGTGAAATGAAGAAGCGTGGTGAGAAAATTGAACTGAAAATTTTATGTTCACCCAGACTGTTGGCACAGGACAGAGACGTTATTTTATTTTCTCTTCATAAAAGAAAAAGGAACACATTAAATATCTTCACGTCTTGGTAAAGTGCAAAATAAATATACGGTTCCCGTAGTTGTAATTCGCAAGGCATTGCCTAAAGATGATTGATTGATTATTGGTGCTTAACGACGCACTGTTTTGACAACGGGCCCTTTGGCACTGGTCTAATGGCGTCGGTGAATGAAATGGTGATGATGAGGGTGATGATGAACCTAACCTAGTCTAGAAGGGAGGAGGGGAAACCCGGTGCCGGCACGTAGCCTACTCCTGTCGAAAAGCACCAAGGGGACCACCGGCTTTACGTCCCTTCCGAAGGACGGTACAACTCGAACATTCCTCCACTAATCCGTGCTGTCGAGAGGTTGATAAGCAAGGCGAGTAAAGTTGTTGTACTAACTTCAAACCCTCCAACCTCTCTCCCGAACAGAACTGACCATGTGCATGATGGTCACCCATCAAACACCTGACTCAGCGCGATGTTGCTTAACTTCGGTGAACGAGAACCGGTGTTTCCAACATGCCAAACCGTTCGGTATTTGCCTAAAGAAGCACAGGTAGTAATAATTTATCAAAATTCTCTATGATTCGACCCAACAGTATAACAGATACATATTTCAGGTGCATGAAATCCCTCAATTCGCATGTCCCTTCTACTCACATATTAATAAACTGCTATAAATCGGAGGTGCAATTATTTAGACACTTAATTTTCGACCCAGATCTACAGGTACACACATTATGGTCCAGAGACCGACAACGGACGTTGAGACACACTACTACAAGCCCCACAACCGATGAACTGCCATCAAATACCACCAGCAACGCCCAGGTAATAGACCTATTCCACTCAGAGAAGTATTACGTCAGATGCCCACTGAACGTACGATACCATTTTGGCAAAAAATATTAATTAGCTCCGCTAAACAACTAAGTTAGATAGGGAAATCACAACCCGAATTACTCTCCCTGCCTGAAACCAATGTGTATCATCATTTTGAATTGTAATTGAACGGAACAATCCACTTCCAGCATCATCCACGGATTGCGCGCTATCGATGACCGCGATGTCACAAGCATCCTACTGATCTCGTTGCAGCATCGTCTTGATCGCACGCATCCAGACGTAACCGACCGGCCCTCGCTCGGGTATATCAATGGAACAATTTGACGCGATCCACGATCCACAGGAAGCCGTCAGAGAGTCGAGCCCGCCCTTTGTTTCTGCCTAACCGACCGTGAAACAGTTGGGACTGGCGATAATGCCATGCCCTCTCAATATGATGATTGTGTTTTTCTTTTCTTGTGTGTTGTTTGTATTGTTTGCAGAAAGAAGCAGCGCTAGAAACTGTAGAAAGTAATTTGCCCGTCAATCTGTATCGGAATCAGAGAGCACGTCGATGTGTGTACCTGTACTGTGTCTCGCCGCCAGTTGTCAGACACTAAACTGTTGCAGAATCCTTCGAGGAATGTAATCAGCGGCTGTTCATTATCAGTGAATTGTGATAATCATCTAAATAGTAGATAATATATTCATGTAATTTGACACCCTATAAAAATGGGCGGCAATGTAATGAAGCCTATAATCACGCTTCTATGCAGGCAAGTGATAGTGAGACATACTGAAGGAATCGCTGCACATTCCGAGAAGGAGAACGTTGCATCGTGGCGGGTGAAATGCATTGGATTTGTGGCAGTGTAAATCGTGAAGTATACTAGTGCGGAAGGTTTTCTGTGTACTATGCAGGATTTCGCATTTATAAGAGAAAAAGCTGTTTTGAATTAGATGCATGAGTGACCAGCAATCTTGATAACACATTCTGGGACTCGATGACATAATTATAGTGAAGCACATATTATGAGGAATGGTGCAGTGTTACTATCACTTATCAGAGATTACGCGCGTGTATATGTTGTTAGGAATCGATTAAAACTATGCAAGGTCCATATTTGGTGATATGATATATTCTTTGTTCCGCAATCACAAGTGCCATACGCATTGATTTTGCGGTGATAATATTTTGACTCGCGATAAGAGAAATTGTTCACAAGCTTGTGGCTAGTCATATTTAGTCGACGAGAAGCTTTGGAAACATGGCACATCAAAATACGCAAGAACAATGCCAGACACAAATGATGTCAATTCTCTAGGCTAGGCCATCAGCAAATCGCAGTTCTCTGCGTATGCTATGCCATTGCCATCTTACACACTTTCGCATCTGTGCGTGGAAATTCTGGACCCATTTCGAGCCGGCAAGCAAAACAATGCATACACAGAACTCTACTGACAGCATCACCATCATCATCATCACCACCACTAGCATCATCATCATCATCATCAAGATCATGGATCAGACAACACAGTTGGCAGTGACGCGCGATGACCCACTCACCACGGCGAGCAAATCAGCATTCGGCTTCCTCGCACACGCACGTGCACGCACGCACACGCACGTCAGTGTCAGTGTACGAGCCATCGTGCACCATGCGCCGACGCATAGGTATCGTGCGTGGTGCGTGCATCGTGCAGAGCAGGGGCATGGACACGTGATGCACGATCTCGGCAAGGTTTTCAACGCGTGGGGATGACGACAACCATTAACCTCAAGGTTTTTCGATCAAGGGTCATGACCTAAAGAGGCTGATTTCGTAGAAGGGACTGAACTGTAGTCCTTGATCACGTACGTGGATCCTTGTAAATCAGGTTGATATACATTTTCTCTAACCAGCCAGCAGTCCCACCTTAACATATCAGGGTTCAGTCGACCCTTACCTAATGCCACCCAACACCGGAGTCACTGCAAGCTGATAAGGTGCTTACCACGGTCTTATAACAGGCCTGGACAGGTGCTTGGCCGTAAGGTTGGATCTAGCCTAATCCCAACTTTTTTAGGCTGGCAGCACTTCAACGACGCTCAAGTATACGTACCATCGTTAGCATATGCATATTGGTGATTTCAGGTAAGGGTCTAGCCAGGGTCCAACCAGGGTGTGTAATGTGTTCGATTATCGTTGGCGGGCAGACAGGTAGCAAGGACAGACGGAAACACGCTTGGTGAATCTGCGCTTTTGATGGACTAATGACAGGGTGGTGGGAGTTGGGGAGGGGGAGGGTAATGTTGGGCAAGTCCTCGGTCTGACCATGGGTCTGACACACTCGATGACCGCGTCCGGGGTGGCTGGGTTGGAAGGGGGGCGGGGGCAGTGGCGCAAAGTACGTCGCTTCGCGGCCACGAAATGCAATTCGAAATTGGTCGTGTTCTGGGTTCGGATTGCTAATATGGCGAAATTAACCATGAAAAAGGCTTGAGGTTTACCAAAGTTATCCGTGAGAGGTCAGTCTTGTCAATGACCACTTTGTAAAGCGATTCTATGGGTCAATATGGCCCGAATTAAAGTGTGCACTAAGAAAACGCAAGTATCAATTCCGGGAAACCTCAGGCGCGGATACCGAAAACATTGTCGGATGTATATGTATATCTTGATTCTGTGGGTGGTGGTGCATTCCCGCACAAATTTATAGCGCCCTTTTCTTTCACGTGACAAAAAACGCAACTGACAAATGCAAGAATGGCCGCCAGAAAAGAAAACCTGATACCAAACTACTGACATGAACTCTCTCAGCTTTCAATTGCTCTATAAGCTGTGGGTGCATGGTTCACGTAGCACCTCTTTGTGCTGCGATACGACGCCACTGGAGGCGATTGCGATTTGACAGACAGTGAGGACAGACGGTGAAGACAGACGGAGGGGACAGACAGGCGGATTTCTTGAAGTGCGTGCAAGGAATCGCAAGCAGCCAGTCGAAGACACACGAGATAATCGAACAGGTGGACTAAGTGGCCCATTGTTTGACCATGGAGGTTTGACTGTCTCGTCCTGTGTCTTGCAGCAATGTCTTGTAACTTAACAATGGTAGCTGTTAGGGGGTGCAGGGTGGGCGGCAACAGCTGGCGTTCGACGGAGGGGGAGGAATTGGGCGCGAAAACTTGCGATTGTCGTGGGAGTTGGAAAATAGTTCGGTGCGAAGAACAGCTTTCCTCTGAGATTCGGGTCGTTTCTTGATATCTATGCGAGTTGGTTGTCGCAAAGACTACATTTCAGGTTGGGTAATGAATGTAGAAGATTCGCTGTTAACCGAGGTCTTGTTCCTAAATTCCATTCGCACAGTATTCAAGCATCGTAGTCTGCTTCGAGCACTCAGATTTGTTCAAAGTTAAGATTCTTGGGGAATTAACAGCTTTGCAAAACGTATGGGAAAGTAGATTTCTTGTGAACGAAGCCAATATCGGGAAAATATTTACGACGAAATGTTTGAAAAAGATTTTATGCATTGTCAGTACTTGAAAAAGACTTGAAACAAATAGGCGATTCTTCGCGAAACTTAAAAATCAACTTTTGTTTCGTAATTTTTTGCCGTTATGACGCCGAGTCTGCGGATAACGGATTGCGCGCGCATTTCGCCTAAGTGAGAGCAGATGATGATGATTGATGATGGTCGTCAGCATTTCGTTGCATGTCGCCCAATGCAAGCACGGTACGCCGCGGTACAGCCGGTGCGACAGAGATGTCGACAAAAAAACACCGGCGAACCGAGCATAGTTTTGTTGGGTTTATATTTCATTCCGTTGTCGCGTGTACTGGGATTCCCCCCAAGAAAACGAGCGCATCCTTGACCATTTGGGGCCAGCATTTTTATTAATCCGATTTTCAAAATAGACGCAGCATTTTTCGTTTTTGAAATAAACTTCGATCACCAAGGCAACGGCTTCTTCAAAATAATACTAGGAAGTCACCACAAATTACAGCTATGGTCACAAATTTTAATTCAGCAATTTTAATATTTTGACGTAGACTTTTCTTCTCTCACACAACCGCCCCGAGAAAAGCCATTGATTGAGACACCAAATTAATAGCCAATCTGGAAAGTAATTAAACACCCGTTCCCGTCAAATAACTGCACAAGAAAGAAACGACTGCAATTAGCAAGTCCCCGTCAAACAAGCCTATCATTAAACACGGCGTCAACTCTCTGTCCACCTTGCCGATACCTCTCAACATCATCATCATCATCATCAACATCATCATCATCATCAATGTCTCATTATCGAACCGCCACCCGCCATCACACACCCGAACACCCTCGCGATGTCCCTACCAGGGATGCCAAAACATGTTCTAGTAGGAAACTCACCCAACCTTAGGGTGCTTAGAACTCAAGCAAATCTGATGGAACGGCAAGTGTTCGGGCTGGAAACTGCTCTTGCAACAATACGAAAATGTTCCTCTCGGAATCTCGTCCAGCCAGCTATTTAACAGTCAAGAAAACCCCTGTGGAATGGAAACTCCTCTAGCTTAAACTGCTCCAGCAACAATTTGTTCTACCTGGAAACTCGTCCACACAGCTATTTTCTTAGAGCTGAGAAAACCTAAAGGAAAATGTTCGTGCGGGAAACAGATCTAAAGCCAGACGCATCATCTGTGCGAGTTTCCAACTAAGATTCAACAGTTTCCAGCGCTTTCTGACCTCTCCGCCCTAACAAGGCAGACGAGCTACCAACTAGAGCACGTTGGAGGAAGCATCGCGCCCCGGCTACCGTTCATCCAAACGTTGCGTCACTGCCCGGACCACACCTTCACCTGTCGGTCGGAGCACTGGCCGGGGGGGGGGGGGGGGGGGGCACCTGTCGACGGGTTCCCACGCTCGGCGGCCACCAATGCGTGGCTCGAAACAATTATACCACCTCGATACTAGACTGTAGTGTGTGGGTATGTGTGTAGTAGCGACTAGAGTGCGTAGCGGGAAGCAAAGCGCTGCCAGCGACCGGCCTGTCTTGCTATGTGTTCTGATGTGTGGGATGGTTTACTAATCGGTATTGTGTGCTACCGTCGCTAGCGTCGTGACCCGAGGCCGGGGGGGGGCTGTTTGGCACTTGCGGGGGCACTTGTGAGGTGCCTAGAAACGACCCCGCTAAAGATTCCGCTTGGCGCGGAATTGTGACTGTGATTTTATAGATTTCATAGGATTTCTTACTCCGATGAATCCTAGTTAACAGTTGAGGTTCGCTGTATCTGATTGACTGTCCCCATGGCTTTGACTTAACTGTGCCTTGAATACACCTATTCCATTCAATCAAAATTCAATCGAAATTCAATCAAAGTGACGTCAAATTACCCACCCGTTAAGGCCAGGTTAAGAAATTCGGGTTGTGATTGCCGTATCTTCCTTGGTTAAATATCAGAGCAAATTAGTGTTTTTTTTTCCAAACTGGTAGTACGTTTTTTCTATGTGTAGGTCTATTCAGGGTTGAAAATGTTGTGCATTCGATCCTGAGCGTATCGTGCCCTCAGCCTCTGTATAAATATATGAGATCGCCTCAAGTGTTAAAATGAGCCAAGTATTTAGCAGACAGAGGTCCAGGATCCTGCGTAGCGTGCACCCGCGAGCAGGGATGCTTCGATTAGGCGCAGATCGCGCCGCATCGATGAGTCGAATTCTCGCCGGTCGGATTATGCAGAGCGATATGTTCACCGCAGGCTGATGTTTTTCTATACAGGCTGCATGCTAATCTCGGATTATCTGCGGCGAGCGCGGGTTTTTGTGTGCGAATCCGTGCGATTTCTCAGAGAAAAGTTGGCGAAATGCGAGAGGGGGTGTGGGGGGGTGTTGGGATGGGGTTGATGAGCCAAGACCCAGCGTTGTCCGAACTTTCTACTCTATTTAGCTGTGTTCCGCATGATTTCACCCGTTGAGAAGTTCAAGAAATTGGACATAAATGGGGTAGTTTACTTCGGTTCGCATGGACCAAATGTATAGTCCGGCTTTTGAAATAACGGCATGGGGAAACTCTAAAGATTCGACCCGAGGGTGTAAGTTCGTTAGCCTCGCCTGACTACCTTGATTTGATTGCTCGTTTGTGGGGTTCAAAAGTTCACATGTTCGTAGGGTTAATAAGATGAGGTTAATATGTTCGTAGGGTTCCTATGTTAGTTGGTTTCATAAGATCGTAGGGACAGGTAGTTGGGATCGCAAGTTTGTCGGGTTCATAGGTTCTTCGTGGCGCGCCATAAGTTCGTGGCATGTTCGTAAGTTCGTTGTGACTTGTGGTTGTAAGTTCAGTTCGTAAGTTCGTCTCCGAGTTCGCTCACCTCGTTGGGCTCGGAGAGTTCGAAGAGGTCGAGCCGATTCGCGTTCCACTGCGCAACCACATTGCGCAGGTTCTCGCGCTCCTGGTGTTTCTTCATGATCAGCTCCTGCGGGTTCATCTGCAACAACGCGGACACGAACACGATTAGCAATTAGCAATTGGAAATTAGCAATTAGCATTGCCGAGTAACTGCTACCCCGGGAACACGAAGCGCCAGCAGCGGACGAGGGAATGCGGACAGCAAAGAGATGAGGGTGCCAAAATATGTCTTCACATTTCGAGGTTTGTCTGTTTATCGGTGTACTCGGAGTTGTCTGTTATTTCCGGTGGAATCTCAGAAGATCTCATTGGTTAGTAAGTTTAAGTTCGTTATAGGGTCGTTAGTTCCTCATAAGTTCGTAGACGATCGTGAGACGAGACTTCGGCAACTGGACCTTCCGAGATCCAAATTCTCAGCACGAAAAATTGGGACCATGTCAAAATTGATAGCGTAGCCTCCCGATTTCCGTTGGCATACAATTGAGACGAGGGTCGACCTTGTCCAGACGGGAAAAAAACGCCCCCCAAAAAGTGCACTCGTAGCCCAATCCTTCCGCGACTTTGACGAGCAGCACTCGCGATATAATTGCATGGCGTATTTCCTCTGAGGGACACGACATGGCTTGCGTCGTTTCCTCGGTACCCCGTCGAATAGAGTACGTGCCGCCTGATTGCTGCATGTGGTACATCATCTGTGTCATGCCGACGGAGGCTGGAGCGGAGGTCTGGCTGAACGTGCACAGGACCAAGTTGCTGACCTAGCCTTGCATGTGATAGCCACGTCATGCACTGATCGCGCGGAGGATTCGTCTCAGACTCGTCGTCTCGTTGTCTCAAGCACGAGATTTTTAGCGGATAGTGGATTTTATGTTATAACTATCCCAAGATCTTTATCAATCATTTTTTATAAATGTGCATCTTATACGTCGCGAAAAAGCGTTAAGGAAACTACGATATTTTTTTCTTCAGAAAAACTATGTAACTGGGTATTGCTAAGTCCCGAAATCAAACTTTTCCCATCGGTTTTTCATTCAGAAAATTGTGAAAATCGAAAACTTTCAGACGTTGAACTTAACAGGTAGATTCAGCATTGTCAAAAGCTATCTATTTGAAGCATATGCTGACCTCAAATTCAGCTCTCGAATCGCTAATGATCCTAGTTTTTTAGGCAAATTGGTAGATCGCATAACGTCAAAGTTAAGCCACATTGCGATATGTAAAATCGCTGGACGGGTGACCATTAACACAATCTTGCTTTTTATTTAATAAAGCGCTTACGATGTCATGATGCACACGTGGCTGGCAATGAATAAATTCATCGAGAGTGTGAAATAAATCAGGAGCCGGTGAAATCGGCGTTTTCAACATGGGGTTAACATGGCATGTCGAGTGGTTAAATGGCTTTTCAATGTACATGCATGTTATGTTTCGGAAAATGAGCGAGTACACACTGTTCAGGTGCATGACGTCTCAATAAATCACTAAACATATCGCAGCTTCAGCATGTATGCGTGCCATCGTTGCCAATTGATAATGAATATCTCTGTACCGCCAACTCACAGTCATAATTGATGGCATCAGCAGCATAATTAATTAAATGTACACAAAGAAGATCGTGTTATTATAATTTATGCACATTACCATACACATAATGAATAAAAAAAAGCTCTGGCTGTCTATTAATAAATCAAAAGCAATTCGTTAGCGGTGAAATGAGAAGACTTCTTGGCAAAGGATTTTCTTTGTCTGATGCACACAGAAACGTATTGGCTGATAGCGGGGAGAGAAAGAGGATAAAACCACCTGTGGCTGTAGCTGCATTTCTGAATTCGCAGCCTCAAGGGTGAATGACACCCCGTGTTCAGGAGATGGAATATTGAAAGCAGATATATTTTTACTAGTTTATAAGATTTTAGCATGCTAAATTTTATTTGTGTTTCTCTAAATAGTTGCATGGGTATGTGAAAGCTTAATCAATTTTCTTTTTTGAGTATTTTTTGGGAAAAGCTATCTATTCTATCTGGTGTCTATTTCAATGTCTTCAGCGCATCTCGCATCTCGTATCGAGCACCAGAGATCTCGTGCCAGATCCACTGCTCTCCAATCAGCCGACAAGGTAATTAACATCTCAACCAAACCCGTTCACAATCGTGAGAACGAGACCAAGTTGAAAATTACCAAAAAACCACGCGGTTTCATCTCGCACGGCGGGCGCTCCGCAGAGAAAAAGTAGCACCGGTTTGGAAAACGAGCGAGTTGGTGTGAGCCGGCTACCAGAGTTACCACACATGCTGCGTTGTTGCGTTGTTTCGCTGCATGTTGATTCTTGGATCAGGGTCGCTCGATTCAAGGTGTAGAGAAAATAATTAGCCTTTTTCGCGGGTATAGAAGACGGTCAGAAGAAAAAAATTTGAAGGTGCAAACGCATCTTCATAACGCGCCGCCGCATCTAGCAAATCGTGAGATGGTTAGTAGAGAAAATTGATTGTCACAGGAAGTGTCTAATAGGTTGGCAATCACCGGTGTAAAATGAGCAGACTTCGCAGACATAGCATTCGTGCTAGATTAGTCACAGATAGCATTTTGATGGCCCATATTTCTCAAAACCAAATCGTTTTTTTTTTGCATGGCATGCCTCTATCGACACGAGGTGTCAAAATCGTTGTCGTGTCTCGTTACAGGACAGTGCACGCGATTTGGCCAATACACAATCCAGAAAGTCTGATTGAATTGACAGCGACAAGAAATCCGCGATTATATTCCATATCTTTGACGAATCGTTCTCTGTGCAAACAGACGCGGCAAAAAGATATCTGGACCGCATTCAATCCGCCGCCGATTTCGCTGCGCAAATTACACAAATGGAAAAAAAACCGTCCATAATTCCCTCGGCACTTTAATCTGTGCGATTCACCAAATTTCAATCGCTTCTGCACCGAATTGCAGACTACAATTCTCCCGAGCAACGCTACTTTCTAATCGACAGAACTCTTTCGATGGAGTAGTCGTTCTGTCTATAATACACAGGCGTCCGAGCACGACCACGGCTACCAATTCCTGAATGGAACACCTCTCAGCAACGGACACTGGACACGTGCTGGCGATTACATGCGGCTCCAGTACACCCAGCGTGGCCGGCACACATAATTTTCCACACCAATTACACTCCAATAACTGTTACAACTTGTCTGTGCGGACCGCCACAATAGCGGATACAAAATTGCTGCTCGCAAAACTAGAAACCCAAATCAAATTGCGATGCATAATGGAGACAATGCGGCACCCAGAGTATGACCCTTAAATTGGGTGAAACCAAAAGCCGTTTTGGATCTAATTTGTTTGCTCGGTCGCGAAGGATCGTGGCCACCCAAAGTGGGGCTAGAAAAGATGCTGTCTATGCTAAGGGTTGAGTTGAATACACCAGGCGGTCGTGGCTTTTTTTTTGTCAATTAACTGGGCCCGAATTAACCCTTGCCAGCTGGATTGGATTGCTAAGGTAAAAATTACTCCACATTGAGCTTACCTCAGCTAGGCTGAGAAATGGAACAGTGATACAATGAGACGATCCCTTCGAGTTTATATGAAAGAAATATTAATGGATTTTAACAATATCGTATCTATCACTTCACTGACGACTGTTCGATCCGAAAACACCGGTGTTAGAATTCCTCAACAACTTGTATAGCGCAGCCAATTTCCGACATCACAACTCTATTCCGCGTCACCCGACCCAAAGACAAGCAATTTGTTCCAAACGTTAGCCGCGATAACATCAGCTGTGTAGCGTTCTCATCGCCGGGACCAACAAGGCGACGCGTATAAAGACACCCTAAATGCAGTGTGACCTCCCCAAGTGTACGTCCACGGCGTACACAATGTTTGTTCCCACGCGTGCAGTGAGCCGTGGTTACGACCAGCCATGCATGTACCTACACTGCACTTGCACCTGTCTCTCGTTAATACACTTTGTATTCTAGGTGTACTGTAATGAAATTAAAATTAACTTCTTTTATAGTCATTGACTTGTGTG
Organism: Nemurella pictetii; assembly: GCA_921293315.2. NCBI lineage: Eukaryota > Metazoa > Arthropoda > Insecta > Plecoptera > Nemouridae > Nemurella > Nemurella pictetii. Next base: position 8,122,271 of record OV121123.1, on the reverse strand, counting down.
TTTCTCAGGTCAGTTCCTTGCATGTGTTACGTTTGATGTGTTCGATGCTAGAAAGGGCAAGTAGTGACGGAGTGATTTGTTGTGAGGATTTAGTTGTGGTTTTTTTTCGGAAAGTTTGTATTGTGGTTTTGGTGATGAGCTGATGTATTTGAGAATGCTGTAGATGTTTGGTGCAAGGCAATTTGTTGGGGAATAAGCAGTGTGTAATCTTTTGTAAGAAAAGGTGTTGGGATTGAGCATCATTGCAATCATTGCAGATTTTAAATATTTGTATTAATCATTGGCACCATTTTTCAATTGGCTGTGTAAAAATCTTCAATTGATGAAGCTTTTTTGGGGGTTGCGTCTTGTATTCCGAAACCAATAATAAAAGAAGCTTTTGTCTTGAGTATGTGGCCCCCAATTTTCTCGGCAAGTTCGCCAAGTCGTCACTAGAGTGTGCTGAGCGGCAACAAATAACGACCGACTTCACTAACCTAGGTTTAAAATTACCAGCTAACATTGTTTTCATTCAACAGTCAGCTCCAAACAATAGCTCCGCAGAGATTTAAAACATCTCATTGTGCAAAAATGCGCGCACTTGCATTTCTCACGGTACATTGTACAGTTAGCACTTCGGCATGGTAAAAAAATAACTGCACTCTTGCTGAGCTGGACTTGTCGCATCTTGATAATCTGCAGTCTGTGATATGAGAACCATGCAGCTGACTCGGCGAGCATCCAACAGTTTCTCTGTAATTGTTTTGCAAATTATCAAAGTACTAATTATGATTCCCTGTAAATGAGCCGATTTAATTGGCCGATGATGACATCGTGTGAAGAGTGTTGAGATTATTCGGTGAAATGAAGAGTGGCATGTTAGTTGTTGTGAGAACTGTGAAGAGCTGAAAAGATGACATCATTTCGATAGCATGATTATAGGCATAAAAGGTTTATAAAGCATAACGCATAAGAAAATACGGCAAACTAATCGGTTTACAGCCTAGTTGTAAATAGAAAACAAATCAAATTCTCTTATTTCATCTCGTCACAAGGCTTCATTAAGCCCTAGAGCCATATATACTGGAAATCCGGTGTGATTAATCCTCCAACGCAGTTGGAAATTTCACAACTATTACAAAATCAACATGAAAAAAACTAAACGTACTCCTTTCGAAGAAGCGTATTTCTAGTATTTCGGTTGAGAGCTTGAGCAAAACTCTTTCTACGCCACGAGAGCGGCACTAAATCATTCGTTTAGGGGTAGTTTTGACGCCCTAAAAGGAGCCAAGAGGGGGCGGACAGGACACAGGAAACATAAAGCTCGTTCACGCTTGACTTTTGACCTACCCTCAACTCCTGGAGTATCTCTATCCGTCTCCGATGACCCACTCTAAAACCTCACCCATCCCCTACTTGACCAAGAGGGGTGCATTGGCCATTTCCGGGCCAGCCGTGTTTTTTTTTTTTGAGATGTGTGTCGGGCATCTTGAAACTAAAATAAAGCCGAGAATCGAAGAACAACACTAAAGCAATGTTATGTTTCTGTTGTGTAGCAGACTTGTTTCTTTATGGCAAGCCATTTCTGAGACTTCTTATCCACTAGGGACATGAAAAATGATGTAACAAAATACAAAATGCAATATTTTTGTGGCCGGAAAAAAACACTTGTTTCAGATTTTTCTAGCTTTTTCTTTCAGCAACGATATTTTAGCGGGTTGTGAGTAAACGGCAAGGGTTTTTCCCGCCCGAACTTCTGCAACAAAGACAGTTATTTGTGTCTGGCATTCCATAATATACGTTGCGATCTTCGCGTTTGCTGACCTGCCAGCTCAATATGAAAACTTCCCGAGAAACAATTTTAAACTTTTCCAGTCCGATCCTTTATAAAGGAAAAGCGGAAAGCCGTCATAAGTTACGGATCTTCTCTCCCCGGCTAATAAACTAAATGATTGCGTTCTCGGGTTCTAAATGCATCCCCATGCGATCATAGAACGGATTGAACGATTCGGAATTAACCTCAAATTCACGGCGAGTCAAGTTTTTACGAATAGTATGCCTAGAACGTCGCTTGTCTGAACCTTCACACAGTTTATGATTCTGTTGTCTCCGTGCTTAGGGAACACCTAAATTTTTTTGGTGCCTAATGTTGCTTTGGTACAATACGATTGATGGCACACCTTCCACCTAATATCTTACTTTTCTAATATGGAAACTCGACCAAAATCATATTGTTGAGCTGGCGACAGAATCGTCATGTAACAGATATACATAAATTTAAAAGATAATCCTCAAAAAGAGTACTATATTTTCAGGTGATAACTGCATTTATTTAATTAAACTTCCAACTTTGCCGCCAGGTTAGTCACCAACGCTTTGCCGCCGAAATCTGCCAAGAGTTTCCTTTTTTAGAATAGAATAATAATAATATGTTTGCTAGTACCACCATTTTTACATCGAAAATACTAATAGCAAGCAATGACACTTGTATCATTTGGTATTTATTAGAATTAAACATAATTTCCATTAGGTTCACATCAATGTTGATTAAGAATCGATTATACCAATCAAATCTTAGTGAAGCAAGTGCGCTTGTCGGATTGTTCGTTCTCAAGAGCGAGAACGCGATACGAGCGGCGGTCAAGGCTCCTCAGAATCCGACTAACGAACCTAGCACGCAAACATAGCGTGACACTACGCGGAAATCTACCGTGGCGCAGCCAAATCATCCCCTGTTCGCTTCCCATTTCAGTGGCAAGAAAAAAAAAACGGGTTTGTTTTTGGATACAGGGTTTCTTTTTTGTCGAGGGGCTGCTGCCGGGGCCATTAGCCGGCGCAAAGTTTACGAATTGGGTTGATGAAGATAGAATTAGAACTTCAATTGTATGTGTGTGGATGCGTAAGCTAGGCTGCCTTTTAGTTCGGTTTTTTTTTCTCTTCTGAGTTATGTGTTTACCTTGTTGTAGAACAGAATTAATGGAAGTTAGAAGGCAGTAAAAGCGTTTAGTAAATCATAGCAGAAAGTAATCACTGGTCACGGTCTGTCAATGCGTTTCAAGGCTAATTTTAGTGCCAAAATATCAGCAAAAAAAAACTCATCAATAACAGAAACAAGCGCGTGAAACAACGAGCGCAGAATTTCAATCCATCAAAATGGCAGGTCAATTTTTTTAGATTTCATTGCTTCATAGGGTCGGGATGGCAACACTGCAAAAATAATAGCCTGTTTTAGCGGCGTTTCGGTTCCTTCGTTGAGATGCAAAAGCCCCCTAAAAACGAGACACAACCACTGTGGCAAATGTGCGACGGACGAACACAAAGCCGCTACGACGGGATTCATTTTCTCAGTCGTCAAGTATTCTTGCAAGAACCGATCGATGCGATGCAAATGCACGACGCATACAAAGCCCGAAAATCGATTTATTTCCACCACGTTTTACCTGGAGCCGGGACAGGCGAACACATGACATCAAAGCAGCCGGCGGGGCCCAGTGTTTGTGGTACAAATGCGTACCTGGCGGTACCACCACCTCAGCCAACCTGACCCGGTCGCACCACCCCTCTTCGATGGGGGAAAACAACAACAACCTTCGAGTGTCGTCGTTCCCAGGGCCACGACGACCCCTAAACTAGATCGGCCGCGAGGCATTTGCATACACACGGCGACAGCAAGTGGGGTGGTTTATGGCTGGAGTTTTATGTGAGATTCATTTTCGGAGGTTTTCGGTGGGTCGCTTTTGTTTGGCGGGGGTTTGGGAGTATTTGTTTTGTCTACGGAAAATGGAAATCGAGTTATGTATGTACTTTGTCAGAGTAGAAAACTACGTTGACGATTAATATATAGGTTTACCTATATGATTATTTACTGGGGTGCTTTTGGACTGATTTCGTTGAAATTTATTGAGTCGTTTAACGGTTCAAATATTGCCAAATAGAATCGAATAACCGCACGGATTTAGTATTTTGTGTGCGACAGTTATCGAATAGAGACGACATGATTAAAACTCTTTCCTCGTTCCCGGAAAAAATAATCCACCGACAAATTGGCCATTATTTCACGTCATTCGAAAATCGAAATTAACTTCTGAATTTCACCAAAATAAAGTCTCGTTACCCAAATTGGCTTTTAAGGGCTGAAGAAAAATAACTCCTCTCCAAGCATCGCCACAAGCCTGGATCGCCCGCAGCTGCTAACATGTTTACGTCTAACATGTCAAACGTTAGATGTGGGGGGAGAGGAGGGAGGAGGAGGAGGAGGAGGCGGGGGTGACTTCCGTGCAAGGAACTAACTTTCTTTCCCCCCTGGCAACAGCTAATAGAATGCTTTTACCATAGAGTAAAGAGCTTTTACCCTGAAAACGACCAGGAATCTCGTGCTAATGCTCAAGGAGACTAATTACACAATACACAAATTTGTAGACTCGTTTTACATCCAAACACATCTGTTGTTCGATTTTACATGAAATTTACTGGACACGACAGAACATGGCATTTAGTGTCGTTTGGATCTACTGAAAATTGCAAGATAACCCGAGAGGCTAGACATGTGCTTCAGAAATTTGAATTTATATTTGCGGAATATTCCGTTCCCAGGCAAAGTGCAACGAATCATTATCAAAAAATGTCAGTTTCCGATATAAATGTACATTACTTTACACTATAAGTACTTCAAAATGCTAACAGCAGTAAACACCAATGCAAAGGCAATCAGAGGTGCATTACGATCCATTAAATCGCGACACATTATTGAATAAACTCTATGAATCTGGTGACATCACAGCTATATTGACGACTGGTGACAGGTCGACCACGCATGAGAAAAACTGCCTGCTAAACTTGCAACCGATATCAGCCGTAATCAGTTGATGCCCCCAACCAGGCGGCACACATGCAAGTGATAAGAAAACAGCTGGTGTATCGAGCTACACAACTCGCAGTCCCATGAAGCAGTCGTGCAAATCCAATTGCCGAATGACAGTTGTCTAAGTGTCTGCGAAACTAATTGCGCGATGTTAATTCGAGTAAATGACCGACGGCACAGGCGAAATGCCGCCAGTTCAGGCAATGAAATGCGTCTGATTAGTTAATTGATGTGAAGGTGTTGATTGTTCCTAAACACTGCTAATTGGGTGTGAACTCATGAACGAACGACTACCCGATTAGGCATTTGACACACTGTCAAGTTGCGGAGCTTGTTTTTCGCGAATTACATTTGAATACGTAATGCCTATTATTGATTACTAAATATCAACCAGACAATGAGCATAGAACTCTTTGTTCTATGCTATGAGATGGCAATTCAATCACGGATGATGCTTTTGAGGGGAGTGTTCAATAATTCTATACGAATCTGATAACTTGTATACAAAGTTATGCATATTTTAACAATAACTTTAGGTATTTAGTGTAAGCTTCTTCTAAAACAAATGTAAGTTCACACTAATACCAAAGATATTACAACAATCAAATTGTTTTTACATCCCTGACGCGAGAATGTAGCTAAGAGAATAACTAATTTACCATTTCACATTGTTTTCAACCTCTTTGCCAGAAATTTCCACCTCTTGATCAAAACCAGCAAAATCCGCGCGTCGACAGATCTGAATCCCTTTGATCGTATCACCGCTGGGAGGCTGCATCTCTCTCCCAGCCACCCTCCGATTGCAATGTGTGCAATTAGCATGGTATGTCGCCAGCAAGCAGCTGACAACGCGGTGAATCGCATTTCAACAAGTGCATTCGTACGTGAGCAGAGCAGCAGCAGTTGCAGTTGCACAAACAGTTGCAGTGTGCAAGCGCGAATACATGGATGTTGCTAGAATATTCAATAATAAACTAAATTCGATACGAACCAGACTGATTATACGATCATATATTATAATGTGTGGCCCAGATAGTCGGTTCCAATTCAATAGATGCCGAAATGACACAGGAAGTGCTCATATCTGACATGAGTTTGTGTCGCTTCTTCTAGGAAGTGCATAATCGCATCGTGTCCAATCCAACGCATTTCGTCGTCTATAGCTGCGACTATGCATTAGTCTGTTATACACGGCTCTATAAATTACTGCTGTCCTTCGATAATAGCGTAGACGTTGCTCCGATGGGTGTGTTCAACAAAATTAAAATACTAAATAGTAATGCACACGAGTAAAATGTGTGGTGCGTTGCGAATCTAATGGCGATGTAATTGTACACTGAATCGTGTTATACATTGGTAATTGCAGTAATGATTATGATACCTATATATATACAGCAGTTTGCAATATGTGCAATTATGATTTCGCGATATTAAGATTTATATTCCCGTGCTATCAACACATGCAGATGTTTAATTTAAGAGTCTACATAGGTTGTAACCCGATACGATAATGGAAATCAAAATAATCTGTGGCAGTAATCATAAGAAGCTACGGATTAAAAACGCTGGCACAAATCTGCGACTCTTGCATAACCAAGATTAATAATCAAAATGAAAAAAATGTGCTTTTTCTCGATTTTCGTGATTTTAATGACATGGTTGGGTTCATCTTTGTCAGCAGATTGCATGATACTTTGAAACAAAGTTCTAGTGCACTTATTGATGATTCTGTGGCGCATTTCAATCAAGGAAAATAATTTGTATGTGCGTCATGTTTTAAGCCGCTCTAATCTTACTCACGTAAAAACGAATGAATATTACCGAAAAAATCGATAATTTTCATCCGATTTTTTCATTTCAACATTGCTTTAGATCTGCAAACAGAGACGAATCCAGTCATATCGAAAAAACCATATGAAACACGGAATTTTATGATTTACCTTTTTACTGACTTTTATATAACCATGTGTCGGGTTGTGCAAGCATAATCTCCAAGAGTGTTTTTATCGCTCATGCTGATACTGAGGCAGTAAAACTGGAAGTTATTTTTCACCAGGTCTAATCCGTGAAAGATTAGCTTTCTCACACGGAAAATTTTGGTAGTGCAGAGGTCCACGTGGTTACTTTTCTCTGCCCCTAAAATGTTCCCTACATTTATGAAAAAAAATCAGTGGATAGTTGAAAAAATTTCTGACCCGCGATGTAAAGGCTCGTGTCGACCGGACGTTTACTTTGTTCACAAATAAATCTTGAATTTGGGACTTTTTGTGGGGTTTTTTTAAGCGAAAACACCACTTTTCTTTCTTCTCTGGTTGTTTTATTTTCCATCCGGTCTCAATTTAAGTTTACAAGGCGGGTCAGAGTACTCTTCCTCTACACACTGATTTTTTTTCAAAAATATTGGGATCAAATTTAGGGGCAGGAAAAGTAATGGCGTGGACCTCTGCATTTTCGGCTTTTAAGCTGCCTTTAGCTGGCTCTTAAGTCTTCGTTTCATGGTCGGAATGTTTCCTACAGCGGCGCAAGGAATGGTAGACTTTAGAGGAAATGACAGGAATTGTGTAACGCAAACCCAAAGATGAAATATATTGATGGATTCCTGTTGTAGACATACATTTGCTTATAGATTCAACAGAATGGTTCCATACAACACGAGGCAAAAATACTGGAGCTAAAATAAAATAATATGCATCAAAACCATAATCCACTAAAAACCACTCCACTGTCAAGCGGCATGGGACACAACTGTCACCCCAAACATCACCGAACCCTCAATTTCCTTCGCGAATCGACACATCGCCAACAATCACCATGAATGCTCACACATCACTCGTCAAAATCCACAAGCATCGTGAAACGTTCAATCAAAAGAAAGTGTCAACCGTCAGATTCTCCATCGAGTATCATAGGGGCACAAGACGCCTGAGAGAGAGGATGTATGACACATAGTTATGACACCCAAGCTGAGATGGTACCAGCAGCATCAGAAGCAGCAGCACCAGCAGCAGGATCCAGTTCTGAACCCATCACAACTGAAGAACAAGCATCGCCCGACATCGACACCGTGTTCTTACGTTTCACATTGGTTCATTGTGTTCATTGTCGCACTGTCCATTGTGTGGTGTCGATGTTCTCTGTGCGATGGGAGGGGAAGAGGTTGGACCGTTTCTGTTCAAATGTTGCGTAGTTTCTTTGCGCTGCGATGTTTGCTTGCTTTACAGCGTGATAAAAAACAACTCATTCAATTTGTCGCGTTAGATAACAGGTCAAATTCTTCAAATATTTACCGGGCTGTGATGGTAGAGACGGTGAAATTTCGGGTACAAAAGAATGTGGTCGGTATTAGATCTGCCTGCAATGCGTATACTTGCAATCTTGGGATCTTACAGGTGCCCGAAATGATAGGAATTGCTCCTGCAATTTCGGAGCCTCCTCAGGCGCTGATAGCTGGCGGTGAGACACGGTATAGCTCCGGACTTGCCGGTGAATTTGAGGGTGGAAAATCAGGGAGATCGGAAAACAACCAGATGGTTGGGCTTAATAGACGCTAATTGATAAACGCTTGGAGGAATATTGAAATTAACTTTTAAGAAAACTGTGTTTCGTTATCTTAGCGTTATGGAACGCCAAGTTTTTCATTTAAACTTTTCCGGACATTTCGAAAAGCAATATTTGAGTAGGCTAAGTTAATTGGTGGATTAATCTAAGAATTTATTTTATACCCTTGATAAGTCAGACAGCATATAGCTTTGTGAAACTGTAGGACAAAATTTAGCATTGAATTACTCAAAAAACCAAAAAATCTACTAGTAACGCATTTTCGTGTTTTTTTTTCTCTCTTTGATACAGCTGCCTTCCCGTTATCGGCGCCATTGTCGCGTCACCTGACGTCACAGCTCACCGGACGTGACGTCACCCGGCAATCAGCCGGAGCGACCATCGAGGAAGCGTCTCTGCCGGAAGTCGACCGATCTGTCTGATTGGCGTCGCGAAGACGTCGCCGTGATCGGCGCTACAGGGACGCGGCCGCTACCGGACCGGAACTAGACAACACAACGCCTCCAATTGGCACTTCCGGCTCGCCGATGCCAGCAGCGGCGACCTCCGGTTGACGGCGTGGCGTTTGACGACGCAATGTGATGACAGATGGCCGTTCGGCAATGATAGCTTGGCTGGATTACCGGGATTGTTATAGCTTTTGAAGAGGGCAAACTACTAAATGCTGAAGACCATCAAGAAGACCACCGATACATTCCGAATGCTGGTCCAATTCGAGTTGATGCTGTGCAGACGTTTGATAGCGATGCTAGTGATTCTATGCCCTAAGCCTGCGAGTAACCCTGTGGATGCGAGCAGTGCTGGTGTTGAACTTGAACGGTCACCTAATAATCGTCTGTATCGGTGCAATGTTGCTTAACTTTCGGTGGGTTTCAAGCGCCTAATTCACTATTTTTCTTAACTGTCCAAATACCCCATTCGAAATTCCCTAATTCAATGATCAGAAAAAGATTTAACAAAATATATTCAACCATAAGTCACTGCCATCCAAACTTTTAAAACAGTGAAGCCATAGAGTCGTTATTCTAAGGCGAAGCTATTATTAAAGTGTGCCACGGATGGCTACTGTCCCTGTAATTTGTAATACGGATACTTGGCCAGCAACGCAGCTATAGGAAGTGTTTTCAGCAGCCAAACAATCCCATCGCTAACAATGATCTGAGATGAAGAATGACCGGTCCGGCCGCCGGTTCGATTCGAGATAGATTCGCCACGGAGTCGCCGACGATCGTGATGCTCTTGGTCCAGAATCCGCCTCCCATAGAGCACTCTCTCGCCGGCGCGCTGATCGGTAAACAAACATCCTACGCGGCCGAGATCACCGGATTATCGATCGAGATCTTTGTTGTGTCTCATGCGTTGTTTAAAAGCTAGAACGAGTTCCTCACGAACTATTTAGTTATTTGGACAAAGTGGCGAGTGAGCTTAATTTTCAAATGGTTTCGGGAACAGCGACTTGTATTCTTCGTATGTCGTCACCCAACATATACCATTTTTTCAGCCACTGTGGGTGAATAAGGTGACTGTTTAGGTTTGGTTATGATTCGAAGGTAGACTGTTGTCTTTTGAGCGAGAGGTGACAGGTCTGATATCGAAAATTCTTAAATTATAAATTCGGTTGCGATGCGATTTCTGCAATCGCAACGCCGTCAAAAACCTCGACCCAACTACAACCACAAGCTGCTTTGCGCCATCTTCGATTGGTATTTACTCGAGGTGTCGCCCGACCGAATCGACACGGTTCCATCTCAGGTTACACGCTTGCTGCGAGCTGTCAAAGTGTGTCAACGCGTCTGTCTTGCATCGTGGCGACATCGGAGGGCCACGCACGCGCATAATACGTCGCCGATTATACCGACCGCGAATCTGCATACAATGCATCGTGTGCAGCGGTCGGAGTCGACGTCGTCATCGACGACAACTGCCCGGGGTGCGACAGTCCATTGCCTAACCTTTGGCGCCATAGGTGAAAATTACGCTGGTGGCGAAAATAAGAAAATGCAAAGGCGAGCGGTAGTTTTGCGTTGTCACGCTGGCACCACGTTGTCAGATTGAGAATCGCAAAAATTAAAATTAAACTATTCTTACTCTTATGCATGACAGCAGTGAAAAGCCTTTGCGATGACTCAAAGGGTCTTCTAGAATCTAGAGGTACCGTTTTTCTTCATTATCTCGCAAAAATATCCACTGGAATTGTGCCCTTTCTATAATTCACGCTTCATTTGTAGACAGTAAAACAGTGTTGACAAAAATTGAGGCAAAAAAACTTTGCTCTTTCATTTTAACTTGCAAAGAGAGATATTTTCAACAGCGAGCAGCGTCCAGCAGCTGCTCTCGTCACAGTCCTGAAGATGTCCACGCCATCGTGGACGAAACGTCGACCCAGGTCCTTTTCAGGACCACAAGTCAATCACATCAGAGCAAAACCAACCAATTATTTGTAGAATTAGATAGAAGGGTAGAAGGGCTGAAGGGTAGATAATGTTATCTCCAAGGTGAATTCGGTACGGTCGATAGGAGGAGAATTGGGTGTGACAGGTTATGAGTTTTTGTGGATTGGAGCTGCTTTTCCTGTTCTTAGGCAAATAACTGATATGGTTTATGACTCAAATGATTGCGATTTGATTGGACGCTGCTGTGGGGATGACAATTTAATGGGTCGTTAGTTAGCTAACCGATGACGACGATGACTGCGGAATAAGGTAATAGTTTTCTCTCACTTGTCAGCTTAAAATAATTCTTAAAAACTCCGAAAAAGTTGCACTATTTTGATATATTCCCAGAAGAACAGAACAACCAACTTTACAAAACTTTTCTCGCCGGATCATGGCTGGAGCTTGTTAGTTTATACATCTCAACTTTACCAGAGAGCGAGAAAAACAGAGAAAGAGAGATTGCATAAAATATTTTCTCCTTGAATGCTGCATCAACGTGCATTTCATCCTCTGGCAGTTAGCAAAACTTGACGCGACTTCTAGAGGGGCGCATTTACGTTCACGATCATAATCATTACCCTTTATACCCTTAGGTTCTTCGAGCTATTTTCTCCCGCACTTGGTTGGCTATAAAGTAAAGTTACAGTCTTCGTGCTCCGTGCTCGTCTAGCTTCATCTCCATGAATGTTTGCACGTTTATATTGTTCAAAACTGTACACAACTGTGTAAAAGTAATCGAATTGTGAGCATCAGTATTTTCAATCAACATGTTTTTGCTCAGCATTACACTAGCATGAAAAAAATTAACAATGTTCAGTCAAATAGTTATCCTCCAGTTAGGAAGAAAACAGAAGCAGCCAATAGGTTGTCACCATAGAGATGAGTTTTCATCCAATTTCGGCCATTAGAGACACAATATTCCAATGAAAAAGGTCGTCATAAAACCGAGTGTCCTCCTAAGATAATCCAAGTCCAAAGAGAGTGCTCCAAATGTGCATCGACACAATCGGCAACACAGCCCACACCAAGGCCACACCAAGTACCACCAACTACACACAGCGTTGCAGCTTCCACTCCTCCAACCGTCCGAGTCAACGAACGATTTCGCACTCTGCGCGCCGCTTCGGACTAAGTATAGAGAAGGTGCGATGATCACTTCTTTGTTCGCAACGTGTGGGTGTCTGTCGCGTGGCCGCGCACGAGCGAGACGCCAGATGCTGGACGCGTCGGGCGCGAGAGAGTGCGTGAGATGCAACGAAAAGTGTGGGCACAGATGTAAATAAGGAAGTGCGCCGTTTGGTACAAGGCCCGAGCGAGGCGGAGTGACGCCCACGAATTAATGGGTGTTGTTTAGGATTTGGTGTTGGTGGTGAGAGAAAGAGCAAGACAGAGAGGGGAAATGTGCAGTGAACTGCGTATTCCTAATTAGAGGCGTTAGGTACTTGGAAGTGAGATTGGCGTGTTGTTAGAAGGCGCAGTAGGTTCGGTTCGTTTACTGATGACATTGAATTAATATCAGGAATCGGTCGGTAAGCCGGATTGAACCGAGATAAGATTGGGTTTCACATGCATGCTGCACCTTGGTCTCTAAATGACAAATTTCCCGTTTGCTGATAACTCGAGTAAAGAGGAGCTACTCTAAGCAGTCTGGCGTTTGCTGTCAACATAAAAGATTTGCAAAACTTGGCGAAAACAATCGATGAACCACAAAAACATAGCACCATGAGGTCGAAGATTGATCGTTACTTGGTACTTAGCGCCAACACGTGTTTCTCGAATCACTAACTTGGACACGAAACGACTGTAGCCACCTGATAAGCGCACACCACAGAGTCGTGCAGGGACGGTCTTGCGCACGAAACGACTTTAGCCCCTAACGAGAGATTAGCACACCGTGGCGCGCGAGTGTCGGAGAAGCCATCGTCAGCTAGCGAAGCCTTGTCCTTGGCTCGAACAGATCGATTTGAGTGCTGGACGAATACCAAACAGTCATTTCAAAGGCCTCTCTCGGATCCATGACTTGCTTGCTGGAGTAGTGTACCACCGAATTAGCATCTACTCGGTACAGACGCCTCTACACGAGTCAAATAGCACATCGGAAGACATAAGTCAGAGATTTCCTCAGAAAACAGCGACACTCTGTGATCGTGAAAAGTAGTTGAAGAAGCCTACTCATTTATTGAATATGTGTAGTTTATCAAGTAATTTTTATGCGCGTATAGATATATTTTCAATAACACTAGCCTCCCTCCCCCTTTGTGTGTTTTTAGATGTTTGTAAGGGTGTTTGTGTTTGGGCGCGCACAGGCAGCCCCCCAAAAAAGCGTTCGCGAAGCCCTAGAATAGCCACAAATGTCTAACTGCTTGGACATGGAGGAATATGCGTTAGTATGTTTTGCCATAGTCTACTCACTGTAGAAATAATCTGGCATAATGCTAAGCAGCCTGTCGAAATGCCGGCATAATAATACCCTGGATCGGAGGTGGGATATTGACCCAAATTACTCTCCGGGGTCAAGAATGGATTAGCCCTTTGATTAGGACGCCGCGGGGCGTTCCTAGGTGTGAAACGATCGGTGTTAACGGCGGCCAGGGGGGTGGGAGGGGCTTTTTGACGGCTTGGCATTAGCGCGCGGAAATTGGACGAGCGTGGCATGTTCACGGCTATGAGACTCGAGTGTTCAACGGTTCACGTAAGAGGTTGAAGGACCTGCCAAGAAAAACAAGTCAAGAACTCGGCGATGTCTCTCCAGCACGAATTTCGCACAATTGTCGCGGTGTATTGGCGCGCGTGTATTGGCACAGCTCGCTGGTAGAGTCCGTGGTGGACCAATCGGCCTTCGAGCTGCGGTGGGACTAGGTCGACAGCCACGACAAGCGGCGACGCAGACAGAGCCAAAACACTTGAGAATCGCTTACTAAGAGGGTCAATCGACAATCGTTTTTCCAGAAAAACTCTTTAGTCATCAAGTATATGTTAGATCACAGAAGGTTCGCGTAAACTCGAGTTTAGACCCTTGATAAAGCAGGCAGCATAACTTTGCGAGATGTCGGGAAAAGTTAATAATAATAATAATAATAATATATGGTTTTATTCAATTGATCCCCTTGGATATGAATACGTCAAAATACGATATGAATACGTGGATTTAGGACTAGCATTCAATACCCAGTTAGTTTCTCTGAAAACTAACAAGCTAAAATTAAAAAGAGACGCTGAAGTAATTGTCAATCATGTTGGTGTTTCACTCAATTGGCTCACACTTGCAAGTGAAATCCCTGTGAAATTTCGGAATCAGCCAATTTGAAGGAGAAAGAAGTATGATCGCTTTGATCGCCGATAAGTCTCTTATGAGTCAGTAAATCACGGATTTAAGACATTTTCATATCAGCAATGTTTGATTCATGACAGCGCATCTAGACTTCCCGTCCATTTCAATCCCTTCTGAACTCAAGCGAAGGAAAACCGACCCTTCGGAAAAAAAAATGAGAACCCACCATTTCGCATTGAACCTGTGCTGTGATCATTTCCAGCCGACCAACCCAAACAACGACCCCATACATAAAACAACACCAAACATTCCATTCCAGTTGAGTCCCCACCAACGTAATCATCCCCTACACCTTCCCCAACCCCTCCCCAGCTGGTTGTCAATCAGCAAGGCAGTGCACGGACGGTGTGGCGGGCACCCGGGCATCGGTATTCAGAGGGCGTCGGCGTCGGCGTCGCGCACGGCACTGCAGCGTTGACGAGAGACTGCATTGTCTGGACCGTGATCTGCACCCGGTGTGTCAAGACCGCAGACTCGCTGTACGACGGGGTATCGATTCTAGGCCCCATGCTAAACGCTGTGAGAATACAGCGATTTCACGGGAGACATAGGTGGAAGAATGATATTACTTTTTTCAGACCCGTGTCTTTGTCTTTTTGTTGCTAATTGGCACTCGAGTTTACACCCATGGTAATAGCAGGCAGCATAGTTTGGGACTTAGCAAAAAAAGTGAAATAATTATCTTCCAAAGGATGACAACTATGTGGTACATTCATTGGAGACAATCATGAATCGATAACAGCGATATAGCTGAATCAGCTGTAGCCATGGAAATAACAGTTAACGGGCCGTTAATTGTTACCTTAACTGCCTACAGGTAAAAAAAAACGTTGAGGAGAGTGATCAACTACTAATTTAGTTTTATTGATTGATATTGAATATTTTAGGATAAGGAGATAGGGTGGTGTGAACAATAAAAGGCGACAGCGCTACAGAATTCTTGCGAGTCGGCTATATTAAGTTACCATGTGAACCGAATCAATCGGGAAGGAAATGTTGGTTTCTAGTTTCTCTAGGCAGCAACGTGCATGCAGCTACAGAGGTTCGTACGGCGCACAGGCAGTTCCTGTACGCTTCTAAGAAATCGGGGCAAATCAAGTGCTAAGATGAGTCTCCCCCGAGGACACGATCGAGCATAATCGATCCCAGGATCTTACAGCATCAACTCTCAAGACAAAAATGACGCGTAGAGAAACATGACAGCAGGAAATATGACCCGGTCGAAAACTTGCTTGATACACAACAGTAAGACTCTCAAGCTCTGACTTCACAACAAATCAGTGCTTGGATCGAGCCACATATCTCACCGGAACACGAGGACCGAATTAAAACGCCAACCGCAACGCAACACCGAGATTCCTCTGCGTAACGCAACACCTCGATGACATGTCCAGTTTTCACGGGCGCCTAGACCGTCGCACGTTGCGTCCCCTAAAGTCACGTGACCCTCGACCGCTATAGCGGTGTCAGCACGAGCACAGCGCGCGACAGCGGTTCAGGCATCTTAAATTATGAATAGTGACATTGGAGAAATTCCACGTGAGACTGTGAGCGCGTATTGTTCGCCGCTCGCCTACAGCTTGTACACGTGTACACGTGTACGCCGACGGGCGAACAAGTGTACACGGCGGCGGCGTCTAGAATACACAAACCGTGCACCGGAAGTGCCCGAAAGGACGTGCAGATATGCGCGACCGTTGGCGTTGACGAAGTAGAAAATGTGATTTCGCAATAGGCCAAGTAAATATTTCAAATATTCTTTGAACGGAGTTTGACGAGACGGCATGTCGGATTTGCAGACAGTTTTTTGAAGAGTCGCCATCCGTGGAATACATTTTAAAAGACATTCCGCTGGCAGGGCGCTTCTGAGTTCAGGCACCTAAGACCCAAGCGATTATATTATAATCCATATACCTCCAGACGCGCCCATAAACTGCGCATATCTTATCATGAGCTACGCGTGATCTGCATCTGCAAAACAGCATAACTGTATCTAACGTTGACGCGAGATGTCATCCAAGTGACGGATTTCACAGGTGAAGGAACCGGCCGTGCACGTTGCCACGCGGTTATCCCCGCACTTTGGCCTCGGGACAGCGTGACCTTGACGCTCGACGGCGATGCATCCCGAATGCAAGGCAGTCGCAGCGAATCCGATCAGAGATTCTGCGGAGCGAGCATCGGATCGCTTGGCTAAAAAAGTCCCAGCCTCTTCTTGAGAAGCATTCGTAGGTACAAAACCGTATCATGGAAAACTCGCCACGGTTAAATGTGAATCGAATCACGTTGCATCAAAGTTGAATGCACGGCAGATATGAAAACATCCGTATATTGACCGAGTATGCCGTCTGTATACTTTCGGTCTACGATATTTCGGTGTTCACGCCATTAAATTTTTTTTTGGCGTGCTCTTCGACGTGGTTAGTGTCGAGCACCTGTTTGTCTCGTAGCTTCGCAGGAGCGCATTCTGAGGCGGCTGCGTTTCTTGCGACCGAAACGCGGTACAAAAAAAGTGTTGTTTTCTGGTGCGGGTAGATCGTGGCTAGAGGATCCTTATGGGTTGCTGCTTTGCTGCCGATGGTAATAGCACTTTGAAGACGGGTATCATTCAACATGGGTTGCTGCTTTGCTGCCGATGGTAATAGCACTTTGAAGACGGGTATCATTCAACATGGGTTGCTGCTTTGCTGCCGATGGTAATAGCACTTTGAAGACGGGTATCATTCAACATGGGTTGCTGCTTTGCTGCCGATGGTAATAGCACTTTGAAGACGGGTATCATTCAACTTGGCAAGTTGCGGCGAAGGGGGTGGAAAATCCGAAAGTTCTACAACAGCTGTAAGACTTCGAGGCGCTTTTATTTCGCTCAGAGTTAGATACCATCATCATGTCCGTAAACCAACCCCAAATCTGCCTTATCAAATGTGACAGAGTACTGAGAACTGAGAAAAGCATGTCTCGGTACGAAAGGGGTTGAAACGAAGCCTTTGTGATTAAAATACTTGCGAAATTTGACGAAATTAAAATTTAGAACTGTTAAATAATGTGAAAAGAACTGAAGAATAATAGAATAAGAAGGTTGCCTTCTTCCTTAGTCCTTAATCTCTAGTTATAGACTCAAAACAACCGTCGTTTGTCGAAAACAACCAGAATCAGCTCACATCGCTGCTGTGCATCGCAAGTCGCAGCGCATTGAACTCTCTCCGCTAGCGCCCGTATCGCCATCGGTCACCAAAACACCCTCCCCCATCCAACAAACCACCCCACGCTCGCCACCACCCTTGTCGATCAATCACACACCCATCCTGCAACCAGCGGCGCTGAAACATGACTACATCGCCATCGGCGCTCGTTTCTCGGAATCCGTCGTGTATCCGTGCATCGAAGTCTCCATGTTAAACGCGGCGGTCGCGTTTAGCATGGAGACTTCGAATTGCCACGCGGGTCTGACTCACGCCAATTACGCCAGATCGAGACAATGCTCGAGTCAATGCGAAGTGAAGACAGTCCATTGTGTCTCGTCTTCTGAGCTCTTGTTCCTAGGTTTCGTCGCGTCGTGGACCGTGGTGAGCTCGATGCTCGAATTGTCCGTTGTCATCGCCAACAATGCAGTTCCTTTCTGCAAGTTTCTGATAATATCGGAGGAAAAAACACCTCGATTTTTGTTCCAGTGCAGAATAAAACCAAATTGAAATTTATTTTCTTGTCTTTCCATTGCTTATGCAGAAGAACAAACAACCGCAGTGCCGTTTTATGTAACCTTTGGCACAGATTTTTGCTAATCTCGAACAGTTAATTTATGAGCTCTGCCAAACAGCTAATGACTTCGCAGATTTCATGTGGACTCATAAATTTCTAACTATATAAGAGCAGCCTTCAAGTGAACGCATCATGGATTTCAGAATGCATAAACCTCAACCTATACTTAGTAACGATACGCCACGGGAATGACGTCACCTCGCGATACGTCAGAGCGCGGTGACACAATTCCGGCACCCGGGACCACGACCATCGAGATCGCGGTCCAGGGACAACCTCTCTGCCGAGGATAGCCCGCGTTACGTCAAGACTCTGCAGAGCTCTTATCAGCTACAAGGCTTGAGGGCCAAGAGTCAAGAAAGCAGTCCTAGGAGGGAAAAAATCCAGAGGCAGCTATCTTCAAAACCATCGAAATATGCACAAGGAATGGCATAATCGATTTAATGTGAACGACATTGTGCCAGTTTGACGTTGGCCTACAAATGTTTCGTACCATTTGAACAGCGAACGTAAGTTTTTACACTCATCCACGGAACAGCGCAAGAACCGAAGCACGAACCCCGAGACGAACCGAGTACCAGAAACAAAGTTGGAAACCATTCCTTAAACGCGTGTCCCGCCACACAATTTCTAACAATGACGACCATATCATAAGAGTAGATTGTGCGGGAAATTGTAAACGACAATCAACAAAATAATTGAATAAACCAATAAATAAGATTGCCGTGATCGTGTCACGTGCCGGCGACACCCGAAGAGTAAAACAATTGATCTTCCCGCCACGCACGCGGTCACACTCTCTCTCTCTCTCAGCCACACGGGGTCACGCAATCGGTGACGTCATCGGACGGGTGTCGTGACCCGAGCTCGTAACCTGCTCCGCTACCCCTGCCAGGCACAACAACCCCTTCCTCCCACTCCGCCCCGAGGGGAGATCGAAAGGGTGCGTTGCGGGAAATTAAACGATTTTCCTGCGTGTCGGGGTTATTTATAGAGCCGGACTTTTTCTCGGTCTGTGTGAATGAACGCGGATGTGGTCGCACGTGTCTGCTTCTGCAAACTTATTCCCGACTAGATTGATCCTTTTGTTGATTTTTTGGCAGGTTTTGAGAGGTGGATTTTGCCACATTATACACAGGGAGCATCCGATAACGTTGGCCCTGATGTCTGGAGAAGGAATTAAATTTGAAACTGGTAAGTGATCTGCTTTGTGGAGGGTCGTTCCTACAATATTTTAACTCTGGATTTAAGCCCGAGTTTAGTCAAATGTCATGATAACATCAGAAACGGTGAACTTCAATTTTTTACAAGGATTGTCTCACTAACTCTGGAGTAGGGGCCGATATATCCAGTTAAATATATTAACGGTTAGGAAGATGGAGATAAGATATGGAGATGAATATATCATCATGGATATGAGTTTTATCGGGAGGTTAGCGACTTAGCCGGACATTGTACAACCGGCCATAAGAAATAATATAAAATTGGCGACCTCAGGGTTTATGTCTCGTTGATGGTTTCCAGAGCCGGTGATGGATGTCGTAGATGGCATCACCTTGAAGCCATCTACTACACTCAGGGTTTATGTTTCCGGAAAACACATGAGATTTTTTTACTTCTTATTTCCATTTTACTTTGTGGTAGTAAAAGTGTGAATAGTAGAAAAATGAGCGCGTGCACTGTTGCTTCGCGCGAAGTGCCCGTCGTAAACAAGACACGCTGCCGCGCACTCGCCGGGCATCGAACAAGGACCGAACCGAGTAACGATTCTCAAAGTGTGAAGTGCGACCAGTGAACACTTGTTGCAAGCAACAGTAACTAGTACAGTGCAATAAAACACTGTCAATCACGAGAGAAAAAAAACACGAACACGCGAAAGTATAACGCCTTGTTGGTCTTGCATCGGATCGCAGACAATGCAACTGCAATCGGAATCATTGGTCGAACTTGCAGGATTCTGTAGCCGCTGTGATCGCCGCGCGTGGACCAAACTGGTTGACGCCGCGTCGCTGTTAGTGGGTAAATGGGTCAGACGTGGTCAGACGGTTTGCAGCAAGCTATGACGAGTCTCGCCGCCAATTGTCAGCGTCCAAGAGTCTAAGTATACACCGGCTACACACATCTTGATGAACCCTTCGGTAAGGGGCCTTAGCCAAACAAGTTTGACTTTATTACTTTCTAAGACTCTTGTCTTATCCAAATCTTAGTGCGTTCATTTTTCAGAAGAACTATTTTACTGGGTATTGACTGCCAAGTCCCAGACTCAAACTATTCCCGACGCTTTGCAAAGATATGCTGCCTTCTTTATCAAGGGTATAAACTCGAGTATGACGTTCATTTCGCAGTTCAGCTAATTTTTTTTATATCAAAAAAGTGGTGTCATCAAAGTTACAACTTTTCATTGGTGACAAGTGCCAGCGAGACTTGGTATACTTTAGTCGCTTCTACATGCTCGACAACGAAGAAGAACGGAAGTGGATTGTGTTGTGTAATGATCCATTGAACACAGCGACGTGCAATTGTGCACAATTTGTTGTCCGATAGCATGCAGAAAATGGAGGCACGTCAAATCGGTTCGTGTACCACACTTACCGACGGATAAATCAATCGGTCAAATTGCAAATTCTATACAATTACGATCTAGGGAAGGTTAATGATCGAGTCAACTGGGGCATCGACTTTTTCCGAGGGGAACTGCTTCCTCTAAACTCCCAATCGATTCATTTTCGAATTTTCTTCAATCGAAACAACATATCCCAGCATAAAAATACGCACACACGTATGCCAATTCGCATGTATTTACATAATACGTGCAATATTATCGAATAGCTGAATGATTATGAAAGATGAAAGGTAGAAAATATGTTGATCTTGTGCAACCCACTGACAAGCTGCACCGCCGGCGGTGGTATCACGAATTGCATAAGAAATATGTAACATTACCTTGTAGCATGCGGGCAGAAATGGTATCGTCATCAACTGAAGATGCTATGAATTATATGGGAGCCGCACAATAGACATTGTAACTACAGCAAACAATTGAAACGCTAACCCTGTCATTAACTAATTAGGCGGTGTACTTAGTGATTATAGGAAGACAGACGCGAGGGGCCCGAGTTCTAACCCACGGGATGGCAACAAACTCGATGTGAACAGTTTTCTAGTCGCAGTTGTTGAGAGTTGAGATGATTGTTTTGATTATTTATTCATCATTTCAATCATTTAAATGTAATTTTGTCTGAGTGACTAACCTAGCTAACATCCCATCCCATACTCATCCCTTCCTTAAATTTCGTCACACTTTCAACCATCTCTCCACTTACTCTCAAATTATGACACGGTCCTGTTTTTTGATTATCATAGGAAGGGAGTCATAATCAAGACTTTTGACTGATGATTGCAATGTGTGAATTTGTTCTATGCCATTGACAACTGAAACTTCTGAATCCTCAAATGAAATACAAGAGCCAACACAAACTAAAAAAAACTTCGCATCTTCCATTGCTATCATTAATTAAAAGCCACACTTGGCCAGACTTTCGAGTGAAAATGAATCGCAAATCAAAAGACAATATCACACCACTCACACTTCAAGGGGTATACACCGTCAATCATAACCCATCGAAATCGCAGCCTGCCTTAGCGCCCTGCCCAATCTCACACCTATCTATAAAAAGCACACGCCAAAGAGGCCGACCACATCCGAACAGACACACGGCGAAAGATAAGCAAACATATGAATGACTGCGTTATCATCGACGCCCAAATAGCGCTGCAATGTGTCTGTTTCGTGCACAAATAGCGGGCAGACCGAGACCCCATCATAATTTAAAAATAGTACAAACATCAGTTTATACGAGGGAATATAAAACAGATGAGCGTATGGTCCGTTATCAAACATATTTCACCTTGTCACTTGGCAGAGCGGATATTTGTGTTATCAAATCGCGGTTCCTTTTTTTCTTATTATTTTTCCGGTGATGGCTGACAGTGCCCCGTACGGACCGAAATAGACTTCTGATATTCGTGCGGCGATTTGCTATAATCGCACAGGATTTGTTATACGTGTTGACGAAATTTGGTGCGATTTTCAAGCACTTTTACCAAGCTACATTCCATTTATAGATTGCAACTATAGTTTCGGGGGTACTTTCGATTTTATGGTCCGGCATTCGGATGCGTTCGCAGACACGAATCTTAGATGGAAGCCGGTTCGTGACGTTTAGGGACGCCACTCAGAGTAGGTATAGCTAGTTCACGACAATGGCGATAAAAAAATATCGACGGTTATAAAACGAAGCGGAGGCAGGCAGGTGTCAAAATTCACTTTCAGAAACCGAGATCAACGATTGACGTGATATGAGTATCACTGGCGCAAATTTTCACTGCTTCTTTCCGTCATTTTGAACTTCGTAAGCCGAATTAACTGCTTAACCCCGCCAGCCAGGGCAAGCAAAGTGAAGCAGCCACACCGGGCGTGCGATGATACGACCACGCCGTGCGGCTACCGTGCGTGCAAGGCCCCCGTGGTCCAGGCAGCATCACGACCAACCCATCATCGGGCCCTGTGGACCACTTGCCCGATCTCCGCCGCGCTGGCTGCTGGAAGATTCGGCGATGCCGGATGGAATCAGCCGGTCAGGGAGCTAAGCCGAACGCACGGCGCGACACCCCCAAAAACTGTCCAGTTGTGGGCGCATTTCAGCAACAGTATGCGCCCACTCGTTGCTTGATCAGGGAAAAAAACGCGATTGTTTCACGACTAAGAAAACTAATTGCACTCAGCACTGGAATTAGATTGTAATTATGGAAATTAACCGTTGTAACGGATTAAAAATGAAAACAAGACGACCAGCATCAATTTCTGATCGTCGGCAATCGAGACTCGAGACAAAATTGGCGAGTCCTCCAATTATTTTCACCAAGTTTATTAATATCTGCTCGGATGAAACCGAAAACGTTACCGATAAAACGATTACATGATTCACAGCCTGTGACTCGCAACTTTTTCTAACTCTGTAAGCACCGTTGGTTTGAGATTAGAGTTGAAATCAACGTAACAACCCCTAAATTCGGCACAGATTCGTCCGGATCGCCCGTCATCCGGATGCCAACAACACCGTCTTGGCAACACCGCGCCTCTCGTCGAAGAGAGGAGAAAAAAGGCCGCCTCCCAGCCTCAGCGACCGTGCGAGGAGCTACGGCCGCCGCAGGCCGCCAAGACGGTCCAAGCCGCACCGTCAGCGAAGGTGAACGTCCGACCAGAGATCTCCGGCGCAAAGGGAAACCGGTCCGGCCGTGGCACACGATGCGGCCGCGAGGCGCAGCGCGTCGGCGGCGTCGCGTGGCCGCCACGCGGGGTACGCGTTGTGTAGCGTGGACGCGTGCATAGGTGTTGACAAATCAACCAGTGGTTATTTTTCGTATTTTCGAATAGAGTTTTAAAAGATTGATATGACGGTCGCGGTTTATATGCGAAGGTATTTTACGTGCTGTTTCTGATGTAGTGTTTCGGTGGGGCGACAGTGGATTTCGGTGATGCGGTGTCTCAATATACTTTTGAAGTGCAGGCTAATTGTAAATTGCTGGTATTTGAGAGGTAATATACGACATGGGGGGCCGTTTTAGTGTTGGGAGTACCTATACAGGGGGGAGGGGAAATAGCATAAATTATTTGCTGAGAATTTCGTAGCTGGCAATTTGTGAAATGTAGTGGGTGTTATCCGTGTAAGAATGTCTGAAATTGTCGGCAGCGAAACACAATAACTCAATTTCCGAACTGGGTGAATGGTCAGATAGATTCGAGAGGCGATTGGGAGCCGCGTTACGCAACAAAGGGATATATTGATAAATCTAATGCGGCTACTTTTAATTTCTTTATGAAATACCAAAGCTGTTATTTTGCAATTTTATTTGGTTGAGCTGTCTATGAGATATAAGATGGAAATTTGAATTAGCGATGCCTCGTTTGAAAATAGTAGCAATTGGGGTTGGGCGTCGCAGGTCAAACAAGACTACAATTTCTCATTTACGAGAAAAAGTATCGAGCTTAAATTGATTGTAGGTCGGCCAG
Organism: Nemurella pictetii; assembly: GCA_921293315.2. NCBI lineage: Eukaryota > Metazoa > Arthropoda > Insecta > Plecoptera > Nemouridae > Nemurella > Nemurella pictetii. The sequence continues at coordinate 8,098,275 of OV121123.1, read as the reverse complement.
CTTCAGGTAATTAAACAAAAATCTGCCTTCACATGAGCAAATACGTAGGTACGTTTAGGTATATAGTAAAATTAGTATCCAGTGTCGCGGGTACCAGGGGCGGTTAGTGCATGAGGCCGAGGAGGCCGTGCCGCCCCAAGAAAGAGAGGAAAGAGAGGAAAGAAAAAAGTTTTGTTTTACTAGTTGTCTTTGAATTACCTATTTTCATTTGAAATGTCTTGGCGTTCTCAACTTGCGTTCGTTCAGCGACATCTATGCGTCTCTGCGGGTATTACGCGTCTTTGCTGCATGATTGTCGTGTCACGTCATAAGGGAGGCCGCCTGACGTCAAGAGGAGGCCGGCGACCATGAACTATAGGTGCGGGGTGTGGAGGTACCACTAGAGCCGCAAGGGGGGGTGTTGAATCGTGGCTCTCTCGGACGATCTCACGTCTTGCCGGAGTCCACGCTTCCCCTAGGATCTTTGGTTCCCCCACGTTCCCCTCCTTACGATGCGCGAGCAAGGCAGAGCCGATGGAATCGGCTGGAACCAGAGGCTCTGGGCCGAAGTTACCCGAGGCCCGAACAAAGTAAACCTATACATGTCATTGCCAATTCCGTGCAGCCGGTGCCATTTTATTCCATACTAATTTGTTGCTCTTAATTGTTTAAAAGCTGACAAGTTTTAGATGAATCAATATAAAGTTAATTTCTGTGTCGTGTGATTGTGTATCTACGCTTCTTCTGTGTAATGTTCGCGTTTTGTAATTGTTGTAAGTAAATACGTGTGCTGGTGCTATCCTTTTGCGACATCATGTTTGCGGTTGATGGTTTTCTAAATTTGCTAGTAAGCAAACGCGACTTCGTAGAACGTGTCAAAATCAAAACTATTGATAAGCCAACACCCTATCTCAAAATAATCCTCGAATATGGTACTAGATATCGTTCGTTTTCTGGCAAGTGGCATCGAAGATGACTGAAGCTGGCTGGCAGGCAGCAATGAGAATATTGCATTGTTTTGCTGGTCTTGTGCCATGTTCCCTGCTTGCAACAACAAACACTCGCGTGGAATTCCACAGGCTACGTAGGTGTCAAAAAACCTTCCCAGATCAATCAAACGTCCCAGGACGACCATTGAGCATATTATTCAGACTGAGAGAGAGTCGACGAGGCAATAAATGATGCTGCACGTGTTCAAAACGAAATCCACAATCTTCAAGTTTCTATGAATCGTCTAATCCTCGAGCGTGTGATTGACATAACTTGCTTTCTGGCAAAGCAGGAGTAGGCTTTCCGTGGGCATGACGATTGACGAAAGCGAAACCTCGGCCGAAAAGGGGAATTTATAGGACAGTATGACCATTTTTGTAAATACGACACCGTTTTACGCGAATGTGTTTCCAAGATATCGCAAAACGAACAAATCGAGTCGGTTGCTTAAAATCACCAAGTAAATAATGTACTGTGATTTCTTTTGAGGGAAATTGACGAAACAACCGAAATTGCTTGCAAATCTCAAGTTTCTGAATTACCTTTCGGTACGTGATCAAGGGAAATGTGGTCAAACGTTTTATATGGTTTTATGCGTTTCTAGACGTGAGTTCTGGCCGGAATGTCACTTGTCTGAACTCAAACTGATCTTCAAATAGCACCACTTCTCATGAGTTAGTAATTATGTTTGATGATGGGATAGCTGAGCAGGAAAAATGTGCGTCCGAACCGGGACGGGTGTGGGCTTCCACCAAAAATCACTGATTTCTCAATTATGTTTGTGCCTCCTCTCGTTTTTGACCCACGAACCGCCACTGGCGGGTACTGCCACCTTACTGCACAAATTACCAAAAAATCACTGAAGTATAGGAAAAATTCTGTCCTGCCCTCTGTATAAGCAGACACTCATTCACAAACTCTGTCATAAAGACACTAATGTTTTGTATTTTATTGTTTCGCTTCTTGGCAACACATGAAAATCAAGACGGTCAAAGAAGGGTCATTCCCGCCAAGCGCACAGTTCTGAAGACAGTTCGTAAACGTCTTGTAATGTGACACTGGCCTAGAACCAACTTCACAAAGCCGTATTCAAAACCAGAATCCGAGCCGTCTCGATATACGCGAGTCGAACAAACTGAGTGCTTTCTTTCAACCTTTTCTACAATTCCACATTTCTACGTGCTGTAAAGTTGCTCGGCGCGCTCGAATCTCGTATCCAGTTCAACGGGACGCCATGGAAATCTGTCAGGTTCCTTGTTGATCTCCGTTTGTGGCTTGTAAGAGCAAATGCAGCGGCCGACAAATTGATGAAGAAAACAGTGCACTGCAGCAGAAGTTATATGCGTGGAATCCACCGGGGCTTAGTGATTTTTCTGACCACTCGCAAAGGTTCGCTTCGTCCTCTTCGGGGTCAGAAAGTCGAGTGGCTCAGCGGACCCCAGACCCATTGCCCGCATGGTGGTAGAATAAAATATAGAAAATTAATAAGAAAATAGATATTAAAAAACACACGACAAAACTTGATTGGCGTTACAAAATCGCCCCAGGCTATCAATAGAATACGGTTAAGTTAACAAATAATGGTTTTCTGGCTTTATTTCTTCTGTATATTGCGACCAAAGTGGTCTGCATTATTTACCATATCACATTACTTTGGCTGGAAAGAAATAACAGTTAATACTGCAGCAACAACACCGAAGCCCATACAACTCAATAAAAAAATGGAGTACGTCTTTCCAGTTCTCCCACCCGAAAGCAATTTCGCACACAGCTCACAATCACAAACCGAGGGTGCAGAAAAAAAATACACACAGCTCTGCACCGACCTCTACAGATCTCAATCTCGGTGCTCCAGTTTCGCGAGCGATGATTTACTGGAGAAATAAATCACATGAACGTTTCCTATCCGATGAATTTACTGTCGTATATCCATGTAACAGAGCTGAGATTCAAGACTAACTTTATCTGATCGACATCGCCATGGACTTGGCTTGCCACCCCATCGGAGATGAAGCTGCATTCATGATGTTTTTTGTGCGGTTCTCGATTTTGGGAATAAAAGACCAGCACTTTGTTGATTGCAGTGCAGCAGTCTTTGGATGCGGTAAATGCATGAAATGCGGTGAAGTGCATTTTAAGACTTTCCTGAATCTACGCCGTTCGTTGTAGTAAATCAAACCAGCGGTAATTTGGACTTTTTTGCGGCCATGCAAAACGAAAACAACGAAATATGCGACACAGTTTCAAGACAAGGTAGGTAAACGAAGGGAAACAACCATCACATTGGGCATAACAGAAACCAGAACAGTGATTATGACGGTGTTTTATTCGTGGTTACTTCCAATTATATAACGCCATGGTTAGGAGCTAACCGACCGTTAAATCCTGAATCATCCATCACCAACAACTGGCGCTAATAAGATCTGAAACAATCTCCGTCGATAGACTCTACCTATAACGACAAGACATCTCCTCTCTCTCAACAAACGAGTGATTCAAGACGATCAAATGCCCAATTCGAAACAAAAAGCCGTCGAAAATAGCGCCACGTGCGTTTCAAATTTGACGACGGCGAGTCGCGTACTAACGCGACTCATTTATTAGTAAACAATGCAACGGTCAATGCGTTTAGTAACGACCACGGGACGCAATAAAATGCGCACAGCCAAGACAACACAAGTCCACCTCCTCGTCCGTACCATGGATCACACTTTGACCCACATAGATTCGCCGAGGAGATGCATATCTGGCAATCTCTGGGCGTTTGTGTTGGACAAACCATACAGCAATGTCCGGTGCTTGGTGCATGAGCGACTTACCAAATTGATGCTATGCTGCCATTAGCAATTAAATGATTCGAGCAAATAGCTGTACATACACGTGCGAACGCATGAATTAAACATTTCTGTGCACTCGATCTTTTTTGACGAGCCAATTCACGCAATGTTATGATTACTCAATTATTCTTGTTGTTTGAAACTGAAACTGTCTAATTTGACGCGCAATAAGCACTAGGATTTTTTCTTCCGAATCTGCATTCCGTTATGTCTTACGCACACCATTATCATATTGACCTACCTGAAAAAAGAACAAAATACTATAATGTTATCGCAAAGTAGCTTGTAAGTCCATGCGCTAGTCGGGCACCTCAGAAATCACTCCACAAAGCTGGGTCCCAATAAATCATCCAGAAACGTCTTGCACTTTGACACCAACCTTCAACACGCTTGTCTGCAAGACATGCCATCAGATTAGTCCACAGCACCAAACCGAGAACAAAAAAACATCCGACAACCATTGAACCGCCCCCCCGAATTCCGATCTTACTAGCGAATACCACACCGCTCTCTATCGCTCTCCTATCATCTAAACAACAATGAGTAAAATTTAAATAATAAGCACCATTCTTCCCGCGCCTATGTTCACGAGGAAGTGAAATAGTTGTGACTAGACTCAGACGCAGGCATTAGACCGACCCAGTGACGTCACTAACGTAAGAGTAAAGGTGTGCACTCTACAAGCGATTTATTTTTAAGAATGCTTCGTTCATCGTCGTAAAAACGGGCTCGGCTCAGTGCATGGGCATACGTGTCGGTGTCGTACACACCACGTGCTGCACCGGCCGCATGTCTCCTTGGGATGGGCGCCGGTGCTCGTGTTTTTGGGCTCGGTCGCTCTCGGGGGCTTTGTTCACGTTTCCGTGGCACATTTCCCCCCTCCGATGGAAGCACGGTGAACGACAAGCCGGACTTGTTGGCTGTCTCTAAGCTTGTAAAGTGTATCAGTTCATTTACTGGTAGAGCAGACTTTTCCGGGGGGAGAGCGCTAGTGTTTCTAAACGGGCTTTGACGCATGACGGGCTTGATATCGAAATGAAAACGCTACTCCCTTCAATTTATCCCGAGCAAGCTTAGTGTAACACGTGATCACTGTACAGAATTTTGTCTCGCATCTTGTTTCCCACGATTTTGTAAAAACTAAAAAGCTTAAAAAAAATCACAAGCTATCATGCTGGCGTTGTGTACACACTAAGCTTCATCAAAGACACGTGCGCGAAAGCTTCTTCGACGTTTTACAGCCCCGGAGCCTATCCATAACATCGCAGGATTTCTGCAGGATTATATTATTATGTGGACGTCTCGCCAGTAGCTCGATTACAATTGAAGAAGCTGTCTTATAATTCCGCGCAAAGCGGCCGAAGAAGTGTGAGAACCTAGTGGTTCGTTAGCTCACCGAGCACGGACATCTGAGCGAGATCTTAATTAATCAAAACGTTCGCAGAGAGCGAGACTCTCGCCAGGAACTGAGACAATTGCCATCCGCCGGCCACGACGACGACGGAAGAGCAACGAACTGGAGTCGAGCTGTGCAGGAAGCCGATCGATTCGCAGACGAAGACGACGACAGGAAATCAGAGTTTCCCAGTTTTGCCTGTTTACGGTAGCATTTCAAAGTGTTTGCAGATGTAAACGATGTTTCAGTAACATTTTTACCGAAACATCAGCAGAAACTGCACAGCTTTAGGTCCACAATAATTTTATCGAACATTATTGGTGCTGGGTGCCTCGACTGTTGGGTTTTACAGTCATCACCATAGAACAATACGCACCACAGTGACGAGCTGTATACTGATAAAGATACTCAAACTAAATATAGCATGTTGTTTTAAGATGTACCTACTTTTAACTTTAATTAGAATATCATTAATTAATATCGTGCTTCTTAATTGCGTCAATTTGAGCTACGCTATATACAGGTAATTGAACTAGACGTAATTAAACGTCGCTCTAGCCGAAAGACAAGCCTTTTACTACCCATCATATCAACGTCAATTAATTTCATAACGCAAACTTTTCGCAAAAAAAGTTTTCAAAAGTTCGCGACAGTTTCCCGACCTCTTGGCCGTCGCGTCAGATCCCTTCTCGCGCAGCCGGCGCTATCCGCAGCCGCGTGGAAAAGCGACGTGCGCTTTTCCGATCCGGCCCCGCGCCGGCCGGGCAAATCTACACAGTGGATCACACTCGTGGGAAATTGGACGGAGCGCGGCGCGGCACTGCGATACCTCGAGGCTAAGTTGGGACATAGCTTACAGTTATAAGGGAAAATATGTGCTGCTGGCAGTAACGTTATCGGAAAATGAATTTGTTACGTGAAAACTGCCCGGGTAAGCGCCACGTTTCGGTCTTATCTATGCGAAAAGCCGATGATGTAAGATATCTGCTGAGTTACAACCCAGGGGGAGCATTGCAGTTTCTAGGAACATGCGCGCTGTAATTCGCGATTCGATTTGCAACATTTTCCGCACAAGCAAATGCGCAATCCGCCGGCCGGAACCCCGCACCGGGGTGGCGATTTGAAATGCGATGCACGCGCGTCGCCTACGCCAGGTTCGATGCCAGACAGGGTGGTTTTACGGGGCGGTTTTCCACTCAGACGTTCCCTATTGTAGTGGCTAACGCGAGGACACAGCCGCTTCGTGCTCGCTTGTGTACAGAACTTCAACTACAGAGACAGTATAACATTGTTACATGCACGTCTAAGTAAATCGTAAACTGTGTCAGTTTTTGTCTTATTCCTAACTGTTAGAACTACAAAAATATACAAACATTTCGGGAAGGAAACTTGTTTTCTCGCGTTAATATTTGCCGGACAGTCAGCTAACCTCATAACAAACCCCCATACCATGCTTTGACGACATAACACCCTCTACGAATTCAGCATTAAATCAGTTTAACCACCCAATTAGCTAATTTCTCCGTAAAATTACCCACACGCAGCCAGCAAAAAGGTTTCGTTCCAATGTCTCTCACTCACTTTCGTCGCACACAATTAAAACCAAACACAACGAAATCAAATATACCAATAGGCATTCGCATCATTTACCCTGCCCCAAAACCGGAAGCCAGGCCAGTGATAGACAGTGATTGACGAGCAAGCGCGCGCGCTATCACCACCTCGGCGACGTCCAACGTAGACCCCTGCAGAGAGACAAGGCCAGTGGCAACCTAGCCGCAATGGCTGATAACAAGACACCCGTAGGTGCGAAAAGACACGTGCATGTAGGTACTCGTCCCCAGGGCAACACACATCATCGTGTGTACCGAGAGTGCGCTAGCAGGGAGACCGAGCGAGACACGCTAAGCGGCGCCACCACGCGGCCGAGAGAGATGGAGCGAGAGAGGACGCGTGCGAGTGCGAGATGGGTGCCGACGGTGGCTGTGGAGGAGCGACGGAGGTGGAGGCGGTCGCTGCTGCGGACAAAGACGGGCGAGCGCGACGCGCACCAGCGTTCCTTGGCTGCCGTGTGAGGCAGAGGCCTTGAGATGTTACGCCAGTCTTGCATTGCTTGACGCCTGCATACAGCCCTGTCGAGCTTTCGATGGGGTCAAAATTCAACACCACGGTCTGTGCATTTTGCCACAGTGCTTAGCAATGTGTCCGGTATAGACAGCAGGCTGGTTGCTTAGCTTTCTGGCGCTTCGAGCATGCAAGGGAGACTGCGTGGTATCTGCGATCAGCCATAGTCTATTGGACCTAATTTCACCTAAGTGTCGGTAACGCTGGTGCTGTTGGCGCTACGATTTTAGAGTTGTGTCAATGTTGAAGCCAACAATGATAAGTGCCTTGGCATGAGATCGCCCACAGTGACACCGGGGTGGTTGGTGGCATCGAGTAGGAAGGAAGTTTCCTGTGTGGTGCCACATGACACAATACCGAACTCCTCAAGATGCTTTAATTCACCAAAATTGGATGCAAATTGGTCTTTAGCGTGACCGCGGACGTGTAGTTTCGAGACGCGGTGCTAACGAGGAGGCGGCCACACGGAAATGCACGGGATCGAACCGGAGACCACCCGATCGGATCACAAAGGCGAACTTCAAAAGCCAGTCGAAAAGTTCACACACAGACACAGCGAGGCAGAGATTATGAAACGATGTGTGATGATAACATTAATCGTCCATCCATCGTTACAAAAACAATGCATCGTTACGCCTTACATTATTAGCCGGGTAATACATCGTAAACAAAAAGTCTCCAGCAATAACACTGAGGCTCAAGTCTTTTAGATCACAATCTGATCAGCAGTTTATAGTCGATTCTGCTTCATGCAAATCAGCTGCTTGCTCTCTCAGCCCATCTTCTCACTAACTAGTAACTAGCCTCACTGCTAGCTCACTCCTCCGTTCTCCAATCTCGCTACAATCTCCTCAAGGTCCATTCAACAGAGCAAGACATTCCTGGCGCGCGCAAATCGCGACTCACCCTCCACCTACAACGATAGTTTTCAACGAAAAGTATGCGCGATGTGGCGCAATGTATAATTGACGCACGCAGCAATTGTTGTGACATCACGAACAGAACGGAGAACTGAGTCAGCATCAGCATCAATCGTGCCGGCACACATCAACTGCGCGAGAGAGAGGGGCAGATGAATGATCGGAGCGCCGCGTTATAAGGCTTTACTATACGATTCGATCTGCTTCGTTTCAAGTTTAAAACCCATTTCATTCAGCGATTTCGTTTCTGTGATCTTTGAATCATATTAGATGGCGTGGCCGATGGTGAGGCGGTTAACTGAATCATTTTGATTTGTGTTTGTTGTTCGACTGAATTCGTGGGCGATGGGTGGTGACCGCGGTAGACGGTATTAGAGAGCTCATTACAGGACAGAGAGCGCTAATCTGGAACGTTTAGGTAGTGTCTCCGTTTCTGGCAACATTAAACCGCACGTTACTTTTGAAATCGCGATGAAAAAGTGCAGAAACTCAGCTCCTGTATCTAACATATTAAATAGGTGAGGCACCAATGGCAAATACTCAGTGACGATACAATACACACGCTTATCGGGTTTGTTACACGGTGCATTCGAAGGGTTTAATTCCTAATCGGACAGCACATGACCCAAATGAGACGAGAAACTAATTTATAATGCGGAGAGGCACCAAAAATGGTACCCGAACTGTAGTACTGAGGAGATGAGAGGGCCCCAGTCCAGGCTTTCTAAGTTTTGGGGGGGAAACCTGACGCTCGTTCAAAGCTGAGCGGCCCGGTGTGGGTGATGTGGTTATGCAGATGAGCGCACGCAAGAATATAACTAGGTGAGTAATTACAGCCCATGGCTGGATGCTTCTGCTAAATGATCAACTATGCAAGGGAATACGCAGCCGTTTACTCATCCCATACCAGTCTCGATTAAAACGAGAGCCATGTTCGTCTCACGAGCGGCGACGTCCCACGGAACGATGATGCATTTCTTTCATGCGAGATCGCCATCCGGTAGAGATGTCACCGATGGCGAAGAGGATGAACAAGTTAGAGGTGTCTACGAGCCTGTCTTAGAGGTTGGTTCGGGTCCGATTCTGATGCCGTTTTTTGGCTAGAACTCATCATAATTCACCAATTGACCCGCCCGTGACCTGTAAGTAGATGCACCCGAATGACTGGGCACACAGGGAGGAGGAAAATTCCCGGGACATGGAAACAGGGTCAAATCTGGCGGAAAACTACAATGTTACCATTAGCCAGCACCAAGGTCAATCAAAACAACACTTCCTGCAGTCGGTCGAACGGCGTTTAGCAATTTGAGTACAACTCGAAATCGTTCAGAAGACACCGCACAGAAAAGTGCTCGCAAACAAAAATATCTATAGGTTAAGTGCTCCAGCATCCACGTGAGGCAGAGCGAGCAGTTAAAAGTCTGCAGTTACACTTACAACCTTATTGGAGCAATCAGGCAGCATAGCAGTTAAAATCTAACTTCCTATAAAACGTCTTATAGCATTAAACCCTCGGGTATAGACTTGCAAGCAAAACTGTTGGTAGCAAGCATGTCACCGTCGTTGTGTGCGGTTTAACGACGAATCGATAAACAGCAATCCGTGCACACGTCTACGCTCGTTCCAAGCCGAAGATGAGGAAACCTTCGCGAGATTCCACCCAGCGTGCTACGCTCTTCAACGTCCCACCGAACGCGTCGCACGTTCCCAGCCGTCCGCCTCGCACCCAGCGTGTTACGCGCTTCAACGTCCCATCGAACGCGTCGCACGTTCCCAGCCGTCCGCTTCGCACCCAGCGTGCAAGGGGCTTCAACGTCCCACCGAACGCGTCGCACGTTCCCAGCCGTCCGCCTCGCACCCAGCGTGTTACGCGCTTCAACGTCCCATCGAACGCGTCGCACGTTCCCAGCCGTCCGCTTCGCACCCAGCATGCTACGCGCTTCAAAGTCCCACCGAACGCGTCGCACGTTCCCAGCCGTCCGCCTCGCACCCAGCGTGTTACGCGCTTCAACGTCCCATCGAACGCGTCGCAATTTCCCAGCCGTCCGCCTCGCACCCAGCGTGTTACGCGCTTCAACGTCCCATCGAACGCGTCGCACGTTCCCAGCCGTCCGCTTCGCACCCAGCGTGCAAGGGGCTTCAACGTCCCACCGAACGCGTCGCACGTTCCCAGCCGTCCGCCTCGCACCCAGCGTGTTACGCGCTTCACCGTCCCATCGAACGCGTCGCACGTTCCCAGCCGTCCGCTTCGCACCCAGCATGCTACGCGCTTCAAAGTCCCACCGAACGCGTCGCACGTTCCCAGCCGTCCGCCTCGCACCCAGCGTGTTACGCGCTTCAACGTCCCATCGAACGCGTCGCAATTTCCCAGCCGTCCGCCTCGCACCCAGCGTGCTCCGCGCTTCAACGTCCCACCGAACGCGTCGCACGTTCCCAGCCGTCCGCCTCGCACCCAGCGTGCTCCGCGCTTCAACGTCCCACCGAACGCGTCGCACGTTCCCAGCCGTCCGCCTCGCACCCAGCGTGCTACGCGCTTCAACGTCCCACCGAACGCGTCGCACGTTCCCAGCCGTCCGCCTCGCACCCAGCGTGCTACGCGCTTCAACGTTCCCAGCCGTCCGCCTCGCACCCAGCGTGCCTTGGCAGCGAAACGAGTTTAGATGGCAGTTTAGAAACAGGGACATGCCCGTCGTTAAACAAGGCGTTTTGTTTAACGACACGTTACACGCGTCTGCTCGCTCGTTCAGCGGCCCTGGACCCGGCCGAGAGGGGAGGGAGAAATTTTTCGAAATTACCCCGACGATTGGCGCCGTGGGGGCGTCGGGCCATGTCGTTTTAACGCGAAATTACGCGCCGAGCACGGGGGGGGGGAGGGGGCAGACGAAAACGATTATCGTAAAAAGGTTTGATGTCGGTGGGTGCTCGGCTTTGATAACTCGGCGGTCAGGAATATGCACTGAAAAATTTGATGCGAGCTGCTTTGGCTTCATTTTTTTTTTGTGGGGGTAACACACTGCTGATTGTAATCAAAATTTAAGTCAAAAACGGTATGATTTGGGCCACCCTGGTTCCAGATGACGTCTCCTTAATTTCAATTCCACAAAAACCTTGCCTCCAATCAGTGACCAATTGATTTACCAACGAGACAAGTAATTCTGCATCAGACATTGAAATAGTTTCAGAAGCGAGACTACACCTGTGGACAGGTGTGAAGCGGATGAATCTGAATACTTGACAAGTTTGGTGGACATTTGAAATGTCTAAAACTTGAGAATACCGTGTTTTTGATCGTGAATTGATTAAATCGTATGGTCTGAAGAATAGTGCTTCATCAAAATATTTAGCATATAGCTGGAGATGTTATTTCCTGAATCCTGCTGGTGTGAGCTCCAATAAACTCCCTCCAAACCGACAAAACTATCAAATAAACTTCTAAAATGCCATGCTGCAACTCTGCCCCTCCGTTTGCCAAACGTCACTCAATATACTTGCAAGGAAGCATCAAAATGACTCTCTCGCGAACCCAAAGTGCGCGTGTCACATTCACAATCGAACTCGCACGCGAATAAAGGCAAATAAAACGCACAGCACAATGTGTACGATGTGGCGCACATAAATTTAGCCACACACAGAGCAAGCAACCCTTTCATCCATTCGCCATTCACTCGATTCGCATGCGAGACAAAGCAGCACCCGTGACATTCTCACCCCCTCGCTGTACAACGCATACAAGAATAGACTACAGTATGTATTACTAGATCCAAGTACTACAGCATGCAATTGCAATTCCCGACTCGACTCGCCACACCACTATACGGAAACTTCAGGGAAAATGCAACATCCGGTCTTCAATTCCGAACGGACTGGTGAGCTTGGGACTGTGTTTCCAACTTCCAACTTTGTGCGATCACGGACAGGTACTACACAGTCAGATAATGAACATGAGCACCGTTTGATGAGCCATTCAAGGGAAAACTTTCTCCGATTGAGCGACGGCTACCCCTGTCGATTAATACAAAGACCAGGAAACGGGGTTTTAACCCTGCCGCGTCATACCTTCGATTGGCCGCAGAGATTCGGCGACTCATTGGTTGGATGGACACGAAGTTGACTTCGGTATCTCAAGGGATGAGAAGAGTTTGTGAAATCGTTTGTCGAACGGCTTAAAATAGTTTTGCTATTACCCGATAGGAAATCACAATAGTTTGCTTCTTTTGATATGTAATTAGCTCTCCAAGTACCACCCTGCACGATTCATTATGGTTCAGCTACCTGGTTTTTAAGCTAGCAGAGAGGAAACCAAAATTTTGTAATTGGTTTTGCTTGTTGCCAGGCCAGTCGAAATGGGTCATAAATAAATATATAAGATAAGTAAGCAGGAATGAATACCTAACCTAGTGGAGAATCATGTATAGCTGTGAAGTGTAGCCAAACCCTAATATCAGATACCTTCCCCATTATGACACCACAAGAATGTAAATTAATTCATATGGTTTGACGAGGCAAAATGCGAACACAAATCATCACTTGTTTTTCCGTGCACATGCAGTCGGTAATTGGGGTCAAAGAAGGCAGTGGTCCACTGCGCTGAAATCAAGCAAGCGGTGCGTTTCCGATACGACAGTATTTTATCATTGAAAATGACAGGTCAGGCGTGAAGCTTTTATGAAGGAACTTGTCATTGCAATCGGACATAACAGGTATCGCGGAAAATCATGAATGCTCTAACATGTTTGGACAATGTCATATCAGCATGTGTTAATGTTTTTGATTAATCTATTGAAAGCGAAAGGCGTGACTGTTGTCAATTGATTGATTCCTTTTCGTTTAGTACTGTGTGGATCGCCAACCAAGGCTAAATATCCATCAGCGATAAGAGGTTTTAATTACTCCGATGTGTGATTCGAACAGTGAAGTGATTGCGAAAAGTTAAATATCAGTTAAAAATGTGCTGCGTCTGAGTTGATCAAATTTCAAGGCCTCGTCATGAAGTGCAAGCTGTCAATTTTTGCAATGTTATTACTTGGTATATAGTGGCGGTGTTGACTTTTAGAAAAGCACAGCGTTGCTGTAAATGAGAAACAGCTGTGAAATAAATGATGTAACGTTGGAGATCGATTTGTTCGTGACTGCGGCCGTACTGGCAGCTCTCATGTCTGATGGCAAGATAATTGGCGGCGTAATGGCCAGACAATTTGCAATGTTAAATTTAGTTTAGCGTCCCAAAGGGTGCGGACGAAAATGAAAACGCGTGCGGAAAAACTTTGCGCGCGAAAAGCAGGACATTTTCTTGCTAGCAAGTAATTTGATAACTTTGTGGTGCGAAGCCAGCCCTCTGGGCTAGATATAACACGTTGTTATTTGCAAAAAACGGTGTAACTAGATTTTAAAATAGGACAAAACTGTTTAAATAAGCGTAGATATGTCAATAACCTACAACCTAGTTAGCATGTTGGGTATCAAAGTAAACAAACCATGGACCAGTCATTTATTACTCTTTGGAACCTATACGCAAACAGAATTATACCATACGCAAACAAATAACAATTAAATTAAATCTATGAACGAAACAAAAGCCAGTTTCACGTGCTACTATTTGAAGCAACGGCCACATTGATTTGTTTGTTTGAATAAAATAAAATCCCTGCAAATAACTCAGTGGCCGAGTCAGTTAATAATCCAAGCAGGCGAAATGTTAAAACGTATCAGAAAAAAACCTAATCAACTTTCTAATCAACAAAAAGCCATCCACTGCGGCTCGAAATGAATTTCTAATCAAAATACCGTGCTTACAAACAACAACACACAAATTCTACAGGTTATCACGTGGTATACAGATACCTGTTTTACGCAAAATCGGCCGCCATTTTAGAGAAACCTGATCCAAAGACGTCAAGATACCTTCTCAGACAACTTCTACAGATTTGAAATCGGTACCGCCAAAAAACCCACGGTACAACTAAAATTCAAAATCACACATCGGAAAATCTCATCTGAAAATCCCAGTAGTACGCCGCAAGACCACGTCGCAATGCAACCGATTTGTGCTTGTGAATCGGATGCTGCACTAGCCGAGCGGAGATACCTCTCTCTACCTTCTACCTGTGCACATACCTTGGACTACAGGTTAGAACCGCCTCCGGGTATAAATCCCAACTCCGAAAGGACGGCGCACACAGAAACCGAATTCAACGTTTCACAAACTACATCTCACATCACAGCACCGAAACACACACTCGCTGAATGTACACACGTGCACTGTTCACTGCGCGATTGAATATCGCAACCGAATCGCGTTGAATTTGACGTTAACTTGTCGACAATCGTCGGAATTTGTTTGCGGAGCTTGGCTTCGAGCGCGTACTCTGCCGTCAAGCCTGGCGAACCACTACTGGCCTGCCTGCTGCTAAACAACACGAACGCGGCGGCGGTCGCCTTGGTTACCTCGACGCATGCGCGCAGCGGGTCGGCCCAGACACGGCAGTTCGAATTTCGACCAACGTTTTTTTTTTGCTGTGTTTTGTTTCTGTTTGAAATTGACGTTTCGAGACTCGAGTGTTTGATTGAAACTTGTCGGAATTTAATTTTGAGCTTGTGATATTGTTCCGAGGAGTAAAATTGCAGTGTTTGCAGTGAAATTTTAATAATTCTAATTAGAGTGGATTGCCCCTGCAAAAATGTAGTGTATGCAGTGCCGCGGTACTGTTAACAATGCATAGATGCATACCTTGACAGAGATACCAGAAACTTGTCGAATATTTTTATATTTTTATGTATATTTTATACGCTTTGTTGGCTAAAAATCCGCATGAACAAAGCAATCTCATTTCTTCTTTTGGAATTCATTTACACTTCAATATTTGTTGTAAAATAAATGTATTTTAGGAATCGAACCAGCAATTTACTTTGCATGAAGCCCTTGTCTGTTTTCAAAGGCAATGCTACCATTACTACTCATTTTTTTCCGCTGCAATCCTGAAATGTAAATCCTATGTTATAAACTCTTTTTTTAATAAGAATGCTTTAAAAATGTGTTTCACAAATTTTTGAAGATTATTATTCCAGGTTTTTCTTATATGAATTGTTACCATCTTTTTGTAAATCCGTCTTCCATCCACCCAAAACTCAAACCCCTCAGCTCGTAAACAAATCAGAGCATTTCTACACAAACAACTCGACCTACCCCAGTCCCAACACAAATCCCGACCATCGCAACACCCACGTCACACCGGCTGCATACACCCAGGCGCCAACTCGCAAAAAACCACACCAAACGCGAACTGGGCGCCACCTACCGGCAACTTTAGCAACCACATTCAAATTTACAATCCAAGAGCCAGGATGCAGCAGCAGCTGTACTTTCACCAGCAACAATGTCGTTTCCTACAACACAGGGTGCGCTGCCAGCTGCTTGGCCGGCGTCGTCACGCAGGGGTGCACCCAATGCAGGGGTGGGGGCTTTGTATCCGCAGCGGTCAAGCCGGAGCTGGGCTTGGGGTGATCGTCACTGGACACAATGTCTGGACATGCTATTGTGTCGGTTGCAGGAATGTTGGCGTGGACACGGACTCCGCTTGTTTGGTCGATGGCGTTTCGTTGCGAATTCGGAATTCCGCAAAGGCTGCTTTTATTTGCGGTGCTGTTGTAGCCTTTCAACCTGTTTTAAATTTGTGACTGTAAAATACAGGTTGTTTGATATTCAAACGAATTCATTGCTTTGGGCCGTCGCCCTTAGCACTCAATAAAACATAATATATGAAATATCATTGTCATAGCTTCAGCCCTTTAGTATGCTTTAGTACCATTTGGCTTTACTATCGTCATTTCATTCCATTTCCTAGTATTTCACTGTTTTAATGGTAAATAATGAAAATAACTATGATTGTTATTGATCATAAATCATTACAATCAGAATGCGAACACTTTTCTAACGATATCGTAATTTGACAATCAGATAGTCGTTTTGTTGTTGACAAAGTATCCCAATCGTTTTTCTCTGCCCTCTAACATTTCCTATAATTTTATTTTCCTATATTTTAAGCTATACCCAACAATTTCAACTAAAATTTCGGCTAAAAAAAAAAACACCGATCATCAAGGATGGGACCCTCGAAAGTCGATGAGATAGCGACACAGGGTGACCGTTATTAGTGTGGTGGGTGGGTTGGGTGTGCACCCTTTGTGTCGCCGAGCCGACCGGCGAAGGGGTGGAGGATGCCTGCACAAGCATTGTGCAAAGTGCAGCGGGGGTTGTTCATTTAGTGGCCATCGAGGGTGATTGTTGGGCAGTTAGTGTAGGTGAATAGCTGTCCTGTCCAAGCGATTTTTCTAAATGTTTTTCAATTGATTTACAAGCGTTTGTGTGTGGCTGAATATGTAAATTCGTAGCTGGTTATGTCAATCATTTGATATTCGTTTATTTTGTTGGAATCGAACAATATGGTTTGATAAAACGAAAAAAAAATAACTGAAACGGAAAGAAAAATTGGTAATTTATATTTTGTGGACAAAAACTGGGTCAGCTAGGTTATTTATTGCTAATATCATTCTATGCTAATACTAAGCGGCCAAAACACGAGGAATAAAAAAGAAATAATTTCTTTTGCTTTTCACGAGTACCTACTATAAATTTTTTTTTTCCGGGCATCTTTAAATGTGATCCATTTGGCATAGTTTGGATTTTTTTGGGGGATCCTCTAGAAATGAGCCATGCAAATATATTTTGGGGTGCAGGTTAGGTCTCCAATAATTTAATGAGCTCCGCAAAAATGAGAATAGGGACAAAATTAGAGTAAAAACTATCCATTTTCAAACCCGAAAATTGATACCTACACACAATTTCTAGTTTCAAAATTATGCATATTTTAAAAAATAAAAGACAAAACTCAGAGTATCCAATTTTCCTATGAGATCGATGGCTCTAATATACAATGCTACAAAATACACAATACTAATAACTGTGCCATTAAATCCACTGTATACGTTTTATAGCTATTAAAAATTTTACCAAGCCATTAAAAGTGTGGGACTCATTTTCTCTGTCAAAAACAAATTTCCACCAGCCAACCACCCTTACCAGGTGCTACCCCTATCGCGCGCCGTGAGAAAGTGCCCAGATCCAGTCCCGGGAACCCGGGGATGACACCCTGGCACAGACCACCCCGTTCGACCAAAGGGTGCACCACCAGCACAGACTGCAGCATGGAACTGCAGCCAAGGGTGGGGCGCTATAGGGGTGGCACGCGACCCCCGTATGGCGATGCCGCGTGCCTCGTTTGAAGGGTGCACACCCCGCGAACAGAGCTACCCTGGTGGTGGGATCGTGCAACGCGGGTCAAATCGAGTGTTGCTTGTCTCAACAAGTAACTACCCTTAACATACTCCTAGCTGTCAGACGGACGATGCTGGCTTTGGTTGTTGCGAATTTTCTGAAGGCGATTACGACATGTAAAACTTTTTTTGCCTACTCTGAGGAGATAACGGGCCTAGAGTCAGTTGAATTTCACTGCAGGTGGTTGACCGTTGCCATGGAATTTAGCTTACAAACACTTTAACTTCATAAAATGGTAACACTGGCCCAAAGGATAGGAATTGACATACGGGGAACCGATACAAAAACGTACTATTGGATATAATTTGTTTTGGGAATAATTCTTACAAATCTCAATAATCGAATCATAGAAAGTGTTTTCCAGAATAATCTTTTTAAAATTCGTCTATTTTCCTCATTTTAGAACATTAGTTAAAAAAGCTAGCTAAACTGGGGGCTGATTACTGTTAAGCTAAGGGCTGGTTTTACAAATCACACTAAATCACCCCAAGTTCGTAGCTAGAGTCACGAATTTAGAATCCTATTTTCCGCTCTATTATCAGCTTTGAAAAATGAGAAATGTACAGATTTCAATTTCAGGAGGTATACGCATCAAAATCGAATCGCCATCAGATTGACCGATCGATCAAACCTCCCCTGGTGGCTCTGATCGGTTATCGGCTATCAGACCACCGATGCGGGCTCCATCCGTGCTATACACAAGGGCAGCGTGAGAAGCCAGTAGATAAAGCGCACTTCGGCGCCAAGTGATCGAGAGTCGAAACATCGGGGGGTCACGTGGTGGCTCGTGTGCCCTCGCGGGCCCTTTAGGGGTCGGGGGGGGGGGGGCACATGCGTAGTGCGTGCGTGCTCCCATGAGTGTGGGTGGTGGATGGGGCTTGTCACGAAGATTTTACTAAGATTTGTTTACTTATGAGGGCTGGTTTTACTTGATCCAGATAAAAACAAAATGAGCTTAGTGGAAAGCCAGTGCTATATGAAATTTCCTTACTCTCCTGCGACCCTGACGGACAGTGTTGGTAGCTACTGTAAGGGATTTCACGACCATCCTTGTTACCACCCCCTGGTCTCACCTATCGGTTGCTTCTGTTTTCTTCCTTGATGGAAGAAAACCAGCCCTAAGTCATTGTTAAGAATAAGATTGGAAAGATATACGAGTGTTTGATTTACTAGGCTATGCGAACACTCATATAATCGTGTTGTGGATGAGCGTAATACTTACGTTCACCCTCAACACGATTATATTGCGTGTGCGCATAGCCTAGAGGCTTTTATGATCAATTTAAAATGTAGGGCGTTTATTTAGCAGTTTTCTCAATGACATTGAATATTTCAAAACTTAAAAATCGATTTAAAGAAAAACTAATCAATCGATTTGCTTGAAATTAACACAGTATCTTCTTTGTAGGATTTGTTATTAGCACAATAAATTTTGTTAAGATCGGTTGAAGATAAAGTTGCTAAAGTTGCAAAAAACTGCTAAAACGCTAAAAAAGCGTCATAAAAGCGCCATTTTCAAGAAAAGCGCTCAACTTACAACAATGAAATTTGTACACAAACATTAAATCGTGGGGTTTAACATATCTGGAAAGTTTCGTCAAATTATATTTAGATCCTTGGCCACTAGAGTGGAAAACGTGTTTTGGAAAAACTGAAAAATTTCGTAAAAACTTAATAACTTAAAATTTACTCGTCCGATTTGCTTCAAAAACGTGGCAGATCTAAGTTCAGAGAAAACAAAGGTTCACAGAAATTTTCATCAAAATCCGTTTTGGCGTTTGGCCTGTAGAGCGCGAACGAACACACAAAAAAACAAAAAAAAACAAACAAACAAAAAAAAAAAAAAAAAACAATCTGGATTTTTTAGCAGTAAAGTGTAATTGAAGATTTCGCTCATCAATTAACCAAGGGCTGTAATCGTTTGATGAAAATTATGGGTATCGAAGAAAATTGTAGGTGAGTTGATGAAATCTTGTTGACATGAAGCGTTTGAGTAGGACCACCCAGTGTTTTTCCGCAAAATATTAAAGATTTTGTAAAATTTCAGGTAGATAATGTTTTACATTGAAAGCCCTCTAGTATCATTCTTTTAATATTGATACTGTAACGCTTAATTTGAAATTAATTTACGCCAAATTATAGAAATGTATAGCGAGAGTTTCATACAATAAATTTGTTGATAGTTTTCCAGCAAAGTTGTCGTATCCTCGTACGTCATAAAATCACCAACGGTTTATTCTCGTTATATTATATTGACATGTTAGCTGAATATTATGTGACATAAAATAAGAAATATCCTTTGAAAATTATAACATTTTACCGAGCGATCCCGTATACCAAGTTATAAGGAAGATGAGTTATGTAAATCAGGGTAAGCTGATATGCAAAGTCAAATCTCTCATAAAATTACCATCTTAAACATCCGCTCTATAAAAGACCGTAGAGGTTAACACACAGACACTAGCACTATATACTTTTTCCATTATTTCAATCCCCACCGAACTCATACGACGCTTTCATCACCCATGGTCTCACCGAACGTCATTGTGTTCCCCATAAAGACGATAGAGCTAGTGCTATCGTTACGTCCACATAGCACAGAGAAGAGTGTACCCACATGCAAGTATAACTCGCGCTCTGAGAGCAGAGGCGACCGGCTAGATATAGCATACGGGTGATTAGGTCGGTCATCATGTCCAATTGAAACCAATTGCCTTCAATTGCGTCCAATTGAAGAAACATCCTGTCTTTACGGGCATCGAGTCAATTGGTGACGCGTTGGCGTCTGCGTGCAAGACGGGCGCAACGGGCAGCGACTCGCGAAGAAAGAATCTATTTCCGACGGATGCATACATTGTGGAGGGCGACAATTGTTTCAAATTTCGTGGGTACCCAGTGAATATTTTGAACTGCCACTCTTAGACCAATTGTACCCAAGTTTGAAATGGATTTTATTTTGTACGTTAAATATAAGGAATGTACGTAAAACCCTCCCTAAATATCCACCCTATTAAACACTGAGACGTCCATGAATTCATACCGAATTTAATTGAAATTCAGCTGTGTAGAAGAGATTTGTATCTAACCACGATTTGACCATAGGGGCAGTAATACACACAAACAAATGTATAAAAGAAACTAAAATCTATGGGTCCCCCACCCTAAATCCACATCAAAGAGCTTTCGCCAAAAAATCGGTAAATTTCAAATCCGCAACAGTTTGAAAATGCAAAAAATATTCCGACCCAGATATAACCACAGAGCTTGATTAGACAAGCGCCTAGAGATGCGAGTAGGAAGTGACAATACGCGTGTTTCCGTGATGAGCCCGACTGCTTCCCATTCCCATGCAACGCCTCCAATCAACCACTCCTCAAAGATCACTGAGCTCCGAGCGCAAGGAGTCCGTTGTGTCTCTCTTGCAACGAACAGAGAACGGCCGCCGACGTCGTCTTGGCAAGCGACTCCGGTCCATCCAGCCACCTGCATCTGAGACAACGGCTTCCCTGGCTCGACTCGTTCGTCATGCGCTTTGTCATCGCGTCGACGGCGTCCTGAACGCTAGCAGCAGCCAGTGGAGGCGTTGTGACCGATATGAGGCTGACAACGGCGTCATACGCTTTGTCATCGCGTCGACGGCGTCCTGAACGCTAGCAGCAGCCAGTGGAGGCGTTGTGACCGATATGAGGCTGACAACGGCGTCATACGCTTTGTAATCGCGTCGACGGCGTCCTGAACGCTAGCAGCAGCCAGTGGAGGCGTTGTGACCGATATGAGGCTGACAACGGCGTCATGCGCTTTGTCATCGCGTCGACGGCGTCCTGAACGCTAGCAACAGTCAGTGGAGGCGTTGTGGCCGAGATGGTGTAAGAGTAAAAATTGCAGAATTTTCCTCTATGATTTTTTATATGTGGGCACTGTTTCCGTGTCCGTATAGGTGGAATAGGAAAGTACGTCGGGGATTTTCCG
This sequence comes from Nemurella pictetii, assembly GCA_921293315.2. NCBI lineage: Eukaryota > Metazoa > Arthropoda > Insecta > Plecoptera > Nemouridae > Nemurella > Nemurella pictetii. The sequence continues at coordinate 8,076,729 of OV121123.1, read as the reverse complement.
GGGGTGCACGATTTGATGCTTAATTTCTGCCGGAGCAAGTGGCCACTAGATCAAAGGAGAGAATCCTTTGGTTAGCAACAGGAGGCTAAGAAAATACCAAGATTGGAAAAGATAACTCAAGCCTGTACGAATGTGGATGACGAAGTTTATTCTAGTTTGTAGATGTAGACGACGCCATTCTACATTTTTTTAATCTTCAATTTTTCGTAGTTATTCGAAATCCTAGTCCTAATAAGATTTTAACAATTCTGCGGACCGCTTGCCACGGAGTATTTTCCTGGGTAATTTCTTGTCATAGGCTTTAGCTTTTTTCCTTAATCAACAATGAACATTTGCATTGTTCGTGCAGGTCTGATTTCGGTTTGCCAGTAAGAGTCCTTAAACAACCAGGAAACCCAAAGGAGAATCCGAAATCTTTCTTCCATCTTAGTGGAGGTGCCAGGTGTCATACGTATCTCGGGCTTAATCACAAACGTACGAAATACCGATCCAGAAGCAAAAAGTGAGATGCAGGCACTTAGACACTGTCGAAAGAATCGGCTAATCGAAGCTGCAACAATTTCTCGGAGAAACGCGTCACGGAATGCCACAATCTGGTCTTGAGCATTCTATGGTGGAGGTGCCAGGTTACGATAAACTTTCAAGTAGCCAAACTTGGGTTTGAAGTTGAGCAAGTTTACATCACTCACATTTAAGAACAGAATTAGTTTGATATAAAAATAAATACGTCAAAACTAAGCAATCTGTGATTGTTCATTAACAAAATATTAACTAAATAAAATTTATTAGAAAAAAAATCATTTTTTTTTTCTTACAAATTTCCCATCTGATTTTCTCATTTTCCCGTCCTACCATCCCGCCTCCCAATTGGTCCACACACTCCCGTCGCCCCTCCCCTCCCGACCATTGGCCAACGCCGCCAGCCACGAGGGGCGTTTCAGACTCAGTTAGATATTATAAATTGGTAGCTCATTGCCTACCAGTCTTCATTTACTCAACTAGAAATTTTCATTTTGGTTTCGCCGTTTAGTGAATTGGACCTGATTGCATATCTTCATCATTGCTAGGTCGCGACAGTCGCGCGGAGCACATACGCTCGAAAATCAAATCAACGTAGATTTATCTAATCAGCCTCGATCGAGATCAATGGAGTACTAATAAAGGTTTTATTAATCAGCTGAATTAGTTAACTAGTGCTTACAACTTACTACACTTGCTCTCTCGGACGCGCGCCATACTTTCAACGAGTCAAATACAGTTAATCGCGAGAATTGTTGTGAATTGGGTAATGGCACTGACGACCCATCGAGTTAGAACGCTGATCTAATTCTGCTCCGCGGTTATTGCTGATTGGCGTCACTGGTGTTAATTTCCTATTTCGTGCAAGTGAACGGAATTCCGTCGTTTGAGTGTGTGTGTGCGGTGGGTTGTGGAAGAATTAACTCTCGTGTGATTTGTGCTGTTTTATTGGAAGCAATTGGCCGTTGAGTTGCTGTGAGTTTAGCGGTCGAACACTCGGCCAATTGGCTTTGATGAATTGCTGGCGCTTACTGATTACGACCGGGTGCGACTTGATTTGCTCGTTCAAGTGAGAAATAATTTGCTGATTCGATTTCGGTGTTCACTGTCGTATAGCAAGAGCTTTGATTGGCTCTCAAGTGAATCAAACACATCACGGAAGCGACCAGAAAGGTGAGCCTTCATAACCTTGATCAAAACCAAGACAGAATCCGTTTTTATCTGTGAAAAAATATCCGAAGTCGGCCGAGATTTTTCCCAAAACGGTGCATCTGATGTCGTCTTAGAAGAGCACAACTTTCGGTCAGCGCGATCATAGTCCAAGAAATCTTCGCTATGGAGGGTGGTCCTTTCGACGACAACCTCTTCTCGGACTTCGCCAACTGCGGGGGCGGCGGCGGGGGCGGCGGGGGCGGCGTGCTGTCGAAGAACCACGGCGACGGGCGAGGGAACGTGCACTCGATCCAAGTAATGCTGGGGCTGCACAACAGCGACATGTTGCTAGGTACGGAAACCAACCCCTTAGTCTAATCATGGAGGTATATCTCCTCCATGGTCTAATAGTCTGAAAAAGACATTGATCAAGACACGAAATCCAATTTCCTCATCAAAAAATGTACTCTGATGGGAAGTCCAGCCCATTTGCATCTAATGGCGATGCTTTTCGCAACTATCAGCCTGATTTTACAACATTTTAAACCCTGGTTTCAACTCGGAGCCAAGTCAGATGTCATGGTCACAGTCAAAATTGTTTACATTAGTGTCAATCTATAACTCGTAAGTAAGAAATATTGTAAGATTGATTCATAAGACCGATGTATTTCAATGCACAGTTATAAATAGCTATCTTCCTGTTAGGAAAAAAACAGCATGGAAACCAAAAGGTTGTCGCCATGGAGATTAGTTTCATCAGGAGGATAGCTGCCTATTTGTATACGGATGGCAATCCGTTGGATCCAGCATCGCCAGTCTGTCGCGTTGGCAGCCCGTTCGTCGTGCAGACGTCGACTCTGTGCCACGGATTGCAATCCGCCGGATCCAATGATCCATGATCTAATATACGATGATGTGCTTTGGTTTTAGGGGTGCCCCCTCTGGGCCAGAGTCAGAAGATGCAGGACGGATGTCACCAACACAGTGCCATGACGCATGACATGACCTCAATGTTTCCCGGTGACCAGCCTGCCAACAACAACAATAACAATAACAACAACAATAACAACAAGAGGAAGGACGAGCAAGGACACAACGGGCAGCAAGGTGAGACAATTATGTCTTCTCACGATGACCTTCCCAAATCGCGGCAAGTTATAGGAAGTTAAAATCATAGTTATCAAAATGAGATTTTGGGTGCAATGTTAGCTCAAACACGTCGAATTATTTCTTGGGAAATTTCTGGATGTAAGACGTACACTTGTTTACTTGCGTATGTACGGAATTAAAAGATACTGCCGTGAATCGTATAACTGATAATCATCTCAGAGAGAGTCGATGAAAATCAGAAGAATACATTTTTCATGAGACTTATGCTAAAGTGTGTAGTAAAAAGTTGCCATGATAAGAGAGACTAAACAACTTAAAAAAGTATAGCCACCCTTCCAAATATCCCGTTCTAGAACGCTAAAGCGACCAAGAAATTCATCCAGACACCCAACAAAGGCAAATCTCACCCCTGTCGCCCACCGATCCGATAGGCTAATTAATGAAATGTAGGCGTGTCTCAACGACGGGGTTAACTAGTTAGATTGCCAATTAACGCATGGTGATGCGAGCTGAGACTTGCGGTGAAGAGAGAGTGAAGAGTCCGATCTTTTGGCCGCAGTCGGGGCCGAGTCGACCACGGGCAAGAAATCGGAGAGCAAGAGCAAGAAAGCGGACAACAATGGAGTCAAGAAGAAGAAAACCAGGTGAGTGGAAGAGTGCTGCTCTGACGATCTGGACCAATCTGGACTGGAGTGAAACGACTATCACCAAGATACTAGAGGTTCTATTCGGTGATAGGATGATAGGAATTATGGAATGCCTCTCTGGTGAACTGATATCGTCAAAGGAATTTGACTGAGGTAGATTCTTTGTTCAACCAAAGCTAGCACCATAGTAACAACAGCGTTTGGTGATTGAAGTCTTCATGCTTCCATTGTCCACCAGTAATTATATGTGGACGACATCAATAAGAGAGATTAGAGAGTGTAACCCGACAACGCGTATTAACCGTGTAAGATTATGGTCGCGCCCCAGTGTCATAAGTGAGTTGATGGAGTGATGTGCGAAAAATGAGGGTTGAAATAATTGTTTTTGCGAGTTTTAGGTGTTGTGTTAGTTGACGAGTTGTTCGGTTTTTTGGCTCGTGTCGCGGGCAAAAATCAGCTGCAGCGAAATGTGACACTTGGGAATTAAATATCGCGTTCATTAAAATGATGGTCAAACGAAATATCTTAGTCGAGTTTGTAAGTTTACAATGTAATTTAATGAACCTAAAACTACGCCAACCAACGTATCAAATAAAAAACAAATTGTATTCAGCTGTAAGATGCAACGCATTAATACCGCGAAACAAACTTTGGTCAACATGCCACCGACTTACAAAAACCGCATAAGGGTTGATTTTAGAACCTTGTCACGTGGCTAACATCCAGATAAAAACTCATCTTCACGGTGACAACATGCTTCTGTTTTCATCCTCACTAGAAGAAAAATATTTGGACATTGTCCATTGATTTGGTCATTGTCATCGGACATTGTCATATCAGCTCTGAGTGCGAGATTTCACAACGCCTTCCCAAATCGCCACGAAAATTCACTCGAAATCCATCCATAACCCCGTCAAAAAACTTGAAAACGGGCCCGTGCCAAAGTCATCACGGCGACTAAGTGTCGGCATCAGCCCCACCCCACGCCGCCTGATAACCATCACCCATATGCCGGCACTCGATGAATAACAATCACCCCAAACGCCCATCAACCCCTAGCTACGCACGCTAGGCGCGAGCGTCAGACCGCGTAATGCCATGCATCCCTCAACGCGACAGATTGCACGCAATGAGGGCGGCTCGGCACGCGCTATACGCACAGTCCGGGGGATGACGCTGAAATTGGCTGGCAGAACGCGAGATCGGTGTCTATGGTAATTCGCGGTTTATTGCTCCACGGTGTGTCGCCGTCGTGGCTTTAGAAATGGGGTATTTTGGTTGTTTTTGGCAATGGTAGAGAGAGTTGTGATGAGTTGTTTTGTAGCTTACGTATGACCGTTTTGCGATCGTGGCTTGACCAAGTTGCGATGAGTATGGTTTAGAAAGAATTTTCTTAAAGATAGACTTTGAAAATGGATTTCAAATTTTAACAAATTTCCGAATCACCAAACAGAAACGTTCAACTGCATTTAAAATGGGCAAAAGAAACACACGACACAAAACTTGTTCAAAGAATTTTTAAGTTAAATTGCTTCCAATGTTGGGGAAACAATAACCAAATTCTCGAAAAATAAAACTCAAAATACTTGCCCTAGAAATAATTTTATCAATGCTCTATTTATCAGTGGCTTGCTTTATTTAAAAGGTCTGTTAACACAAAGATATTGGGGGAGGTGGTAACCTCCCGATGAGGTCTATTACCCCGACTTTTGTACACCCCTCGACTCCAGGTTACCACTGTATAGTTTACATAACAGAAAATGAAGTTGGGTTACTGAGGGGAACGAAATATTTATACACAAGACGCACAATGTTCTTAATTTGCAGATAGCATCTTGTCAGGTCAGCGGTTATTTATCATAATCGTTTAGACGCCGAGTCATGTGGGTTTCGTGTATATTAATGTTTGAAGTGACGCTCCTGTACAAATTCCTATACTGAAATTAGCACGTTTTACGAGTCCGCTTTTTGACGAAATATTTGACCGAAAAATTAGACGGAAATACGTCATTCGTGTTCCTTGTTTCGAACCCGCCATGTTCGAACTTCATGATCGTCGCCAGACTGGATACGGATTAGTGATTATATCAATTTGCTGTGTTAGTTATTGTGTATTTAGGAGTTTGTTCGGGTTATTTTCTTATATTATAAGATTAAATTTAATATTGTGTTTCCATAAAAACATAAGTTCTTGGGAAAAGGTGTACTTTAAGGTATTTTTCAAACATAAAACATTTTGTAGGGCCTGTCACAGACAAACGTAATTACTCAAGAAAGAATAATACAGAGCCCTAGAATCTTTCAAAATAACTTATTTTAAAATAGGTATATATATTATATACCTAAGCATGAGATTGATAATCACTCAGGCATAGTGGTGAAAAAAGCTTGTGAATTGTTGGTTCATTTGCTAAACAGAAGCTAAACAAACCATATAAACTCTTTAAATATATCAAAAATAACTGATATGCTAACCACAAAAAAAAACATTTGTTTTTAAAAAACCATATGAGGTCTATCACATCCCCCACCCCCTTCAAAAAAATAATGTAAGAAATGTCTGCTTTCAAAATTTGTGAAATCGGTTAGTAGCTGAGGTCTTCTCGGGACATGCGAAGTCAAGTAATCGGAAGGGTTGCATCCCTTGTAATCATGACCGAATAATCGCTGTTTCACTGTCATCTGCAAAATTGCATTCCCTCTTAAGGAAATCGATGAAGGACGTAGAATATGCCGTTAACATGCTAATATGCATCACAAAACACCACAATTCACGATTATTCGGTCATGATTACAAGGGATGCAACCCTTCCGATTACTTGACTTCGCATGTCCCGAGAAGACCTCAGCTACTAACCGATTTCACAAATTTTGAAAGCAGACATTTCTTACATTATTTTTTTGAAGGGGGTGGGGGATGTGATAGACCTCATATGGTTTTTTAAAAACAAATGTTTTTTTTTGTGGTTAGTTGTGTTAACATGGCATCTCATTGGCAATGGCAGTGGTAATAACACACTAACGGGCCGTTAAGAAACTAAACGGGCCAATGAAAAACTGGGCCTAAGACGTCAAAGATCAACTAAAGTCGAAACCGATCAGCGCGATACGATCAGGGGGGTGGGCACCCCCCTTCACCCTCCCATGGGGGCCTCGTGGTTCCCATGGGAGCCGGGATCACGCGACCCCCACCCCCACCCCCCGCCACCCTGTCGCGAGGGTGCTGCAATGCGGGCGTGACGCGGGTGCCCATGTCAGAAGGGTGCGCAACAGTTGGGTCAGTCATAGGGGGAGGTTTTAGCTCCATGTGATATTACCAAGGGTAGCGAATTCGTACTGTACCGTTTGAATATTGACATGCCTATCTAAAGTAGCAATGCAATTCTGTTCATATATCTGACCCAAGGCTCGAGACATATTGGTTTTATAATCATTAGTCTGGGTATATAGTCGAGTGCTGTATATGGGTTTGGGAAAATTTACTATGATAAAGGAAAATTGTAGTAGATTTTGTTCGGGAAATAAGTCGGGAAACAAGTGAATGTATTTAATTTCTGGTTTTTGTCATATTCAAAACCTCCGTTTTAGTTTAATTGCTCACATTTTGAAATTCCGCTGTTGAATTTGGCTATAGCAGTTGGTGCGACAAAAAGGCATAATTTTTTTTGGTATGGTCTCTCCCTGTATAGACTGTATATAAGACGAGACGACCTTTAATTCTGTATCAGATCAAGTATTATAGTAAAACATAAAACCATGATCAAGTCCACGATCAGTCCTGTGTGTCGATGTGTTGATTCGCCCCCAGGGGCTAGGGGGTTTAGGGGGTTTGGGGGTGGACCCTGGTGCTCAACAGTTGGTCAATCGGTCGGGCGTGCAGGCATGCGCAGTGGACCGTGGGATGCTGCACGCACGGGCACGCATTGCGCGAATCGTGTGTACGCACTTTCAGCTCTGGCCGCACCCACGCATTTTGGGGAGTTTGTAAAAAAAAGGTGCGTTTGGAAGAGTGTTATTAAATTTATTTCGTTTTTAATTGCGTCTCAGCCGCACTTGTCTATGCAGGGACAGGTTTTTGGATTCATGTAATCATTTATTTTTCTCTAATGAAAATAAAATGCCAAATAATAAGGTTTGAAACGTGGAAAGTCACACCGAAAGATGAATAAATTATCTATGGTGACCAATTGTACCAATTTTTACGAGAATTCTGTGAGAAAACCCGTTAATTACCATACATCAATGGATATCTGACAAACGCCTATACGGACGTTGGCAACTAGCGGTGAGACAAAGTGTAGATGAGTACATTTGTACATGAAGTACATTATACAAGATTCTTCATTAGGTACTTCAAAATATCAACACAAAAATTTGACCCAAGTTTTGAAATGTCGTTATGTCAACTTAATATATAGGAAAAACCACTAACAAATTGAACCTGGGGCTTAGATCGTCAATAAATGTCAAATATATGGCATAAACCACCCTCAACAAACCAGAAGATAAACCGCAAACATCCCATAAACAACTCAAAACTCACACCTATACACTTGGTTATTAATCCACGCAATAAATATAGCATCCCACTTCACATAATAGCAAACCACAAGCAGGCCGTAACAGTCACGTTGTGCAACGACACGCACCCCCAACAAACAACCCCGTAAGGGATGATAAGCTATAAATTAGAAACACCATATTGCAGCCAATCAATCAGGCGAGCCACCCGATGCGATGATATTCTCAAGTGGAATAATTTGCAAACGCCAATTGTTTTCGACGCATGCTGCGATAGGGGCTCGAGCGGAACGACGACATGTTTTTTGGGGGGTGTGGGGTGTGGGGGTTCCAGCAAATTAACTCGGTGAGTTTGGTTATCTGTTACAAATCGTCCTGCACTTTTGGGCGGAATTAGTTTCTTCGGAAAAATGCATAGATGCGGATCAATTTCAACAAACTTTTTGGTTAATTTTGAGTTCATTGGGGTAGTTTACTTTGGTGATGATGCTTAAACAGTTTCACAACTGTGCAAAAATTTAAAAATTCTTATAAATATCACTCATTACTCATTATTAGAAACGAAATATCCTTTCCAAAATTCTATCAGAAATTGAAACAATTTTCATTTCTAACCATATAAATACCAATCCATGATTGCGACGAAGAATGGAAGTTTAGTTCGGTTCAAAACTATCACTCATCGAATAAACAGAAAAGACAAGTCACAATATTCCTGGGTCTGCGATTTCAAGATAGTCGGTAACTCGAATCAAATTCTATTTATTTTATCCAACTCTTTTTCCATTATTGCATGCAGGTAAGGTGATGTTTCCACCATTACATGGACTTACTTACAAACCCATGCCAGTCACACCTGTCGTATCTTCTGCTCTTCCCTAATAACTCGTTCGAATCAAAAACTCAAATCAAATTAAATGATTTAAAACTTAGATCAAGAATTGACACTCTCTTTAATATCATTCATATGGAAATTCTCAACACTTATAAATCCCTAAAGGAAGTAGGTAGCTAGCTCGCGAGAGGTCGGATGATTGTACAACCCCCCTGTCCCAGCACCGAACGTCCAGCCTGCCTGGAATGCAGACGTGCGCTCACCAAGTGAACAGCTGTCGCTATCAGACAAGCCGAGTCCGATTAAGTGCTTTTTTATTTGATACAATAATAGAGGGTGCAATTCATCGCGATCAAAGATTGCATCGCATCGCATGACGACGTGTTCCGCCGAGTTAATTCGATGAATAATTGCGTGGTTATTATTTTGATCTGGTGCTGTGGTCTGGATCAGATCTATGTGTCATCAATTTTAGGTAGAATTTAAACCCATAGGAATGTCGTACACGTTTCTAAGATTCCGGGGTGATTTTATTTATATATTGTCCCTTTGATCTTCTGATAAAGAGCAGTAAGTCTCAAGTAAATTTCAAAAACATTAATAAAAAACTCGAAGCTTCTAGCATAAAGCATTTTAAAATAGCACAAAAATCAATCTGATGATCGTGTAAAAATGTTCTCCCATGCTTTTGACGTACAAGCAGTCTGCCGAGAGAGATAACGTGACTTTGCGAGACACAGAACTTAGTCCTGAGGGGCGACTCTGTATTTTATTTTAAGGTGAGATGAATGTTTATAATGGAAAATAAGAATGCTTTCATCTCATCTTGCATTAAAAAAAAATTAACAGAATCGCACGGCTGGACTATAAGTTGTGTCTCACCACGACCACGTTATGTGTCTCACTCTCACCGATCAACGCTCTCTGTTTCACTAGGACTAAGTACTCTGTGTCTCACCGGTTCACGTTATATGAGTCTCGCCGGTTCACGTTCCCTGTTGATCTTTTGTTCCTGGTTGATCTGGTTCTTTTGTTTCGATTTGGGACTTATAGCATTCATTACCCAGTTCAAGGGGTTGTTACCTGGTGAAATTAACTTCCCTCGTCGATTTCTGATACCTAATAATGAATTTAGGGCCTAACAAAAAAGATCCCATGCTTACAGGAATAAGATTAAAAATTGTCGAAAACCGTGATCGTGCTTAGATGCTTAGAAGGTGCTTAGGTGCCTAGGTGCTTAGAAAAACATGTCCCATGCCATAAGGAATAACAAGGGGAACTTTTTCGACCCTTAGCACCTACGAGTACCTTTGGTCAGAAAAAATAACCAAAAATAGTGTCATACTCGTCCATCTTTCACCTGTATATGTTTTTGGTTTTGTGATCGGATAGTTTTTCTAAGAAAACGTTCCCTGTGTCTCACCGATCGTTCCCTGTGTCTCACCGATCGTTCCCTGTGTCTCACCGATCGTTCCCCGTGTCTCACCGAACTTTCCCTGCCCCGTGCCAGGACCACGTTCACCGCGTACCAACTGGAGGAGCTGGAGCGTGCGTTCGAGCGGGCACCCTACCCGGACGTGTTCGCGCGCGAGGAACTGGCGCTCAAACTCAACCTGAGCGAGTCCCGGGTGCAAGTCTGGTTCCAGAACCGACGAGCCAAGTGGCGGAAGCGCGAGCCGCCGCGCAAGACGGGCTTCATGACCACGGGTGAGGACGAGGACGCGTTTTGGGAAACCGGTGCGATGTGGTTAAGCGAAATTGCACGGTGTCACTTATCGAGTGGGTGGCCATTCATAAACGGCTATTCATGGTTAATCGGTCTAAAACACAGCATAATTAATAGAAACGAGACCGTTAAGCTATGGTTAAACGCCCACAAGCTGTCTAGTCGCCCCAGCATCGTGACACAAGCCCTCTAAACGTCCTCCCCCATGGCTCCAGCCACACTTGATCGACACCTCATCACCTCTACGGAGTTAAGCAGCATTGCACGGTGTCAGTTATCGAGTAAGAGACCATTTTAAACTGTTGAATGTTATATACTTGTAGTTAATCAGTCTAAAACACAGCATAATTAATCGACACAAGACCTTTAAGCGCCCACAAGAAATCTAGTCGCTCCCGCATCGTGACCTAAGCCCTCTAAACGCCCTCCCCCTGGCTCCAACCACACTTGATCGACACTTGATGGTAGATAATCTACCATAAATCATCACCTACACGGAGTTAAGCAGTATTGCACGGGGTCAGCTAGCGGTTGGGTGACCATTCGGCTCAAAGTTGTAATTCACCGCTGTAAAACACCACCCGGCACCATGACTCAAGCCATCAAAACGCCCCACCCTTGTCTCCAGGCTCGCCCAGCTCTGCGCTGGGAACGTCCTTCGGCGGCGGTGGCGGGGGCGGCGGAGGCGGCGGCGGCGGGGGCGGCAGCCTGGGCAACACGCTGAGCCCCTTCGCGTCGCCGACCCCCGCGTCGGGCGCGTCTGACCCGTGGAGCTACTCGAGCGCCTACGACCTCAGCCCCCATCTGAATCTGCTGACGCCGACGGGGTCGCCGTACGCGACATCGTTCGCGGCGGCGAATAACGCGTACGGCTCGGCGTACGCGACCATGTTGCCCCAGCATGACTCCACGGCGATTTTTCAGGTGCGTTTTGCCGGTGGTTATGTGATTTTACTTTTTTCAGGTCCGATTTTCTATAGCGAAGAGTTGGAGGGTTTCAACTGTCACTTTTCAGAAAAAACTATTTTACTGTGTGTGCTACTTTTCCCCAGCTATTTTAACATTTGAATATTGACAGGGATGATAGTTTTCCACTAAATCTACTTGGTTTACAGTTTTAAACAGGAAGATTGAATAGAAAAGATAGTAGAAGACGTTGAGAAAGAAGAAAGGGAGGAATTAGATAAGCAGATTGGAAATAGTTGGTCAGGAAGACTTAGGGACAGGGTATAAAATAGTTTTTTCAGAATCAGTTTTTTGAAAAGCAGGGTCAACTATTGGTTTGGTTTTTTGGGTATTTCTATGCCCATTTTCTTAAATTTTTAAGGAAATCACAAAAAATGTGCAAATAGAAGGTTCAAATTATGAACCATAAATGCTTGTAGAAAGGGAACAGAGCAAGGGACATTCCAAATTCCACATTTCTATAGACATTTCTTATTCTATTACACAGCTAACTCATTTTGACCAATAGTAAACATGACTGTTTAATATCGTTGTCAACTAAAAGGCTAACAAAACTAACGAGCGCCCGTTTCCCCCCAGCAGCCGCCGATGCGCCACGCCGACTACCTGACCCAGGGCCAGGCAAGTCCGCTACGGCCGGACTACACCGTCTCCACGGGCAACAGTCCGCGGCACGAGTACTCATCGGTGGGCGACGGACTACGACGGGACTACGTCGACGCCAGTCCGCCGATGCATCGCGAGTACGCCGACAGGTGGGTTCCGGCGGCGCCGATAACGCAACGCGGCTTTACGTTTCGACGGCAGATATAGGGGGATGGTAGACTTGTTCTACTCGAAGAAAAGTGATGTCAGATACCCACTGGACGTACTGCCAGTGTGTGAAAGAATATAACTAGTTCCACTAATTAACCCAGAAAGATAGGGAAATCACAACCCGAATTTCTGGCTGAGCCCGAACTGGCTGGTGGGTATCATGACGTCATTTTGATTGAATCGAATAGGTGTATTGAACTTAGCTTTGATAGACCAAATTGAAAACTTTGTTCCAGAGACAGTTAAATTAAGGTGGGAATGTATTTGTTACGGGATTGCTATTACGTCGTCTCTTTATGACACTGCAATGGTCAATTTCGAATCAGGTCGATTAAAATTACTATTTCGGAATTGCATTCAACTTCCTGCCTGTGACTGGTTACTTTCGGACCGATTTACCGATTCGATGTATCAATACAAGTAAAATCAAAGCATTGAAGTCGACTAAATTCATCTAGTGGTGGGTAAAAACTAGGTGTATTGCTGGCGCGGCATTCTATCTACAGCGTGTTTGAAATGACAGCAGAATCCGCTCGGCATCTGAGACAGAGGCCGGGCACGGGTGGACAGAAGGGCTAGAGCCATTCTTCTTATCTCGTTGTATGCTAGCAGATATGTGAAACTGACCTTACCCCCACAGGACCTTGAAGCAGTTTACTTCCTTTAAGCCATGTACTTTACACTAAAGTAGTAACGTGTAACTCAAATTATTTTCACAAACGGACCTGCGAACAGTAACCCGAGCCCCCTCAACATCGAACCCAACCCCCGTCTCTCTGCCGACAGCCCCAACTATGTCGGCAACATCAGCAACAGTCCGACCAGCTACCAGCTGACCTCGTCTCCGAACCAACTCGAGCAGAAAACCATCGAGTACATCGACGTCGGCGACATGAGCCACCAAGAGGAGCGGGACGCGTTCCAGGGCGGCAGGGGGGTGCCGGCCAAGGAGGCAGTCAAGCAGGAGTTCATCAGTCTACCGCCCTTTCTGGGGTAGTCACTCTTGGAGTGCATGGTACTAGTGCATGCTAGCGAGCGGCTGGGGGGGCTCGGGCGGCAAATTTTTGGCTTTTCGTAAAGGGGGGGATGGTACGGTGCGGGAAAGATCGGAAATGTGGTGGCTGTATGTAGGATTTGAACCGAGCTGTAGATCTTGTTGCATTCACGGTATTCTTAAACCGGTTTTACGATGTCCAGCTAAATCCAGATAGGAAGAAAACGGAAGAAACCGATAGGCTGTCACCGTGAAAATAAGTTTTTAACTGTAGGTTAGCCCTGGGCATTGTAAAACCGACCCTCAATGTCCTACTCAGTGGTGTGGTATTATTATGGCCCTGGCAAGGTAAAGGTTCGGGGCAACTCTCCCTGTCTGGATACATAATTTCTGTTGGAGTTTTCGTAATCTTTCCGTTGAAAGTTGATTTTATCTGTATAAGGAACTAAATTTGAAATTTAAAATGTTATATGCATATGCATATCTTAGATTGGAAATTTATTGATTTCAGCAAATAGAAATGTAATGGGCAATGGCTCAACACTGTAGGTAATATTTTTGTTTCTTTTTTCAAGAATAGTGGCTGTTCGAAGGAGGGGGAAATTTTTTAACCGAAATTAAGTTTATTCCCACCCAATGGCACTGCAATAGCACCACTTAACTAAAAAAATGCATTGCTTTTTACTATCACGCCACTGTGACTACATATAGCCAGACAGAATTTAAGCGCATTAGATTCCCACCTTTACGGATGTCAGAAATCGGGGTTCGAAGCTCGTTAGCCGCAGCTCTAGGAGTGAATGATTAGTTGAGACAGCGGAATGGAAAAGAAGATTAACATAGAGATGTTAGAACGCAGAGGCTGGTTCTGAATGTTGAAAATCTAAAATGTCTGAAGTAGATAATGCACTTAATCTATTTTGACATTGGTTGGTGGAAAAATCTGTTTTTTTTGGAGTAAGAGTTTATTGAGATCAACTGTGAGTTGAGCAGTCTATTTTCAACGACTCTTTATCGCAATATTGCAGCTTAATTATTGTTGTTTACGAATCATGATGTTTTACAGAAATTTGGCTCGACAATTCGGGTTAACCAATTTCTTATGTTTTCAATTTCGTTCCGAAGTTGAATTATGAATAGTAGACATGATAATCAATTTGGTGACTTACAGTATGTCTTAGTTATCTACTAAGATCACAAACTTGATCAATTTGTACCCTAGAAGATTATGTTTGTTATATCTGTTGTCTTGTGGCAGTCTACGAAACTTTAAGTTTACTATTGGTTCCGTTACTATATTTTTTACTTGATACATGGTACATTACATATCATGGATTTTGTACAAGCAAGTATTTAAATATGTGTAGACTCTAGTTAATTATTCTAACGATCATTTGTACGATAATTTAGAGTGTGCTTACATTTATGTTGTTTCTATACAATGTTGGACAAGGCAACAAAATCGATCGAATCTTCCAATTAATTTGTAGATACTTAATTTTGAAGAAGTGTGTTTTACTTTTAGTGTCACCTAGTGTGAAGTCAAACAGATTCTATTTAGAGTTTGACAAGCAATTTTCTCCTTGTTTATTATTTTAATTTCACACGGCCAAACTACATTTTTTTGTATTATTATTTTGTGTTTCTTGGTTTTTTGTTTCCTTGCTTTTATTTAACGCTGAATTTGGTTGTTATTTATTTGTTGCTTTTCGGTCAAGGACTTACCGCTTTGAAGCTGATGTAATCGTAAACCATCAAACCTTCTTTCGGAAGTTCGATTGAACGGTGAACCTAACTAGTCCTTAGTACGTTTTGCCATACATCTTTCTTGTTTTGTTTTTTGTATAATCTCTTGAAAAACTTACAAACAATCATGCAATTTGCATTTCCCAGTTTGATTGCTATGTTAGCTATGTAAAGCCATTCGAATCAATAATTTAGAAGGCTCACTGACGGAATCAAACGCGTTTCAAATGCCCCTGTCAAATATTGTACAGCTCTTTGTTGCTTTATCTTAGAAACGGTAGGACAGAGTGCAGAAGAAAATGCATTCCTTAAAAAAAAACATGTACAATTTTCGATTATGAGTTTTGTACCACTCAAACGCCAGATTAATATCAAATGTAATTAAGTTTTAACCGTGTAGGCAATTAGTCGACTAACGATGAAACGTTCTCGCAAACCGTGCATTCTTTTGTGCCTTATTAGATTGTATGTCCGTGACAGTACTTGTGTTTCTAAGCCAAACGTTGCGTTAGATTTATTTAGCCACAAGTTTCTTTATTCTAGTAATTATGTGTTCGTGTTTTGTGTGCCTAGGACGTAGGAGAAAGAGGATTTTGTCTAGACCTAGAGGTTTCATCACAGCTGATATTTTATATTGCATACGTAGCATTTTATATTGCTGAACGGCAAGTAGCCATAGCTATGAAGACATTTACATCGATAATTTGTAAAAATACTTGTTAGAAAAACCAAAGATTGAATCTTGGCAATATTTGTCAAATGAAAAAAATATACAAAAATAAATATAATTACAAGACGTGAGAAATTTTTTCTGGTCAGGTATGCAAAATGACTGGTTCATAGATAAAAGTATAGAACCAATGCGAGAAAATGACTTGCAATGCAGGGTACCAACGCTTTACGGTACGGGCGACGGACGTGTAAGGACGTGAAAGACAACGTGGAATGCGGCAGGGTTACCAAACACCGGGCGATATGGGCAGCGTGGAAAAAGTAGCTCGGATTAGGAGAGGACCACCTTGAGATCATCACGTTAGAGACGACGTTATGATAACCATAACTTTTATTCGTCAAATGCAGCGTGGTAAGCTCTATGTTGAAGCCCAACATGGCAACTACCTCAAGTAAGAAAAGAAACACCTGACCGGGTTTGCAAGCTAGTGTTGTCAAAACCTGGTTAAAATAGCGTGTTCACCCACAGCTCAGTGATAAGCGCAGCGATGCAAACGCAGCACAGGTGAGAAAAGGAACACCTGATAACGGTGGGAGTCCCACCAAATACAGTATCCGGGTTAGCAAGCTACTTGTTAATTACAACATGGTAAAAATAGCGTGTTCACCCACAGCTCAGTATGGCCCATGCAGCACCGGTGAGTAAATGAACACCTGGTTAAGGGTGGGAGTCTCACCAGGACTGGAGGGTGCGAGCTAGACGTTGACGGCGGCGGGGGTGGCGGGAGCCGGCCCGCGGGTCTCGTTCATCCCGGTGTCCCCCTCGGTGCACGGCGGCCAGACGCCGTCGCCGGTGAAGTGGTGGTCGCGCTCGATGAAGTAGACCACCAGGTCGAGCCGGTGGTCGTCGGTGGGCGGGCGCGGCGGGTTGCCGTCGCCGGCGGTCGGCCGTCGGTCGTTGTCCGACTCGGAGCTGGACGAGCTGGCGGCGGGCGTGGGAGACATTCGTTAGTGCGTGCGCCCGAGAGAGGCTAAGGTGGTTCCGCCATGTTTGTAGATGTGTAGAGATGGGGGCAGGTTGAGAATGTGGGAAGATGAGATTTTGTAATAAAGAATGGAAAGACTGGTAGAGATTGAAGAAGATGAAAAAGTAAGTAGAGTATAACAATTAGAGACCTGGAGTTAGAACAGAATTACTCACAGGCCAAGCCAGTTAGCTAGTAAGGTTGTCTAAAATTGTAAAAACCTACCTACATTTTACCAATTACGGAAACAAATCGAGATCAATAAATATTGCAGGCGGTCAATGCATGATCCTAGTTTAGACCTTACAATATTGCAAGATAAATTGGTCTACTATTTTTTCTGTAATAATTGTAGTATAGGTAACTTAGCGAAAACCGTAACGGCACCTCAGTCATAGGTGAAACAATTTATAAAGACATTGGTTTAGCTTGGACATTTCCTTGGTGTCGTTTGTTAAGCAATGAAAGGAGAAAGTACAGAAGCCATAAGGGCGCACAGCAACCTGGAAAACAAACAACCCTACAAACTAAAATTCGCGATTCAATCGCTGGCGATCGCTGCAAGAAGACGCACGCCCTAAAAGACAAGAACGAAGGCCTTTCCGAAGCCTTGCAGAGGTAAGCCATCGCGGTGCCGTCCATCTCACCTGGAGGAGCTGGATCCCTCGGCCAGCGCCGAGTAGCTCTGCGTGCTGGCGCTGGGGAACGCCCAGCCGCGACACAGTGGGGTCAGGCGCTGCGGCGACAGCTCGGCCCGGCCCGGCAGCTTGGCCAGTTCCGCGGCCACCTTCTCTCTGTGCGGCAGAGAACGCGGTAGGGGCCAGTGTCGATTAGAAACTTAACGCGATGCTCGTCGCACCAACGGTAAATGTTTGTTATTTGAGACGAGATATCCATTCGGCATGTTGGTGAATTGATGAGCGTAACAAGTGAAGTTCATCTTCGTTTACGCATACGCTTTTGACGCATACTATTTAGTTTTTTTTATTATTTCTATTTGTGTCTTTTTGTCTGCACTCTAGAGGCCACACAAAGTAGGTAACTGATTTTGATAAAATTTTCAGAATAACTTCTATTACAAAATACTACTACTACCTATTATTTTCTGCAGTTACCATTTACAACGCATCGCATTGCAAGGCAAGGCAAGGCAAGGCAAGGCAAGGCAATGCATCGCAAGGCAACGGAACGTAAAGCAACGCAATGTATCACAATGTATCACAACGCAACGCATCGCAACGCAAAGCAACGCAACGTATCGCATCGCAACGCAGATTTGGTCCAAGATGCCGAGCACATGCCACAAAGCGACTCACTTTGGGTAGAGTAGCACGTGCACGGAGGCAAAGATCTGCCGCTTGGTGAAGCCCTCGGCGAGCAGGAAGTTGAACGTTTCGTGCAGCGAGATGATGGGGACGTGGCACCAGAAAGGGTGGCGGTTCAGCGCCGCTCTGATCTCCTGCGGGCAGATGGTCGGTTTGCACGAGACACTGAGCGACGTCAATGGCCGATTCATGGCGAGACCTTACTCGTGGGTGTACGAAACCCGTTGCGTATTACGATGTTCGGACTTGCTTAACGCACGTCTATTATTTCATGGCTTAAAATTTAAGTCTATGGACTACTCTTGAATAGCTACTTCCACTCATGTGGATTTTTTTTCACTAACCTCAATTTAAATAAATAGGACAATCTTGAAAGATTAAGATCTTTTGCTTCAATTGGTAGTGAGGGGGTTAAATGTCTATGACCATAGTCCATAAGTTGTTAGTTTGCTACAGTGTTTCATACATTTATTTTTTGATTTAATTTTTAATTTGTCTTTATGTCTTATGTCTTGTCTATGTCTTGTGTTATGTCTATGTCTTTTATGTCTTGTCTTTATGTCTAATTTGTCTTATTTCTAACTATGAAAATAGTAACGACTTGAAACAAAGTTAACTGATTATATTTCAAAGCTTTACAATAACTGTTGGTTTCATTTCAGCGCTTCTTCTGAGATATATCAGTTAATTAATCTTCACAAATAGAGAAACCAGTTGCAAACTTTGACTTACTTCCGACACATTGGATATCCAAACATCTCGGCAATGTTTTTCGAACCGGACAGACGAGCATTGAACTTACCGTGTCGGGAAAGCCGAGATTCTTTTCTAGATACCCGGCGATGTCGGTTCCCTTCGTCTTGTCAGCACCCTCCCGTGCGTATCTACGTCGGACAGAAATCTCGGTGTTAAAGTAGGTACACAGCCGTGCTATGCAGCCCATCCAACAAGCTGCATCCATGAAAAAGTAGCACGACATGCAGAAAAATAGTGACTCCCGACTGTCGACTGGGTTTCAGACATAGAGTTTCGGGTAAACATTGTCGCGAGCAGAAAAGGAAATGGTGCGACGTGTGCCGCGCCAGATCGTCCGATGCAACATAGCTGTATAACCGCCTAGCGGCACCTAGTTGCTCACGCCGGTTCTCATTTCACCGGGTCTAAAAGTAGATGCCGAGGACGCCGTGATTCGCTAGTCGAACAGGGAAGCAGCCGAAGCAAACACGAGCCAACCCGAGATTCACAAAGCCACACTCACTGCGTAGTCAAGAATTTCATACCAACTCCGCGGTGTAAAACACAGTACGAACCGACAAAAAATCAACAACATATAACACCAACATAAAACGGAATAGATTTTCAATTACAGAACTGTATTACATAGTTAAAACTGTAACTGTGATGATAAAGTTACTAGTAAAATGCTAGAAAATATACGATTGGTAAAGAAAGCGTTTAGGCATTGCGTTTGCTTTTGATATTTTGAAATAGCTCCGCACGGATTTAGTTTTATTAGCGGGTGAAATTTAAATGGTGTCCATTTTTCAAATATGAACTTATCCTGGATAGACTCTACTCACTAGTACCTGGCAGAAGCCAGCACAAGAGCCAGCCTATGTTTCCCTGCCCGCTTGCCAAGCAAAAAACCAAATCCGCCGGACGAAACACCTAAAAAACCGTGACTCACTAGTTGAAGGTGTCCCCTGCGGAAGCCAACGCAAGAGCCAGGATAGTTTACCCTGCCCGCGTGCGTACCCGATAGCCCAAAACGAAATTCGCGCAGACCCTGACTCACTTGTCGAAGGTGTTGCCGCCCGAGGCCAGCACGTGCAGACTGGCGCACTTGACCTGCAGGTCCTTGAGCTGCACGAGCCGGCCCTCGGCCTTGGTCTGGTAGTGGACGAGCCGCAGGATGCGCGGGTGGTCGAGCAGCGGCCCGAACTCGGGCACCCGACGCAGGTTCTCAAGCCGGTGGCGCACCGTCGAGCCGCCCAGCGTGAAGATCTCCGGGCACTTGAGGATCGCCTCGTCGGTGATGGAAAAGTCCTGGAAAAGTTGCGTTGTTTGTTAGAAACGAGATATCCACTCCGAAATTTAATGCTAAATGTAGTGCTCAAGCGCCGGGAGGTGAAACATCCGGGCTGGAGCCACCGGTGCCGATACAATTTTTGTGATGCAGAATTGTCAGCGCCACCTAGGCGGCTCAGATCAATATCTAGAACCACGTCCACAGCCATCTTTATAAATATCTAGCCATGTTTATAGCCATAGCTTACTTAAAAACTATGCTGAATACATACACCTATTCTATTCAAACAAAATTCGATCAAAATGACGTCATGATACCCACTAGCTAAAGCATCGTAGAGCAATTTAGGCTGCAATTTCCCGATCTTCCTTTGTTATTTAGCAGAGCTAATTGATTTTATTTTCTAACTGATATTATGTTCAGTGGGTATCTGACGTCATTTTTCTCTGAGTGAAATAGTTCTCTTGTTGAGCTGGCGACAGAATTGTCAGCACCGTCTAGGTGGCTAGGTAAGGAATTAAAGCACCACAGCGATCTAGGTACAACGTAAAACAATGTAACTTAAGTGATCTTAAGTTATATTTAGGGGGCTTCGTTTGGCACTAATGCTCAATCTCAAGTGTCAACTGACAGTATCTTTGCAGGTGATGATTGCCAACAACGCACATTCTACAGCCGAGTAAGATGCTAGCCTGGATGTTGCCACAAGACAACCCAGAGCAGAGCTCACCTGCAAGTGATTCATGATCTGCACCATGGTTTCGGCGGCGGTCATCAACACCTTGGGATACCGACGGAAGATCTCGCAGGTCGGGATTCCGCCAAGAGTCGGCAGAAGCCGCAGCGTGTTCTCCGTGTTTTCGCCGCTGCAGTGGATCAGGTAGCCGTGCTTCAGGATCTGCAATGCACGCAGCAGATGTCAATCAGTGAGAGAGATCCATAATTGTGTTAGGTTTATTTATCATTTGTTTTGACTAGAGCTCTGTTAACTGGTTTATTTTGATTGAGTTGTGGATGAGTAATATTTTAATGATGCCGATTCGACAGTCTTCAAGATTCAATGGGTTGAGCCAGAAATTATACAGTGGGAAAAACTGGAAAATTTGAAAAAGCAGTTGCTTTTGCACATTTTCATTGAAAATAATATTATTTAGTTGACATAAAAATAATGTTTTCAATGAAGCATCTAAAGTACCTAGGTAAAACAAATGGTTTTCATTATCCTGTCTACCTACCCTAAATGACTGCTTATCACTTAATTTTTGCCTAAATTTAAACATTTCTCCTGTACCTTAAGGTGCAAAATAAGTTAAAAGAGTCAAATCTAAATCAAATCTTACCTTTTCCTTAGAGAAGCCGACATGTTCCTGGAGAAAATCGAGGTTTGTTTTCAGGAGTCGAAAACTCCTGTGCCTGATCCTCAGATAGGTCTTCATCAGTCGGTCGATATGTTCCACGTTAGTATCCAACCGCCACGCCAAATAGTGTCTGTATTGCAGAAGATTAATAAATCATCATGTCAACAATTTATCTTGAGAGCAAAGATTTACATAGTTGAGCATTCATTGGATGCATGACTTACCTTCGAACAGCAATAGTCACTCCTTTAAGATTAGCAGAAGAATAGTTGGGCCTTTGAAAGTCAGGAAGCTCTGGCTCCAGATAGGAAAAGATATTTTCTGTTGGATCAACTTCATCCGGTATCAGACCATGAGCCTTGAGTAGGGAGATTCGTTTTCCAATAACGGGCAGGTAACTGGAAACGGAAACGTCAGTTGATTTTTAACAATGAAGAAAGAGAAATGGATAAAACTAATGAGGTGGAATAGTGATATACTTACTTTATCAGAGAATGGGGATCTATTCGTTTAAAGCCGCATTCTAATAAGAGCAAAGAATGTTGCTCAATTGTTGCTGGCAAGATTGTAAGAACCTGAAGATATTGTCTTATTTCCATTTTGTTCATTCCCACTTTCTTCATGAGACCCATGGGAAAAATATTATTACAAAATATTAATACCACGCTAAGATCAAGCAATATGCATAATAATGTCTAATTTAATGAAGTTGTAGAATTTTGGAACATGGTCCACTAAAGTTGTCATGGGACAAAGCAAAGATACTACAACAGGTGTAGCCTTTACAATCAAAATTTGAAAATCAGCTTAATTATTAAAGTTGTTTGAAAGCTTAAAGTGCCCATACCGTGCAAGCGTCAAATGCCTTTAGCAATCTGCTCGTTTCAAGTTCAAACAGTTGGTCGTTGTCAGATAATCGTGTCAACACCGGCCAAGAGCAGCCTAAATCGATAGAAAACCATGTTCATAAAAGCCAAATATTATACTGAATAGTGAATATCATAAGTCCGTTAAAGTAAGGTGGTTATTGACGTACCAAGCAAATTTTCGAAAAATTTCACCCTTTCTGGATCCTGCATTGCAACAGGCAATTTGCACATTTGACGTCTTAAAACCTCATGTCTATTCACCGGAAGCATCAAATAACAGCACAAACGCTTTCCCAACATTGAAATATGATTCTAATACAATTTTTTCCAAGAAATGAAGGGAAAATACTATTAAATGGCTATTTTTCGTCCAATTTAACCTAAAACTTATTGCACATGATTTCTTGACTTGAGCGCGCACAAGCTGAACGCCATCTGTCGCCAACGAGAGGCGAGCAGTGTGTGGCGTAAAAATGGAATATACTTTGAATTTATTAAATAAAAATAATTTTTTTCTTGCCCCTTTCATGCTACTTGCAGATAAACTGAAAATGTTTTCTTCCTAAATACCTGTTCTAGCTTACATTTATTTCTCTTTCAATTGCCATTTTTCCTCATTGCGTAATTGTTAATACAATTAAAAATATTATTATTTGTTAGTTTCAATCATTTTCTCAGTTGTCAATAGTCAGAACCCAGTAGATATTTTATAAAATTTGCATTTTTGAAAGAAAAATTACAAGCACCTTTCCACAAATAAATATCCATATTATTCATAGTCGTGATGTTTACTTCAATTGGTGTACGAATTATTATTAGTATTATTTTTAGTTTTAACAGAATTCTAGTCACACCACTAAACATGCACAGTCACAATTTGTGTATCAAAGCTATGCTAGTTAAATTCTAGCCTCGGGAACCCCAAGGCTAAAAATGCATGAATATACATATTGTTTGCATTGCATAACTCACAAGTGAAAGGTAGAGGAAACAAATTTCGGTAGTTTTGCTTTACCTGCGGCCTATAGCACAAAGGGTCAGATTAATTTAGCGCTAGCTGCATTTTTTTGTCCCATTAAAATATTTGAATTATCGGGCCACTATACCTAGGCACCAAAATACCAATCACCGAGTACAAACAGGATATAACGTAATTAACATCTGAATACTTAATCTCAACTGCACGACACATAATTCAATTGTTCCCAAAACCAGTTCCCACCATTCAATATTCACAGGCGAACAAAATTGCACATGTTGAGAATCACAACTAAAAAAATATCGTCTCATTACCAAAAGAGTCTCAAGCCCAACCACTCAGCTAACCACCGAAACTCAACGATGGACACGATCCCGACGATACCGGAATTCTACCGCGGACGCAAGATCTTCGTGACGGGTGGCTCCGGCTTCATGGGCAAAGTCCTCGTCGAAAAGCTACTCCGTTCGTGCCCCGATGTCGACACCATCTACCTCCTCCTCCGCCCGAAGAAGGGCAAACGGCCGGAGAGCCGCGTCGACGACATCACCCGGCTGCCGCTGTTCGACAAGCTCCGCGCCGATGACCCGGCCGCGTTCGGCAAGCTGCGCGCGATCCCCGGCGACGTCGCCGAGCTCGGGCTCGGGCTGAGCGTCGAGGACAGGCGGACGTTGCAGCGGGAAGTGTCGGTCGTGTTCCACTCGGCGGCGAGCGTGCGATTCGACGATCCCGTGCGCGACGCCGTGCTGATGAACGTGCGGGGGACGCGCGAGGTGGTGGGGCTCGCTCTCGGCATGGTCAACTTGAAGGTGAGGCCGGCTGTTTTGAAAATGTTGGTTTGCAAGCGTTGGTTTGGATTGTTGATGGGTCATTTGCAGATTGAGCCTGCCTGTCACCTTCTAGGATGTATCAGAATACCAAAAGAGTGCCCCAACTCTACAGCCCAACCACTCAGCTAACCACCGAAAACTTTGTTCCTGACCATTGATTGATTGAATTGATTTTATATCTTTGTTGCATTTCACGTAGATACGGCTTCTTGCATTAGAACCAAGCAAATTTATTTACACATCGAAACGCTGAATTTTTCTGTGTAGTAGCTTTTGCTTGCATCAATTGGCTCAGATCTTGGAATTTATTCAAATTGACCTACAAAACAAAAAAATGTTGAATCAAAACCATGCATTGAAATTGTGAGACGATCTGACTGAATTGTTTATATGCAAAACAAACCACAAAATCATCAAAAATCATTATATCAGTTGGATGTAAACTCAGGGTTTTACAATTTCCTGTTAAATTTTTAATCTTCCTCCAGTTCCAGATTATAACTCATCTTCATGGTGACAACCTGCTTCGGTTTTCGTTGGTGTTCTACTAGCTTACAAGCGATTGCGTTGCGATGTTCTGACGGTAGGTGTTCCTGCATCTCTCGACGTCGTTCAGCAACTGCAACCAGGGCCACGTCTTGGAGAAGATCTACCCACCGCCATCCGGATGGGACTGGAACAGAGCCATAAAACTGGCTGAGACAGACGGCATCGAATCCTTGATCACCTTTCTCACGCCCAAGTTTGTATAGAAGGAATTATTCTTTCACAATTGTTGCTACGCATTTTTATTGCAACACAGTACCCAGTGGCGGCTCGTGGTGGTTGTTTTGGGAGGGTCTGCTAAAAAAAATATATAGTATACAATGCATGTATCCCCCCCCCCCTTTAAATAAACGAAAATTCGTCTGGATATTTTTTTACGTATATCTATAATTACGAAAAAGGCGCACAGTACGTAAATTGACATAGGAATGTTATAAATTATGTAATACAGTTGCTAATTAACAATCACATGGATAATTTTGGCTATCAATAGCAAAGCTTAGAATTTAACAAGTTAATTACTATACATTTTTTTTTATCGGAAGTCAGTTCACTTTTTTCAACAAGTGATGTGCAATTTACGTTAACCTAATAAGAACATATTTTGGCACATGAGGAATAATATTCACGTTTGTGACAATAATTGAGTAAAATTACATAAAATAATACTTTTCATTTTGGCAATATAGGAACGTAGTAAGTTATAAGAGTTTGGCAAATAAGTACACGTTAAAAAATTACATAAGTTGAAACATTTAACATTACCATAGGAACAACATATTTAATATTTAACTTTTTGGCAAAATGAGAGCAAGAAAATAGGAACTTTCTACGTCTGCGTTGAAAAAACACGTGTCAATATTTTACTTAAAGTTAAATGCCAGCCGCCTCTCCTTCAAACCAGCAAACATGCTGATGACTTTGGCATGAAAATCGGGTATTTCGCTGATCATTTTTTTTTCGATTGACAGCATGGCGAGTGCACACAAACGTTCTTGCGTCATAGTGTTCCTCAAAAATGTCTTCACGCGCTTCAACGTTGAAAAACATCGCTCTGCCTCAGCAGTAGACATCGGGGTCGTTATTAGTATACGCAACAATTTGGTGGTCTCGGAAAAAGATGTCTCGAGATTATTCTCAGTAATTAGCCGCACAAGATCGATAGCGCCTTTGTGCACTTGGAATTCTGGTCGTGTATACAGAATGGCCAGTTCCGTTCTTAATTTTGCTTTTTCAATCATGGGGTACGTTTGGATCGCTACATCCAGCTCCTTTTGTGGAAACTTCTGCACATATGCGGTGAATGAAGTCGTTTCTAATAACTTGTGAGCATCTAGGTGATCTGAGAAGCTGAAGCGATCACTGGCGTGGGTGGTGATTACGTCGCAAACTTCTTTAGCCGCAACTACTCTCAACTCATTCTTGCGTAGTTGGCGAATATCCTCTTCGACGTTGGCATCTTGCGGCTCGACAACAGTTGAATCCCGTATTTGTTTAACCTTTTCAATGAAAGTTGTGGTGGCTGCTTTGACTGTAAGCGAGTCAGACTGGCGTCTTTGCAGTTGATTGTAGAGGATATCGACGTGTGGCATCACGGTGTGGAAAAATTTGAGCCAAAAATCGAACTCCGGATCGTTCAAAGTCCTTAGCAGTCCTGCAGCGGCACGAATGGTTACGTCTCTCGATTTGGGGTTGGCCATAAGAGTTTCAAAACACTCTAACAAAGCATGTTTGTGTTCGTAAACGACGTTCACAGTTCTTATATTAAAGTTCCACCTAGTTGCGGCTACGCCTGGGATCCGAGGACCAACTTCATGGAGTGCCTCAAGCCGTTGTGGAGATCGAGCGAAAAACGCTGGTATTCCAGATAGGCTAGAGAAAAAAATCCTAGCTTTCGTATTTTGTGACGCTGCGCGTTGCATGACGAGATTGAGTTGGTGCGCATAACAGTGTACGAAATACGCATACGGGTAAATATCTCGAACCTTCTTCTGGACGCCGCCAATGGCACCGCTCATGACAGCAGCACCGTCGTAACTCTGAGCGATGAGCTTGCTTGGCGTATTCTCGAGGTGTTTGTGAAGTTCATCCAGGATGCACGAAGATAGGGTTTCTGCATCTTGGCCGCCCGGATTGAAATACCCCCAGAATCTCTCAACCGCTTGACCAGCTTGCTCGAAACGATAAACAATAACCATCTGCATTTTCTCTGACACGTCTGTCGTCTCATCTGCCATTACAGCCAAAAATGGTGATTTTCTTATTTCCGCTGATATGTAATCACGACATACCTGCAGCATAGAGTCTAGCAATTCATTTTGAATAGTTTTGGAAGTTCCCTTGAAAACGGCGGAACTTTCTAAATGAGTTTTCATCGCCGAATCCAACTGACTGGTGAAATCGACGAGGCCCCGAAAGATGCCTGGATTCGTGGAATTTTCAGTCTCGTCGTGGCCACGAAGCCCGAGCTCAAACGATCCACAGAAAAGCAAGCAATCGATGATCTTTGACAAAATATCCCTGTTTTTGCTTACTTGCTGGTTATGGAGCACTATAGCTCTGTGATAACCTGTATCTATTTGTGCGGCGATATTAACACGGCCAAGCATTGCCAAGTCAATCGTGGAGTTTATGTGCTTCGCAGAGAGTTCGTGTTTTTTTATTTTTTCGGACATATGTTTTAGGTCACAAGTACCTGTCTTAGTCCAGGCGGCGTCTCCCCCAAACAGAAGACACGGGAAGCAGAAGAGCTTGTTGGTAACTTCACACCCACATAACCACGGGGTGTTCGCGTAAAAACTTTGTTGAAACTTTCTCATGTACTCTTTTTGTTTACTAGCGGCCCTTTCTGTAATTTGAATTGCCGGCGTTGGTCTTCCAATTGTTTTTATGGCAATTTTTTGGTTTAGCGTTAGAGTTCGGAAGGAACAACTCTTCAGCCCCGTCACGGTGTTAGTCTCCATAATTACTGACGAGGTGACGATACCATGGCGGGCCGTGGAGCGTTATCGCTCCAGCTAGTTAATTCGTCAGCCGGGGACTCCCGGTCGGAGACACCCAATCGAGCTGCAGTGAGCTGCCTTGCGAGCAGCCCGAAGATTCGTTATAGCATCGCGCAACAAGCAAGCAGAGTGTGACCTTGGCAAACTTCGTAGCTCCGCGAGTCTCCCGGCTTTACCGTATAGAATGGTAGCTAGCGCGGGCTGCATTCGCTCCAGCCCGCGCGCTTGCTCGTATGAAGTGTGCTGCTGCCATGGCGCGCGGCATTCCGCTCGCTATTCAATTGCAACGCCGCGCGTTCCGTAGCAAATACCGCTGATTCAATACGATTCAATACTAAATAGTAAATATTTTTCTGGTTTAAATGTATGTATGATACGCCTGTAAAATAAATATGTAAATGTAATACATATTTATTTAAAAATTAAATTCCACGAAAAAATATTAAGAAAGAGATTATTTTGATGTTGTTACACCGGAAAGCTAGGGAGGTCTGCAGCCCTGCAGCCCTCCCTCACGAGCCGCCCCTGACAGTACCATAGATAATGATATGGCAGCACCACACAGCAGATTTCGATTAATCTAATTCACTTTTGCAGAGTGTTGTATGATAGACTTTCAAACAAACAAACAAAAAAATGGCATGAGTATAGATTGAAATAAAATATAAATTCCTCTTTGCTTGAACATTGATCATTGATTGACACAATCAATTTGACTGCCAACATTAGGTACATGTTGTTTTCCTATCTTCCTATTTTTAGAAAAACTATTTCACAGGGCTATTAAATATTTTTGCTGAAGACCTTCTACATTTCCAAAAAGAGATATTGGGAGATTTAATAAGCTCATAAGGGAATTGTCATGAAGGCAAACCAAATAAATTTCAATTTTAAAATCCTATCATTTACTTTGCCAAACAAATAAATACATAGCAATAGTGCTGAAAAATAATTAGTACGGATTTTGACGCCAATAAAAATCTACGCCTCGGCTGTCAGTCTGTCCTGACGACCCGTTACCTGAGGTGACCGTTGCAGGATTTTGGGATCGTTGGTTCCAAACTCGTACACATTCGCAAAGGCGTTGGGCGAGCAAGTAATCAACGACCACCGAGACAGGCTGCCGCTTGTAATTGTACGGCCCTCGATAGGTAGGTACCGACAAGCAACCATACAACCGTAAAGCCGTAAGCACAGATTTACATGGCTTGTTAGTGTCATCTAGGCATCATTGGAAATGGATATGGAAGCCACTGGACAAGCCACAGAAAAACTGTGCCAATCATTTTATACATTGAAAACAAATTTACTTCAAAGCCTAATGCTTTGAAAAGCATATGATTCGACCTTATTACAAAGTAAATAAATAATCTGACCGCGCCGAAAAATTGAATTTGAAATTTCAACCGAGAAAATTCAGTTAACGTTACTGTACGTGTTCTAGCAATATAACAAAGAGAATTTTAGTCTTATTAGAAACGAAATATCAATTCCAAAATTTACATCCGTACCCGTATCCGTACCCGGTACAGATGTAAATTTTGGAATTGATATTTCGTTTCTAATAATCATTATCTACCGTACAGGCAACGAGTATTTGCATTTAGGATTAAATTCACAAGAATTTTAGTCTATATTTCTTGACATTAAGTTACTTTTATGACTACTATTGTAATATGTTGTCACTAGGATGTTTCTAAGAGTAAATTTGAATATAACTATAGTATTAATAAAATGAAAACAGTGAAGCGAATGTCCGAATGTGACGGAATGTCGTTCCTTGTCCCACCAGTGTTGTGTGCTTTCGATGAGCCGTTGAAGGGATGGGCGGACAACATGAATGGACCGTATGCCCTGTGGGCTGGCGTTTACACCGGCATCGTCAGGTAAGACAGCAACCAGTACACCAGTGCATCACTTAAAAGCTTGGATACACTACGTCCTTCTTTCTAGAAACTTGTGCCCCGTTTTACATGTGCACTTGTGCCCCCGTACATCCGCAATATTCTATATCCCCAATGAGATTGCGATTGTACGGCCTGTGTTCGGCACGTTTGTCTCGTCAGGTCGACGTACGGCAAGGCGTCGGTGTCGATGGACTTCATACCCGTCGACGTGGCTGTCAAGTCGATGATCTTCATTGCTTGGCAACGAGCGCTCTCCAGCCAGAGGTAGGACACAGCAACGATGCTGCAAACAAACCATCATTGTCTAGTGAGGTACTGTATAAAAAGCGAGTGTCACCATTAGTAGTAGAAGTTTGGTTTATTACAATTTAAAAAATTTAAACATACATCAATGGTTCAATTACATGGTTTACATGGATTATACAACCTTCAAGTTGTTCCAAACTTTCCAACTGCAATGTTCAGGTGCTTTGCCCAACTGGCCAACTGGCTGCAGCTGATTTAGATGTGAATGAAACTCGTCAGCTAAACACTAGTCGCCGATTCGGGGCTTTCTGCTAAAACCTGGTAGCAATAGGTTTGTAAAGTTGGCAGAAACCGGATTAGGTTACCAGCGTTACACTTCTCACGCAAAAGCAGCGACCGCAGGAAACGCACTAATCAATATAGTGATGCAATGCAGATAACGTAATAAATAATTTCCCTTATTCAATAATTTCACAAATTGTTAGTAAAATTACCAATAAAATTACATCTGCGTCCAGGAATTTTGAAATCAGCCCGCCGTTTCTAAGGGTTTCCCACGATTTTACTACATCCTTAGTCATGTAATGTCAGTACCGATACTGTTATCTCAGGAACCTGCTCACCTCAACATACCTATGTTAGTCTATAACTGCGTCAGACCATCGAATTCAATTCCTACATCGTAACCAGGACATAGATTGAAAACCTGCCGACGCATCACATACTAAATCCGCCACGCTGACCCTCACGTTTGTTGCCGACTCGTCCAGCGCCGACTCGGACGTCCCCGTCTACAACTGCTGTTCGTTGATCGCGGCCAAGAGCCAGCAGGACGTCATCACGCAGATGGGCAAGGTGGCCCGCGACTTCCCGACGGCCAAGATGATCTGGTACCCGTTCTGCACGGGCACCTCCAGCTGGCTGCGTTTCTACGTCAACCTGATGCTGTTCCACGTCACGTACGGCATGGTCTTGGATGCCGTCATGAAGTACAAGAACATGAAGCCCATGTGAGTATAGCAGATGGGAACTAGTTGAGTAGTGAGTATAGTAGAATGGGAGCTAGTTATCATAATACCATTGAGCTAGTATACCAAATATCTGAATGTCGTAGAATGTAGAAAACTATTGAGTAAGCTTCCCAACTATAAGCTGGTGGCAAAACTGGTGAGCCGGGGTGAAATTGAAGGAAACATGAGTAGTTATCACTTGCAAAGGTACTTTTTTATAAGTCACAGTTGACAATTGAGAGTGAGCATTAGTGCCAAACAAAGCCACCTCGATATTACAGATGATTACGTAAGTAACGTTGCATTAATTTTTACCTATTTGGCTGCGGTGCTTTAATTTCACCCCATGCCGCCTAGGCAGCACTGAAAATCTCGTTGCCAGCTCAGTGCTATTTCGGCAGATTCATATATTCTACAGCCTAGTAAGATATTTGCTAGTACCAAAACAATTGCCTATGCATGTTTGACAGTCACCTAATATACACTGTGAAATGTTTTGTTCATTTGGCATGGAAGTAATACCATGAAGTACAAAGCTATTTGAGAAAAGCCATTTGAAAATAGATGTCCACCAAAAGAATAAAACACAAAATCAAACAAAACGCAAATCTCTTTGCCTTGATGGCCAATAACATTTGTGATTGGCAAAATTCGGCTTCAATTACAAAACCGACAAAAACCAAAGTCCCAAAATATCGATTCCAGATTCGGAAAGATGTACCGGCGGCTGTACACGGCGATGACGCAACTCGAGAGCTTCTCGATGGTCAACTACACGTTCGACAACGCCAAGTTCGTGAGCGTTGCCGACGAGATGCTCGACGCCGACCGTCCGGCGTTCGGCTACACACGGTTCCGGCAGCTCGACGACGACGCGTTCAAGGCCATCATTCTCGGCGGGAGGCAGCACGTGCTGCACGATCCCATCGAGACGATGCCGGCCGCCAGACGGAACATTGCCAGGTCGGCAGCCAGACGGGACACTGGTTTATTTGTCGCCGAAGTGTACGGTTTTGGTCTGTTGTAAGTGGTTTGTGGTACTAAAAAGGACCTTGGCGTTAGCAATGGCGTGGTCATCTTCAGGAGAACAGAGCAAAACCGTGCACTTCTATAACATCATCCACGGCTTGTCTTAACATTGATTTCTTTGTTATATTTTTGACCTGCGAAACAAGCGTCATACAAGTGCCGTTATCGAGAAAAGAGCTATGTATATAAAAATAATTCTACTCAGGCTTAAAGTTTAGTCGAACTCGTCCGGAACTTGTCTGGTTCAGTTGAAATATTTACAATAGTTTGGCTGCTAGAGTGAGAAACGTGATTTGAAATAACTGAAAATTGTTGTCCAAACCAATTTAGGTACAAAAAAGTTGCCAGTAAAATGTGCTGAAAATAGTACAGAGTCAATTAGTTGAGGGAAAATGCATGGACTCTGGTGGTTATGAAGCTATTCCCAGCTTATGATTATGTTCGGTATTTGCAATTTCATCCCTTACAGAAAAAACAGGGCGTTTTTAAGTCGTCTCAAGTCTCAAAGCATTAACCAATGGATGACAGCTGATATGTCAAGATTCAGGGGAAATATTTTCTGTGTGACTGATACTAGCTCTCCTCTTGTTGTCCTGTACAGGTTGTACTGGCTGGATCTGATTGTGAAGATCGCTTCCTGCTTGGCGCTGGCTTGGGCGCTGGCTGCTACTGGCGCTTTTCATGCTGCATTCAACGCGTGTTCCTCGCCGCTTCTTCGCTAGGCTATTGCCATCGCAGGAAAAAACACTCCGTTGCTTGAGTACATTTCTTGAGCGATTTTATTTCGGGAAGTTTGCTTGTAAAATCTTCAAATAGGATATCTTACCCATTAATTATTTCTTCAATTTTATGACATTGAGATTTTATTTTCACTTGCATGTTGTTAAATAATTGTTTTCATAACATTATCATCAACACTTGTAAACTTCATTGAACAATGTTTGAGTGACAATTAGTAACTTAAAGCCATAAATATTGTGTTTGAAGCCGAGTGATTTAACTTTCAGTTTTTGTACCGTACAATGCGTGATATTTTTAGCATACAATTTGGTGGAAAACAAATGTGGCATTACCGTTGTGAATTTGCACACGAAATCACAACACAGCCCCACCGAAAGCAACTTCCGTTCTAAGCCATCTGCTTCACACGTTATATTTGCTACGGTGGGCAAGGAATAGTGCGATTTTCAATCACTTTATGCTAAGTAAAACGACAGTGTAGGTGGCGACGGTGCCAGCGACACTTAACAACAACGTGGTGTTGATTTCAAAAACTCCGCAAGCAGAAAACGACATTGTGCATCGCTCGAGTTGTCGGCTAAAATTCTCGAGTTCCTGCGACACTTCCTGGCCGATGTTATCGAGCAGGGAAAATTTTTGCACGAGAATCACGGTGTAATGAGCTTGTCTTAGGGACATTTCGCACACAATTGTGATCATAAGCAAACAAATAATGACTAACACTAGCCATATCATGTTTGATACGAGGTAGTACATATTGATTTCCTCGATCGATTGAGT
This sequence comes from Nemurella pictetii, assembly GCA_921293315.2. Taxonomy (NCBI): domain Eukaryota; kingdom Metazoa; phylum Arthropoda; class Insecta; order Plecoptera; family Nemouridae; genus Nemurella; species Nemurella pictetii. Next base: position 8,043,349 of record OV121123.1, on the reverse strand, counting down.
AACCCACTGTCTTATTATCAAGTACAGAAAACTTGAGATTGTCACGAGGATGTATAGAATTAGCGATAAATTTTCAATGCCGAATCTATAGCTGATCAAAGAATTTAAGCTGTACAATTCGAAATGAGCATGTCGTAGAGTTTTCAGCATTGCAACTAAATTATCAACAGTAGAATGCTGCATCAATGTTGACTGGAATTCTTTTGCAGTTGATTTCTCAAAATAATTGTTTGTTCTAGGTGCTAATGTTTCTTGACAATTATTTTCTATTTCTAATGATTCAATCTGCGTAGGTTTTCCATTTGAATTTTCTGCCGATTTCGCCATTTTCTCGAGGAAAGCGTTTAAAACACGGAACTTTGCGATTAAAAGAAGTACCAAGTTGAAAAAAAACAACGGTGTGATCACATTTATAAAGTAAACTACGTAAATTATAATGTACCAACAACTAGAACTTGAAGATGCCAAGTACACCAGATCAAAAATAGTGATAGCTAGAAATATCACAGAAAACATTCCCAACTCCTTGTTGAGTAATGAGGAAATCTTGTCATATACGCTAGCATCGCGTAACAACATCAAATCAACCACGGTAAACGCGTTGAAAATGTCTGCCAATTCTCGTCTCATGAGTACAGCAGAGAGAACCGACGTAACGACACTGATAGTAGAAACGCAACCGATTAAAACGACCGTCGTGACGTCCTGGATGGGCATCGCTCTTCGACTCATTGCTGTGCGGTAGATTCTGTTTCCCAGGTTGAAAATTGAGGTGAGAATGATGGCCCCCGCATAGCTGGTCCAAAGTTTGGACGGCCTGAAGCTCCGATCGAATGGAGCAAGGCCAAAGAGGCGGCACGTGTAAAACAACGGCGCCACAGCCGAGCTGAATTTTGATTTGAAATGCAGAGCACGATCCATTTCTAGTTGTACTTGATTCTCTAGGTACTAGAGTATTGTAGGTGAGGCTGAAATGGCTGATACCATTATGACCTTAATTCTTTAATAAATTGATTCGTCAAAATCTTTTTGACTTGTATTGCTTTTAGTCAATTTAGAAAATTGTTTTCATGCCAATATTTGATTTCTCAAATCTAACGGCTATACAATGCTAGAAGTTGCTTTTGAATGTGACAATTTGATGCCTGTTCAAATATTTATTTCTAATGTATACCAATAAATAAATCCATTAACAAATTAAATGTGTGGCAATTGTTGCATAATTTAACAGAATTATACGTAACAAACCACATACTTAAAAATATCTCGGCATTAAATTGCCTTTGGCATTTCTTTCTTCCCCAATTCTTTCTACGTCTAGATTAATATATTAAATAAAGTATGCATACCTTCAAGAAATCAATAATACGTACAACACACAATTACTTAACACTGAACAAGACTATGATGTAAGTAGAAATTGTAGCAGCAAAGCTCAGAAGCAAAGACATATTAATATCGAAAACACCACAAGCAGAAAACACCATCCTGTAACTCAATACCTGCTGCGAGAATTGCTGCAGCTCAAAAAACACTTCCGAGTCTCTGCTTTGGAGAAGCATGCATTTCTGAAGGAGGACAGAGGTTTTGTACGCCTCGTTAGCAGCTAGATCGCTGAACACCGACAGTACGATCAGAAGGAAAGTGTTAGCGCCGAGCCAAATGAAATTAAAACTCATGTACGTAATCGTAAACAGGTCAAACGAAACGCCACTCATCATGAACTTGAAAAGTATTATGTAAATTAGGCAAACAATTGATAAAAGCAACCCAGTTGTCGTGATCACAAGCCGTAGTCCAAATGTGGAATTCAAGTTCGTTTTGATGTCGTGAATTTTAACGTACACATTTCGGAAGGTACTCAGCTTTCTAGCAATCTTGTCACTCGAAATATCTCGCGATATTTTGTTGGTTTTAGATACATCGAGCTTGTCGGAACCGAGCACATCAATTAAAGAAACAGCATTACTTTTCGGTGTTTTATATTTTTCCGTAGATTTTCCTGAAATTTGTTCGAGGTATTTGTTGATTGTCTTTAGTTTCATTGTCAGCAGATATACAGAATTAGCATGTAGTATTGGTGTTATCAAACTGATAAACGACTGTGCGTAATTTGATACGAAACAAATACGGTAATTTTCCCACCCAATGTGCAATATCTCCAGCGGAATAACTAAAAGAAAGAAAGCAACGACAAGCAAAGTCTCCTTCCACAAAAACCAGTAGAATCTATCGTAAACATGTGGATCGTTAAACAAGATCATATCAATATCTACAAAGTCTTGCAAAATGCTTCTGACTTGAGATAACTTAGTGATTGCCAAAATGATAGACATAGCTGCTGCCATATTAGAAATCAAAATGAGCATAATTCGTGTCATTACTTCTTGTATCGGAGAGCGTTGTTCCAGATAAGACTGTAACATTAATGTGATGTACTGTACTGTGCCTACTGTCACAAGACCGAGGACCAACAAGCTGTACACTAAAGCAGGCTTAGACGATTTTAATTTGCGATCAAAAGGAGCAAATCCTGCAACACGACATAGATAAAATAATGGTATCAAAGTTGACAAAAACTTGCTTTCATAATGAGCTTTAGTTTCCATATTTAATGTCTTCTGTGTTGATGGACTCTTAGAACGTTACTGTGTACCTGCTTTCGCCAAACTGTCGTTAGATCTGGTATCTCGTGGTTGTTGATTGATTTTATGTTCAATTCGTAAGGAAAAATTGTCTCTCAGAAGCATCATATTTCTTCATTAGTAAAATGTTTGAAACACACACCAAAATGTTAAAATAAACATTTGATCTTGTCACATCTTTCACCTCATTCATTAGAGGCATTTAAGCATGATAATTTGTACTCTGAAAATTCAATAGGACCACCTACTTTGGCCATTGACTCAAACTGTTAACTTTTGCATCAATCAATAACATCAACAAACTTTTCAAGTGCTGCTTATGAATCTATAATGACAATATTTGCTAATGTTAAAAACAATTATGCAATTTGTTTGCTACAAGAATTTGCAATTAATTATATATCCTTGCATGTAAAAGTCAATTGTATTACATTGTTGTAAAAAACAAGACATGTAAAAGTTTTAATAATGTTTACATGTCCATATAATCCTGTCAAGATGTCAGGCGGTTGGCATATTTGCCTTGATAATTGCTCTAAAAGCAATTATCAAGGAAAATATAAACAGTTTGCCTTCAACCTGTGACCTTTCAATGAGACACAAACAATTTAGAGATGTGGATTTTCATCGCTTCATAGGTGCGCTATGCACGAAGTATTGCAGCAAAATTAAGAGAGATTTATCATTTCTTCTGCCATTAAATGAGAACGTAATGCAAGAAACGAGCAATATCAAAACATCACACAAAAGTCAGCCATTCACAAAAATGTTCGACTTCTCATCAAACGAGCCAACTTGGCACGTAATCAAACCGATTTTCCACATCTCACAAGCGTGCGGTCTCTTACCGTTTACGATCGGCACTTTCAAACGTTCGAAAATCCTATCGTGTTACTCACTGCTTCTGATCTGCCTGATTGTTGGAGCGTTTATCCAGTTCACGACAATCGCAGCACACGTTCATGGCGTCAGTCTACGAGTCTTCATAAGCAGGACTTCGCTTATCAGCATTTCCGTAATTGCTGCCGTCGTCAGCATTTTCAATTCGGTGCTAGCCAAACGCGGCATCGTTCTCAGAGAAATCTTAGCGAGTTTCAATAAAATAGATAGACTGTTGTTTGACGGTAATTTGGAACATGACAAATTGAAAATGTATGTGATTTTCGAGATAGCTGGTATGTACTTGATATTTGCTGTTGAGGTTTTGATTACCATCTTGTATTATGCAGTGCGAGTCTTTGCGCTGGTCTGCTTGAAATGGGGCTTGAGTGCCGTTTTATACACTACCTGCATCGAATTCATTAATTTAGTCACGTACCTGCGATCTAAATTAGAAGCGATCAATATTTCCCTGGAGGATATTGAGAAAAGACGAATAAAATCAACTGCCGGCAAACTATATTCGACTGTTACAAATTCGAACTTTGCAACGAGGACAATAAAAAATGCCCAAAAGATAAGAAAGCTTAGAAAAGCGTACCAAACGATCATAAAAATCTCCGAAAGCATCAACGACTTATACGGCATCAAGAATCTACTATTCATAACATCCCAACTAGTGGTCGTCACGAGCTACATATTGATCTTCGTCGACGCTCTACTATCGCTTTCAAACGCCGGGAAGGAACCTACCGAACCAGCCACTGTCGCCTGGAACCTTTTTTGGCTGCTTCTCAACGCGGCTACACTCATCGCGATGCCTATTTGTGTCAACTCACGATACAAGTTGCCAACGACACAGCTTTTCTCGTTCAGCAATGTCTCCTGAATGAAGGAATCGGAGACGAGACAGTTGACGAGCTACAAGCATTCGCGATGCAGATCTTGAGCAAGAAGCTGCGGTTTTCCTTGTTTGGGGTTTTCGATTTGGACGCTACCTTGCTGTTGAGCGCTGCGGGAACAGCGGCAACTTACACAGTGATCCTACTGAGCGTCAAGTGAGACGTTAACGTTCATTGCACACATAATGCGTACTTGTATGTCGAAAGATGTAAATCGGTAATATTATCGAAGAATCATACTTTAAAATAATTTTTTGGTTAGTATTAGACCATCCCAGACAATTTCAGAAATTCTACAATATACTCACCGCTTTTATAAAACTGTCGACTTATGATTGATAACTATAAAAGTAAAGAAGGTGATTCAGAAAATACCAAAGATATTCGATCAGATAGAACCTAATAGAACCGAATTAGACCTAATAGAAAATGGTGATAGTAAGTGATATGAAAGTGTAATCATTAATGTCCGTAATCCAATTATATTTGGAACGGTCATTCAGTAACGGATAGACTTAAAAAGAAAAACCAAATACTCACAAACTCAGTACTTTACCTACACCTATATGAGAGGGAAAAAAAATTAATTAATAGATCACAGACACAACACACATTATCAAAACTAGATCAACACAAATGAAAATCTCACACAAACGAGTGGTTTTCAGCAAACTTTGCTTTGAACTTTAACGAATTATGTGAAGATGAAATTGATTGGTATAATGTCATTGATAAGTAATTATTGCTTAGAGGTATTCTGTTACCTTCCTAGCATCCACCTGTAATACAATAAAGATAACACATGAAACAAAAAATTTGTTAATAAAATCCCCACCGGTAGTAAATTTGATTGCTTTTCCTAAAAATCTTGGTGACTTAGCCAAAGTGATTTTGGAATTGATGGGAGTTATAAGGGGAGAAAGAAGTACATTAAGGCATTTCTATTTTAAAACTAATAATGTACTTACCTACCATTTTTTAAATTACTTTAAATGCTGCTAAATTATATTACCTGTTAAGAGCTTGACAGCCAAAGATGTGGTACCAAAAATTCTACCTACAGAATAAAAACCGCATATATTTGCTTCAAATATAAAAGGGGTGCAAATGTGAAAAAAAAAAGTCGATCCACAATTTTTCCAAGCAAAATTTTTGAAACAATCTTGGTCCTGATTTTGATTGCCTATACAAATCCTGGCCTAGGCTATTTCACTACTCTTGTGAAATTCCCATTCTTTTTGTGGCTATGATATCAGACTATCATGAATAACATTTATAACACTTACCATTGACGAAATCAGGCTGGTGAAAGCTGATGTTTTTCTTGCAGAATACGTCTTTCAACTTACGTCTCGCAATCCGGTCGATTTTGATTACCTGAAAACACGGTAGCATTTTCGCATGAGAAATAAACGAGAACGTTATCGAAACCTTTGCACGAAGTCGGTAAAGCAAACTTACACGAGACATCGGTGTTTGAGCTGGAGATGGAAGCTTCTTTAATTTCTTCGACATCTTTTTTCGCCATAATGCATTAATCTTTATAATCTGTAAACAAAGAGTGGGTATTAGCACAGCGTCGAAAACAACAATTTGTTTTCAAAGCCTTCAAAAATTCCACAAACCAGTGGCCCAATTAATAAAAAAATACAGAGAATCTGGGGAAGTGACCAATTAAGAGAAAGCAAAGCAATTAAGCCAGTACTACTTTTGGTCAGGAATTTTGTCAGAATTTTTGAAATATCTGACAAATTTCACTCTACACTCCAACCGTACCTCAAACCAGCGACCCCACTTAATTAAAAAACACAGAGAACTAGGGATAGTGATCAACGAAGAATAAGAAAGCTCAGTAGCACATAACTAGAATAAAAACGGATAGCTTGAGAGTATACATCCAGTTTGAGAGAAAATAAAAATATAACTTAAATTAGAAATGGGTGTACTTTTTTTGTCTTCTACAAAATGAAATAGAAAACCATCACTTATAGTTTAATTAAATCTGAGCTGAAAGTACCAGCGTTCAGCAAGGAATCAAGCAGAAATTTGCTAAAAAATAAACACTATACTACTAGTACTTTAAGAAGCACGGCGCAACCGACGGCGAGAGCAGAAGGCTCGAGACGAAACATCGACAGATTGGAGACTCACGGCTGAAACTGCAGGGCTGTCTACGTCGCTTTCCAAAGTTTTCGCTTGCTCCAAACGTGGACGTCGCTTTATCTTGTTCCTCTTAATGATCTGAAAACACAGAGGTGTCGGTCAGAAATGGGACATGGCTGTCACTGAGTCGCTTTGTCAGCGGTCTGTTTCCTTGTAAAAAGTCTGTTAACTGAGGATGGATTCGTCAGTAGGGAAGTGAGGGTTGGTATCATGTCAATCACCAATCAGATTATCTGATTTGAATGCTTCAATTTGTTAGCATTCTTAAAAAAAAGTAGCTCTGTAGGGCATAGGTGCCATTCAAATCCCAAAATAAAAATAATTGTATGCTTTTTAGGAAGAACCAGGCTTCATTACCAAATAATTAAACTACTTTTAAGCCCGTAGCACGAAATAGATGTGAAGCAGGCAGCTCGCAACACTTGGTACTTAGTCTATATTATACTCAATGGTAGCATATTTGGTGATACAGAATTTAAATTTGAAATTGTGGGTCATCACCAGCGAGAGAGTCCAAGTGATATGCATCAAGCACAAGCACAGCACAGCCACATTAAGTTCAAAGACAGCGCAATACAAGCTATACAAAACTCAAGTCTACCGTGTCCGTGGTAGAGTCAGGGTAGGAGATTTGAGACGGAATCGCTTGTGTATCTCACCACAGAAGGGGCAGGGCTGTCAACATCACTTTCCAACGCCTCTTCTTGAACTTGTCTGCGCTTACTAATTCTGTTCAGTTTTATAATCTGAAACCAATTATAAACTTTTAACAATGGGGGACAGAGTAAGGAAATAGCACGTGATGTCTAAAGTTGTTATCGGTTTTCTTTTAACTACCGGTGAAAACAATGGCAATGAAATATATGACGTCGAAATCGCATTTCTTAGACAGTTGCCTTCCCTATTTTAAGAAATTCTAGAAAAATAATCATGAAATAGGGTTTTCTTTTTCATATTTACGCAACAAAATCGTAATTAAAAGTGACTAATTCACGAAGCACTTGACACAAAGTGATATATATGGACAAGAGCTTCAAGAATTGGTATGGTGGATGTTGATTCGAGACAAAGTCTGTTTAACGCTTCATTATCTCACCACAGATCCAGCGGGGGTGTCAACGTCACTCTCCGTCTGCTCCTCTTCCCTGGCAAAAATCTGCAACAGATGTCAACACACACATTAACACTAGAGAATTTGACAATACTTTTATCTAAGCCTAACCGAAAAGATCTGCTTTTCACGGTGTCAATATCAGTTCGTCGACCGATAAAACAAGTATCGTCGAATTGTGTTAATTTTAAAATTTCTGTTGCATTATTTGTAATTTTGTGTCAAAAAAGTAATTTTTGCTTTGATTGCAAATAGAGTCAAATTATTATCTTCAATGTCAGCCTTTGGTGAAATACAGTTGCGACAACTATAATATGGTTGTAAAGTTCGCATTGGCGCGGACAACTTCAGGACTGTCCTGAAGATGTCCGCGCCAACGCGGACGAAACATCGACAGAGGTCCTTTTCAGGACCAAAAGTCAACCGCAAACTTTACAACCATCTTTCCATGGCTCTGAAACACTCCGCCAAACTACTACTATAATAAGTCAACGTAAGGCACCGCTAATCAATTAAATGAAAACCAATTTAGTAATCTCTTAGCAAAATAAATAAAATCGAGAAAAACCAGTAGAGAGGTCACCCTTCAGTGTAAAAGAACTGAGAAGAGTTTGAAAGGCATGGTATAGTTCACCTTCGATGGCGGCAGCATAGGCTGCGGAAGTGGTGGTGGCATGGGTAGCGTTTGCAGCGGTGGAAGCATCGACTGCGGCAATGGCATCATCGGCTGCAGCAGTGGCGGCGGCATCTGTACGCAGGCAGAAAGGTTTTTAACGCGTTACCACTTGCTTTAAAAACATATAACATAAAAAACATAATAATGTAAACCCCTAAAGGCCAATGTTCACAAAATCAAAAATAGAAAAGGTAAATAGTTAACTAGAACTTACTTATTTTAATTCTTTAAAAACCGATCTAACAATGTTGTTTCTTGACTAAATTTAATATTTTCCTCTACATTTTCTCACTGGCGTTCCACTTTTCTACGCGGTGACTGCCTCCTTCCTACCGCCACTAGCCATTTGGCAATACACATTCAAGAAAATAAATAACTAGGAATTTAAAAAGATATATACTATGCAAGTTGAACTCACATTCTCGGCTGCTATTTTGTTGCGCAATCGAATTTTTTCGTCAAAGACAGATTTCAAAGCTCGAATTTCGCTGTCCAGTTGGTTGACCTAGGATAAATAAGCGTGAATTCAATTACATTCTGCAGAGAATCGCAGAAGTAGGCAGTGAATGAGGCACGGCAAAGAATTCATACCGCGTTTTTAATTTCATCCTGCAAAAAGAAGAGAAACAAGATGGTTTCAGTAAAATTGTAGTGAAATGCATCCAAACGGTATTATGGTTGTGTTGCTCTCTCTTGCATACCTGTGTCATGTTGTCCTTCAAATCCTTGTGAGACTCGCATAAGACCTGAAAGATAATAATTATGATGATATTCAATGTTGAGACACGCTTTTCACACGAATAATATTTAAGTACGTAAATCTGCTTTATTTGGTGGATTGGGGTGTGAATATTATGGAAAAATAAAACGACTGTTTAAAAATTAAAATACTGTCTAAATACTACTGTCTGGTTTTTACTGCCCACTTGAAGTCAAGGGCAGTATAAAAGAAAATGAGAGATAATGACAAAAGAAAAATTTCAGCAATTTTCACTATGAGATAAATGTCTAATTAGAAATTAAGTATAAGAAACTGCTTTAGCAAAAACCTGATGCAACAAGATTTAGATATCCTTCTAAGAAATATTTTCTTATAAATTTGAAACTCACAGCTAGGTATTTTTCTGGTGCATGCATCTGCAAGAAAACAAATATAGAACATTTAGTGTCATTATCTGGCAGAAAAAATTGGTATTTTTATTTCCTCTGGTATTAACGTTGCGTAAAAGAGGCCTCAACCTTTTATAAAATTAAAGTTCTCAGTTTTGTGGTGTCTAGTAAACTAACACGTAAAGTGTCTGGCTGGCTTGACACTTTTCCAATTATTTTTCGCCCCAAACCTTTGCTATTTCGAAGCAATTTGTTGTACAGAATTTTGGGTTGCGTTTGAGGCTGCTAAGATCACACAAATCCTTCCAGTATTCCATTTAAATACTCAAAATTCAGTTTTTTGTGCTTTTGAACTATAGTTTTCTGGTGAGAAAAACTAAGTTTAAACTTTAAATATTAATATTAATGTTGATAAGAAACTATATTATGGCTTACTTCTGTAATGAGCTGCTTCAGTTTCGGGTTTTTGTCTGTAGTTACCACCTGTAAGTACAGACAAGTTTTAGATTAAAGTTGAATAATGAATCTCAAGGAAAATTGCTATGGCAGTTCAAAACCATCACAAATCCGAATATAAACAAATATCACAAGTGGCAATGACCACCTTGGTAAACGTAAGAATTGCTAAACTGCGTATTGAGTTCAGTATTTTAAGTAAACCAATTCTAAATAAAAAATAAACTAACTATCACCTCATTCGACTTTGTGCGAGATTTTTTCTTCTTAGCAGTCCAATCTTCGACAAAGCCATTGAATGCGACGGGACTTTCTTGCTCGTCCTGGATCATAGTGATGCCATTGTTCAATATTTTTTCCAGGGCAATACTCGACTTGTGCACCGAAGAGCCCTCGCGGTGGAACTCCCTCTTGGAAAGCACCATTTTCCGGTAGTCCGCGATTGCGCTGCTGCTACCATCGTACAGATTGTCCTCCATCCGCCTTTTGATTGTGTTCAGGTCTAGCGGATAGTTGGGACAGCGGTAGTAGGTCTGCAACATGCGAAACAAATGTCAGACAGCTATATTTTAGAAGCGTCATGTTCCCAAAATTGAAAATGTAAGGCGGGTGAATTCGTACGCAAGCCGCAGAGAGGTAGGAAGCTCAAATTGGGAATTGAACCAAACTGCAGATCAGCAATGTGCACTATTGAATACTATTGAAACGAATCCATTCGAAAAAAAATTCGGTTTGCTCGCATTTCATTGCGCAGCTGCACGGTGGGGATGTATTTTTCCAATAGATATTTGTTTCTAATAATAATGTTTATTTATTTATTTTATTTATTTATTTATTTATTGTTGGTCTTACATGCAAACTATCTACTTATAATGAATTATAGATTAGTATTGTAAGCTGTCATATATTATAAATTATGCTGACCATACTGACTATTGATAAAATAGCAGTCATAATGCATGTACCTATTGATGTTTAGTTTGTAATTTATATAACTGTAGTACAACTATACCTACTACACTACTATACAGTATACTATAATAAACTATAGTTAACCTTTGATTGCAGTTTCCTACTAGTTTCGAAGAATAAACATGATAAACTAGTAAAATGGACTCATCTCTAAGAAATTATCATCACTAAAAGACCTACTTTTAGATTTTTTTAGCCCAAAATCTTCTGAAAATCCAAGAAAAATATTTCCACTCCTATGCATTCAGTGCTATGCTGTCTGCAACAATGGCACATTACCATTACTACATATTATAATGCATTAGGAGCATTACTCACTTGAGTAAGGCATCTGATGTTGGCGGGTTTTCGAAATGGCCCGGCTAGATGGTGAGAGCACATTTTCGGGTGGAGTGTTCGATAAAGAAAATCCAGGTGGTTCGTCCACCTGTATTGTCTCAATCCATCTCTAGCCGGGACAAGATCCATTTGCTGTATTGGGAAAAATAGCAAACCTGTTGTCAAATTTTTAAGTTTTGCTAGTTTTACTTTTGCTTCTGAAAAGAGATTTAACATTCAAACTCCTTTTCAAATATAATACAATTTTTGATGGCAATGCTTTTCTTTAGGGGAAAATAGTTTTATATTGTTATAATCTCTCATGTGGAATATGGATCTAGCTATGATAGCTTTTTTTGTATTTTTGAACTAAGTTTAGTGAAAATTTAGAATATATTTTGTTAAAAATTTCTGGAATAGTTTATTCTTCATAAAATTTATAAATTCATATTCAATAAAACAGGTAGTATTAATTCATAAAGTGATAAATTTGTTTTCATGAAAAATGGACCAACTTGAACATCAACTGGCAATCACAGCAAGAAAATATCTGTAAGAAAATCTCTTGACAGCATGTTTTATAGTTACTACTACACAGTAACTACTACTACTACTACTACTACTACTACTTCTATAGTGTACTATGTCATTACCATCCAGTGTTTATGATAACAATTAATTAGATCATGACAAGCATCTATAGGTAATTAGTGATGCTAATGACAAGTGGAGCATAATCTCTTGTGTCGAAAAAGTATTTTCTCTTGACAGACCAGTTTCCAAACAGAAATTAATTCCAACCAAACTTTCCAGAAAGTTTTTTTTTTAATATTCCATCAATAATCTCGTTACTATAGTTTCCAATGTTGAACCGTGGTTGTACATTGTTAGGCAAAAATCTGTCAAATCTTGATTGAAAAATCCGTGTTGAGATATATTGTAAAGAGCTAAAAATTGTGTATGGACTATTTGCAGTTCAACTATGGTTCAACCTAATATAATAAGTAAAACAGAATAATCAAAACATGAAAATACCTTTTACAAGATTTTGAAATTGTGGTCGTGCAAAACCCTCCTAGAAGATAACTGAGTCAAAACGCTTAGTTTAATGTAAGGCAATTACGTCCTCATTTCAAATTGATCTAATTGATAGATAGTTGAATCAAAGACTGAATTGAAAGAAAAGAAATGCAGTAGGCTCAAAATGTTTATGAAACAAAAGAAATGTGTGTAATGTAACATGACAAGATGAAAACAAACGATTTTGTCAATCCCTTTATAGGGGGCCGTTCAAATTAGCAAAGTGCCAATTCAGCTGTTTCTCGGATCTGTGATAATTGCAAGTATATAATTTATAACTGATTTTCAGAAAAATTCTATTAAAAATGTAGTGTTTTGGTGATTTTTAATTGTTCTGAATGATATTCTGAAGATATATACTTACAAAATAAGTGTGAAATCTCTTCAAAGTCGTATCTTATCTTTTTTCACGTACACATCAGGAGTGTGTCTACTGAAAGAATGAACTGAGAGCTGGGCTGGGAGTGACTTTGGCTGGTTGTTTTTTGGCGTTACTATGGCTACGGTACCAACAACGACAATTAACACCAATCAAATGATCATACGATATAGATGTTAATTCGCTTGTTTTCTGACACAAATCTCTTGGAATATTTTACATGGTAATAATTTTAGATAAGCGTTTACATGTGAATTACGATTAAACAGGCATTAACGATGTTATTTTCTGTCAAATTTCGACCGGATTTCAGCGGACAGACAATTGATGGATGGGTATTGCGATTTTTACTAGGGTAACAGCATCAACTTCATTGAATCAAAATTCGTCTTTGTTTATAGACTCAATGATAAAACTTTCTTTTGCAGCTCACCCTTCCTTAAACCATGGAGTTAGAACATTAAACAGTCGTCCTCGGAATACTGATATTCAGATAACCATCTGTCACTTCATGCAGAATGTTGATAGAGTATAAGTTATTCATCATTCTCGCGTGGCCCAAGATAGCTATCGCAGTTTTAGTAGTTCTACAGACTATGATTACCATTTATCAGCATTCATTCTTCACACATTTAAACTACAAGGCGTAAATAAGCTTTCGTCCGCTAATTCATCTTAAATTATTGTCAGCGGCCAAAGCAAAGATATCTGAAAGGTTATTTCAACAGCACAGAAAACATTGGCGTGAATATTTATGATAAGTGATAACATAGATAGCCGAACCGCTCTTTAGCGAAGATTGCAAAAATATCACAAAATACCAGTCTGATCATTTCATCATGATTCAAAACTTCGTCAATCGGTATCCAGGTTTGTATGGCACAAATTGGTACCTTTTCCACGGTATGAGCTTAAAGGTTTTGTCAGTTTGTCGTGGTATTTGGAAATCTGGCATAAGCTACGTTTGAAGTGGTCCACCAGGATTTAGATGTTGTACATATAATTTGGCTAATCCCTAAATGTTTTCATTCCTTGGGGCCAAAGTATATTATAACAATGAATACGAAAACAGGAACCATGGGTTTCTTCCAAATCATTTGACCCCATTTGAGGTGAGGTGGTCGGGCTAGGACAATAATTCACTTGTTATAACTGCTGCAATGATGGATTAATGACGACGCAATGAAACATCTCTTTTTGATTTAGAACGTGATATGATAAATGTCATGTTTATCACGAAATATTATCAATGAGGCACATCGGCAAATGTTCATCAATCCGATGTGTGCTGCCACAAAATGTACTCATTATACCTACCTAATCGATTAGGAACTATAGTTTTAAAATATGACACAATTGTGGCTATGTAGATGGCTTGACAGCTGCCGCTCAATGAGCGTTGAATCAATATTTGCCAAGTGAATATAAGGATACGCATTACACAAAATTGCCATTAAGTCTATTATTGATCGGCTATATTATAATATCTTTAAATTGCCGGGCGAGGTTGTTATATATAAAGCTGTGGGGGATGGGAGACAATTCAGTGCTCGATATCTAGCTATGCTGATTAGTAGGTACCTAGGTGTACATAAAGAGATTTTAATCTACAAAAAAGGAAAAAAAATGGTATAAAAAGTGTTGAAAAAGAAAAACAAATGAATGAGATATCATCAGAAAGACACATGAAATCAACGCTAAATCGAGAAGATGGATTATTATTGGGTGACGGTCCCCAAGAGACCGTTCTAACAAGAGAATCCAAGACACACTGGCGCCAAATTTGAAATTTCAATTATAATTCTGTCAGTTCACTCACGATTCGCGAGAAAAAAGCCAGTTGCAAAAAGCAACAAAAACCGAATGGCTTTCCCAGCAAACAGTGCACCAACCCACGACCTGATGAAGCCGGTCTACTATGTGTCGTGCTTCTGCGGCCTGATGCCCTTCACCGTCGACCTCCAACGCTCGATCGCGCTTACCTGCTACACGTTCCTGCTGATCTCCTTGATAGCGGCCAGCTTCTTCGTGGTGCTCTTCAAAGTGATGAGCATCGAGTACTTTGTCTTGCGCGTCTTCATCAGCCGCATATTCCTCGTCTCGACGTCGTGCATAGCGGCCGTGTTTTGCTTGCTGGCGTCGTTACTGGCCAAGCGGAGCGACCTGCTCAAGGAGATCATCATGAGTTTCACCGAGATCGATCGGATCTTGAGCGGGTGTTGCGTGGTCAACGCGAAGATGAGGAAATGCCTCGCTTTCCAGATGACATTTCTATGCAGCCTCTGCACGTTACAGGTCGTTGTGACGTTTGCGAGCGAAAGCCCGGGGACCGCTTCGATGTCCATCATGAAATGGGGTCTGAGTATCATTATCTTCCAAACTTGTTTCGAGTTTGCTAATTTGGTCATTTATTTGAAGACTAAATTCGAAAAGATGAACGCTGCGCTGCAGGAAATCGAATGCAGTCGTGACGGATCCGAAGAAACGACCAGTCTCATCAAGGCGAGAGACAATAAGTCGGTCAGAAATCACGCGGAACACATCAGAGACCTACGAAAAGCGTACCAACTCCTCATAAAAATCTCCGAACACATCAACAGCCTGTACGGTCTCAAGATGTTGCCACTAACAAACTGCCTGCTCGTCATAATCACAGGCTACATCATCATCATCTTGGACGCAGTTCTCTCGGTGCCCGACGAGAAAGCCTCCGTCTACACAGAGTCGACGGTCTGGCAATTGCTTTGGCTGGCGATCAACATCGGTGTTTTCGTCATCGTGCCGATAGCTTGTCAGCTGGCGATCGAGGTAGCTGACAACACCGCGTTCCTCGTGCAGCAATGTCTGCTGGTGGACGGTATCGGAACAGAGGCGGGGACGGAGCTGCAAGCGTTTTCCATGCAGATATTGAGCAAGAAGTTGCGGTTTTCTTCGTTTGGGATTTTCGACTTTGACATGACTTTGGTGTTGAGTGTTACGGCGGCGGCGGCTACATACACTGTCATTTTGTTGAGTGTTAAGTGAGGTATAACGACGAAGCGATGACGAGAGGGAACTTTTTGATGTTATATTTAAGTGGAAGGTGGCATCCAGTAGCTGGTGGCTCTGTGCCAATGTGAATACAATATAATATTATAGGTAACTATGCCAATCATAACTTATAAATGTTAATATTGTCTGATACTGGCAAAATTGTCAAGAGGAAGAGGAAGAAGTAGAAGAATAAGAAACATGAAGTAAAATCAGAGTGAGAAGCGTCAGGCGTGGCTGGCCGGCTTTGAGAAAAACAAAAAATAGCCTATACAATGTCTGTACTACCTATGCTATAGATTAGGATAATAAAAGATTATTACTATTATTATTATTACTTCTGGCAAAATTGTCATGTACTTTTACCTGTAATCTGGGGGGCGATTGTGTAAAAAGTTACCGATTCGGTATCTAAGATACCGAATCGGTATAGAAACCGAATCGGAAACGATACCAAATCGGTATCGTTAAAGTTACACAATGGCCCCCCTGGTCAGAGCACAAATAAGTACAGAAAAAATATGCTTGTCCAAACTTAGCTAAGAACAAAAATTGATAGTTAGTATGGAATGTTCATTTGGTGTTTTGTTAGGAAATTTTTCATTAGTAGTTCATAGGTCAATTACATTAGGTAAAATGCTAAATACACAGATAAGTAGGTACCATTAATTACCATACTTTTCCATCCCAGGTACTATCTGGGCCTAAATATAAAACCAACATTGGTGAGGCCTCGAGGCAGAGGAGAGTTACCTACCTAGTGAAATAGGTAGTTCAGTGAAATTCAATTGGTGGCATAACCACAGTAAAAATATATAGATACCTTTCATGTTGTTGTTAGACATATTATAAATCACCAGACTAATATCAGACTGATTCACTTACACTTCACTGTAATGTAAAGACTGCTTACTCTATGGTAAAAGACGATATTTGCAACCGCCAACGCTAGTAGGAAAAAACGAGAATTCAAATTATTTCCTCTTGCCTCCAAGGCAAGCAGTGCCATCTATTGTGTTCTAGACGCGAGGTGACTTCGCCTTCATAAGTAAATAACCACACTTTTCACAGGTTGTCACCTGCTACATGTTTTAACAAAAGGAAATTAAATTAATTGGACGTATTTCAATTTTTCGTATGATTTGTTTCGAAGTATAAAAAGTTTCACCATGAGTAAACTGGCATTTTGGAACTCCGCGGATCTCCATCAGCCAGCAGCAGATGTGTGCGTAACCAAAATTTCTGTGACCGATGCAGAGACGCTTGCGAAAACTTTTCAGGATGCTTCAAGTGTATTAAATGGCTTGAACAAGCTAGATTTTGAAGCTGCCCTGCTGTCACGTGTTATCTGGAAACTGAAAACTAAATTTCATACAGATAAAGCCTTTCATAGACTCGAAGCAGTAAACCGGGGACTACTCAAATATCTCAAGCTAGATATCAAGTCTGTTTATCATACATTCAAAACGCTTCTCACCGATGTAGATCCAAAAGGAAGTCTGTATTTGTCCGCAAATTTTCCATCCAGACAAATGCTGGAGTGGGTTTTAGTTCGAACTCAAGGTTTTGCGCGGTTGTTTTGCTATGTGGCCAACTGTTGCGAAGAGGCAGGACATGGGTGGCTCGACATTTCAAACAGAACATATATGAGAGGAACTTGTGCAATTGTGTTGGGAATTCTGGGACGGATCTGGACCTTTTCCAGGTATATACTCCACCGTGCTTGTGATTGGTACAATGAATTGCTTCCTTTCGTAGATATCTTGAAATCAGTTGGCGTGCGTTGGCTTCCATCTAATTACAAATTGCCACAAGACTTAAAACTGTGGCTCAATATGCCACACATAACAAACAGCAATGTGAAAAAGCAAGGCACAAGCAAAAGCGTATCTGAAATATGTCTCATGAGGTTTTTAGATATGAGTGATGACGAGGACAATGCAACCAACACATCAATACCACCAATGCCATTGCAATTGGAATTCAACTCGTTATTTGAGTCTGCAACAAAGAGGGAATTGGATCGAGATGTTGGCTTACGTACAGACATAGGTGAATTGGTCTCTAGGGAAGAATTTGCGCAAGATGAACAGAAGCCAACAAATTTCAAGAAGAATCACAAGAAGAAATTGGTGAAGCAAGGGGCTGGGACATCTGTACAAAAAGGGAAGAAAGCAAAGAAAATGAGCGAGAAATTAGCAATGAAGAAGAAAAAGAAATCAATACTGATGGACATGTTAAATTAAGAAAAAAAAGTTTAGGTTTAAGAGGAATAGTTAACTAATTTAATAATTATGAATGCATGATCTAGGAGACTAGTACCTGTGTCCTTGATGATTTATTCAAGTTGAATTGATTGAGTTAAAATGTGTGTGGATTGCGGAATAAACAGATAATGTGATTAATAAAATTCATCTGCTTATTAATTGATGGTTTAATTATTACAATCTGACATCACTACAATATGTTGGCAGAATAAAAACTCGATGCTGGCATTAATATCCGATATCGATCAATTTACATTAGTAACAGTAGCAGATACCCTAGCCAGGGTAGAGATCACGTAAAATCAACTAATGAGTTCTCGCACAATTTCCGTTAGACACAGATGTATTTTTTCCATCCCTCCTATCAAGAGTTTGGAAAAAACAAATCACAAATAAAACATTTACATGATTGCAAAACCTTTGCCAACTCTATTAATTTGTCACTAAATTGATTCTGTCAAGTTTGAGTTTCACCATCGACATCAAAACAGTACTCGGGCATTGTTCTAATTGTTTCATATATTCAACAACATGGGAAAACTTTACAAAGCTTGTTAGTTTTGGTAAAGCTAACTTACAAGCAATTTTTGTCATAAGAAAAGTTAAGACTTCAAATTTTCCTATCATTTAATAATACCAGCTAGGTATATATTTATTGATTGTTAAGTATTTGTTATTAATTTTAGTAATTTTTGAAAAAATGTGAAGCGTAAATGAAGTGAGTGACTAACCCGGTGAAGGCAGCAAGTTTAAAAACGCGTTATATTTAGCAACGAGTTTTCTACAGCTTTACACATGCAAGATTACATAATTAGTCGATGAAATCGGTTTTGTGGATTACCTACTTTTAGATCTAGGTACAACTCGAACGTAGTAATAAAACGACACTGTGAGAAGCAAGAGTGAAGGTAAGTTATTCTAAAATGTGTCGAAATCCTAGCGAAGCTTCTTTACGTTATTCACCGATTTGATTGCAAAATGCATTCTTGGAAATAATCGTAATCTTTAGCTAGTGGATCGCTTTCAAAATGAACGAGGGATCCTCAAATCTAGCTAGACATGCTCAAATGAGTATTCCAAGCATTTAAACCAACCAAACACAAAGTGCGTTCGAGAATTGGGCCGCAGATCAAGCAGCTGTCAAGTTTCAGCCCACCGTTAGTTTAAGTTAGAGCCGCAACTCTGGACTCCTAACTTCACCTAACTTCACCTAACTTCAGCAGACATTCAAATAGAGCAATTGACAATGAAAAAAATTACACAATTGGTCCTCTGTATTCTAAAAGAGACGAGACTGGGAACAAACTTTGGGAGACCCATTAACTAGCGGTAATGCAGATGTGGTGTTTTATTGCGGTTGGCCTATCTGGCACCAACTTTGGTGTACGCATCTCTTTGTGTTTCGCTAGGAACAAAGCTACTCGACGATGAATAGCCCACCCCGATGGAAGGGGACATTTATAAAGCGATTTCGTAAAGCTTCAAAACTCGGGAGACTGGCAACAGAGAAGTTGAATGCCAAGAATGAACGTCAAAGCTCTCGTCCAAGCTCCTAGAACGAGGCGAAACCGCCGTTTCTCGGCTACAAAGAACTTGCGCTAACGCTCAAGTACTAAGAGTACCGGAGCTTATCAAGTACATTTGATCCAAATGGCCAGAGCTTTACAACAAACAAATGGGCAACAATAGCATTACAATCTATGGATGTAGGTAACTTTACTGAAAACTCACACTGTGTTTTTTTAAAAGACAAGCTTCATCGTACCAACTGCTACCTTCTTTATCCATTTACGTATGCATGCCTGAGCAATGTCAGTGCTAACAAAAAGCTGTACGTAAGCTTTGGAAAGTAAAAACACCCCTCCGATCGCTACTAACATTATCTTCAGACGAACGGCATCAATCCTTGCCAATACAACAGATTGTCGCTGGTAAAAGAACAACGGGACAAAGTCACTATGGCCAATCCAGCCGATTATTGTGCGTGTCTCTGCTTTCTGCACTCAGAGCTTTCAAAATCTACGACGGTAACGTCGTTAAGTTAATCCACAGGCTTTCAACAAACCCGCTTCTTGGAATGTAATCGCAATCGCAACCGCAAACGTAACTAGCTCGCCTAAAAAATACTAGACGGAACAAATAGATAATAGAAAAAATGCAAGCCTGGCGCACGTGACACCGCCAACTATCCGAGACAAGGTTGCGATTGTCTTGTCAATCGCAGCTCTTGCTCACTGCTCGTCAAGGTAGCTTTGGAAGCATCGATGTTCGAATAGGAAATTTCAGCCCCGTAATTCCTCAAACACTCCTGACTGTATTTCCGGTGTTGGCACTAGCTAGTAGAAAAACTATTTACTAACTAGGCACCTATTTGATTGCTAAGTAATATTCGTATTGTAATTTGTAGTCTCTGTGTACATGGGAAGATTCTTGACTGCACCAAGCACTAGTCAAGCGTACGAAAGACTCTTAAATGCAGAAAAAACTACGAGAGATTTTAGTGATTATCACTTAGCATTCATTTAGCTATCCAGCTAGTTGTTTTATTTATTATGAACTTCATAGACAGAGAAATTATTGATTTAAATTTAAACACAACCATCATTGCGACATCAGTTGTGACAACTACATTTGAAATCGCTTTGCTTCAACTAAAACTTTTTCCTATTCCTGCTCAAGAACCAACGGAGAAGCACGCAACGCACACAGCTCGCTGCACCGATTTTGCCGAGCGCGTCGTGCTCTTTTCCGAACAGCGAATAACTCTGCAATGGCACTTGGCCGTTATCTATTTTCTTATCCAAAGTTAGGAAAAAATTTAGGGGTGGATTGTCAATTTGAAATGCCAGTTAAAGGCCGAGATTGACAACAGGTATCAAGTACTCTAATTTGTATGTGGTAAAGATAGTAACTGCTGACGGAAACCTAAAGCAGTACTAGATTCATAACGTAAAGGCGACTTAAAACCTTTTGTTAATTTCGGCCGAGGACCTTTGTCCAAAACGCTGAGGTGCTAGTTTTGCTACAATACTTAAATTCCAACGTACATAGCACCGTAGCAACACTAGCCCCTCAGATGGCATTAAGAAACGACCGAAAACAACGTCCATAACAGGCTCACCCCTGCATTTCGACACCCCATCTCGGCATTCTCCATGACGGCACTCTGACGCAGAAAACGCGGTGCGTGCAAAATTCACACACCTTACTGCCGAAACTCAGCCAAAATGGGGACAGAGTCGTCAGCGCTGCCTAGGCGGCGAGGAAAGAGATTGAAACACCCGAGCCATCTAGGTAAAACTGAAAACGTCACGCACCTCATATTGACGGGCTCAATCTCAAGTTTCAACTGGCAGTCGACATATAAAAGACTAACTTTGTAGGTGATAGCTGGGCTGGTTTACTCTAACATTGCCGCCAGGTTTGTGTGAATTATACCTAAATGCAAATTCTCGTAGCATGTACAGTAGACATTGATCATTAGTGAGGAAAAATCAATTCCAAAATTTGTATCTCTACCGGAATTTACACCCAGACCTTTGCCTGTCCGGGGCACTGCACTTATCCATTATGCTGCACGCACAATGACAGGCAAAGACCGGGTTCAAATCCCGGGTACGGATACAAATTTTGGAATCGATATTTTGTCACGAATAATCATTACTGCCAAGTTCGCCCGATTTCGCAAAATGTTTCCCGTAAAAAAGTCTCGGAAAAGTAAGATATTTGGTGCGTGCCTCTCCGTGCGTTCTCGCGGTCGCGCGTCCGGCGTCACTCACGTCCCCGGCCGCCGACTCATGCGGCGTCCAGGCTCGAACGCAGCGTCTTGATCTGGTCGTGCAGCTCGGAGATGTCCGGCCGGTCGAGGAGCGGGGCCAACGACGCGCTGACGCCGCTCTCCGCGAGGTGCTGCTTCAGGCTCGCTGCAAGACGGGAACGGGACGGGTCATGTGCGGTGATTCGTTACGGCAGCAACTAGCAAAATGAGAAATTGGTTCCACTGGTGGAAACTCACGCAAGTAAGCAATTGTTGGTGGGTTAGCTAAGCAGGAAAAATGCGCGTCCGAACCTCGATACGAATCCGGGACCTTCCGATTTCCGGGCGGTTGCTCTGTCCAACTGAGCTATCCGGCCGCATAAGATCCCCAGAGAGGCCGTTCCTCACCCAGCGAAGCGGGGATCTTGTGAAATAGCCCGGAAAGCAGAAGGTCCCGGGTTCGTATCCCGGTTCGGCCGTGCATTTTACCTGAGGCTGCTTAGCTAACCCACCAACTAGTAAAATGTCAGAGAAAGTGTGATATCGAAGAGGACACAGATTATAACTCTAGTTGTAGCAATTATGAACGCTAGGGCTTCGGGAACACTCATAGAATCGTTTGTGGGTGAGCGTAAAAATAACACTCATCCACAACACGATTCTCTGAGTGTTCACGTAGCTCTAGGGTCTAATTTTTGTAAGAACTGATTTTTATAAAAAGTTGATACTGTAAGGTATTCATAAAATTGTATCAAAATCGTTTGAGGCGTTTGGCCTGTAGAGCGCAAAAAAAATGTATGATTTTTTCAGAAATAAATTTAATTGAATATTTGCTTTTTGCGACAGCGAGTTTGGCAACGAGACCCACCCGACTTGACGAGCTGTTCGATGAGTGCGGCTGCGTTGGCGATCACTTCCTTGACGACGGTCGCTCCCTTCTCCTTCATCAGCCGCGCCAAGCTCTCCCCGACCTGGCGGCACCAAATCACAGCCTATTCAAACACGAGAATTTTGCGTGGGAAATAATTTGACTAGGCAGTAAAATATTAAACTTTGGGGCAAGGTGCGCATTTTTGATAAAATTTTATTATCTGTGATGATATCACAATGTTTACAGCCGTATCTCAGCCCAGCTTTTACAGGTCCTAGTGTACAGGGACCCAGAACAGGGACCCCACCAACATATTCATGTTCCTATTATGCAGAATTGGATAAATTTCGGCTTCAGTCTCCTTCACTTACATTGGAAACAAACGCCGAATTTAACCCAATTCCGCTGAATTATTAACTGAAATAGTCGATGCCCAGTGCCCAGCAGAGCCGCATGAAACTCGGCAATAAAAGGTTAAAGGTTAATTAATAGGGGCCTGAGTTTTCAGCCTATGACCTCAAAGTTGTTTATATTTTAGGGTCGTTTGTTTGCTAGTAATTTCCGAGTTGTTTGGACAAAATTCTACCTATTACGGTCTCAAAAAAAAACGGTGTCGCATAGTGTTGCATAGTGTTATCAGTCACGGTTCAATGCTTTTTGGAATTAGCCAAGACCCACAGCAAAGCAACAATCGTGTATAGCAGCATAGCAACACTGACAGAGCATTGCAGTATAACACTGGTGTTATACTAGTCACTAGTGACTTCACTAGTCACTTGTGACTTGCCGACATATAATAACTGTTGCAATCAGGACAATCAGGCAAAAAGCATAACGCAACCGTCCTTACCTTGGCTTCGAGCAGACTCGGGGCAGACTGTTCTCGCCGCGTGGCCGCCATCAGACAGAGCGCAAGCAACGCCTCGGCCTGCATGACAGCGTGCTCGGCGGCGACCATGGCGACCAGGCACGCCACCGCGCCGCCACGCGTCATCGTCTCCAGAACCTCTGCGTCCCTGCAAACGTGAGCGTGGATGTTGTTCGACGATTACTGGTGTTTAACGATGCACTGTTTACACAACTGGTGCTAAGGCACTGGTCTAATTGTGTCAGTGAATGAAAGGGTGATGATGATGGTGATTATTGTTGATTAACGACGCACTGTTTTGACAACTGGCCCTATGGCACTGTTCTAGTGGTTCAACATGACTAGGGACGAATTTCGTGACCGGGAAGTCACCTAGACTCCAGATTGCCTTTGATTCAGTGTTTCACTGTTCCAAACGTACATTTAGATTTCTTGTGGGTTTTTTTTTAACAAGCTGTTGTCACTCACATAGGTTATATTCTGGCAAAGTTTCTTTCATTCTACAGCCTAGCAAGATATTTGCTCAAAGTTAGCTGTCAGCTAGCAAGAGCAACAATCTGAACTCTTATACTTATAATTGTTAACTAACTATATATATATATATATATATTATAGTTAATATATTGTATTATAATTAATAAATTAACCTACAAGGCCACAGTAAGAAGAAACAAACAAACAAAGAAAGCCACAATCTGCCGAGGCGTGCTGAATGTCACCTGCTGTTCTTGATGAGCCAGGCAAGCAGCCTACTGGCCTCCCCTTGCACCCCGGGGTGGTCTTCTGTAGCGCACCACCCCACCAGCCGGTCAATCAGCTCGCTGCGCCGACCTAGGTCTCGAGCCGCCTCCTCTGAAAGACGCGGAGAGCCGTTAGGTTATTACTTTCTTAAGACTTGTGTCTTTTCCTAATCATAGCACATTAGTTTTTATCAGAAAAACAATTTAACTGGGTATTGAAATCTAAGCTCCCAAACTCAAACTTTTCCCGACTTTTGGCAAAGCTGTGCTGCCTGCTTTATCAACGGTCTAAACTCGAGTGCCAAATAGCAACAAATCAAAACAAAAGATCCCGGAAAAAGAACCACCGGACATTGTATTTATATTTTATATACTGTAGTACCTACCAAATTTTTTGATAAGCATAACTTGTATCTTGTATCTTCTACGTAACCTATGCCTCTTCCAAAAATAAACCAAAAACCAAAACAATAATTGAACCTTCTTTTCGAAAAACTAAACCCGAGAAAAGCCGGCAGCTTGGCGAAACGTCGAGAAAAGTATGAGCATGGGACTTAGCTTTCAATACCAAGTTAAATAGTATTTTTGATAACTAACGAGATAAGATTAAGAGAAGAAATGCGTCTTAAGAAAGTAAATAACGTTTACAAATAACCCCCAGTTAAATGTTATTTCTGAAGACTTGAAGGTCAGCAATGCGAGCGTTACCTTGTCCGTCGATGACCATCCTCAGCGTGCCGAGCAGCTTGAAGACGACGGGAAACGTCGGGATCTCGAGCATCGGCGAGACGATGTCCACCAGCCGGTTGCCGAGGACCGTCGCCTTGTTTTGTACGGGAATGACTAGATTCCTGCGGGGCAGACGGCGTGGGGTCAGCGGCTAGCTGCAAGCGTCTGCCAGTTGAAGGGTTCGTTATGAGATTTGACACACAGTGTGCTCTCTTTGGTGGTTTGGTGGATTGTAGTCGTACTTTCCCGTCAATAGGTATTTGGATTGGAACCGGAAAACAAAATACACGGATAGGTTTCTTTACCTCAGCAGCTTTCTTCTTAGAGGATCATAATGTTTTAATACTGA
The DNA here is from genome assembly GCA_921293315.2 of Nemurella pictetii. Lineage (NCBI taxonomy): Eukaryota > Metazoa > Arthropoda > Insecta > Plecoptera > Nemouridae > Nemurella > Nemurella pictetii. Next base: position 8,018,047 of record OV121123.1, on the reverse strand, counting down.
ATTCACAAGTGAAAACAATGCTTATTTTGTAATTTTCGGAACTCCTCTTTCTGGTCAAGAATCTTTGCTTCAAGATTATTTCGGAATTCTGATCAAAGAATCGTTTTTTATTTGTTTTTAACCTGTTCAGAAAATGGGGTACCAGTTCCTGAAAAACTATTCGAAGGCAAAATTATACTGGATTGATTGATTTTGATTTATTGAAACTCTCCCTTTGCAGTGGTATAAGGGGTTCTTGCCCTCCCTCCAACAAACACAGATCGCAACGGAATCAGATAGAAATTGTGGCGGGATGGGATTGGAATCGAAGCGAGATTGTATCGGGATTGGAACGGCATCGGAACGGCATGGCAATGGCATCGGTCGACGCACCTGAGCGCGCTCAGCAACGCGTGCTGGAGTCTGATGTCGCCGGCGGAAGTGTTGTTCTTCTCGACGAGATCCAGCAGCTTCTTGCTGACCCCCGCCGCCACCATCTGGATGCAGTGCTTGTCTGCCGGCAGAACGACAAAACAACGCTCAGACGACACTTTCAACGTGTGACTTTATGGTAATGGACGATGAATCCTAATATTTCTCGTTGTATTGACAAATATGGAGTCGGCGAGTTTGTGGGAATTTGTACGGTTCTGCATTGAAAATCTAGATTGCCTTAAAAACACTAGCTACTGATGGAGCAATGCTGCACAGTTCTAAAGAAAGGGTTACGTATCTCATGGGTGTTTTGCTTAAGGAAATTTTTATCACTTACAACAAATTTAACATTTTTACTCTGTAATTGATAATATTTCTCAAGTGTGTTGAGGTCAATTTTCATCATAATTCATTATGGCAACCAATAGAAAGGCTGTATTCTCATGGAAACTAATGAAACCTTTCATAAATAACAGGACACTTTGCAAATAAAATAAACCATTGTTTTTAGAGGCTAAGTATTTCTAAGTCTTCCATTCAAAGAAGGTAGGGAAATTAAGCCCCAAGTGGCTTTTCATAGTGGATATTTGACATTATTTTTCTATGGATCAAAGGAATAGGTCTACAAATTAGATTGAACCATGGAACTCTATCCAGCCATTTCCAACCAAAAACAACCAAGCCCAACAAAGCCGACGTAGCAGCGGCAGCATTGAGCAGTAATCGGCGCGCAACAACGCCGCAGCCGTTGAACGAGGTAACCGCCCGGCCGTGAACGTTACCAGTGCGCGCGAAGTTCCCCATGGCCAGCACGCCGGTGATCTGCAGATCCTCGTCGTCGGAGCCGAGCCAGGCGACCATCTCCTTGAAGACGGCACCGTTGCCCTCGGCGTAGAGCATGTTCATGCTCGTGTCTGCATCGGCCAGAGAAACCGCACTATTATTTATTTATTCACTTGGTTTCTCGGAGCGGTTCAGAGCATCGGTAAAATCGCGATGTATTTTTCAGAACTGGGTATTGAATTCTAAGTACCAAACTCGATAGCATTCAATACCCAGTTATTGTTACCTCTAATAATACTCTATTATTGTTCCTTTATAAGAATTATATTTTTATTTGTAATACCAAAATAATATCCTATACTTATCATAGTTATACCTATTTATAATGTTAAATGTCCTAGTATACTTATTTTATAATCTTAAGTGTCCCAGTACTTATTTTAAAACTTTAAATGTCCTAGTACTTATTGTATAATTCTATCTCTAACCACCGGTATTGTTGTACCTAAGCTAAGAATAAAAATTGAAATTAAATTGAAATCGTTTTTCTGCAAACTAACGTGCTAAGATTGGGAAAAGACAAGGGTGTTTAGCAAGTAATATATGGTGGTGTGTTATGAATTTCTTAACACTCGTGTCTTTTCCTAAACATAAGGCAGGCAGCACAGCTTTGTGAAACGTCGGTAAAAGCTTGGGTTTGGGACTTGGCAGTTGGCATTCAATACACAGTTATAGAGTTTTTTTCTGAAAAATGGTGGTGTATTGAACGGGTGTGCTCCGGATTTATCAACTTTTAGTCCTGAAAAGGACCGCCATTTCTTGACGGTACGATTACGTGATACGTTTGTTAAGGGATTTACATAAAGCGATTATGCGTAATGTGATGCATAGGTCGAACATGTTCCGAATATATCCTAAAAACAGGTGTTTTAACAAAAGAACCGTTTGATTAGGTTTGTTTGCACTTAACAGGTCAAACAATTTGGGTTCGGTGATGGTTTCCAGAGCTGTTGGATTCAGGACACCATGTCCTTTTTAGGACCACTAATCTCCTCAAATCAGAGCAAATCCAAAACACCAACTATATTTAGTGATTTTGACGCCATTTACAGAATACCTAAGTTTTCACACAACTTAGCCCTTCAAGTTCAAATTCAAACTCAAAAGATTCCTAAAGTGAATTCTGGATTTAATGTTTTATACAGTACATTGTGTCTGTATACTGTTCGACTTGGTCCAATACAAACGTATTTGATATTCAATCGAATCTCAAATCTCAAATTTAATTTATTTTATCAAACCCTGTTTTCCATTAATGGGTAAGAGGGTGTACCAAATTTAAATAATAAAAATAAAAAATTGTTTCCTTATTTTCAAATGTACCTTGGGTCAAGGGGTGAAATAATCCACGTAAATCTAGGGCCTCAGGTGGCACAACCGGGTGGCCACTCCGGACATTTCTGTTGTTTCTTCATCCTCCACTTCATCCTCCTCTTCTTCTTCTCCATTGCTTTTCTCCATCCTCACTACTAATTCCTTCCATTGCTCTCTGTTCTCCCACAATCTATTATCATCCACGCCACTCGACATTCCACGTCTTTCAACCAAATAGAACAAACTCTGAGCGTTCCCTCGCTGCGTAAACCACGTACCTCCGGTGAGGATCAGCACGATCAGGTCGCACGCCATCTTCATCAGGTTCCTGGCGTCGTCGTCGTCTGCCAGCGGCTTGTGCTGCTCGAGGAGGCGGCAGAGCAGCTCGCAGACGCCGGCGCTAGCCAGGAAAACCTTGGCCTGCTCTGCACGCCGCAACGCAAAGACCACGTTAGACAAAAAGTCCCACGTCGAGACGTCAGCAAATATCTCGCTATTACGAAACGGGAAACCAGCATCCCTTATTAGGTAAGAGACACGAGTCTTGACAGTACTGTATTTACAGGAAGAGCGTACTTTTCTGCAGGGAGCGTGCAGTGTTCGAAACAGGCTTTGTTTAAGTGTGAATTTAAACCAAAATGCAAATGCTCGTTGCATCTACGGTAGATTTTGATTATTAGTAACGAAATGTGTTACCAAGCTTTGTGTTACCAACTTCACATAACTGAATGTGTATATCTTACTTGTATTGATTTCTTTTCATTGTTGAAATGTTACCAACTACTTTTGATTTGATTTGGTTAATTTATTATCAGTTTCAGGGCTAAGTTTTCAGTTATCATCACTATCAGCTGTTCAGTCAACAAAAGTCTACGTTTTTGTTTCAACATTGACATTTTTAAATTTCCCCGTGGAAGTTTGGTTTCAGGAGGTGGTGCGTTCAAAAAGGCGGCAAGTTTTTGTCATGGTCTCTTCCTGTCTCAACAGTAACGGCGAGCTCACCGTCCTCCGCCTGTCCGTGGAGCAGCTCTAGACACATCTCGCTGAGTTCGGGAGACGTGGATGTCGCCAAGACGTTGACCGTCGCCTTGCACACGCGTTCCGTCACCAGCTGCGTGCTCTGACCTGCGGGGTGACGGAGGTGGCGTCAACACACGATCTCGGATGTCAGAACAACGACGCTGCTTAGTTGCGTAGGTAGATGTTGCAAAGATGATTTAGTAGTATAGGAAATTTGCAAATATTACAATACACTCAATCATTTCGAAATTGTCCCCGTCCATTTAGCTCAAAATGGTACTGGACATCACATGCGAAAGGCAAAGATCGGGGTTTGGTGTTGGACACTATGTTTTTAATGGTAATTTAGTTTCATATCTTCATAGTTAAGCTATGTTTGGTAAAAGATTCAATTTAAAAGCCATGTAAAACCACTTAAAACTAATAATGATGATATAAGTGTGAATTTAATCCTAAATGCAAATACTCGTTGCATGGACGGTAGTTGATGATTATTAGAAACGAAATATCAATTCCAAAATTTGCATCCGTACCGGGACTCGAACCCGGATCTTTGTCTATCCGGGACACTGCACTAACCAATTGTGCTATACGGTACGGATGCAAATTTTGGAATTGATATTTCGTTTCTAATAATAATGATGATATAATATTGCGCGAATTTGTTCATTGTCAATGTCATTGTCAATGACGGATCACTGATCAGAGCCTAAGATTCAAGCATTGAAAACAACTACTACTAGATAAACTATAATTGAAATCAAAATTTCTTACGGTAGCAAAAGTCATGTAAATAATATTGTGCGATACCTATTGCATTCAATTCCTGCTCAGAGGCTAAGATTCAAACATTGAAAACAAAAATTACTAGATACACTATCTTTTGAATAAAAATTCCTTAGAGCAGCAAATTTCATGTTTCCTTATATATGCTGGATGTCAGCTTAGATACATATGTCAGTCTGATTACGCTTCCACCATGCAAACCAACCGCCAACCCCCACTAACCGGCATCGACCAGCAAGCCGAACATCAACAGGACGTGCGTGGCCGTATCCTGACACCGATCCTTCGCGCCGTCCGCCTCGAGGAAGCCGACAAGCGTTTCGACGAGCCCCAGCGGCAACGCTTCCCGCTGTGCCGACTCAGCCCCCATCAGCAGGTTCAGCAGGAAGCCGGCCGCCACTTGACGGAGCTCCTCGCCCTTGGCGTCGGTCAGCTTGAGCGCTCGCTCGGCGCCCTTCAGTGCCGGCGCCAGGCTGCCCGCGTCCAGGCATAGTCGACGGCCAGAGTCTGGTGACAAAGGGAGCGAGGTTATCGCGTTGATATGTAGAGTTGGACGCACGTTGTTAAAATGTGGGGGAGATCAATCCATTCCATCAAAATTCTGTCAAAATGACATCATTATACCCACTTGCTAAAGACAGGTAGAGCAATTTGGGTTGTGGTTTTGTTATCTTCCTTTGATATTTAGCAGAGCTGATTAATTTTTTTTTTCCAAACTGGTACTGCGTCCAGAGGGTAACTGACGTCATTTTTCTCCGAGTGGAACATTTCTATTGTTATTGCCTAGATTTGTAGTTATGTGGATTTTTCTCTAGCTATACAATGTTTACACTGAGTAACATGTGCTGGAGGAGTCGTAGGTGGATTAATATGTTCAACTTTTCAGCAAAACTATTTAAATGTGTACCTATTGAAATGCTAAGTCGCAAACTCAAAGATAAGAAAAGAAATGAGTCTTAAGAAAGAAAGTATGCTCAACCTCTTGTGGCTACTGTACTTAGATCATTCCTGGCTGAGGACAAGTTCAAAGATGTAAATACATTACAAGCAATTATGTTTCATTGTTGCTAAACATAATTTATTATATAGTTTTTATTAATTTTATCTCCGCTGAGAAGAGGTCAAGTAATTGGTAGGTACCTACTATACTAGTTGATTGAACTAGTTTGTTGGTTGCCTGAATATATGTATAGATAAGGAGAAGCTTCTCATCAATGGGAGATTGAAACCCAGCTTGCAAACATTGCCAAGAGCTCTCATTAATTTTAGCCAACCAAAATCACATTAAAAATGCTTGTTAGAAATGAACTTACCATTCTCATAGCATATGTTTCCCAGCGCTCTAGATGCCTGCATAACTACGGAGAGATCTTGTTTTTCGTCTTTTAACAACCGAACTAGAAGTTCGACAAGTCGTTTGTTCGAGCATGTTACTCTTCCAGAATCGCCTTTGGAAAGTTCGGCGATTAGCCGAGCTGTGTTAGAAACGACGTCGGTTGCCTTCCATTCCAAGAGTTTCTCGAATTTTTCTATGTGTTTTAAAATCTCGGAGCAGTCTGATAACAGAAATATGAGTCGCCAATTAGACGATGAATACGAATGTTATGGTTAGCCAAGACACAGGCGAAAATATTTATGAATTGAGGATTACAGTGTAAAAATGTGTAGGATGTGTTCAATTTTAAGGAATGATATGTACCTAAATCGGTCTCCAAAGTTTTGTTGATAATCAAATCCAATATTTTGGCAGTGTCGTTTGATTTCTTGTCTACTGCCAGAGACAACCCCTCTAGAAGTTTTGGAAGCCCATCAGACGACGTGGAAACTGAAAGATATAAAACTTTGGTCAGAATAGTCGTTACCAGAACTCTGAGATATATTTTTCTGTTACTTTGATGTGGATTGTAGAAATAAATGAGAAATATTTGAGGTTAACTGGAGTGATCAATAGTGAACACTTTTTTAGCTCATAAATTGAATAAAAATAAAATGTTTTCATTTGCATTTACCCGCCATTATTTAGTATACATAGATATAAAATAAAATAACTATTTCCAATTCTATATTAACATTAAAGACAAGTTACACAGATGACAGTTCTATGACGGACGACATTTTTTCTGAAATTTACTATGCTGTGGCCTGTGCGCGCGCTTCAAAATCCCCAGATTACGAAACTAATTATTTATAATTTTTTATTACAAAATACGAGAAATCGAGTGCTATGTTGGGATCAATGTATAATTTATGCATTGAGTTCATAATTATATTGTCTCTGCTGATCATTTTTATACCTATTAAATGTCTCCACAATCCTCAGTGAATATTCGTTCATTTTCCTCATCTGGAAACACACATTAATTTAGACATCATCATAATAATATGCAGTCATATTCATATTAAAATTCACTGGAAATTGCAGCAAATATTTAATGATGTTTTTAATCTAGGTATCTGGCCATCAATCTAAGAATCCTGCAATCACCACATAATATGTTGATAAAAAATATTATCACTTGGGATCGAATAATCAGTCCGAATAGAATAATGTGTATTGAGCTGTTTGTGTACAATATTTTTGCGAGCTGTGCGAGCTGTCCGGCATTTCAGCTCATACCGCTGCAAGCAGCTGTACGTGATAATAGATCCACCCTTACAATTAATAATTGAAATGAAGCGACGGAGTGTGTCAAATGCACCCACATGCGGGTGTTTCCTTTCTCTCACTCTCTCTGCCCATCAGCCTTGCAAAATAAAGGAACGCCAAAAAAAACCTTAGAAGCGAGTGAGGAATAAACTACAAGAAATGGCGATGCCCCTAAATACAAATAGGTTAACCATTCATTGCATCACGCATTTTGTGAAAAACCCCATGTATGTACGGTCGATTGTGCGACACCCTCTATTCGGATAAACTTCGCAAGGGGAGATCGGACTCGAAGCTAGCAGCTGCCAGCCCAAAGTTCACGAGCATGCAATCTACCAATCATCAAGGCCCGAGAGCCGATACCAATCGATTGACGGCGGAAGCGCCCGATTGGCGGATTCAAAAAATCGATAATATACCCTTTTGATCGATTTTCTGTTCAGGACGACGCTTCTAGCCACCAAAACGAGTTAGTGCTACGAAAACAAGACGTACGAGGTAAATTACCAACTTTAAAATCTCAATCTATAAAAACATCCATGCATTGATCGCGTGTGGCCTATTATCTGTCAAAGTGCATTACCCCTACACCCATGCTTTAGCCCATCCTTGTCTGAGCAAAGATTCATATGCACAATATGAATCAGCTCGAGACTTGACGTGTAGATTAACCTATTGCTATTAAAAATCAATAATCTCGTTTGAATCCAGTTGTGATGTTCAATCTTCCTTCCAGATTTCACCATGGCGATAGCCGCAGCCGACAATTTCCAGCTGAAATGGCACAGCTTCGGGACACATCTCCACAATTCGGTTGCCACACTCCATCGGTCAGACACTTTCACAGACGTAACGCTTGCAACGCTTGATGGACGCCAAATATCTGCTCATCGTTTCGTCCTGTCCACATGCAGCTCCTACCTGAATCAAATCTTCCGAACCATAACTCCCTCGAACAATCTTCCTATCGTTGTCATAATGCCACCGGAAATTACCTACAGAACCCTTCGGATTCTCACTCAGTATATGTACAGTGGAGAAGCATTGGTCAATTATGGCCAACTGGATAGCATCTTGAAAGGTGCACACATTTTAGGAATTAGAGGTTTGTGTCGCGAGAAGAGTTCTTCGTCACAGAGTCAAGAAAAAAAAGTTGCCAATCCACCTTCTACCTCTACAAAGCCCGACCTACAACAACCTTCTACTTCCAGACTGCCCGAAATCCGACCTAAACCCACCCCGATTGCACCTGTACGAACAGGGGAAACTGTGAAAGTCGTTGATGCAGTGAAACTATTCGGCATTCCTCCAAAACCCACACCGCCGCTACCACCACCACCACCACCACCTGTCCCAAAAAGACCTAATGTTCCTTTCCTCATCCACGGCGTTGTGAAGAAAGCGAAAACAGCCATAGTTCAGAACGGAGTGTCAAAGAAACAAACCACCGAAGAAAAAGAAAACAAAGAAGCGGAGCAAGCGATGAGAGAGCAAGAGGAGATGAGAACGGAGGAAATTGTAACAGGAGAAGAGATGATTGTAGTCAAGCAAGAGCCTGTGGATTGGGATGAAGGAGGAATGACTGTCGAATATGGCGATGACGACACACATACAGAGATGACCATAAAACCGGTGAGCAAATAATTGCAGCTATGCATTTCTTTGTGGTTAATTCTGTGAAATGGTACCAGCATTGTTGGGTTAGGATTTATTATCAAAAAATAGGCATTCCAAGGAATAAAAAATTGTGCAGGTACTCAAAAAAAAAGCTAACAAGGCAACAGGTGTTGCGTGCGGCAAATTAAAGCGTGTTTAAACTGATGAAATGTTGTCCGCCAGGAAATCTTCCACTCGGCAGGTGAGGAGGAAGACGAGGAGGAGGAGGAGCTGTATTCCCCGCTGACGTGCGACCTGTGCAACCTGACGTTCTCAGCCCCCGCAGAGTGGGTGCGGCACATCGAGGCGCATCCGGAGAACCAGTTGCCGAAGGCACGACAACGGAACCGCAAGGGACAGGTACAGCTCGAAGAACGCTGATTCTCTTCAGTTTCGTTATTTTTTTTTTGCGTTTCAGATCTGATTTTATATTCGTACAGGATGCATCTGGAAAGACAGCTTGCTTTCTTGTGTCCTTTTTTCAATTGGACAATAGACCTAGGTACCTATTACACTCAAAGAAAAATGACATCAGATACCTACTGGACTTACAACCAGTTTGGAAAAAAATAATGAATTTTCTCTCATAAATAACCCGAATTACAACCCGAATTGCTCGTTTTACCGAGTGCGTATCATGATGTAATTTTTATTTTTATTCTAAGGACTGACACAGCATTCAGCTGGTTTCTTTCCAAAGATTTTGAATTTGCGCACATTATTGCTCTGTTTTGATCAATTTTTGGCCCAAAAAAGGTCCTAAAACAAATATAGCAGATTGAGTTTTTCTTAGCCTTCCTTTATATAGCTTTATATTCCTGTTGCAATCATTTGTGAAGAAGTGTCTCAAAAGACAATTTGGCTTTTTAACAAATTTGTTGAGATTGCTCTCTTCCAAAGCAAATTAAAGAATTTTTAATACATGATGTCATGATACCCACTCGCTAAAGCCAGGCAGAGCAATTCGGGTTGTGAATTCCCTATCTTTGCTTCTTAGCAGAGATAATTGATATTTTTTTTCCAACTGGTAGTACGTCCAGTAGGTATCTGACGTCATTTTTCTCTGAGTGGGATAGGACTATTTAACAACTTGATCAGCTTGTAATAGGATTTGAATCTTTTTGCAACTTAAAGTCCTACATGATTTGTAAATCCTAAAAACCCACGTGGCCAAGTGAAGTATATCCCCGACGATTCTGACTCCACGCCGCGACGTCGACAGCGACAAGCTAACGTAACTGTATTGTCGTCCGGCCGGCAGGACCCGAGCGGCGACCAGGCCGAGTTCCCGCCGCTCAGCTGCGAGCTCTGCATGGAGGCGTTCTCGACGCCCGGCGACTGGGTGCGCCACATCCAGTCGGCGCACACCGAGGAGCAGTTGGCGCGCAGCAACAACTCGATGCCCAAGTGGCGCCGCGGCGGACGGAAGCGGTGCCACGTACGTACCGCCAGCGAATGAACGGCGATGCTAGCGAGGCAAATCTTATGTTTCTGCTTAGTCTGTGGTGTTATCTTGCGTGTTTCTTTGCGCTGTGCTGATCAAACAATTCGATCGAATTTGACGGAAATTTCTGGTATTGAATTTCATTAAACGTACCACTAGTGAATCATCTGCGATGCTAGCAAAGCGAATCTCATGTTTCTTCTTAGTCTGTGGTGTTTTGCGTGTTTCTTTGAGCTGTTTCGATCAATTCGATCGAATTTGATGGAAATTTCTGATATTAAATTTCATTAAAGTTGAAAGAATGTAATGAGCTAGTAGAAAAGGGTGAAGAGATGGATGATGAGGAATGAAGAAGACAGTGGGAAAACTAATGCGAGATGCCCTAGCTCATTGTAGTTTAGATGATTTAAGCTAAAACTTTACCCTGTAATAAAAGGAAACAAGAATAAAGTTATTATAAAATATTTGTATATAAATTTCATGTAGGAACGGAAATATTCCATTCAAAGTAAAATGATGTCATACACCCAATAACAAAAACCACTAGGGTTTTGATTTACCTATCTTTCATTTCTCCCTGAGTGAAAAGATCTACTGACTGAGAGAGTCTGGGAGATAGAACGGGAGCCAAAAGTGTAATAAATTTATGAGATCGTGACGCTGTGACAAGATCGTGAATGTATGTGCCGCAGGTCTGCAGCAAGTCATTCCCGTCGCACGCCAGCATGCTGATCCACCGACGCACCCACACCGGAGAACGGCCGTACGTTTGCGCCGTTTGCGCAAAGGGCTTCAACGTCAAGAGCAACCTGCTGCGCCACCTACGCACCCTGCACGACCGGGTCGTCTCGCCCTCCACCATGGAGTAGACGTAGGGCTCGTTCGTACTTTTGCGCTGTTTGCGATTCTATGTCAAGAGCAGCACGTAATGCCAAAATTAGCGAAAAATGTTGCTCGTTCCACTCGGGAGCTGTCTCGCAGACTTTTTGGTGTGTTTGCGCTGATATGTTGACTTGTCCAGCATGGACTGGACTGTTTGCGCAAAGGGCTTCACCGTCAATGTTTTGCCAAAATTTGGTTCGGCCAATCATTTGCAAATCGTGGAAATCTCTTTGCGTTGATGATAAATTTGACTATTTGAAGCAAAAAGTGTACCCAAATTTGGGCGCTTTGAAAATTAACAATTGAAATACGCTTAATATTCTTTTGAAATTGTACTGCTACAGCTAAAGACCGCGGTTCATTTCCCAGAGTGGTCATACATTTTCGATTGAATATTTAGTTTCTTATATAAATTATAGATAATCAACAAATCTCTTCAAATTGATTGTAATACAAGTTAAATGTTTCTGTAGATTCCTATAATTTTGTAGTACATTACTTTTGGCCAGTTATAAAACTTTTCACTAGTAGGTATGTTTATTTTGGTTTTGGTTTCATGAAGCCATTTTAGATCCGATGCTACGGTTATCCAGTAAAAGATCTTGTCTTCGTTGAGAAAAGGTATAGAACTTTTCCAAACATTGTGTTTTACTCTGGATCACCAGGTCTCTGAAAAAACAAGCAAATTGTAAACATGTGGCTAATGTCAATTTTACGTATTGTTCCCTAATCCAACTCCAGTCATTAACTGACACGTCAAGTGTCGTAAAATAGAACCCTAGATTGAAGTCTTAGAGTGTTTTACAAATTCGGTCAAACACCATTTGGCTGAAAGTAAAATACTCTACTATTGTGTTCATTTTTTAAGCGTATCGGCATTTCAAATGCTGATTTTGCCAATTGTTTATGCAGTGGATAACTCTTTCTTTGTAACTAGTCATCTTTGTAGTATGTAGACAATCCAGTGTTTCTGATTTTAAATTGCTGAAATGTGTCTCAAAAATAACTCGTATTTTGTAAGTCAAAATGTAATGCTGCTTTCAAAGTGCATCGAATCTTGAACTCTTAAGCGTCAATATTTTTGTCTCTCAGCCAATAGGCATCTTTGTACATTGCTTTCTTGTTCAGATCCATTCTTTATACTTACTAGCTTAGGATTCTACTGTCTACCATTGATGAATGTAACACTAGTTAATGCAGATAGTTGGTCAAAGAAATCGTTGTGACAGGTTTGTGGAAAAAAATATTTGTCGTGATTTGTTTCACATCATGTAATACTGAATATTTCTTTAACAAATAAAAAAATCCTTTTCATTGAATTTTCCATTTATTTATTTTTTATTTTCCATTAACCTACGTAGGTATTTAAAAGTATGAGCATACTTTAATTTAGAAAAAAAAAATCCTATCATAAATAATTATACAATGCCTGAGAGTGTGTGTTTTTTTGCTCACTATCATCGATATATCTTTAACATTAAGAAACAAACGAGGCATGTTTTCAGTAAGACATCCCCAGCTCACTGACCATCAGAAAGATTACACAAGACGGAAAAAAAAACGGATCCAGACCAAAAGGCTTAAAAATAAAATCGCATCCGGAAAGACAACAGTTAAAAATTTCGGCCCAGAACACCGATAACTTCCAAGATGCAAAATCATTCGAATTAAAAAATCGCCCGGCCGCGAACTCCGACCGCGCACTCGGAACAAACGCCGCGACCGACCGCCTAGGACACGCGCAACCGAACGAACGCGGCCGGAATTTAAAAACACACTCACCGACCCCTAAGTAATATCAAACCGCCGCCGAAAAAACGGCCCGGCTCCGTAAGCGATCGATTAAACGCCCGCGCGGCGAACCCAGGCCTGTAAGTTAATTGTCAAACGAGTCAGTCCGTGCGCCAACGAGAGCGCCTGCCGGCGGCGATGGCGGGGGGCGCTTCACGATGGCTGCCATCACGCCGTCGACTTTCTCGACGTTCCCACTGCTCAGATCGGCAGGTTCGGCCCGTTGAGCTCGCCCAGTTGCGAGTCCAGCTGCTGGAAGAGGTTGCCCGATTGCTGCGGGCAAACGAAACGCAACGGACGTGAGCGCGTTTTCGCAGCGGATACTGTCGTCCGGAATCCGGGATCCTAAATGCATGACCGCCTGCCGATTCGCTCTTTGAATCTGTGGGTTGTTTTGCGTTTCGATACAAACGGCGGTCAGTTTGACGGACTTGCGATACGCACGAGTCCGTGCATTGGATCCGACGGGTTTAAATTCGTGGCACAGAGTTGTTGTTCGCAAGACGAACTGGCTGCCGACGCGACGGACTGGCGATGCCAATGACGGATTGCCGTTCAGTGTATTGGATCCATGGCACAGAATTGAGTTGGAGTTCAGAGAAATCTGGTTCTTGTGGTTCTACTATTAGTTTAAACTTTTATTTGAGAAACGCTTCATTTACTGGGAGCGCTAGTGTTCGAAACATCCTTTTTGTTGCCAATTTCACGCAACTGAAATGTGACGTGTTACCTTAACTATTGAAGATTTGATAATAAGTTCAGTGAATGTATTTAATTCTTGGTTATTGACTTATAAAAAGCCTACGTTTTAGCTTAATTATTGACATTTTCTAATTCCGCCGTTGAAGTTTTGTTTCGAGCGAAAAGGTCTCCAATTTTAAGTACGGTTTCTCCCAGTAAAGACTGTAGCTAGTTGCAAGCTGTTTATAACTTTTATAAGAAGAGCATGGAAGGAATCAATGGCAATTACTAACATGCTACGATTAGTAAACGAAGTGTGAAGAATGTACGACACACTCAACTCTTCCCAGGTATCGTCCGTTTTTTTAGTATGGTCTCTCCCTGAATAGAATGTAGCTAGTTGCAAGCTATTTATAACTGGTGAGATGAGCTAAAAATAGCATGGAAGGAATTGATGGCAACACAATGCAATATTATGCTACGATTAGTAAACGAAGTGTGAATAATGTACGGCGCACTCACCTCTTCGCCGTTATCATCCTCGTCGGGATCGTCATCATCATCGTCGTCGTCTTCAGGAACTTCTTCCTCATCGTCTTCGTCCTGGTCGTCGTTGGCCGGATCCTCGTCAGCGTCGTCGTCATCATCATCGTCGTCGTCGTCATCATCATCGTCCTCCTCGTCGTCCTCCTCGTCATCTTCGTCTTCGTCTTCGTCCTCTTCCTCGTTGCCTTCCTGCAACAACGCGATGCAAAAGCGATTAACGCAACGTGATCTTGTGGATGTTTCCACAACCAGGATTGGATGTTCGAAGTGTTTTAATGGGTTTATTTTATATCAATTCCACGTGTCCGTATAGTATAATGGATAAGTGCAGTACCCCGGACAGGCGAATACCGGTACGGATACAAATTTTGGAATTGATCATTCGTTAGTAATAATCATGGCCTAAAAAGTGGACGTATCAACAGAATAGACTGTGGTAAAAGTCAAGGGACATCCATTTTATAGTCGATAACTAATTCATAATAAACAGCCATCTCCTCCTGCAGACAGGAACAGACAAATTCCGAAAAACTTTTCTCTAAAAGCACAGGAGTGCGATTCTGAGTGTACATTTGTTCCATTAAAAACATTGACAGAAGTTCTCTTTTCATCATCTCACTTAAAAAAATGAACAGAATCGCACTGCAGATGATATGATCACAATGTGACATAGGATAGATGATTTGAAGATGTGAAGTAATTTGATTTTGGGTGATTGATAGTTGATCCATTTTCCATTGGGATTTACTTACCTCGTCTGGTTTCGTCGATTTCTCTTTCTTGACTTTGACTTTCCCTTTCTCAACCTCCTGAAAAACAGAACATGAGTTTATGTATTAGTGTGCAATAAAGTGGAAACCCCAACATTGCTGCCACAAAGTCTGGTACGTCTAACATCTAAGGAACCAAAAGTAGGTAACCCCGGCGATAGGTAAGACCTCACACCGACGAACCATTTCTATGCCGTCGACATTGGCGATTGAAAATAAGCTGGTCTGAAAATCTCTTATCAGCTGGCACCCATATCAGTACCACACACATCAGAACCTTTTTTACATCAAATTATTTATAAGCATTATATGAAGTAGTTAATCAGATGGCCAATCAGGTGAGCAAAGAAACAACACCACTAAAATTTACCGAATATCATGTTAGAGTTGATTTGAACCAAACTGAAATCACTTGTCTAATCACTTGAAACAGGACTATGAATGAACAAATAAGGCAATGAATCGAGTGACGCTACGCTGCAATCACACGCCAGACATCTCGACTTACCCTGATTTAGATGTTACTTACGCTGGTATTAGTGTGATTATTAGAGTACGATTTTTTACGTTCAAGCCACACCATCGTGTATCATTGCCAATACTAATGTTTGAGTAGTACCGTCCTTCGGACGCGACGTAAAGCTGGTGGTCCCCTCGGTGCTTTTCGACAGGAGTAGGATACATGCCAGGACCGAGTGTTCCCTCCACCCTTCTAGCCATAGATTAGTGCCATAGGGCCAATTGTCAAAACAGCGCGTCGTTAAACACCAATAATCCATCAATCAATCGAATCACACCATCATTGGCGTAGCCAATCAAACAAACATCGCGACGCGAGCAACCCGAATCCGGTTACCTTCTCGATCTTGGGCGGCTTGGGCTCGCCGGGCAGGCCGACGTGGCCGCGCTGCCGCCGGAACCTCACGATGATGCTCCGCGAGTCGAGCACCAGGTTGTGCGTCGTGCGGTACGCGTCGATCGCCTCCTGCACCGAGTTGTACCGGATGAACGCGTAGCGCGTGTACTTCATCTTCTGCGCGAATCCGATGTCGATGCGCGCCGCCGTTGGGAACTTCTCCTTGACGGCGCCGACGTTTATGTTCGTCGGCAGGTTGCCGATGTAGAGGCTGGGGGGGAGAAACGAGCGGTGTCGAGCGGTTTCGGTGTTGTTTGGCGGATGGTCGGGGTGTTTACGGGGCTTTTTTCGGATGGGAGTAGATTGCCTGCTCCGTTGAGTTTATTCTGGCGTTCATTCTAGTAGAACTAGAAGATCTACCAGCGATTCTACTAGAACCGATGCACATTTTGTTTTTAATAAGTAATAATAGATCATTTTAGTATCTCCAACCACCGGTATTGTTTGTACCCAAGACAGTGTTGGGTCAATTACTTTTGAATAGTAATTTAATTACATTACCAATTACATGGCTCTCAAAATAATTAACTTACATTACAAATTACCTAAAACCAAAAGTAATTCGTTACATTACTAATTACTTACAAAAAATACTCAATTACTTTTCCAATTACTTTTTTTTTGTATTTTTGCATATATCTGCATATCAACTACCCAGATAACAATATTCGGTTCCTTGAATAGTTTGGTGTTTTTACTTTTTTAAGACAATTTCTGCCAAATAAAATGGTTTACACGTCAAGCCCGTTAAGAAAATTTGCCCAAGCTCACCTCAAAGTTAATACGCGTAATCTGGCCACGGGAGCCTCCTTAACGTGGGCTACTTCCACAATATCATCTAGGCTCTAAGCAATCGTCTATTTCTGAATCAGACATGTTTGAAGCTGATCACTTGTCACACTGCATGGAAGAAATTTTCATGTGCCTCGCCGCGTCAAAGCATGCGAGACTAAATCCTGGCAAACAGCAACAGCCTTTGGGTGACATGAAGACGCCACATAGGAGAGCGGGAATTTAAATTATGCTAAAAATAGTTGCTTAATCCATCCATTGTTATAAAAATAATTTTAGGCAAGGCAAAATGCAAAGTAATTGGGGATTTTTATAACTTTTCAATTACATTACATATAATTATGTAATTTAATTACATTACAAATTACCTACTCTTAAATGTAATGCATTACATTACAAATTACTGAAAAAAGTAATTCATTACAGTAATTCAATTACTTTTACTCAATTACTGCCCAACACTGAGTCCCAAGATAAGAATAAACTGAAATTAAATTAAAATTACGGTGGCGTAATCGTCGGTATCATTTAAGAAGTATTTCAAAGCCCTTTTTTGCAGCCGGCAATCTCCTAGTTGCAATCTCCACGACGCCATGTAGATTGTTTGACAAGGAATTAATTGCAATACACCAATTCCATTAAATCAAAATTCAATCAAAATGACGTCATGATACCCACTCGCTAAAGCCAGGTAGAGCAATTCGGATTATGAATTGCCTATCTTCCGTTGTTATTTAGCAGAGCAAATAAATATTTTTTTACAAACTGTTAGTACGTCCAGTGGGTATCTGATGCCATTTTTCTCCGAGTGGAATAGGTCTCAGCAAGCGGTGTGCTTACGTGTAAGGGTCGATGGCCTCCGGGGAGATGTCCTCCTCATCTTTGTGGAACTTCTTCTCGACCGTTAGCCTGCCGGCGCCGAACTTGATCTGCTCCAGCTCCTTGATGGTCTTCTCCGGGTTGACCTTGTCAGAGAGCTGGACGAAGCAGTAGCGCGGCCCGCTGGGAACCTGCCGGTCAGCGATGCCGACGTTGTCAACAGCTCGACTCAACTCTCCGCCACGGTTGTTCGTTATTTATTAATTTAAACAGATACCAAGTAGTATTATCAGGAACGAGCTGGGAGTTGAGGGACTGGGATTTAAAATGGGTCAAGAGAGATTGAGAATGGATGAGATGCAAATTTCAAGAAAGGAATTTGAAAATACAGCAGTGGAACGACGAGATGGAGATAGAAGATAATAGAGGATATAGAAAGACATGGAAAGTGGAGTGACGTGGATGATAATAGATTGTGGGAGAACAGAGAGCAATGGAAGGAATTAGTAGAGAGGATGGAGGAAAGCAATGAAGACGAAGAAGAAGAGGAAGAAGTGGAAGTGGAACAAAAGAAACGTCCAGAGTGGCCACCCAGTTTTACCACCTGATGCCCTAGATTTAGGTAAATTATTACACCCCTAGACCCTAGACCCTAGAATAATAAAGAGTTTTTTATGACTCGGGCCGTTATTTAAATTTCGAACCCTTAATGGCGGCAAGGTTAAGTTCAACGTTCCCAAGATCCCGGTGTCGTGCGAACGGTACTCACAACACGTTACCTGAAAGTGCACGTTGTCGATCGCAGTGTGGAAACTCTTGACGATGTCCTTGCTGAGCTCGGGGTCGGGGAAGCGTATGATCAGCGATTGATTTCGTAGACCCTTCATGTGGTTGTTTTCCTCGAGCAGCGCCCGCTCGGCATCCTCCTGGTTCCACGGCCGAGACGGGTAGCTTTGCGACATCGAACGCCGTTTCTTGTCCTTCTTGTCGCTCGAATCTGTGTCCTGTCAAAGTTCATGACTGATGTTAGAACGAGAGAAGAGTGTATATAAATTTGTTAACGATACTTGAATAGCTTTATGGAGTAATTACAAACAGCTTCCGGGCACTTTGAAATCATGTTTCATCCTTCCCATCCAGTTATCAAGTTATTTGGCATCTTATGAATTATAAGATTGGTTTTAGCACCTAAATTAGTGATATTTTGGCTTGAAAGAACTTTTCTCAGATACGATATATCGAGCAAAATAAAATCAACATTTTGGAAGGACATACTCTATTGCAGAATGATTTAGAAGAGTAATAGCATCGAAATTACTTGACCTACAAAGATACATTTATCAATATCTAATGAATATTGTAACTTGTACCTACCTACCTATTACCTACCTACTTCTGTTATTTTATTTTCAATTTCAAGTATTAACAATGAATGTATGTATCATAACAAAGATGCCACCTACCATACTCACAATCGTTGATGCAGTGTCGACAGAATCTCCTGAATTAGAAGGAGGTGGCTTCGGAGCATTTTGTTGGTAAGGTGCAGCTTGTCCCCAGGAATTTTGAGGGAAAAATTCTTGTTGAAACCCACCCCCACCAAACCGAGGCCCTCCCCCTCTATTACCACGACCCCGATTGTTGTAGTAACCCCTATTGTTGCCCTGATTGCCACCCCTTTGTGGACCTCTCCAATGTGGAGGCCAGGCTCCGCGATACTGCGGTCTCATCCCTTGCCCCATAACTTGGCCCTGGTTTTGTAACTGAATTGGATTTGGTCGAGGCGTCCATCCTTGGCCGGACATGGCCATATAGTTCATTGCATGATTCACGAGCGGTGGTGGTGGCGGTGGTTGTTGCAGCTGGTTGAAATTGATGGGCAACGGTGGTGGCGGTTGGCTGTAGTCCGGAATCGGCATTGGCGCAGCCAATATACCATTCATTTCATCGCACTGTGGCAGAAAGGCATTTTACTCAGTATTTTGAATGTATGGTAGATAGTTTGATGGCATATTACTTTAGGATTGATGTCATTTTAGTTGATAATAATAATAAAATGTCAATGCTATGGAGTTCCCTAACCTTATTCGTGCGATTTACATAAATAACGGTAGAACGTCAAAATAAATAATGTGATTACCTTGCGCTTCATCATGAATGATCTTTGTTAAGTATAAAATATGTCAGTTATTGAGTATATTGATATAGATAACACAGATTTATAAAACGACTGCTTTAATCACTTTAATGTAAACAGGTAATACAGAGCAGCCATGATGTATTTTTTTTCTGTAGTACAAAACGTCAAAAAAGATGGATGACATCTGCTTCATTTGATTTTAGCCCGCCATAGCGCAACCAAGCCGAACTCTGCCTTGCTTTCAGAAATTGTATAAATTATGTTGAAATTAAATAAAAATTCCAGTCAGAAATTAATTTACATGCTTTAAATTAGGTGTTTAATTCATATAAATAGTATGATCTGAAATACTGAGAAATTGTTAATTTTTAATTTTTCTTGTGTTGGTGTTCTTAGCTCAGAAATGCTCCGCTAGAGAGCGCTGGCGTCATCAGAAGCAGAAGAAGGCGAGCTCTTTGAGCTATCTGGTTGAGGTGTCGATCTGTGGGATTCATTGCGTTTTTGGATAATACTATTATTAAAAACTTGTGTTATGGCTGCTACTAATATCAACGACGAGGGAGAGGTAAACACATTACTTTTTACCTACCAATATCTCACTATGAACATTTTTACAACGCTGAAGAAACAGCGTATTCAACATATTGCAGATCTGTTCTTGCCGTTCAGCATGGAGGACGAAACCGGTCACCTAAACGTGGATTCCCCGAAATAATGCAGTTGGGCACTAATATGGTTGCTTTAAGATGTTTTGACAATGTTATTTTATTATTATTTTGACCCTTAGGAGAAAATGGACGACCCTATCGGAGCACTTGATGAACTTCCACCAGATCTGTCCATAAAACACCCATTGCAGAACACATGGACCCTATGGTATTACGAAAATGATAGGAATAAAAATTGGGAAGAGAATCAAAGAGAAATCATCAGTTTCGACACCGTAGAAGATTTTTGGAGGTGAGTTCATTGAGTACATGTTGGCTATCATGTCCTAGGACCACTAGGACCATGCTAGTAGAAAGTATTCTCTGACATCAGTTTGTTGGCAATATCCAAATGCTAGGAATTGACCCTGTTTGGTCTTATAACGAGGGCATTCATTATTTTTAGGGTTTTCAACCACATTAAGACTGCCAGTGAGCTCCGTCAGGGGTGCGATTATTCTCTCTTCAAGAAAGGCGTTCGACCGATGTGGGAAGATGACGCCAATAAGAGAGGAGGTCGTTGGCTCATTAGTTTGGACAAGAAGCAGCGAGGCTACGACTTAGATAACTTCTGGATGGAAATTGTGAGTACTTTTTGTTGTTCAATCTCACTCATTGCTAGGGTTACTATTGCTTTTGCAGTTAATTTGTACATGATTGAAAGGAGATCTGAAAATTTGTTGCATGTAAGATGACCTGCTGTGCATTGAGTTTGCATGGCATAGCGGTGACAGATGACCATTGGGAGAGCTTTAGTAGAATTGATGTGGCTCCAACCGAGTTTGGGCTCAAGTTTGAATGACCAGCACGAAAACACAGTGATGAAACGTTGCTGTGAGTGAGGGGCTGTTTGTATGGCCTGTCACGGAATCATTAGTACTTACGATGTAGACGTTGATGCTGAAAATTAATGTGGCCGTAGATAAGAGATCTGATGTATGGTTTTTGGAAATGTCAATTAAGCAATGCATCTTGGCTTGAGTCACAACAGTTCTACTTCCAACAACCCTAAAGTTCATCTGTAGCTAACTGCTTACTGTTGGCCAATTTCACCATAAATTGTACCAGCACTTAGTGTTCGAAAATTTCATGAAATTTATTTTTTTGAAAGTTTCGTGAAATATTTCGTGAAATATTTCATGAAAGATTGAAATTTTGTGAAATATTGAAATTTTCAATTGCTTTATCATTCAGAATGATTGCCAAGTTCTTTTTAAAATAGTACACACATTGCTACTTCATAATTGGAAGAAAAATTTATCAAATTTATGTACCGAACCTACTTTGAGCCTACTTGTTCATTATTTTAAAGAAATATTTGCAGCTTATTTAACCCTTCCTACTTGCAAACAAGTTACAACATTAGTATCAACTATCAATGGACGATTATGACTGGGTAAAAATAAAATGGCGCGAGATTGGAGAAGAAAGGAAGGAATTTATTCAGAATCGGTTGACAAATTCATATCGATTTCATTCGGGGAGCTGGAGTCGGAAAAGGCGATCACATCATCTTCAAATTCAGAATCGGAGGCTGGAAGAGTCGGTGCCGGGACGCCCCCATCGCGAGCAGAGGTGCCGGTGGAGCGTTGTCTACTTGTAGACGGTGTAGGTTGCGGCTGCATGTCGAGACTTACACGAACTTTGGCCTTGGGCAAGACAGGAGCTGTGGCTTCTGCTTGGAGCTGGAAAATTCAAAAGACCACCAATAAATAAATATAAGATAATAACAGTAAAGCAAAAACTATAAGACAAAACCAATTTGTCCTTTCCATTTTCCAGCAAAGATAGTCTTTGTCTTACTCATAGCTCATAAGATTAACAATGGGGTTTAAAAACGAAAAAAAAATCAGAATTTGAGAGTAAAAAGTTCAATTACCTTAAGGTTATGCTTCACATAAACTAGCCTGCCAGCCCTTTCGGTTGTGAGGCGATTCCGCTTTAGCGAGTGTACATCTTTGTACGAACTGAACGTACGTTCACAGGCCGCAGACGACGCCGGCAAAGTTAGAATGACGGCAGCGACTTTTGAGAGCTGTGTCATCGAACAATAGGCATTCCACCAGACATATGCTGAGATGCTTTCGTTTTCTGCTGCTGCCCATAGGAAATTCTTTGAGAAGAGCCCTTCCTTTACTTTGTATTGGGCTAGCTCAGCCATCACCCGACCTGCGTCGACGTCTATTCTTCTTTCAGCCATGTCATGGATATATTCCGCAGCGTCGATTTCGTCTTCCGGACATAAATGCTTGCCCCTGAAAGTTGGGTCTAGCATATTTGCTGCCTTGTGAACTGGCCACACACAGAATTCTTTTCTCTTCTCCAAAAGGGAGAAAATTTTCTTCTCCTCAGACACCAGGCATGGGGCTTTTCGTACATTTACGTCAAAACTCTCTTCGAGTTCGAAGAAAATACGGCACACAGAACTTAGTTGAGGTCTGTCCCCCTCAATTTTCGTAATCCAAGCAGCAATCGGATTAAGAAGCTCGTAGAGGTGGTTTGCTTTGTCCCAGAAAACCTCACTGGTTATTGTCGCTTTTGTGGCTGCTGTTAGGTCGCTTTCACATCGTTCATCGATGTTCACTATTCTAATGGCACCCTTGTTTGCCAGAAGACTCTTCAAAAACAAAACAACCGAACCCCACCGGGTCACAACTGGAAGTTTCAGTGATATTTTTGAGCCTGCCTGTGCTTG
The DNA here is from genome assembly GCA_921293315.2 of Nemurella pictetii. Taxonomy (NCBI): domain Eukaryota; kingdom Metazoa; phylum Arthropoda; class Insecta; order Plecoptera; family Nemouridae; genus Nemurella; species Nemurella pictetii. The sequence continues at coordinate 7,995,184 of OV121123.1, read as the reverse complement.
CTTTTCCTGAAAAACGGCTTTCAGCACATGTCGATTCGTAATTTCCGTTACGATCTTTTTCCCTTGACTGACAAGGTCCCTTAGAGAATTTTCTTTTATGCAGTCATTTATGAGTAGGCTTAGGCCGTGAGCAATACACCCATACGCACTGATGTGGTCGTATTTCTTTGTTACGATCTCCCACGCCTTCTTCATATTAGCGGCGTTGTCAGTAACGAGGCCAAAGCATTTGGCAGGACCAATTGAAACCAATACCTCATTAATGGTCTCCGCCATGTATTCACCAGTGTGACGTGATGTTAGAGATGGTAGGGATTTGAACAAAACCGGGTTTGGCGTTGTCAACACAAAGTTGATAATACTTTCTCGCCTCACATTGGTCCATCCATCACACATGAGGCCCACTGAATTTGCTTCTGCAATCATGCTCTTGGTAAAATTGGAAATTCTATCCACTTCTGCGTTCAGATAGCTGTTTGAAACCATGTACGCACTAGGCAGATGATACGCTGGCCTCAATTTCTTCATAACTTCAATCCAATATGGATTTTCCACCAATGATAGAGGAGCAGCAGTGGCGTAAATGGCGCGGCACAGCAACTCGTTACAATTTTCCTGTAAAATGAAATGGTTAAGAATAACATCAGATCAAAAATGAGTAAATGAAAAACTGGTTAAATGGCTAAGAGCACAAACATTGGCAGCCAAAACTATTTTTAAAAGATTTTCAGTTCCATCTATTTCTTGAACGCTTCATGTTGGCACTGGCATGTAATCATCTTGTTCCCCATTGCTCACCTGTTCTGCTCTAGTCATGCGATCACAGAAAAAATCCATTGGACTCGGAGCTGGCGACGGACTTGGTGACGGAGAAAGCATTTCACAGCTTGAGGACGGCGATAGTGGCGATGTCACATCAGCCCTGGTAGATTGCGGTGTTGCTGGTAGTGGCAGGGCAGAAACTTGCTGGCGAACACGGTACTCCGCTGGCCGCTGTATAACGTCAACCGATGCTCCGAAAGAAGCATCAGCAGAACTGCTGCTTCTTGTTCCTGGAAAGCCATTTTATTTTAAATACATGACCAGTGCCTGAGGATCATTGGTAGTTACTTAAAAATTATTCCAGAAATTATGGAAGGGAGATCGAGAGTACTATTATTACTTATTTTCTTGCATTTCTTACCTTGAGTAGCCACATGGTGAGTAGAGGTTATGTTGTCCCGTACATGTTTCGGACACTTCGTACAATTCTTGTTGATGTGATGCATCATTCTTGTTGCATTATTAATGGTTTTCCACGCACAATATTTACAGGAGCGGACATTACCATCAGCGATGTTAAACAGTTTGTGAACATTGCAGCGCTTCTTCCCCATGATCAGTGGCGAGTGCAGGACTCAAACAGGAAATGCAAACAACCCGCCCCAGCAATGGCCGCTTGCCGGATATGGGAAAGAAGGGTGTCAAACTTCATAGAAATTAATTCTCTGCCCAAAAATACAAAAAAATCCAATATTTCACTTTTTTTTGAAATATTTCACGAGAGGTTGAAATATTTCACTTTGAAACTTTCAAATTGAAATATTTCACTTGAAATATTTCACACTTCGAACACTACCAGCACTCATTCATAATTTTCATGTCATCTTGAAGCACTAACAATCCTGCTTGAAAAAAAAAGTTTGTTGACCGTTTTCTATAATTTTCGCTTGTTTCAGCTGCTCTGTATGATCGGAGAGGCCTTTGACGAGCACGGCGAAGAAGTCTGTGGAGCCGTCGTCAACATCCGAGCAAAGGGTGACAAGATTGCCATCTGGACCGGTGACGGTACCAAATCCAAGAGCATTCTCGATATTGGTAACAAGCTGAAAGACAGGCTCAAGATACCGCGGAATACTCTCATCGCGTACCAGAATCACAAGGACACGATGGTGAAAGCAGGCTCGGTAACAAAGAACACGTTTACTTTATAACTGACGTCTGTCCTTCTACGGTAAAAATACGCTCTCCCCGAACAAAAGTTGACTACGTTATTTATTTCCTTTTTCTTGCGTCGATGCCCCGAACGTAGCATATTACTCAACGATATCAATGGCGCTGTGCGTCTATGTTTGTTTTTGTCGAAATTATTCGGATTTCCCTCCAATACAGAGAATGTAATTTTGAGTTGACTGGATAACGGATAGGCGGAAGGAAACTGTTTCTGGGCTTGTATTTGATCTGGCTTTCTTAAGAAACGGTTGGTTAGTTTTCTATTTTTGTGGCTTGATTAAAACTCTACGCTACCTTGAATTTGCTGTTGGTTCATATTACTACGTTGCAGCGATAATAGGTTATCATATTAGTTTCATAGCGGTGTGATTGGATGTTCATTTTTTTATTTATTTCCTAATTCGAAGTACACCTACAGGCTATAGGTTGATTTTGTAAGACCCATTCGGTTCATTTAGAGCATCTGAGGAGGATACTGAGCTAAAAAATTACTAAATTCAAATTTTTGTAAATAAAAAAGAAATTGCTAAAAGTAGATACATAGTACTATTGGAACCCTGTGTATTATATGCGTTACTACTAAAAAAAACACGTAAAAACATGAACATAAACTCTTTGTGGGGTGACCATTGAGTTTCAAAGACAGGTTGAATATATATGTATAACGATAAACAATTTAACAAATAAATTCTTGATAATATATAAAAGGCACAATCATTTGTATACTATGCAGTCAAACCTATCGGAATTGTTCCGTCAATTTGGTCCCATTGACTAAAGATAAGCATTTGCGGGATTCAATCACCTGCAGTGTTAACATTTAGATTTTAGACTACACAACCTTTGATCAATATGTTCTTCTCATAAGCAGCTCTTCCACATCTTCCTTCAGGTCCTTTCTCCTTGCTTGAACCAAGCCTTCCAACAATTTGTACTGCCATCTAGCAGGGTCAGTCTTCCTTGCAAACAGGGTTAACGCCTAGCAAAAAATTAAAATTTATTATGTACAATGGCAATTAGTACTAGTATTAGATTAGTAACATTTTACGTTTTTTCTCACCTCTCTAGCCCGGGCTTTCAGGTCATTTGGATATTTCACATTAATGTTGTCAATTTCTCCTTCTTTAATCAACAACTTTCTTGCTAGTTCGGTCCATTGCTTACCAATTGAACTGCATACCAAGTCAACAGCTAAAATAATCGGTTGAAAGAAGCTTTAAAATAATGTCATCTTTCAGGAAAATTACTCGAGAAAAAAGTTTGCTATGAAATACCTTCGTTGTACTTTTGCGTATTGTCTTCTTTATGATCTGAATGGCTCAAAATATTTGAAACTGATGGGTCACTATTACAATATCTGGTATTCATAGAAGATAAAGATGAGAGGCTTTCGCCGCCTTGAACACTCGTTGGAGAAGAATTAAAATTCACAGCTAGAAAAGAAAAGAATTAATTAGTTGCTTTCTAAATAGTGGACATTTGGTAGTTTTTGTGTTAATGCAAAAATTTATGACAACATCAGAAGTTTTCTCTTGTACTGCCATAGTTAACTGTGAAAAGATTGCAATTGAATATAAATGAATACCAAACAACATCTCACTCTGCAATAATTGCACAGACACAACCTTGTTTAATGACAAACACATACCATAAAGGTTCTCGTAAGGCCTTCTGTGGTCTTGTAAATTGTCTTCATATCGTGACATCTGAGCATTTAGTTCCGCATTGTTCAATTTTGCAATTAACTGCCGCAGTGCTGTCACCTGCGACAAGTACTCGCCGATATGGCCCCTTTTCTCCAAAACGGAGAGCAACTGTGAAAAATCATTAATGCCACTCAAAAGTCGCGTTGAATTGATAACACTTTGGTACTCATTTTTCACAACTTCTAGTGACACAACACTTGATGGGCACCTGGTTGCATCCAGAAATTTCTCTCTTAGCAAAACATAGTCTGATGAAAATGACGTCATGGCGCTAACTGATTAGGTATCTTAAAATTGGCGATAGATTGAACTTTGAAATATGCAATTTTTTTGTTGGTTATGAAAGACGTCAGAATTTGACGGACACGGGGCAAGGGAGTAAGAAACATTCTTCTGGCTTGTTTAAATATTTTAAGGTAGAATGCGCGAACGTCGCCTCTACCGCCGCTAGATCGATTTGTGGCGGGGGAAACCAGTCTGCCCCTGCCGCCCGTCCGTGCGAAGTGGGAGTGGCATTGGACGTGAATGGCGGAGTGGCTGTGTGAGTGAATGACCATTATCGTCTTCAGTCCGAATGGCTCGGTTGCACACCTTGTGATCTTCAATCAACAGTAGTCAATAACACAGACGGACATCCACGCATCGTATCGACACATATATTCCAGTGCTGCGTTCATACCGAGCTCACTTTTGGTGCGACACCGGTGGTGGTTCTACATGCTTTGCTGTCGAGCATAGTAGGCTAGGCCGCCTAGGCCTATTGACTTCGGTTTTCACGTGCAATTGAGCTCTTTCGTATTGTTGACTTGTGTGTATGTGATCGGTTCGCGTACAAATTTCGAAAGTTGAGTGATATACACATCAGTGTCTTACATTAAGAGAACGCAATCATATTTGATCATGAATAACCAAGTGTATGATGCTGGCATTGCCTTGCAGAATTATTCTTACATTTTCAATTTTGAGGATGAATTTGTGCACCAGGATACACGAAAATGGATGGTTAACAACTGGACGAATAGCTTCTATTTCTGTGGCCTTTATATGATCTTCATATTCGCCGGTAGACACTACATGCAAGACAGACCAAGGTTCGAACTTCGCGGAGTGCTTTCGCTGTGGAATACCGCCCTAGCCACGTTCAGCATCGTGGGTGCCTGCAGAACAGCCCCGGAACTGTTCCATGTTCTCAAGAACTATGGAGTGTACCACTCAGTCTGTGTTCCCAGGTAAATCAACTTTGATACCCTACTTGTAGAGTTCGACAAATTATTCCATAAACTGCCTCGTTAATTTCTTACTTGACCATGAACATGCCTTGATTAAATTTAATATAATTTGTTAAACAGGTACCTACCACATTTTTTTATTTTTTTATTTTTCTGTGAAAAGAAACTGGCTATTCACCTTGAATTTTATATTGAATCATCTTTCTGAGGTTATTTCAGAATCACTCTGCTGGCCAAGTAGTTAAGTAATATCTAGACTTTATATTTTGTGTCTGGCTTCCCTAAAGACAGTGCCAAGTGTGCCACATTAAATGTTACCTGAGCCAGAATAACGAGCTAAACAATAGGAAGTTGAGAGGTAGACAGACTGTAAAGTGCACATGGTTGCACTAAGTCTGCAGAGATATGTAACACTGACACTGCACTGTTGGTGTCTTAGGAAAGTCTTAGAGAGAATACGTACTTACATAAGGTATTCCCTTAAATGCTCGAGTCAAACCTCATTCATTGTAATCACTCTTTGTCAATAAAAACTTACATTTTCACTCAGAATAATTACACACACTCTACACCGGCAAGGTTTAATAGTCCGATGATAAAATTAAGTGTCAGTGTAATTTTAGCTAAAAATCGGTTAATAAACTATGTCTACCAGTTAGCTAATCTGGGTCAAGGTATATATCAAGTCTAGCTCTAGCTACTGAGGTAGAAGTTGACTCTGAGAGCAGGAAACCACATTTCTATGATCAAACTAAGCTTCAAGTTCATTAACAATCCCCCAGATAACCTATCAACGCGGCCGATGGCGGTACCCTTTATTGGAACGTGTCCTCAAAATTCTCCACTCCGTCCTTGCTAGGTGTTTTCAATGCTCGAAACATGTGTTCAGCGGATTTAATTTCGTAGTGGATAACACTGGAAATACGTCAATTCTGAATCCGACACAATGTAAACAAGAACCCCAATTTCGGAGCCAGGGGCTTTCTACAATATTCTGTAAATTTCAATATTAACATCAAGCGAATTACATTCTGGTATCGTGTAGTACCTTAGTGTAGACTGCTTAATCTTCTCTGAGCAGTAATCGAAAGCTTCTGATAGAAAACCTAGCAACACCACGTGAATCGGATGCAAAAGCAATCACTGGTCCAGGTACCAGACAACAGTAACACATTTTGTTAGCAGAGAAAACTAATTAGCACAGGCGAAGATTCAATGCCCGCTCCACAGAAAACAGCACAGACAATAACCGAGCCATAAACTCTACAAGTGAAAATGTGATCAATTCCTTCAACACGGTCGCATTATTTGGCATCCATTCATCTTAGCACGGCGTGTGCCATCGTAGCTCCGTTGAACTGTGCGCTCACCGTATAACTGAATCTTCTCGACGCGGCGTAACACTTACGGTACGATCACGCCATCGCGAGGCAGCCGCGAGTGTGGCGATGGCAATAAAAGAGTCCGTCACCATGTGCGGCATCTTTCATTCTTTCGTCTTACTTTCTAATCTCGGTCGAGTGAAAACGGTGCCTGGCGCTAGCGACGAACGTAGTGTGACGACCACGACCCCCGCTCGCGAGGGAAATGGTAAAAATTAGGGGTGCGATGGGTTGGCTTTCATCGGAATACATGCGTCCTGGGTTCGAATCGGTATGATCTGTATGATCCCACCAGCATGGCTATGTGTGTAGTTGGCGAAAATCGAGGGGCAGAAAACTATATGTTAGAGGTCGCTACATATTTCCCAATGGAAGGAAAGTGAATTTTATATTATGAGAGTAATGGGACGTTGCTTATGGCTCTACTTGAAATGCATTTCCATTTCTAGACCATGCAACGTAAAAGGTTACTGCACATTTCTCACGATACAGTTGTATGTATAATAAAGTATGGACGGAAAGATGGTTGTGTGATGGTTCTGCAGCTCTGATCTGATTGTTTTTTGGCCCTAAAAAGGACCTTGGTCGACGTTTCCGTGGACATCTTCAGGACTGTCCTGCAGGAGAGTCCTGAAGATGTCCACACCTACGTGGACGAAACGTCGACCTGAGTTCGAATCCCGGGGGAATATTGTGACGATTTGAGATGAATCAAGATCAAGTGTAGCGATTGAGATCTTAATTGGAAACGGTTCTCATCGGCAACTGCCATTATTGAAATTTAACAGTTCTTCGTGTCAAACTCTCAATAATATTCTTAAAAATAATGTATAACACTATAGTGCATACGGAGACCCAACATATATTTATAGTGTGTCTGGCTGAACACCATGAAGTACAGTACGTACATTATATCAATACAAACGCCCTTGTCTTGACGTTCATTGACATCAAATGCAATGCGATCGCGTGAGATATGATTCCATTCCATCCATTAAAAATGTAAGCATGTCGGCATTACCGGACAGTCTCGTAAAACACCTTCCTATTCTACATTTCACTACTTCTTGCCGCCACTAATCATATTCTTATTGAGCATTGCCAACTCTATGGCATTGCCTTTCAGTTTCATATCAATCGATTTGCGTCCTTTATAATATGCATTTTTTAATAATATAGATTCAATGCCTGTAGTACTACGTACTGATTGCATGCGTCCTCAATGACAATGGTTGACATACCTTAATCACACACATTGCGACTGAACTATGAACTGGAGACATGTAAATTGATATGTGCAATTTGCGCGCATGTTTGTGTATAGTATACGTCAATTGCATGCAAATCGAGCGCTGACTTGAGAACAGAACTGCATTCAGGCTACAAAGTTTCTGCATCCTCCCGCCTGCATTCGCGCGTATGTGTGCAGAGTGCGGTCTGTCACCTCTATTTGCAGCCTGAATGACATGTCGAGAAATTATGCGCTGTCATTGTGTGCGAATTGGTTGCAGCCGAAAGTCGCGTGTGAGATCGCCTACGACGCACAAGTTTTCAATAATTTCACCATTACTCTTGTTTGTTTTTAGCTCGTTAGTTTTAAAAAAACGATTTAACTGAGTATTGAATCTCCGTACCAGCTATTAGTGATCGAAGATTGAATGCTCCACTTTTCAACTCAAACTTCTGAACTTCAAACTTTAAAGTTTGTGTTGTGACTTGGCATTCAATACCCGCTAAATAGTTTTTCTGAAAAATGACGTCTTCTTCTTTTTGCGCTGTGAATTCAAACAGCTTTTCTATTTTCAAGAAATTTTCAGAACACGTTTTTTATCACTGACACTAATTTAAGTACAATGCATCGTTAAGATATTTTTTAAAAATCCAGCTTTTTCACTTGTATCAGTGATACTGACACAATGTATAAACCCACGGTGCTCCTCGGATTTCTTTCCTTGTAAAGAAGCGCCAACAGCGGAATTCCCGCAATAATGAGATGTAATCACTGAAATTAATCATAATTGTCACCTCGTCACAGCGCCGCGTTTGCCACGATTATTGATACTGACACCCGCATGAAAACACCGAAAAGGTGTGTCCAAGCAATCAGCCATCGCACAACACGATGGTGTACAAAGAACAGAAGATGCGACGTATGTTTGTTAAATCGTTAAATCGATTCGTTCCGTGTCAAAACTGTCGCGTCACAGTTTCAAATGACTTTTCGTGGCTGGACCGTTGAAGAAGTGACGCCATCGCTGCTGCTGAGTATTGACTGACACTCGAGTGTCTGCATGGTGTCTTCACATCTGCTGTAAGGTGCCTCTGGGCTGGCCGCGAAATTGCGTCGCATGTTGTAGCTGTTGTCGCTCCGCTATATAGTTACGCTCATCTTCATTTGCTATAGAAAAAATATCTTGTTTGTGTGTTTGTTTGTTCGCGCTCGACGGGACAAATGACACAAACGATCTCTCCGCATTTCATTTTCAACTTTTCTCGCTGTTTTATCGAATTTTACATAACTTTCCAAATATTTTAACCCTTTTAAAATGACGACTGCGTTAAAAATTCATTTAGTTCTTTTGAAAGCGACGTCTTCGCGAGTTTTTTCCCCACGAAATCAATTCTGGGTCCACGTTGTTCTATAGTGGTAAAGTTCAAAATTGGAAAAGTAAAATTTCTTATGCAGCTCTTGTGATATCTTTATACGATGTTGATTGGCAATATAGATGTGCTTAACTAATCCAACTCGGTAATTGTTTCAAGAAGAAAAAATTGTAGTAGGTAACAAGAGTCTTTATAATATGAGCTTTGTAATCGCTAATTGGTATCCTGCTTATTGCAGTATCGCGTGGATGCAACCAGATGCACTTTAATTGGGTGCATTATCATAATGTTTACACGTCAGATGTGACCGAGGAATTATTTGCTCGTAGTGCATTACGTCGTGTCGTGGCATTTATGACTAAAGTTTTTGTCTGTAAAAATTTTAGATTCTACATCATGCTTATAATTCAAGTACTACAGCCAAAGATCTTATTATTACCTGCTATACAGCCATGGCACTGGTCTATATTGGCATCGGTGAATCATGAGGGAAAAAGGGATGTATACTGGAAATATTCAGGGAAACAATTTTCATTCAAAATTTTGATATTTTTCTCGTAAATTTAACCATCGAGAGGGGTACCACATACCAAAATGATTATTTTCTTGTAAAAAGGGCCAGTTTTGTTTCCACCAGCGGTGGTAAAACATTAATAATATTTTGAATGTTTCAAAAATATTAAACCTCATTTAAAACACCTGTTTTACGCCAGTGAACATATAATATATAAAATATAAAATTCAGCCAATTAACACACCAGCAATGCCAATAATCATCACCTTCACTCTCGTCACCTTCCGTCATCTCAGCACGTTAGTTTTCAGAATACCTATACTTAACTGGGTTATTAAATGCTATAGCTTTACCAAACTTGTATGCGTAGCAATCGACTAAACAGAGTTTACCTGGAAATCGTCGCATCATTCATTAGTAACATTCCAAAACACGCTGATTGAGTACACGTGGTGTGTGAATGCGCACTTTCGCGTTACCATCTATCTACCCTTCGCCACCAGCCATCAGCATCAGCCTCAGATACCGAAACACCGGTTCTCGTGAGATCACCGAAGTTAAGCAACATCGCGCTGAGTCAGGTGTTTGATGGGTAATCATCATGCACATGGTCAGTTCTGTTCGGGAGAGAGGTTGGAGGGTTTGAAGTTAGTACAACAACTTAACTCGCCTTGCTTATCAACCTCTCGACAGCACGGATCAGTGGAGGAATCCTGTTGTTTGAGTTGTACCGTCCTTCGGAAGGGACGTAAAGCCGGTGGTCCCCTTGGTGCTTTTCGACAGGAGTAGGCTACGTGCCGGCACCGGGTTTTCCCTCCTCTCTTCTAGACTAGGTTAGGTTCATCATCACCCTTTCACCGACGCCATTTGGCCAGTGCCATAGGGCCAGTTGTCAAAACAGTGCGTCGTTAAGCACCAATAATCATTAATCAGCCTCAGCATGCAAAGATCGTGCAGAAAGCGTGTCGCAAATGGTCCCCTGCTCCGCGCGTTCACATCTCGTAATCGATGCAACGACATATCGTCATGCGTATACGCATCGACATACCGACATATCTACATACCCACGCCGTGTTTGTTCCTCAATCCTCTTATGTCCATCGCTTTGCCTGAAAGTCTACACCATAGACATCGTGATTCGTGTTTCAACTTCAAGTCGACGGGCTCGTTCCCTTCGGTGATAATGCCAGTGCTGGAAGTAATGTTCTTCTCTGACAGTGATGCAGTCAGCCATGGACGATCATTGCATCGTTAGTTTTCATCGTTTGGTTGGTTTCGTCTTGCCGTTCGGAACCACAGAGTACTGTGTTAAAAATAACACAGCCCTTACAGTAGTACCAGACAGTTAATAGTCTATGGTACCAGTAGTTGGTCCATAAGTACCAACACAAAATAAAGGCAATATTTTAAGTAATCCAGTTTAAACTGTAAATAACTGTACCTATCTGGTTCATTAACCACAGTTTTAAGTCCCGATTACATAGATAAGACACTTGAAAAAACGCGATACGGAAATGTTTGTAGATATAGAACACTCAACTGCTAAAAACTAAATTTAAGCGATTAATTTCTTAAAACTCATGTCTATGTGCGAATCAAGATTTGAATTCGGGCGAAGATTCGGACGGTAGTGCTCCTGGCGGGACCCCATTGAGTGTGTGAGAATCTGAACAATTATATTGTAATGAACTGATTCCCCTTTTTAAGGTTTAAAATTATCTAGCTGTCAAATTGTCCCTGGATTTTAGCCCTCCGTGATCCGGACCTCTGGAGGTGCAAGGTCTGGACCTCGATGGATCTATGGATCTCTATTTGGATATACCCGCCGATGAGATCGGTGTGAATGAATACGACAGATGTAAATTACGACGCTCTTGCAACACGGAGGGACATCGGTGCGATCCCCTGCGCAATCGACCGCCACGAGCCCTCGTGCATCGTGCATCGTGCATCGTGCATCGTGCGCGATTGTTTTGTAATGTGTCGATTCTTTGCGCGGCGATTCTGACATCGGGAACCACGTGGTTGAGGTGTGCTCGATGACTTGGTGTTGCGCGGTGTTGTGGCTTAGTGGGTCGCAACCTCAGTTGTGCATGCAGAAACTATGAGGTTCTGGTTTCACACAATCGCTTATTGCTCTCGGAAATCATGTCAGAGTCAAAATAATGGACCTATTCCACTCAGAGAAAAATGACGTCAGATACCCACTGGACGTACTATCCAGTTTGGAAAAAAATATTAATTAGCTGTGCTAAATAACAAAGGAATGTAGGGAATTAACCCGAATTACTTGACAATAGCGAGTGGGTATCATGACGTTACTTTGATAGAATTTTGATTGAATGGAATTAATATGTGTATTTGGGCAAAATTAGGTTGTGATATGAGAGAAAAAAAACGAGCAGTGTTCACTAAACGGCTAATTGCCGAAATCCAAAATTTTACAACTATTGTAACTATTATAAAAAGTGAAATCATGCTTCGCGCCTCTAGCAAATGAATAAATATCAATAACAAATTTCAACAATGCTCTACATAATTTAATTGCGAATTGATAAGGTAATAATGGTCTTCTACAATCGTCTGGAACGACGCGTGTGGAGTTGTCAACACGGAATGGCCACACGCGTGCCCCGCTCGTATAAATCAAAGCTCACAACCATATACCACACGTCACCTCGAAGGACTCGTTGTATGGCATCAGGATTCCTCCACCAAGCCGTGCTGTCGCGCGAAATTGACAAGCAAGGTGATTGAAGCTGTCGGCGAACAATAAACAGTTCACGCTTAACTTGGTCACCCATTCGCTACTGAATACCGACGCAATGTTGCTTAACTTCTGCGCGTTACAAGAATTAGGATTCGTTTTTTTTCGAAATACCCTCGACATGCAACCCCTCACGATTCCAGCGCTTCTATATACGAGCCCAAAACACTTGTCTCTGTGACGCCCTCGTGGTCTTGTGGTTTTCTTCGATATCGACGCCCGACTTGTATCAGTATATATGATACGGATATCGGGAAGTTTTTCAGCCCCTACTGTAATCCGGGAAACAGGAAGTGACGGTGATATAGTAGCCATAATAACGCTCCCCTAGCGTGAAACATCCGGGAAAAACAACTTTCTTCACGACTTCGTGGTGTCTGTTTCTAGACCGCGACTGGCAAGGGATTGCTGGATGGACCAGGCGAGGGGGTGGGATTATAAAGATAAAGCTGGCCTCTGATACTATAGGCTAGATTTGTTATCGTTCGAGCTCGCAGGGCGCTGTACGCAGGGTTTGATGCCCTTAGCGGACGCGATAACATGCGGAAACACGCTTTAAGATAGGATTACTTCAATTAGTACTCCTCACAATTAGTATAAAATCGTACGTTCCCAGCCGTCCGCTTCGCACCCAGCGTGCTACTCGCTTCAACGTCCCACCGAACGCGTCGCACGTTCCCAGCCGTCCGCCTCGCACCCAGCGTGCTTCAACGTCCCACCGAACGCGTCGCCCGTTCCCAGCCTTCCGCCGCACCCAGCGTGCTACGCGCTTCAACGTCCCACCGAACGCGTCGCCCGTTCCCAGCCTTCCGCCGCACCCAGCGTGCTACTCGCTTCAACGTCCCACCGAACGCGTCGCACGTTCCCAGCCGTCCGCCTCGCACCCAGCGTGCTTCAACGTCCCACCGAACGCGTCGCCCGTTCCCAGCCTTCCGCCGCACCCAGCGTGCTACGCGCTTCAACGTCCCACCGAACACGTCGCACGTTCCCAGCCGTCCGCCTCGCACCCACGTGCCACGCGCTTCAACGTCCCACCGAACGCGTCGCCCGTTTCGACACAGTTTACCGTCGCCTAACCCGCCACCGCGGCGCCTCCGCTGTTCCAGCTTCATCGAGCTCGACCGCGTGTCCGGTTTCTGGACGTGGATGTTCGTGCTGTCCAAGCTGCCCGAGCTCGGCGACACCGTGTTCATCGTGCTGCGCAAGCAGCCGCTGATCTTCCTGCACTGGTACCACCACATCACCGTGCTCATCTACTGCTGGTTCTCCTACTCGGAGTACACGGCGTCCGCGCGCTGGTTCGTCGTCATGAACTACTGCGTGCACTCGGTGATGTACACGTACTACGCGCTGCGCGCGATGGGCTACGCGCCTCCGCGCTCGATCGCCATGCTCATCACCGGGCTGCAGCTGGCGCAGATGATCATCGGCTGCACGGTCAACTACTGGGCGCTGCAGGTGCTTGACGAAAACAAGCAGGCGTGCCACGTGTCGCGCACGAACATCAAGCTGTCGATCGCGATGTACTTTAGCTACTTCGTGCTGTTCGCGCGCTTCTTCCACAAGGCGTACTTCGGTAGTGGACGGAAAAAGTTCCCGACCAATGGTATCGCGCATAACGGCACGGCCGTGTCGAACGGTGTCAACGGCAAAGTAAAGTCGCATTAACGGTTATTGCTTAGGCGTTGTTGAATTTTTTTTTACTAGTTTATATATATTTAGTTTTTTAGTGTGTGCGGGGTGTGTTCGTAGGGATGAGATGCATTTGTTGCGGTTGTGATGGAGATGTTTGTTTCTGTCAAATGTGGGTTCGCGGTTTCGAGAATCGTAGGTTTGCGGGGGCGGCACGTGAGAACGCGCGACCACAGAGCAATGGCTGTGTCGCGGGTAGACTATACTTTGGCTGACGCACACTCTAAGGCGACGAACGGCGCGAAGGCAGGCTACTTTGACGGACATGCGCGCTAGCGGCAGTCTGCCGTGCTAAACGATGCGAGACAAGAAAGCAATTATGTTCGCTGCTGTATCTAGTCGACGCCAAGTGCTGTAATGACTAGATCGAACGAGCGACCTTCCGAAATAACTCGCAGTCGACGGCGATGGCGGCGGGCGCGTGTTGCGTGCGTGCGTGCGGTGTCTGTCCTTACATCGGCGAGGTGATGCTGCTCAGCCGTTTGCCGCTGGAGAGAAGCGAACGTTTGGTGTTGCGACCGACGTGCAGCTCCGTGCAGCTTCAACCCTCTCCTGCAGTCGGAGTTAATTTCGATGTGGGGAAATAATTGAAATGCGAGCGCATGCAGTTTGTGTCTTTGCGGGCAATCATGGGCCGATTGGCCGGCTGCGATTGTCGTCCAATCATTTTTACACGTCAAACGAACACAAATTACTGGAGATTTCATGCAAACATCGCCAATTATATCTGCTCTCTCTTTAAAATCATCGAACACAAAATACACGTTAGTCGTAAATATAAGCCATAAGCCAAGTCGTTGTTGAATGTTAGCAAGTCCGTGAATCAAAATAGTGCATCAAAGTTTCGTTAGTTTTAACTTTTAAAGTCGATTTTGATTTTTCGGACGGTCATGGCATTCGGCAGCTACCCGTGAAGGAAGTCACACAGCATTATCGTAAATTAGCTATAAGGTTCTGTAGCTATATACCCGTGTGCTTTCTTTCAAAGTCAATGTGTGATTTTGACCGCTTGGCGTTTGGGACCAAATCTGCGACTTCTGTGTCGGTTTCGGTCATCGAAGGCGCCTGGAAAATGGAAGCATAGCGGGTGTTCGGGTGAATGATGAACATGCAGCACAAGAAAAACCTAAAGCCAACTCAAAAAAAAAAAAAAAAAAAAAAAAAACACAGACTGGCCCACCCTCAAACCAAACATCGGCAGACACCTGTGGTGTAAATCAAAACAGAGATCGCCCGACAATCTTGTCGCTCCGCTTATCGCCGTGGTCCACACAGATTATCGGCATAACCGACAACTCTGCCAGCCAGATAGAAAGATAGAAGGATGTTGTCAGCTGAGGGGATTACGCGTGTAATTGCCAATGAGGTCCAATGTCCAATTGAAAGACTGGCGCAGCGCGTAGAGTACATGTCAGCTTAGATGCGATTCGCAATCGAGATTCAGAACGCTATTTCTATTTAGGTCGATGGAATAGACCTATATACGAAGCATCGTGATCTCGATTAAGCCGTTTTGGAGCACCGAGGTTTGGTGGTGTTAGGTCAGGGTCCATTGTCACTCCGGCAGACTAGGGAGCGAACTTGGGTCCATGGGAGCTTGTCAGATTCGGCTGTCTGTCTTGTGATGCGTCGTTGAACACCAGGGCTAGCCGTGTTATCACGTGTTGCTCCTTGAAGTGTAAATCTAAGGTTGTGAATGGCGTGGACATCTCTGATTTCGAGTCCGGGGCGGAGATTTCAGGGAGGAGGATTGTACAATACGGGAGATTGAGCGTTGATCCATAGTTGACTGCAGTTTTTATTTATAGCGATTTGACGAATTGACAATGACAAGTAATTTAGTTCTTCTTTTTAACGCCGTTGTGAAAGATAACCGTTAATTTCAGCACAAGACAGGGATTGTCTGATTTTTGTCACACATTGATGAGATTTAATTATTTTAAATATTCCATGAACTATTTATAAATTCCACGCTGTTGATCACTGTATAGATATACGAAAGCTATAAAATTTAATTTGTTGTTATTTTTAGTTCTTTTTGACAGCTGACCGCTTTTCTTTCATTCATGTTGAACTGTTGAAGCATCAAGTATATATACCTAGCAGCATTCGTCCATATTTTAGTAAGTTTCCGCATGTTTTCGTTATCTGTATCGATGCCGCGATAACAAACGAAAGATTCGGCCGAACACCTGAAAGATGGTGTCTGTACCAACCGCCAGAGGAGAGAAAAGGCACTTGCTATACCGGCGCTGCAGCGTCCAAGCACAGGTCCAAGGTCTGTGCTAATTTCAAAATAAGACCACCTTAAGAAAATGTCGTTCGCCTTGATATGCCCCGCACATGACAACAACTGTGCGGAGCTAAGCCGAATTCGCAGATTCGCAGATCATAGAGCCCGAAGCGCCGAAATCCATGGCCAGTAATACGCGTAAACAAACCCTACTCAAACCAACAGCATTAGAATAATGAAATGTGCGTATCAACGAGCCTAGACCGCCGCTTGATTTCGTCCTTGCAAAGTTTCCGTGATTGCATGTCTCTTAATTTTCCGAATGGTTCGCCATTTCACGCTCAACGTCGCGAAAAATGAAAATCGTAGGTTTTAATCTACTTTTTAATGTGCATAGCGGACTGGCGGTGACTCGTAGCGAAAGAATTGTCGGTCTAGGCTTCTGAGTCGCAACGCACTAGTACCATAAGTTACCGATCGCCAGCATAGCTAAACGGGTGCATAGCTCTTTAATAATTAATCGCTCAAGTCCACACGTGATTTCATGAATAATAAAATCGATATCAGTATATATACCACTTTTTTGTCACTTTACCAACGGAACGCCATAAAATTTGTAATCAACGCTGCAACCAATTCATTCGTGACCCGTGTGCCAAACGGAAACCAACAAGTGAACCAGAACAGCGTGGCGTTATTTAATCGTATGTCAAATATAGGTATCTTTCGATAGGCAAAGAGTGGCCAATCGATTACACAAACTTCGGATTCAAACAAGGCGCGCTTGTTGATGCAATGCGTTAAAAAGGGAAACCAACTCTTTTGAATTTTGAACGTGATGACAGTTGGTAACGGCGCTTTCACTCGTTTGGCTTCCAAACGTTGATGAGCCCAGGTTCGGTTTGAATATTCGGGGGTGGGGACGTATTTGACATCGTACCGATCGAATAATGCTGGTGGAATTTTGTGATATTTGCACATGGGCTCGGATTTAATTGCTGTCAAGTGCCGGCTTTTGACAGTTTCTTGTCGCCATTGTTAACGCACAAAACGCACACCCACGTGGAATCTTTGGGATGAGACTCTCTTCCTGTCTTTTGTTAAAAGTTGGTTGACCAAATCAAAGATGGCCCCCTGGAAGCTGGCGTTGCAACTGTCATTAGCCAAGAATAGTTGACACACATTTTATGGGAGGCGGATTCAGACGGTTTTATCTAAATTTCTTAGCTCGCCCATTGATCAAACAGCTGCACTGTCGGAGAAACCGAACAAAATTAACACTTTTATTTTGCATCAGTTACATGCATGGTACGTAATATACATATAATTTAATTGATACAAGTTTTAATTGATGAATACCGTGGGGAAATCTTAGATAATAGCACAAAATCATTATCATGTTAAAACTAAAATTATTTTAATAATAAAACATTATCATCTCGAGACATCAACTTAAAAAAAAAGTTGCCGCCAATTCAAGGTCCTAAATCTGCAAGAACAGAGCCATGAAATTCCTCCAGCGAGTATTTCGAGTGTCGGCGTGCAGATATTGCGATGCAAACGCAAGGAGCACCTTGAGTCCGTGCATCGCGCGTATAGAGTGTTGTATAGAGTGAAAACGGCAACTGATCCACGGCGGTAAAAAAAAGCTGGTAACCTCGCTCCGACGGCGGCAAAGCTACCTGGCTGCTGGCGTGTAATTGCCTAAATGCGTTAGATTCGAGTGCTGTGTGCTGTGTAAGATTTTTTTCACACTTGCGCATAGTTTGGTAATGTTTTGTTCAAGGTTTACGAGAAAAGTATATATATAGGGACAGTGGAAATTTTCTGTGTTAAGTGGAGCACTGGCGTTACTGCAATACTATTTTTATCTTCGACATGAACGAAATGACTTTTTGGTGGGACTGAATTTAAATCGATGAATTAGTTTAAAAATTTAATTGCCATTAATTTTGACTGAGACGACTCCGGACTTTATTGACTTTAAAATGACACTTTGGGACTGTGCTTTTTGAGGGACTGACGTTATTTCGCACAAGACGTTGTACTGATCTTGCCTCCATTTCGTTTTGTTGGTCAGCGAATTCGAATGTGTAGTAGACTTTGTGTAAAACTGGACGAAGACGATGTGCCATGTGTGTTTGTCGGGATTGGAAAGCTGGATAGGGTGACGCTTCTCAGCGAAAACATGTTTTCATTTTACCTCTCCGAATGCATTTTTCTTTTGCTAAAATTTGTTTCAATCTTCTTCTTATATGCATGCAGTGAATTCCATTATCTCACAACTCTCCGTGGGTATACATTCCTTATTTTCGAATACAACGAAGCTTTATTGTTTATTTTGTACATTTCAATTGTAATGCATTTATATGTTTGCCAGTTTTTGTTATTGATTATTATTTTTCAATAAAACTTTCAAGAGAATACCGTTTCTGTTGTGAAAAAAACACACGCAGGTCGAAAGTCGACTATGCTACATCTTCACTTGCCTAATAATTTTCGAGCCTCTCCATAGCTTCTACCCAATTTGGCACCCCGTAAACGAAAAAAGAAAAGTCGAGCAATAAGTCGACCAGCTTGTATGCCCCACGTCTAACAGTCGCTCAAAACCCTATCAAAAGCTATCGATGTGGATGTAGCAAATCGCTTCGACTTGTGGTACTATGTTCTCTTGGCCAACCGGCGTGCACTGTAAACACATTCGCCACTAATCACAGGCAATTAAAGTAATTCCAGAGCGCATGACCTCGTCAATTAAATTTCCCAAACTTTATCGTCGACGAACGAGACTAGATAGCCGCTAGTTTAGAGATCCTCAATTGGACAGCACTTATAGTGTGTAACATGCGGCGGTCTAGGCTGCTTAGCAGGCAGGGAAACGAGCAGAGGTCTCTGGCTGCTTTGCAGACAGGGAAACAAGCGGCGGTCCAGGCTGCTTTGCAGACAGGGAAACAAGCGGCATGGTCCAGGCTGCTTTGCAGACAGTGAAACAAGCGGCAGTCTAGGCTGCTTTGCAGACAGGGAAACAAGCTGCAGTCCAGGCTGCTTTGCAGACAGGGAAACAAGCGGCAGTCCAGGCTGCTTTGCAGACAGCGAAACAAGCGGCGGTCCAGGCTGCTTACGTCTGTCTGGATGTTAAGGAACATGCGAACGTCTGTAATTTCAGCGATGCACAACTATTTACTACATTCCTATGCAACAATGGTCGATGTTACGACATTTTTGAGATTATAATTTATGATTGAGCAGATCCGGAGCAAGATCACCAATGATTTATCCCTTCAAAATGAATTAACTGTACAAATGTCACTAAGGCATTCTGCAATGAACGTCAATTTAATTGCATTTCTCATTTCTCATTACCAGTTTGACTGTAGGTGTGATTAGTTTAAGTATACCTGTTGACCAGCTTCAAGATTAAGGGTGTATTATTATGATGGTGTTGCCAAAAACGACGGTCGGAACTTCTTCATAATTCTTGTTTGGCAGTCTTGAAAGATTTAGCCTAAAATGCTTTGTGAAGACACGAATAAATTGATGCGTCTGATAAATTGCGAAGTTTCTTATTTTCATATGTGTGTTATGTTTCAAATCCCTTGTCCCCTGTGATGATTACTGAACGGGGATGTAACCATTCAGTATGGGTAGGTGTAACATAGCATGTTATAGATGCAGAAGTATCCATTTTTAGGACCTAGGCGTATACTTGTAATTTGTAATATCAGCTCCAACCAACCATGGGGAATATTTTCTATACTAAAGAGAAAAAAACTGATAAGAAAATGTAGACTGTCTATTTGCTTGATCAACAAAAAGATGCGTCGTGACTAGAATAGTGCGTTGACTGTAAGAATGAGTGTTGAAAACTGAACAGCTAAAGATGCTGCTTTTTGTTACTTACTAATGTGAGAAATGAAATTTCAACTGAAGAAATTGTTTGTGGATACCATGTGTGTGGAATGCAAAACTTTTGTAAAAAAATTATCTCGATGTTTTTGTTTTTTGACTGTCGATTGTTGTAGCGATGTGTATAGATGATTTTGAAGACGAGTACTTGTTATCTTGTAAATACTGAGCGTGTATAATAATATTGCATGTATGTATGTTGTATCTATGTAAGTAGACAGCCAAGCTGAATGTGAAATACCCTCTGTGCAGACGGCTGGTCTAGTGAGTGTGAACATATGTCAACGGCTTTCAGTGATTCAAGCAAATCATTTTCGAATTATTGTGATTGACCATGTGGATAATGAACTTAATGAACTTCTAGTAAACTGTTGGCTTGTTGCTCATAAACCTTTTCTGTGCTTCGTTTCTTGAAGATATTAAATCGATGTTTTGAATTTATTGAAATTTGGAATACAATTCAACGAATTACTAACGAAGAGCTCGAATTGTTGTTTTTTCTGTTGCATGGTATATATATTTGCCCGTAGAAGCATGTCCATATGTAAATATAATGTCCGATGATGGGGTGGTGAATGGATGTCCCAGAAATTGAAATACTCCTGCATTCAATTACCGCTAGATTTGATTTTTAATCGATTCGAAAATGCTATAGTCTGCACTTATTGCTTACGACCAAATCCGACCAATGTCTCCTGAGGCAACATTATCCTTCGCGCATCGTTTTAGACGCATGGTCATCCTAACAATTTCTTCACCAAATGAAATGAAGAAATTTCTATCCTCTAAATTTCATTTTTGAACAGAATGTTGTGACTAACAACTTGGAATTGTGCACGTTCGGGAAGGTCAGTATCTTAACACGAATCGTCACAGACAACTTTTACGCCAGATGAAGTACCAGCGGCGATATGCCATTAAACATTTAATTTCATACAGTCAGCATTAATTTGCATACTTTAATTGTTTTACGACGCAGGCTTTTTTTAAGGTTAAATGTAGGAAGAATTTAAGGTGATCGACTAAGTATAGTAATCTTTATGAAGGCTGAAACTCAATAACTGAAGGAATTTCAGTGGGTAGCATCGAGTGAAATTGATAAAGGCTATAGGCTTTAAAAATTAAACTTATAAAGTCTATAGAATACTGGATCAACTTTTGAAGAAAGGTTAAAGGGACCAAATAATCACAGTGATTACTTCTCTCAGTGCCAACGCCACTGGTCAACAGGCAATGAACACCAAATTAAAAAATTAAATCACGTCCATGAATTAAGTAACGCATCTATCACCAAAGAATCTATCGGCATCGACATCTTCAAGACGTCCTCCTCACCGCGATGTTGACCATTATTGAGGAGTCCCACATCCGTAGGTCTAGGTCAACACCCGTCTAATAGCCCAGCGACAGCAGCCACACCAAACTATGCCCCAAAAGCGGTCAAGGCATTCGGTCATCCAGTCTTCGTAGGAGCCACCTCAACTTTCATCTGCACACCAGCCACAGCATCTTGGATGTTAGCATGATGTCACGAACCACGTGACTATGCGAGCTGGACCCGAGATCTCCTGTTGATCTCGATTTCACCACGATTCCTCGCCAAACTGCAGTACGGTTTAGTGTGTAGGTTAGCGTGTACGTTTAACAAATTATATAGGATTTCACACAAGTTTAGCCCACTTCTACGTTTCATTGGTTTAATTATTCTACCATGCACTTTGTAGGCTAAGTAATCCGTAACAGTTCGAAAACAAAACAAAAAACTCTTGTTTCTGGTAACCTTGGCTTTATGAGGGAGAAAATTTAGGTTCAGACTGGGAAAATATCTCAGCTCGTATTATAATTATAGTTAGAAACGAAATATCAATTCCAAGATTGTTTGAGGTCGCAATGTTTTGTAACCTTTGCTACTTTGGTCGCAGCTTCAATTAGCCGATTAGAGCATGCAGATCAAAGTGTGAAATTAGCACCCACCTACTGAGATGTCGATGCATGTCATATTCTGATGCAGGTTGACTTTGGTTTCTAGCGCGAATATGCCTATCTGTAATCTTTAAACGACTTCTCTGGCCTAAGTTGCATGTCAATACATCTCATTTGCTAGTGTGGATGTTAGAAAAAGAAAAAGGTTTGTCAAACTTATGCAGTGGAAATGGTCAGGGGAAATGATAATATTAAATGATATTCTAGGCTCTACAGGATTTTTCGATAGGATTAACTTTCCTGCGGGAATCCCTGTATAGATGAAGATTCACAAAATCAAATACTTTTTCATACATTTACTGAACATAACTTGAATGGCACAAAAATTCGGCTGTAAATTTTAAAATGAGGTAGCCAAGCTACTATATACGTAAAGCTGTGATGTTTTAGATTGCAAAGAAGACTTGGTCCGGTCCACGCTCTCTGTGGTATGTGTAACTTGTTCCACAGATTATATCCGAGTAGGTGTTTTCTTTGCCAATCCATAAAAAAAATCTGAAAAATGTTTTTTACTTCCACAACCCTCACTTCTAGCGCTGCATCGCAACGCAAATCCTCAGTTTCGCACTTTGTATCGAAGATGTACCGAATCCGTGCTGAATATCAGATACTCATTTGTTTCCAATCAACCACTAATTGAATAGATAAAATCATTAACAACCATGGAAAACAACATATAGTATACAATATACATTTTTTTTACAAAAATAAAACACTCAAGGTTCATTCTATATTTACTTAGACACACCGATCCATAAAACATACGACATCCAAAGTGCAAAAAGCGTTGTCACAAATTACTCATCACTCCCATTTCTTGATGTAGAGATATTAATTCAGACGCTTATCTGTGTTACATAACCTGTGTTTAGCTGTACCATTATGAGATATGTTCCCATGAACCCCTTCATGTCAGTTACCTAACAAATATGATAAGCTTAGGAGAGCACCATGCACCATGCGGCATACCAAATCTGGTTTTCTAATCGACAAGTTCAAGGTACAATAATATTGGATCTGTGGATTAGAATTCATCTCGATTGGCTGGAATATCCGATAGCGAGAGTGGTCCGAGTAAGTCCGGGTTCGACCCCTCGATCTAAAGTTCCGTTTCTCAAGGATAAATGCACGGATCGCACAAAGTTCGTCTGTGTCTTCAAACACAATTTCTTGTGTAATTGCAGTTGAATCTATCTACCATACAGCTTGACAGAAATACAGGTGAGATCGAATGGCCTAGAATTGAAATGAAGGGAGGACAGTTTTTGTTGGTCACTTCAATGTAGAAATTAAAATTTATATATTTTTTTAAATTGTCATGGCTAGGGAAATAAGACTTTTAATCAGTTCCAAAACTTTGCTTTGTCATTATTGTCTGGTTGTTGTTCAACTAATGGAAATAAATTTTTAACTCTCATGCGCAGGTAGAGTGAAAGAAGCAGCTGTAATGAACCGCAAATTTCGCGAAAATAATCATTTTAATGTACTTGATCAGCTATAGTAAATGTACGGCACACTATAGTTTAGTTGAATTGAATGTCATCGTTTCGTCACCATTACGTCGTGTCATCATGGAACTGGAAGGTGGCGGTGCATCCAAACAATCAAATGGCCGAAACGTCGCACTTTTCAACGAAATCACGTTCTCCTAATGGTGTAATGTAATGATACAATGCACCCATACTACGATAGCCGGTGAAAGTACATCAACGTATTTGAAATAATAGTTGACGCTGCTTGGCATTGCAGGACGGCAGGTTGTCTGTGATGATTTGCGAGGCGATTCGGTGTCTCCTGATCCCAACCTGTGTCGAGTGGAGTGTAGTGATATATCATACGATCATCACATCATAGCAACTGTCTAGTCAACAAGAGTGAATTCCTCATTTATTTTCTTGGAATATTATCGAATGAAAGTTGTTCGGGAAGAATTCACGAAATAATTATAACTGCATGATTTGTTTTTCGTTGTTTGTTGCACAGGTAAATTTTCAGTCAATATTCTTCCTGAAATGAAACAAGTAAAGGTCGTATGCCAGACAGAGTATTGCTGCATGATAACTCAAGTTATAGATGTAAAGATACTTGCCATTTGGTGAAATCTACCAAAACCAATGCAGTATTTCATTTTGAGTTCGTATAATATTGTGGGCAGAGGTAAGTTTGCGGATTTTCGACATGTTTCAGGAGCCAACAGGTGGAATTTTCGAGATGGGTCCGAATTTCCTCCTCAAATCCTGTTTGTGTCGTAATAATGCCATGAGCCTCTCATGGACATGGTAAAATATTCAAGAATGTTTATCGATAGTAAGGACAAAATACGTGTTGCCGTACTCAACTGATAGCCGACTGCCAGGCATACCGATCTGTGATGCAGAAACTGCTGGAGTAACAACAGGCGTAAATATTTGATCCTTCTCAAATTTCACATCAAATAAATGGCAACCAGGGAGCAGCTATAAAAGATCCGGGTTCAGGACTTCAATCCACACCAGACAGTGAATTAAAAATTAAAATTAACAAACTCTATCGCATACACGTTTTAATTTTCAAACATACTTCATAATTAAAGAGTAATGAACCCAAATTATCTCGTCTAATTTTGACTTCAAGTTACGCGCACTATGGCTCTCGCCCTATCGAAAGCTCATTATCTCACATATCTCGAGTCCCACATGGCTAATGGGTAATTATGCCGGGTTTTTACGTGCACAATGCAACGAAAGCAAAACGACGCAAAGGTGTGCTAACTCAAATCATAGCTCTGTTCGTATCCTGGATTGAAGCACACTTTTTTTTGCCCACGGTCTTCTTCAGTCTTCCTTAGCCTACGTCAACAGCGACCTCTGCAAAAGTTGTTGACCAGCTAGCTCGCACGAGGAACATGCTTCGGGTAACTCGCCTATGTATGTCTACGCACGATGGCAAGTTTTTTAATCACACACCACTGGTACGTGGGTTAAACCCAAGGTTTCAGATACCATTTTACCGCCATTTTCCAGATTCCCATCAAGAGCCTAGATTAGTTCCACGTGTGGAATTGATAGGGGGTTACATTTCTTTAAAATAAAGTTTGATGAAAAAGCAAGATATTTAGAAGTATAGTGTACAGATTCAAACCTAAATGCAAATACATAGTTGCATGTATGTATGGTAGATATTGATTATTAGAAAAGAAATATCAATTCTTCAAGTTATTCTTCACTTGAGTGTAGTGTTTGAACTTTGCTCTCTGGTGACCGATTTCTGTCCCTGAAAAGAGCCCGTTTCAGTCATATAGATGACCACGCCATCGTGGTCAAAACGGGCCCATCGTAGGGTTGAAAATAGTTCAACACAAAGCAATACCGTGCACTTCTTTCAAATCGAACATCAGCCTGTAACCAAAGCTAGAAAATTCGTGTTGCCTTAATGTCTTGACAGGAAACATTGTTTGTCAAATGCGTATTTGCACACGGGTAGAAAATGTCTTGATATTCCTAGAACCACTAGAACTACAATCAAGAAGACTGACGTAGATCGACACAAAATTAGCAAAGCTTTTTGCTTTTGTATACAGCCGCGGGAACAGTCAATTTCCTGGGGAGCATTTTCTGTAGCTGATTTGTTTTCTCGCTTCTGATTGCGTGGTATTTATCTAAATCCAATTATTTATCATCTTGAGAACAGGTTTACTATTTTTAATTAACAGTTTATTTGTCTGCTTTGAATTATTATGTACTTCCATTTTTTGTCCGTTTCGCAATAATTATCTTCTGGATTGTTCTAACGACAATTACCTCGAAGCGTTGTGTTATTCTGGTTTCAATAATTTGTCGCTACAACTCAACACAAACTGCAAAACAAATTCAATGGAAATTTTCTGACAATTTGTATTAGGAAGGTAGAACGTGAGAATGCTACTTCGGTCAGAATTTCCAAGATGGATTTTTTTAGAATTTTTCTAACCCAACAAGTATCCACCTACATAGAGAATTTCTAAATTTCTAAATAAAATTGTGATAACACGTCCTTAAAGTGGATTGAAATTACTCTGATTTGTCCAGCTGATATCAAAATATTCTTCGATATTTGATCGATCGACCTTTGATCGATTGACAATGTGATTCACCAATCAAAATGTCACCCCAAATGACTACAGAACAGGTGACAGATGCACGCCATTATTCATAGCTTCCCAACACAGTCGAAATCACCATCCCACTAAAATATAATCATTCAAAAACAAAACTCATCTTTGCATAATATGTCACTCGTGGAGACACAATAGATTTTGAAAAGTCCAAAGCTTCCAACTTAATATTAGTCAGCTATATCAGTGTCGCTGATAAGTTCAAAAATGAATATCTATCTTGATAATCAACATAATTTAATCAAAGTTCACCTACATGCTTTAAATAGAAAAGCAAACGTAATGAGTTGATTGAATTTGAAGTGCGTTGGTTATGGTATCAAATTGTACCAACAGCAGAGAAGACTAGATTGTCCTTCTTTTACCACATAATATGCAGGCATCCTCAGCCATATCCTCCGCAATATCTATGGTGTTTCGGTTTTCAACGTTTTCATCGTGCCAAAACAGCGGTGAAGGCTCCTTAACATAATAGCCTATCAGATCGAATTTATTGTTTATAATACGAATTTGCATTAACACAGTTCTCATGCACTGCCCTAGGTTGACACATATCAATTGAATTATGGTGACAAACACTTATGGTGACAGTGTGCATGCGTCAAGGTAATTAATTATTTAATCATTGATTCAGTGAGTGCAATTACTTGGACTTGACTTGTTGCCCTGTTAACGAATCTAGATGCATGAGATGCACATTACGATGCGAAGGAAGTTGTTAAGATGTCTGAATTGTGGGAATCAATTAAATTGATTGTGATCGGTGGTGGCGTGAGGTTCATTTTTTTTTTGCTTGATGTATTGGCTGATACTATTTCAAGTAGAGAGTATTGGTGTCCATGGACAATGAACATGCACAGAACATAATATCGAAAACTAAATCACATTCAGAGAGATTAAAATTACTTGCCACCTGCATTTGTAATTAATTATCGTTGTTCACAATAAGATATTTTGTGAACAATGCATATATAATTTGACCAATAAAATCATATTTGCCTGACGAAATGAAACGATGTTCTGCATTCAAAAATAATTTTCATGTTTATTTTAAACAGATCGTGGTTTTCGAAAGCGGTGAAAAGGAACCGAGGTATATTTTTCTCCAAACTTAAGTCGATGATTTCCTCCTACAACTAAGGTAAATAAAAGCAACGTAGAAAATCCACCCCAAATCGAACGCTACTTTCACAAGAAGGTCAAATGGCGTTCAAAGGATTAACTAGATGCTGAATACAAGGCCCTCATAACAATAGACAAGTAATTGTACAAGTACTTATGTACTCTCGTTGTCACTAAGACTTGTTGCACAAAGAGATTGAAGTTTTGTATGCATGCGGTCTATAGGATTTTTTCTTCTCATCAAACAATTTCAGGTGCGGCTGTGTTGAAAGATTGCAGGAAAATCATAGTAATTTGTTTGTGGTAGCATAATTGTTAATTTTACGTTGAAACAGGAATTGTGTCGAGTTTTTCAAAGACTGGTATTGCATCACGAAATGACTTTGAAGTTTGACCTGAGGCAAGGGAAGCTCTTTTGTTATCAAGGATAATTAAGCGTTCATTATCATTTGATTTCACAGATATTACAAATGTTAATATTATTTAAATAGAAAACTATAAAATAAACGAGACTTTAATGATTTTAATAGTCTAGTTTTAAAAAATCCTATAAATGTAAAACAAATACTAATAAGCATGTATAAGGTGGGAAATTTTTAAAATTATTGAGACGTCATAATATTGATGCTGAATCATTGCATCCTATTTGATCTGCAGGCATTTTTCCAAAGCACGTTGAAATCGCACATACTGTCTAACTAGGATCACTAACTGTTGACAAAATCAATCAGCATTTACGTCGTTGTGTCGGCATCTTCTCTGGTAATGAGGAATTTACTTAGCAGCGATGAAATAATAGCACAAGCGAAAACTACTGTCTATAAATCCTTGACAGTAGTTAATAAAGTAGGTACCAATTGTTGGTAAACGTCAAGTTGATGCTTGATTTTGTAGAAGAATTGATGAAAATTCATGCTGTTAGAAGGTGGAATGGGGAAATCACACATGGTTAATAAACGCTGTTTATCGTACAATTAAGTAAGATTAATTTACAATACGTGCTTAAAAATTACGATTGTGGTGTAGGGTACCTTGGAATAGGGTAATAAAGCAGACAATCTAATTTAAAATTAAATAACTGCAGTTGGCTTTATGTCTAGCTTATAAACTACAATTTTGATAACGATTGATAACGAAACGATTCAATATTCATTATTTTTTTCCGTAGCCTGCAAATTTGGAGATAGGCTGGCCCGCGGCACACTGGAGTATATAAAGTTGCTTTCGAAAATCTGCCAGGGTTTTTCTAGTGAATTCATAATGATTTGTTAATTTCCAAATTGGAATTTTTGGCCATGAGCATAAAGCCATACACTAGTCCACTATGTTTGATGCGAGAAACAAATATTTTGGTTTTCACGTCTATTCTCATCCTGTTTTCTGCTGCCAGAGGATTCTTAAAATTGCAAATATTCAAGGAGCATTTGTTTGCCTCTCTATAGAACTCGCTCTTTTACTGCAAAAAATATATGTATTGATGATGAGGTGTTGGGATTATTACTAATTCCTAATTTAAGTCAGCCCTGAAGCAAGCGGCATTGCTTGAAAAATGTAAGAAATATTATCCAAGCATTGACAACTGGGAATGATTATTATAAATATAATTGTTAGGTGTGAATAGGGTCAAGTATCTAGAATACTAATTATTAAAAGCAGAGCAAAATGCAAAAAAAAAAAAAATTTAATGAGGCTAAGTAATAGATAGTCAATTTTTTTTTCTTCAAGACTGTCTTCTTCGGTAAAAAGTCCGATTCATTTGCGACGAGGCTGTCGTCATAAATGTCTCTGTGGAGTTTGTTCTAAATTCTGCTTCTTTTCCTACTTCATAAGAATACAAACATTGTCATCTTCTCTTTTACCGTTCTGTTTATTACGTTCTTCACCATTTTCTTCTTAATTGATATTATTGACTATTTCTATTCAGTGGTATAAAATTGAAATTTTAATGGCTGGTAAAGCTCAGCAAATGAATTATGCAAATTGAACTCGATGTTCAATCTAAACTCAATAAAATAATACATTTATAACGGCGCTCACTCTATTGTATCTACAACTTTAAGACTAAGTTAACATGCTAGTTAACTTCACCATCACATTATACACAAATTTCTATTTATCTACTTAACACATTTCCAGTTTCAACTAAAGTATCTACTTTTTACTGCCAGTTTATAAAGTAGCAACAAGATCTTGACTTTCCGGTCAAACAAAACCCCACGCAAATAAAGTAACAAAATCAACTGTGACAATCGCTGTTCTGATTTACACCGACCTCCAAACAGGGTCCAACTTTATAAAATCCATCCCAGTCAAGTAAAAATTGAGCGTAGTCACTACCGATGACTGCAGCTGTTCGAAAAGTCTCGGCACCCATCTCACACTGAATTTCCATGTTAGCACGGCCAATGTTTACTTCTGCCGCCTTATCGG
Organism: Nemurella pictetii; assembly: GCA_921293315.2. Taxonomy (NCBI): domain Eukaryota; kingdom Metazoa; phylum Arthropoda; class Insecta; order Plecoptera; family Nemouridae; genus Nemurella; species Nemurella pictetii. The sequence goes on along the minus strand of OV121123.1, from coordinate 7,965,492 downwards.
CTAAAAGCTCTTCTTCGTCATCGGTATACAACAGGTTGCTAGTAGAAGCGATTAGCGGCTCAACCAATTCCTTGCCTTTCCGAGTTTCCAATCGGTAATTGCGAGACATTTTACACGGAGAAATTTCTCTTTGACTCTCCTCACCATTAAACCGAAGGGATGGCACTGCTCTCGGTTTCAGCTTTGGCCTTTGTTTCAAAGAGTTTGGCATTAGCTGTAATCTCAATAAATCAGATTCATCAAAATCACTCGGTGCAAAATGAACTGAACAAACGTTGGATGAAGATGACGGTTTGAAATGCGGTCTGTTCATCATCTTTTTCCAAATAGCAAATCTCTGGGGAGAAGTAGCTCGTTTGGGGAAAGAGCAGTGGCTGATATACCCTCCGGATTAGTAATAGCACCCGAATACACTGCATTGGGGCATCTTGGAGTGCTTTTCGTTAATGCAAGCAACTCCAACAAACTGTGAGTTTTTTTTGCAAATAGCTTTCATATGTAAAATTATGGTTACTTTATCAATTACTTAATCTTTAAAAGTCTTATTAGAGGGTATTTACAAGCTGAAACAGGTATTACTATACTGCTTGGATAGCTAGAGCTAGAGAGCACTGCTCTCGTTTACACTATTTGTCAGTCTTTTCTTCCGAGAGATACGCCAATAAGTCGTTTAATCCTTCAAATTCGATCCTTCCCTGTGGCGGATCATTCTTCGTAATTCTTGGTAATATTGAACCCATTTTCGTCCTGAATTCTTTCATCTAAAAAGAAACATTGATTCGTAAATTGGTTTTCTTAATGACAGTGTCAACATGAGACTTGGATCAGTAATAAAGGATGAAGATCTCACATCCTTAGCACCGGAAAGCTTCCAAATAGAAAGCCCAATGAGTCCGCAACCTAGGAAAGCATATATTGTTCCCCATTTCAGCGCCCTAGCCCCTAGTTGCGCACCGGTTTCTCGCATTTCCAAACTTCCGGCAAGCCCTTTATTGAAATGTTCTGGATCTTGTTTCTTAACAGTGGCAACGGCCATCCCAAAGCCGATAACCGCTGAGAGTCCTGTGACCGATGCGAGGAATATTCCCGCTGCAAGCAAAGAGATTGAAGTGAGGTTATATGTTGAGAAAATGCATGGTTAAATGAAATTAGAAGAAATTCCAACCTTTAATCTTAAAACTACGGTCCTCATCTTTTTGAGAATCCTCGTTGTCCATTAACTTGGATGAATTTTCTGTATTTTAAGCAATGGATGAATTTACTTTGAATCAAATAACGTGTCCCGAATCACGATGTTTCACTAGACACGCCCACACAGCTGATCCAGCCATCAAAGCGCGGAAGATGATAAAATGTGAAATTCTTCCATTCGGTTCTGCAAGAAACGTGCGCTCGCTTTGACAGGGTCATAAATGGCAGGGTCTCATTAGCAAAAGCTAGACCAATAATAAATTATCAATTCTCAGTAAAATGGCTCTCACAAAATAGTAGACCATAATGTGATCTATTGTTATGTGATAACATCTGTGGAAACAGCTTGAATTGGCATGCTTGCTGTTTTATTTTTTTTTGGCTGCCGACCTATGCAGATTTTTTTTTCGTGTGGGATCAAGTGCGTGTAATTTGGTTATAAACTAAAGGTATGTACAAAATCTTCCCCCCTAAAGTTTTTACACGAACTAAACTCCAAATTCAATGAGGTCAGGTAGTATCAAAAATATTTTGCAGTTTTGCACTGTTGTTCTAAGTAAATGCATGTTAAATATTTAATTCACAATTATATTCAATATCAACGGAGCTTGTTTTCTGAGTTTTTTATTTGTTTGGACTGTTTTTATTTATTTTGTATGTTATAAATTTGGGGAGTGTTTTTAATCATCTTTCTCGTGCCGACAACAACACAATATCTCCAGTGACATCGAGAAAACATGCCAGGCAGATGACGTCATTTGTCAAACATGTCCACAACCATACAACCCCAGTTTCCGACTGTTCATGTCTGGTTTAAGTCCGTAATTAGCAGACATGATCAAAGCGGCTTCGTTTGCAGGTGGTGTCACTGATGAACAATATTCAATCAAACTTGTGAGACCAAAATTTACGAACCCAGTCGGGCTCAAATCGCGTCGCATAGGCCATGTGATTTCGTGCAAGACCGACATACAATGCTTAGTCAGGATTACTGCTGGCAGTCGAAAGCTTGTACATTGAAGTAGGAAAAATAAAATATGAAAAATTAAGATTTCTCAAAATATATAAGCTTAATTTCCCGAATATGGATATATATGACATGATAAACGTATTCTCTAACTTTTACAGTGGTATTTAGCTTCATAGGTGTATTAAAAGTAATTCAAATACACAAAATTACTAATTTCTTAACGGCCGAATGGTAAAAGTTAAGGACGCAAGAATGAAATTCGTGAAATTCTCTTAAAATATTCCATCAACCGACGGTATCACGTTGGTTTTGGAGTCTTACAACCAAACTACTCTTATTATGATCACCAATACATACATAAAGAGAGGTAGTGGTTTTTTATTAAAACAAATAGGGTAAAAGAACGGTTCTGGATTTCGTGCCCGTATCTGGATGGGTTTTCTTCTCGTCGCGTAGCGAACTGAGACGACCCGCTACAGTTTTTAATTTTGCGCTAATCGTTTGCTTAGTCAATAAGCGTTGGTTCTAAATATTGCTACCAAGTGCCGCTATCTCCTGCGAAGAAAAAATCGCAGAAATGTAAATCAACTGGTCAGATGATGTCTTTCTATGGCTGCGAAGATTTAGCAGATTGCAGCTTATGATAAAACAGTTAATATCTCAGGTAATTATGAACGCAATGTTATATTTCTTTTGGCAATAGATTTATGAAAATCACCACAACATTAGAAATGCAATCACATATTTTTGGGAAGTTGTTATATTAAACGCAGAAGGCTGGAAAAATGTTCATTTTGCAACATTTTTTTGTGCGATTGAGGTTAATGTTGAGGTGTGTAGGATGACATGTGCTGATTTTGGTTTGTTTTCGTTATAGTAATGCCCCGTAAATCCTCCAAGGAAGCACTCCAAATGGCGGTAATGGGCATTCTGTACTATTTTTTAATATTGTATCATTTCATTGTTATTCAAATTCAAAACCATCCAGAAATGGCACAACATTTTTGCACTTAGCATGTTCATATCTTTTTCAATTTCGATTTTATTTTGTTCCGGTCTTCAAAAATGGGTTTCTTATGTCTGGGGCAACAACACCAAATTTTTCAGTTTTTTAATATTGACACATCCAAAACCGGGCAGGCCTGCCCGGTTGTGGATAATTTTCCAGTTTATTGATTTAATCATTAAAAGTACAATTTTTCCTGAATCTGTGTTTTAAATTTTTTTAATTCACCTTTGATCTTTGCTCATCTCAAAAAAAATATAAAATAGGGCGCAACATTGCTGAAAACATTCCCAAAAAATAAAATAAAAAACCCCATCCAGAATCGTTCTTTTACCCTATATATATTGAAATTTTTCTGTTACTGTAATTTCTGTTACTTTCTTTTACTGTTAATTTCTGTTTGAGAACTTCTGTTCTCAAACTAGAGTCCAGGTAACAAAACTCTAACCATTGAGTAAGAAGTCTAGTCAGAGTCGTAGCCCTTAGGGGAAGCTGGTCGCTCGGAATAAACGGTGAACGCTAGGATCGCTGGAATCGCTGTGGTGAAAATCGAGCCGAGATGCGGCGCCGAGTTTGAACCGCTTGTACGTGCAGCACGAAAACACCGTGGCGAGCCGCGAGACGTTGCTGTAAGTGAATCGCCGTTCTTTTCGCTCGCTTCGGAATTGCGTGTAAGCGTACAACGCAATGCTGACCATTCCCTTGGATCGGAGATTTAATAAAATAGTTTATGGAAATGTAATTGATCACGTACTGAAACGTAAATCTATTGCAGATTAATAGTAATTGCATAGGCGCAATGGATTTTGCTAACATTTTTTTTTTGCATGTCTGATAGGTTTTTTATTTGAAACTCATCCAAGCAGCTACTGTAATTTCTTTGCGTGGACACGCAAATAGAATGCTACGTGCTATGGATTGATTATTGTTTTATAGACTGGTGAAAGATGGGGGGAAGAGAATTACACCAACTACGGAAAAACTAGTCACTCGGGCTGAACGTCACTACTCAATAAAAAAATTATTGAAAGGTAGATAACCCCCCGCTTAAATAATATTTATTTAACTCTAGGGTTTTCATATATGATATAAAATATTTTGTTGACATAATTAGCTAACCATATACGGATATTGGAAGCATGAATCATCATCATGTGAGGTGACGTACTCCTTTGTGAAAATTTTCCCGTTGCGGTCACTGAGCAGGTATACTCGGGAGGGTAGTTGTTTCGAAGCCAGCAAACCTTGCTTCTGTCCGGCTGGCTCGTGGACGGACAGAAGCAATTGCAAGGGACATTCCTTCGCTGCCGAGATTTCATTTTTCGACCTATCTGCCGGTGATCTGAGTCTTGACGGCCAGCTGGCTGGCTGAACTCAGAACAAATATTTTCACTTTCATGTCTGACGAATCGAAGATTGTTTCGAACAGATCAATTAGACGTTTGTAAGGCTTGATAATATATAAATGATGTAAATGATACCAAGCTAACCAAACGAGCAAAACGACCTGTGTGTTGGGGTCGTTGCATTGCGATTTGCCAAAATCAACGATTTCAGAAAAATTATTGCGATCGCAAATCGCGATCGTCTTCAAAACCTGCAATTTTCAACATAGAACTTCATTTAAAAAACGATTGTAACGTAGTACGTTCGATTAGCTATCCAAGTACCTATATAAATAATCATCACAAAACTCAAAAACTTCTCATTGTTTCAATTTTGTATCTACTTATCTTTTCTTGGAAACAGACGCATGAAAGAGATTAGTCTGGTTACTCGAGAATGTTGGCGGTGGAGGGGTGGGGGGGGGGGGGGGGTTGAATAAGATAAAGCCGTGAGATGAGATCGGTCTATGAAAACTGTGTTTAGCTGGTTTGGCTGTGTACGAAAGTACGCAGAGCAAGTTGCCAATCTGGGCCCAAAAATCATGACACTTACCACGACGGCTCTATCGTTAGAGGAAGCAAATGATGGTAAGCGAGAGAGTGTGGACGAAAGATTTACCTATGCTTCAATTAAGATTTCTTTTCGATGTCTCATTCGGTGTGGCGTAAAAGGCAATCTAAAAATAACCCTAACTTTTTCATTTTCCCATCATCGTTTTAGCAGATGGGGTTAAAATTACGAAAAAAGGGCTATTTTGCGGCATAAATTAACATTTCGTCAGCACATTTCTCGTTTACTATCATTTGCTATCTTCGACGGTATAGCCAGGATACGTTGTCACATATGCGTCTGAAAACAGCTTCCACACTATTTTTCGTTTTGTTCAAACACCATTGGACCAACTTCCAAATTAGATGCATCAGAACCGAACTGCAAGTGCAAATCAATTTTTTGAATATCTGCATCACGTCTTCATTTTTGTTGTTGCTACTTATTGCTATCCATCTACGAAACTTGTCCAAACGATTGTCAAAAATCAATCGATTTATTAAATTCATTATCAATGAAATACGAAATGTTTTAAAATTTGTAAATCGCATGTGTTTTTTTATGACATCAGCCGTAAATTTATTTCAACCTTTCGCAATCGGGGAATTCGGGGGTAATTTCGACAAAGAGCTATCCCAAAAGTTAAGAGGTGGTTGTGCTTGACAATGCAATGACAATGACAAATGCATGTCCTGTCAGTATCAACACTTTTCCTTGCGTATTGTCACACCGGATTGGATTTATTCTTTTACTGCTTTTCGCGCTTTCTGTTCTCGCGATAAATGTTCCCCTGCATTCAACTTGCATGGTGTAACGTGTAACGACGTATCGATAATAATTACAAGCAATTCACTACCATGTGTCTCGGAATCACCTAGTTCAGGCATTCGGCTCGAAGCAACAACCCACTAATATTTCTTATAGTATTTGTCACAAGAATATCATGACTATGCCGATTTGAAAACACGGTGAAAAACTGCATTTTCATTGGGTGGGGTGGAAAATCACTCTAGACGATTGATGAAAATGGTGTTCAATTTGAAAAAATGACACCGATTGTAAAACGCCGATGTAATTAATGGTAGCACTCACACATACTGATTGATTTGTCGTAGCTAATGTAGACCAAATTTGAAATTTTGGGTCCAAAAATTTTGCGACAGACAAAAAATTCGTGACGCCTGGTTGCTCTATCGTTAATGTTAGCACATGATAGTTAGCGAGAGAGTTTTAGACGAAAGATACTATACCTATGCTTCAACAAAGATTTCTTTTCGATATCTCATTTGGTTTGGCGCACAAGGCATTCTGAAAATAGCATAAAATGTGCATTTTCAAACCCTTATATTATTAGCAGTTGGGATGAAAATTTTGAAAAAAGAACTATGTTGAAGCATAGACTTACATTTTTTCTACAACTTTGTTCCGTACTTTCATGCACTATCTCCAACGGTATCTTCACAAAACGTCGCGAATTATGGGTCTCAAATCTGTATGTATAGACATTGGTCTTTGCGTGTTAATTGATGACCTGCCAAAAGACTTATAATAAATATATGTTTTGTATATTTTTGGTGTAAATAATATGTAATCGATTATTATATAATTAGTCCTACAAAGTAGTTAAATTTAAATTTAAAATTTGAAGTTTCATAAAGAAAATCGCAATGCAACGACCCCAACACACAGGTCGTTTTGCTCGTTTGGTTAGCTTGGTATCATTTACATCATTTACATATTATCAAGCCTTACAAACGTCTAATTGATCTGTTCGAACAATCTTCGATTCGTCAGACATGAAAGTGAAAATATTTGTTCTGAGTTCAGCCAGCCAGCTGGCCGTCAAGACTCAGATCACCGGCAGATAGGTCGAAAAATGAAATCTCGGCAGCGAAGGAATGTCCCTTGCAATTGCTTCTGTCCGTCCACGAGCCAGCCGGACAGAAGCAAGGTTTGCTGGCTTCGAAACAACTACCCTCCCGAGTATACCTGCTCAGTGACCGCAACGGGAAAATTTTCACAAAGGAGTACGTCACCTCACATGATGATGATTCATGCTTCCAATATCCGTATATGGTTAGCTAATTATGTCAACAAAATATTTTATATCATATATGAAAACCCTAGAGTTAAATAAATATTATTTAAGCGGGGGGTTATCTACCTTTCAATAATTTTTTTATTGAGTAGTGACGTTCAGCCCGAGTGACTAGTTTTTCCGTAGTTGGTGTAATTCTCTTCCCCACATCTTTCACCAGTCTATAAAACAATAATCAATCCATAGCACGTAGCATTCTATTTGCGTGTCCACGCAAAGAAATTACAGTAGCTGCTTGGATGAGTTTCAAATAAAAAACCTATCAGACATGCAAAAAAAAAAATGTTAGCAAAATCCATTGCGCCTATGCAATTACTATTAATCTGCAATAGATTTACATTTCAGTACGTGATCAATTACATTTCCATAAACCATTTTATTAAATCTCCGATCCAAGGGAACATTAATGGTCAGCATTGCGTTGTACGTATACACGCAATTCCGAAGCGAGCGAAAAGAACGGCGATTCACTTACAGCAACGTCTCGCGGCTCGCCACGGTGTTTTCGTGCTGCACGTACAAGCGGTTCAAACTCGGCGCCGCATCTCGGCTCGATTTTCACCACAGCGATTCCAGCGATCCTAGCGTTCACCGTTTATTCCGAGCGACCAGCTTCCCCTAAGGGCTACGACTCTGACTAGACTTCTTACTCAATGCTCTAACTCTAAGCAAACTGAAAATCATGTTGAAAACACAAGATAATTATTCTTAGAGGCAAATTTTTTCAATCGAAAATTTAGCTCCAGTCTGGGAGATTGTTGATAGCAAGGATGGGATTGTGTTAATTGCATAGCATGCATCATCTAGATAGTAAGTTTTCACCGGTTTTCTTTTCATAATTTACTAGTGGTAACGTCCAATTTTGCTGTATGATGAACTTTATGATTATTTATTTTTTTGTTATTGATTCCAATATTCAATTTCACATGTTGTTACTCTATCAGTGAGGTGCAAAAAGTGATTGGTAACAAATTTTTTAACATTCGCCCTCCAAAAGACCTATTCCACTCAGAGAAAAATGATGTCAGATATCCACTGGACATACTACCAGTTTGGAAAACAATATTAATTAGCTCTGCTAAATAACAAAAGGAAGATAGAGAAATCACAACCCAAACCCCTGGCTATAGCGAGTGGGAATTATGATGTCATTTTGCTAGAATTTTGACTAAATGGAATAGGTGTATTCTTGACCAGAACTCAATCAGGTGAAGATTTGTGGTTTAACTCAGGGACCTATCGACACACATTCTCGATTCAATGTATTTTGTATTTTGTATTTTGTATTTTTATTTTCGTCTTACAATTGTACATGGTATGGTACGTGGTAAGGGACTATTTTAGGGTACTGACTAAAAATAATCTTTTATCATCTCTTTCCAACGAGACATTGTAAAAGTTGTTATCATCGAATTCATTAAAAAAAAGTTTGAATCAGATCCAAACTTGCAGCAGACGAAACTATTGTTTCTTAATATCAGAATCACTATTTTCTTATTTTTAACCAACAGTGTTCACCAAGATAAGGTACGGTATCAATGTTATCAACGTTATTAATTGACTAAAACGGCCACTATCTCTGGTCAGTTTGGTAACATTGTATGAAAACCCAACTCTTGGCATTGTCTCAATCGCAACTTTGGCCCCACAATGAATCGAAATGAAGTGCACTCGAGATAAGAGTCGTTGGGCCAGACGTATATAAAGTTTTTCTCGCGGCTAGCTGTAGACACAGACGATCATCATGTTCCGTCATCTGCTTGTCTGCGCACTGCTGGTGGTTGCCTCGCAAGGTAAGCCCTTCTTCGACGTAGATTCGCTGCCGAGGATTGACTTTCTCGGTTCTGGCTTTATTCACGGGGCACTAGATCTTCCAATAAACCAAGATGTCATTTTGTGGGAAAGCTTTATGTGAACAATCTTTTTTTAATGATTTTTGTCTCATGAAATATCTATTTAAAATGTCTATTTTTACACTCAATGCCTGCAAGAATCTCTTGATTTTAAATTTTAAATCTTAAAAGATAATTAAATATACATGCTACAGAAACCTGCGGTCACTATTTCTATTACGTAGGAAATAAAAATAAACCATGCTTAGTAATTCCGTACTTATGCATTTGTAAATTTCATTGTCCATTTGAATTTGATTGGCTTTTCAGTGGGTTACCAACATACCAATCAAAACACTCGTTACACATATCGAAATTTTACTAAATAAACAGCAAGACGTTGGCCTAGCAATTGATAGTTGTTCTTGATGAAGCAGGCAGCGCAGCTTAGGAAAACAGCCGGGAAGTTGTTCAACATTCTTTATCCCAGTAAAATAGTTTCTTATAACGGATTGTACGATGCCGATTGTATCCAGTAGAATTGGCTTTAGAATATTTTGTGAGATTTTAGAATGGTCGGTACGATGTTTCCCTGAGAATGATTCTGGTTGTTTACGGTAAATTCAGTCATAAAATACTCTCTAAGAGCGACTGGAATTTCGTTTCTGCTGGTACTGTGAGCTGTTTCCGATAGGCGATACTGCTGACTTAAAAAAGTTTATTAGAACAGTAAGTACATTGTTACGATGGGAATCGATGGTTGCTTCCAGTAAAGTCAGTGTTCAAATAGTTTTTAAGCGTGATAGGTACGTTGTTTTCGCGGGTATTGACGGTTATTTCTTACAGGGTCGGCGCTGAAGAGGCCGAGGGTGGCTCTGGATGACTGGGACAGGATTGTCAACGGTGTCCCTGCGCAGCCAGGAGAGTTCCCGACGCAGGTGAGATATACCAAGATCGGGTGCCAAGCGGGAGAAGTTACGATGGAGAATTAACTGTGCTGTCACGAGAATTTTTATTTTCTAAAATTACCCAATATCAGTTCACTTTGAATTGGTCAAGTATGTTCAGAATTGATTGACGTAGGTACCAGAAAGATAATCAGACACTTCAAATATGTATCTTAACTAAGATTATTTATTTATTTGGGTTTTCTTGTGCAATCTTATCTTGCCTTCTAAATAAAAAATAATCTTTGTAAATTATCACTTGGTAACATCAATACTGTTATCTTAAGAATAACATCATTAAATGGCAATATAAAATCAAAATGTTTGATTTGATCCTTGATTTGATTTGATGTTTGATCCTTTGTTTTATTTTGAGGGGATGGGTTTTTACAGATTTATTTTTTTCCACAAATAAATTTCAGGAAACTCAACTGACTTGTCTTTGTATTTTTTGTGAGAGTTTAAATATTTTTCGCTTAAAATATAGCTCCTTCAGGCTGTGCTTATCAAAATTCTGTTTATCTATTAGAATTCTTATATTTGTTTAGTTTAAGTATTCTCAAAATCGATTGATGAAGCATCAAGACAATAAGATGCATCAGAGACAAATCAGAAACAAAAGTTGCTTTTGAGCTGCGCTCTGTACAGACATGCTGACATCCTTCGGCTGATTAAACCGACGTGCCGCTCACACATCGATCATCAAATGCTTCCCTACGCAGCTGTCGCTGCGATCGTTCGGCAGCCACAACTGCGGCGCTTCGATCCTCAACGAGAACTGGGTGCTGACAGCGGCGCACTGCGTTTCCGGAGCTTCCGTCAGCGGCACCAGCTTCCTGTCTGGGACCAACGACCTTCAGTCCGGCGAAGGAACCGTGCATCCAGCATCCGAGATCATTATCCACCAGTAAGCGTGACGAAACGTCCATTCTGTAGTATTGCATTTTTATTTCACTTTACAAACATTATTGTGCTTAGTAGAAGCATAGTAGAAGTGTACTCTAAGCTATAATAAGCTATATTTTAAAAGCTATAAGCTATACAATACTATTATAAGCTATAAGCTTAAGTGGGATCAAACTATACTGCAATTTTTGTTGCATACACAGTAGATATTTATTTTTATTTATAGAGACAAACTCTTCTCTCGAAAATATGGCATTATAATACCGGGACACAAACGCAGTTATTTCGATTGGATGGTAAATTTTTCAGTGTCTATTTTGTTTTTTTACACAAATTGTTACAATAGTAATTAACTAAGATACTTCGAGACCGATTTGTCTCAAAGCTTGTCAATTCTAGAGAATTTTGAATGTTTACTGAAAATAACGTTTTTTGTCTGACCAGAATCGTACTTACATTACAAAATTTGGTACAAGACATGCTTTTTCCCTTGTCTTGCAATAATAATTTTACTATAAAATAATAAAAATGAAGGTAGGGAAAAAGATTTCGCTTGTTTCGCTCACCTAACAAAATATGAAATATGTCTGGCCGAAAAGATTGTCCTGACGGGGAGACGCATCCTCTGACCATTCACCTCGCACCGAGACGCCTGTAGAAAAGTGCGTTATCTTAACCTTCCGTTGCTCGCTGCCGCTTCGCAGAGATTATGACAGCAACGACTCATGGATCAACGACATCGCCGTGGTTCGCGTGTCGGTGCCGTTTGTCCTGGACGGAGCCCTGCGTGCGCCGGTCAGCCTGCCCGCACAAGACCAGACCACCGCAGAACAGTCCACCGCCACCGTCATCGGATGGGGCCGACTATCGGTCAGTCAGTTTCCCAGAGATACCGCCTTTGCGAGCGTTGCGCTGTAGCTTTACCAGCGCTGGGTTGTTAATTGTTATTATTGCGGCGCGTTGCGTCGACGTTTGATTATGTCGAAACAACAAAAGCGTGTGTAAAGTTCATAACGCTTTGAGCTCTGGCTCCGACGCTTGCAAAGCCAAACAATGAACATACCTTCACACTTATTCAGGCGCTAGAATTTACATTACAATAGACAATGACGCCAGATACCCACATGGACATGCTACCAGTTTGTTAGAAAATATTAATAAGCTCTGCTAAATAACAAATGAAGATAGGGAAATCACAATCCAAATTGCAAGAAAGTGTTTAAAAAAATTACAGTATTCTATCATCATTGAAATATAATTCAATCGTTTTGGATCTTTGAGACTGATATTATGCATCCTATATCAATATCATAGAAATTTGAAAGCAACAAGGAAAGAGGATTGGAAAGATATGTGTCTTATGTGATCTGAGATATGTGTCTTACTAGTTAAAAACTTATACCCAGCATAAAGAAGATATTTCCGCATGTGATTTCTAGATAACTATGAGCATCGAATGGTTACAATTTAAAAGCTCTGGTGGCTAAGCTTATGTAAGAAACTATTATTTTTAATTTACTCCAAAATCTCTTTTGGGAGGGACTTAATTTCCTTCTCTAATTGGCTAAGTCGGGTAATCGCGATGGAAGCAAAGTGTACAGTTTGCTGAATGCATGCGGCATGCGACCGATGTGATTCACTTTACTCTACCGCTAATTTTTATCGGGTGTCAACAGCAAGGAGGTTCCCTGCCGAGGCTTCTGCAGAAGGTGGACATCATGATTTCCGACCAAAGCAACTGCCAGAGCGTTTACAATGGTATCGGCTATGACGTCTACCCTTCGCAGATCTGCGCCGATGTTCCTCAAGGTAACAATAAAGTCGATGTGACGCTTGGCCAGAAATGCAACACATCTTTGCTAATCATTGATGTGCTGTAAGATTTCAGAAAAACTATTTAATGCTGTAAGATGCTTTAGAAATGGTCTTGTGTCTTGCTTTATTATGGTTTCTTGCTCTATTATACAAAGGAGTGTACATCTATGCATTTTCAAGGAAAAAACTAGATTCATTTTGGATTAATGACGACCTTCCTTGGCTGTTAGAGCCGTGGGTCCACTTAGATAGTTGGCAAAATAAGCTTACATCTTTCATATTTCCTATTCTTAGCATTTTCGATTTGGATGACTGGGTTATGGCAGATTCGAAGCAATGTTGAAACCAACCGAAATACAATTCGATACACCCACCAAATTCAAAATTTGTTTCAATTTGGTAAAGTTAGACCCGTCTTGATAAACCAGGAAGCATTTTATGCTTTGTGCAAAAGGTTGGACATATTTTTAGTGAAAGCTTAGCATTTTTTTTTTTAAGACTCTGAAGACTTAGGTATTGTATTGTATTCTATTGTATTTGTTTATTATGCTTTTGACGAGTACAGAGTCTTCGTATGAGCCTAAAATCTAATTAAATATACTTTGGTTGATAGGTTTGAACACGGATCGTTTTGCCAGTCCGCGGCTGTGCACACTACACGAACAACCAACTGTGAAAAGTTTATTAGAGTTGTTGTACTCCATGGAGATAAAAGCATGACTATGAATGAATATATGTAAAAATATATATCTATATAGATATATATTTTTACATATTACTATTAAGTAATATATTAAATATGGTACTAGCAACAAGTATTTGCAAATCACAGTAATACGATCTTATCCCCGGAGTCAATCAGAGGCATGGCGCTCGTTGCTTGCGCTGGTATGTAACGGCGGACCGTTGCTTGGTTGCAGGCGGCGCTGGCTCGTGCAACGGAGACTCCGGCGGACCGCTGTTCGTCAACGGCATCGTCGTCGGTCTCGTGTCGTGGGCGCAAGGGTGCGCCACCCCCGGCTTCCCCACTGTCTACACCAGCGTCGCCTCTTACGTAACATGGATCGATCAAAACATCGCATAAATAACTTTGTTCAGTGATGATTTTAATAAAAGTATGTGGAATTTATTGAATTTGGTAAAGTCTATCTTGCAGGGTGATTTTGTAATCATTTTGTTAGGGAAGTCGCATGTCTTCTTAATGAAATGGTTAATTTGGTTCATTAAAAACACTGTCAAAAATGGAGATCTCATCGAGATACGCGTTCTCTAACAAAATTTTTACAAAATTGCCTCCCAGGATAGGGTCTTACGGGGTCTTACTCAAAAAATGGCGGCCAGTTACATTTCACAAATTCATACAACTAAATCTGCATGCATTTTACTTTCTTAAGACTTATATCTTTTCCTGATCGTAGCACATTAGTTTTTAACTGGTTTATTGAATGCTGTCCAAACTCAAACATTTCCCGACATTTTGCAAAGTTGTGCTGCCTGTTTATCAAGGGTATAAACTCGAGTACCAAATAGCAACAAATTGATACAAGAACCAACAATTACCCAATGTCCCTAAAAAAGAACCAAAAAACACATGGTATTCTGCATTGCATGGCGTTATCAAAAAATATTAAAAAACTCGAAAAGTGGCTAAATGCTTTATTTACTACTCGAATAACTTCCAGAAATTTACTAGAAGTATTTTTTTCACAGTTTCAACTAATGCAGTTCTACATAAAAATATATACGGTCATGTCTTTAAATTTATTTTGTATTATGTTATAACGCAGTGGACAGCGTTAGTCTTAAATTAAATAGAGTTAATTCAAATGAATGTGCCAAAATATGGTAACCTAAAGTTGGGATTCAAGAAAAGAGACTTCTCATGCACCACCACCAAAGACAGCTATCGTAAAAGCAATCGCAACTTTCACACCTCCATCTTTTGGATACTTTCTGCTCGGTTAGTGGTTAGTGGCTTTCATTCTTCCCACATACATTTCTGGCCTTATGAATCTTATAATTACATATCTATTTATCAATGTGAGAAATCTTATCTAAGTGAAATAAATCACGACCCACATTGTGTAGTCATTAGCAAATATCAATTAGTAGTTGATAATATTGATATCAATAATACTTATATTTTTAAACAACAGTAACAAAAACAAATATACAAAAGAGTGCACTGCCTCATGTTTTTGTTCATTGTGGAACATTGGCATATCGGTACTGAGCAAGCTATCAGACATAGAAAACTAGATTTGAAAGGTTTTTCGTCCACTTTCGGCCCTGGGATTGCACGTGATTTTTACTGCTTCTATTTCCTACATGTTTTCACTCCCCATTGCATTTGGTAAATTACTATTGCATGGGTCAGAACTCAGAAGCAACTGAGATATTTGCAAAGCTTGTCAGCCTGCTTAGAAATAGACCAATTAATGTGACTGATAATGCAAAAATTTGCTTACAATGTCACACGTTATACTTTAATTCATGCTACGTAAGTACGTACCAGGTGAAATGGGAGTTAAAAGATATCACATTGGTATCCGATGATACCGGATGCCGGCTCTAATTCATTCAGTTCACATGATATTTATTGGTATGGTGATGTTTATTGGTATCTTGGTATTGGTATTGGCTATTGGTTTTAAAAAAGAAACCAGTTCATTATCCTTTATCAATTCATAACTTTCTGTCATGATATTTTAGATAACATTCGTGAAAAGATCTAAGACAAAAATCGAAGAGCCTCACTAGATCATTAGAATCAAAGTACTAACAATGGTTATTAGCATGCGTCTAGCTGGTGTCTATGTCTTATCAACAGAAATCAGGGTCCAATCATCACCTGGCTAGCCGACATGTCACAATGTCAATGTCTTATATGAATCCACTCAACAGATCTAAAAATACATAGATTCTAGAATTGCATTTGAATCACAACTCTTATATAAACGGCATTAAAAAGAATGCTCATTTCAGTGACAAGAGGCAACCAAATCATGTTGCGTCTAATATACATCTCTGCGTTGCTAGTGTGTGGCTCTAGTGGTAGGATTTCACTTTGAGTACCTAGTACTTTTCTTAACATGATGTTCATGCAAATGAATCTTAAAGTTTTTGTTGTATTAAGTATATTTTGTTATTCTTGCAGTAGTTGCCAATATTTACAAAAATATTGTACTTCCATACCATACCATACCATACCATACTATACCATACCATACCATACCAGCTGATGATGATACATTTACATGATTTTACATTGGGTGAGTACCTACTATTTTATAACAAGCTGTTATGTTTCTTTAGGTTCGGCTGCTAAGAAGTTACCGCACGCTACCGGCATTTTAAACAGGAATATCAACGGAATACCTGCAGATGTTGGGGATTTTCCCAGCCAGGTAAGAAAATTATTTAAGTATATTATCCTACAAAATTGTTAAAAGCCCAATATACTCCACTTATCTAAGCATATTATAAGTGGAATGGCGAGTTTCAAACTTCCCAAACGTTTGGGTGAATAGTCTTTTAAAAAAAAGGGTATACACATAATACAATTACATGACAATTACATACTAATTGTTTTTAATCAGCTCAATATATAATGCTATTCATTCGTCCCCAAACATTACCATTTTAGAGCAATCTTGTTTGAATGAAAAACTTCCGCATTGCAGTTGTCGTTACGCTATAACGGCATCCACACTTGTGGCGCTGCCATAATCAACGCCGACTGGGTGCTGACAGCAGCACATTGCCTGACCGGTGCTTCTGGTCCTATCCTATTCGGAACCACCTTCCTGTCTGGAACGCTCGTTCTGAATGCTGCCAACGGAACCGTGCACCCGATTTCAGAGTACATCATTCACCCGTAAGATGAATGCCTTCGGGCCCTTTGCGTTATACTTGTTTTTCTTGGATGGACTCTAGGCCCTATAACTTTCTTAAGACACATGTCCTTTCCTAATCTTAGCACGTTAGCACGTTAGTTTGCAGAAAAACTATTTAAGTGACGTGAGTTGATCCGTGGCGTGAGATGCCTGATAAAGCAGGCAGCATAGCTTTGCAAAATGTGAGGAACGACTAAGTTTGAGAGCTTCATTTAATAACCCAGTTAAATCGTTTTCTGAAAACTCTAGGCAATTGATAGACAAGAAATCTCTTTTCCGATTCTGTGATTGAAAATTGCTTGACAGTTTTTTTTTAAATAGATGGCTTCCAAGTAAACTAACTTTTGTCAACTTATCATAGTACATACAAACTACATAGAATACATAGAAGTGATCTAACAACAAGATAGATAAACATCAATTCTTGTCTTTTTCAGTGATTATGTGAGTTATCATCAAGAGGAAAACGATATTGCCGTGGTTAAGGTGACAGTTCCGTTTGAAATGGACGGTGTTCATCGTAAGCCGATTGCGTTGCCCGATCGAGACTTTGTGATCAGCGAGTTTGCCTTCGGATCGCTATCAGGGTGGGGAGAAACCGAGGTAAAAGACTCGCAGTTTATTTTTATTGTTTTGAAAAGCTCTGCAGCGTAAAACCAGGCCATGAGCTTGCAATGTAATGACATAATGTTGTGGCTTCAATTTTTTTTCTTCTTGAATCTCAACAGGATATGGGAGCTCAGTCTAAAATTCTGCGTAAGGTCGACGTCACGATCTCCAACCAAACCAAGTGTCGTGCCGTTCTTCTAGGCATGCACAAAGAACTGTTTCCCAATCACCTATGTGCTGACGCGCCAGAAAGTACGTAATTGCAAAAAACAGCACAGGTTCACCCAGATTATAGTTGCCAGTAGACTTTCAAAGAAAAAAAATTTCAGCAAAACTGACCCGTGTTTATAACTGGTGTTATTTCAGGCAAAGCTACCGAACTGTTCTCGGCCATCGGCCAAAATTCTAAATGTCCTGTACAGGAGTGGTTACCTGGTGAAATTAACTTCCCTCGTCGATTTCTGATACCTAATAATGAATTTAGGGCCTTGCAAAAAAGATCCCGTGTTTACAGGAAGAAGATTAAAAATTGTCTAAAACCGTGGTTTTCGGCCTAGGTGCTTAGAAAAACTTCTCCCATAAGGAATAACACGGGGAACTTTTTCGACCCTTAGCACCTACGAGTACCTTTGGTCAGAAAAAATAAACAAAAATAGTGTCACACTCGTCCATCTTTTATCTGTGTATATTTTTTTGGTTTTTGTGATCGGAGTTTTCGTTTAGCCGCAGGACGCTGATAACCGAAGGCGTGTAATCGGCGTGCTGCATTTACTTGGCTCGAAGCGGCAGCCGCAGCGGAGGGAGAATAGTCGGACGGGAGGGGATAGAATCGTGGTGGATTCCAGTCACACATGCTTGAGCTTGTTTATCGCCGTTCGCGCTTGTAGCTCTGTCCATTCATCGTTCATCGCATTGGATTCGGAGCTGCAGTTTTGTTAATGTTAAATGATTTATTAAATTATTATGGCCGAAGCTAACGCTGGGCTTATGTTCGAACCTGAATATTCGGAGGAAGAATTGACTGCGATAGAAAAATTAAGCGATGTGTCAAATGAAGACGTACTAGATACAACTGACGTGCTTGGTTGGTGTAAATGCGATGAATGTGAGGTGATGCCAACTGAAACCGAAAGTGTTGGCTACGCAGACATAGTCAGGCTGCAGGTTGCAGCCTACAGGCCTGACACATAAACGTTATCCAAAAATGTCACAATCGTAGCTATTATTTTATATCATCACACATATGTCCACTTTTTAGCTAATCACCAACCAGGATAATAAGCCGTACGCGAGATCAGTGTCAAGTCATCAAAGAAGATATTGGGAACAATTGCTCGTTGTAACGCAATCCACGCTGTGTGTGTGTGTAGCATGCACTGTACACTGTGTTATACACCTATCGCTCGCACACATGCATTGACACTGGCCACTAGTCACAAATAATCTTAAACTACAATAACAAAATGCTACCCTGTGTGAAATTTTTGTTTACACATGTATTTCTTAACATCGCCTCGGCTACGACGAAAAAAATTACGCTTCTTGCTACTCCCGATAGCTTCGCCAGATTCATTATGGTATTCCAGCAATCTTGCAAAGTGAAATCAAATATCTAAATGGGCTAGTAGTAGTAGTATGACTAGCTGAGTAAGATATTTGGTGTTATGTATCGCCGGCCAATACGCTGTTTTTCCTTGTACTACCCATAGAGTAAGTAATATGGTACTACCTATACCAGAAAATTTATGCACACTAAAATTTCGTGACTTCTGACTTCTGATTCCTGACTTAAAAGTTCACGAGTTATAATCATAAAACTAACGAACCATTCATCCCACGTATTAATAATTCTATTTAGTGCACTAAAGGGTAGAGGCAAAGAAGGTAGAAGTGGTAGAAGGTTCCCGGCAAGCATGCACACAGCAGCGTTGTGCGTATGTCGCAGCGAACGAGGGGAAGCGAGAGCTTTGCAAGCCGCGCTGGTGCCGGGCTGACCTTGCGGGTCGCGAGGAGAGGTGGAGGAAAGTCACGTGCTAGAGAGAGAGGCTAAACCGAGCGACTGTACGAAGAGAAAATACAGCACACTGACAATTCTCGCCGCGCAAAATCACCGAAAACTTCGATATTTTTAAAAAAATCACCCTTTTCTGCCATTCTTAGTCCATGGGAGTGTCAAGACTCATGTTGTAGTTCAGAATCGATGGGAAAAAGTAATTTTAAGAGGTAAATTCCCCTTTAAGAACTATTCCTCCACATGGTTAAAAAGCTAAACACCAAATTTGATAGTTATCACCAATACAAAAATCTGACCAATGTTGAAATGTTTTCTAGCTGGACTGGGCCCTTGCTACGGTGATTACGGCGGGCCGCTGTACGTGGGCAACAAGGTTGCAGCGATTATGTCATGGGGAGACGCCTGTAAAGCCGTTGGAAATCCTTATACGATCTACACCAAAGTCGCTCCATTTGTTGACTGGATATACGACACCACCGGTGGGCCTCCTCCTCAGAAATCGGCAGGCACTTCACATCAACACTCTCATGTACTGCATTTGCTCACCACTAATATTGTATTTTTAGCCATCGCTGGTTATTTAATGTCGTCGGAAAATTAGATCATCTGTCCAGTTCTGTTGTCCGTTTCCTATTTATTATAAATGTCCATAACACTAATTTGCTCAAGCTAGATTCCAATTTTTTTATTAAATTGTTTGCGAACTAAATATGGTATTAGGCGGGGAAAATAATGAGGTCTTAGAACATGCCTGTCAGATAGATGACGTCACGTCGTGTCAAACATGTCCACAACCACACAACCTCAGTTTCCGACTGTTTATGTCTGGCTTAAGTCGGTATTTGGCAGACATGATCGAAACGGCTTCGTTTGCAGGTAGATATATAACTGATAAACAATATTCAATCAAAATTGTGATACCAAAATTTACGAACCCGGTCGGGCTCGAATCCCGTCGCCTAGGCCATGTGATTTCGTGCAAGACCGGCATAAAATGCTTAGTCGTGAACTGCTGGCAGTCGAAAGCAATCAAGATGTAGGAAAAATAAAATATGAAAATTTCCGATTTCTCCAAAAATATGAGCTGAAGTCCCCAGATGTTGGTCTATATGTAATGTTACACGTATTCTCTAGCTTATAGGGTGGTTTTTTGCTTCACAGGTATATTAAAAGTAATTAAAATAAACAAAATTTCTAATTTCTTAATGGCCGAATGGTAAAAGTTAAGGACGCAAGAATGAAAATCCGGAAAATCTCTTGAAATACTCGACCAATTGACGGTATCTCAACGTTTAAGTATTCTGTTATGACCACCAGTACATCATATTATAGTTGACTTGCATGAAATTAACATAATATAATTATTTTAAATTAATTATTTTTAGTTACAATTGTTATAACATATGCTTCCAGATGATTTGGCATTAGAATAGTTTCTAATTGTGATGGTACTTTGAAAAGACCGTGTGTAGCTTTGGATGCTGAGCATCGTGAACGGAGAGTATTTATTACGGAGTTTATTACTGAGTTTATTACAAAATAAATTGTGTAAACATGTACATACTGTAGCACGGGTCCCCACGTCCAAGGATGGCACCAATAATTACAGGTATTTATAGATTGAATATCACACGTTTATTACTCGTCAGCCTCGAGTCTTCCATCAGTCCACTCTCACTCTCGAACCCAGGACTACAGTCCTGCCAATCCCCTCAACCTCGCAGGGTTGCCAACCTATGTTACACTGCACCCCCTCTTCGAGATGGCTCGTCCCGAGCCATTAAAACACAAGAACATAAAAACAATTTAAGTTAAATAATATTCTTTCAATCGTTGCGGAGGACGACGAGCCCGTTGGGGGTAGCGGGTCTCTGGCTCCGCAACACCCTCTTCCCCCATGTCTGGCGCCACTTCCTCTCCCGCGTCCTCTGCCATGTCCGGTGCCACTTCCTCTATCGCGCCCTCGGCCACATCTTCTAGACTCTCCAAGTCGTCTTCAGCCCCGCTGAATTGGGAGTCAAAATGTTCAACAGTCCTCGCATCTGAGTCCCTAGCCCGGACGGGATTGGTTACATTATGGTCGTCTAAATACTCTGTGGTGCTTTTGGCTACGTATGGCTTCATGCGGTTGAAGTGTACCACTATCCTGCGACGCGGGGCAGCTTCAAGTGCAATGCGATACGTCACGTCGCTGATACGCGCTTTAATTTTGTAGGGACCGCGCCACGGGTGTTGAAGTTTCTTCGCTAGCCCAGTTTTAATTGCTGGCTCGTATAGCCACACACGATCCCCTACTTGATACGGTGCCCCATTACAGCGCCGGTCGTAAACATCCTTCTGAAGTTTTTGTTTCAACCCCTGCTTCTGTCGAACGATCTTGTAAGCAGTGTCCAAGGCTTCACGCAGTTCTCGCGCCCATTCTGTGTTCTCTGCTTCATGAGGTTCTGGCCGTCCAAAGACTGCGTCGATAGGGAGACGCACTTCTCTACCGAACATCAGGAAGTGTGGCGTAAAACGCGTCGTTTCTTGCACGCTCGATCGATAGGCTAGCATGACGTAGCACAGGTTCTTGTCCCAGTCCGTGTGGTGGTCGTTGACGTACTGGCTGAGCATCGCCCCCAGCGTCCGATTGAACCTCTCGACCAACCCATCCGATTGGGGGTGGTAGGGGGTGGTTCGCGTCTTCTTGATCGACAACATGGAGCACATCTCTGCAAACAATTTGGACTCGAACTGTCTGCCTTGGTCAGTGTGTATCTCCGTAGGAACCCCAAAACGGCAGATAAACTCCTCGACAATTTTCGCGGCCACTGTACCAGCCTCCATATTAGGAAGTGCGAACGCCTCAGTCCACTTCGTGAAGTAGTCTGCTATCACAACAATGTATTTATTTCCCTTCTCCGTTCTTGGCAACGGACCCAGAAGATCAATAGCTATTCGCTGAAGCGGGTAACCGGAAGCTCGAACAACCATCGGTGCCCGTGGTTTCGCCGCTGGTGGTTTCCTTGCGGAACACCCCGCGCACTGCCGACACCACAATTCGACGTCAGTCTGCCAGCCCGGCCAGTAAAAACGCTCACGGATTTTCTCCGACGTTTTGAACATTCCTAGGTGACCACCGGTAACGGAGTCATGGAGTGCTTTCATTATCTCTTCTCGGAATGTTCTTGGAGTCACAAGTTGGTACTTGACCACGCGTCCTTCTTCCGTCCACCGACGATAAAGTACGCCACTCGTACTATGGATCAACCGATCCCATTGGGCCCACAAGCTATGCACCACAGTCCCGTGGCCAGATACCATTTGCTGTGATGGTCGCGGGCCTTCTCGAAGCCATTTCTTGATGACCGAGATGTCGGCATCTTCTTCTTGGCTTCGTTGAACTTCTCCAACAGTCCAGGCGGGATTCCATTTATTCACTGTCTCTTCGGGCGTGATGTTGGAAACTGGTAACGTGGTCTGCTCCTCCGCCTCCTGCCCACACTGCCGGCATAAACGAGACAATCCGTCTGCGTTGGCGTGGCTTTTCCCAGGGCGATGTTGGATTGTGAATTCAAACTCAGCCAGCCGCTCTAACCAGCGGGCCACTTGTCCCTCCGGATTCTTAAAACTACGTAGCCACCGAAGCGAGTTGTGATCCGTCCTTATCAAGAAGGGCCGACCCAGGAGATAATGTCGGAAATATTTGGTTCCATACACAACGGCTAACAATTCGCGACGGGTCACACAGTATTGCCGTTCTCGTTTGGTAAGGCCACAACTGGCATAGGCGATAACCCTCTCCTGTCCATCTTGAAGTTGGCTGAGTACGACACCCAGCCCCGTATCGCTCGCGTCTGTGTCCAACACAAAGTCTCCGTCGTGGCGAACCGCACTGAGAACTGGCGTTGTGCTTAGTTTTTGACGTAACTGGTTAAACGCATCGTTACACGCATCACTCCACGCGAATTTTAATCCTTTCTGGGTAAGTCTATGCAACGGAGCCGCGATATCAGCGAACCCCTTAACAAAACGGCGGTAGTACGACGCAAACCCTACGAAAGTGCGCAGTTGTTCCACATTCATCGGTGTTGGCCAATTACGAACTGCCCCTACCTTGTCGGGATCCGTAGCGACGCCAGCCTCCGATATACGATGGCCCAAGAACGAAACTTCGCTCTTTAGAAACTGGCACTTCGAAGGCTGGAGTTTAAGGTGTGCTTCACGTAACCTCGTGAATATCTCACGCAACCGGGCCATATGATCTTGAACTGTTGCGCTCCAAACGATCACATCATCTAAGTACACCGCGCAAGTTTCCCATTGTAGTCCCGCGAGAACGCGGTCCATCAGGCGCTGGTACGTTCCCGGTCCGTTGCAACAACCGAACGGCAGTACATTAAATTCCCATAGCCCATTTCCAGTGGAGAAAGCTGTCTTCTGTCTATCTTCTGGAGCAATCTCTACCTGCCAGTAGCCGCTCGCTAGGTCCAGAGTCGAAAAATATCTTGCACCGGCGACGGTCTCCAGGATCGTGTCTATCCGCGGTAGTGGATATGCGTCTTTCACTGTTACGTCATTTAGACGTCTAAAATCCACACAAAACCGTAGACTCCCGTCCTTCTTCATCGCCAACACCACTGGACTGGACCACGGTGATTCTGAGGGTACGATGATCCTATTCTTCTGCATGCTCTTGATCATTTCCCCAACCTGTTCTCGGCGATGAATTGGCACTCTCCTTGGTGGTTGGCGGATTGGTACAGCGTCACGAGTTATGATTTTGTGATAAACCAGGTTAGTTCGTCCAATGTCATCTGGTCCCCGCGAGAAAACGTCACTGAACTCATCCAGTAATGGACTGAGCAGACTACGATCCCCTGGCGCCATGGTTCGTAGGTCGAACAGATTTGAACCTACACTGCACTTGGTTGTCGCTGATACTTCAACAGGTTGATTTGCCTGTTCCTTTACCACACATGGTTCGAATGTTCCGAGAATTGTCCCCTTGTAAAGAGTAATTGTTTTGTTCCCTGGATTCATGAGTCGTACAGGGATACTATGTGAGGCATATGCAACACTGCGGGCGGCGATTACATCATGCCGCTGTGCCAAATTTACACTTGGTTCTAACAACCCAATGGCCCCCTTAATTGGCGGCTCTTTGCACACTCCTCGGATGATCACTTCCGATTCCGCAGGTACCATCGTATTCTTGTCCAGTGTCACTGCCGAAACCACCGGGGAACTTACACACGCAATGGGGACCTCCAAACCACCTGGCAACCGAATTGTTTCCCTAGACATCACGACGTCTAGTTTATTTTTCCTTAGGAAATCCGCCCCCAGTAAACACGCCTGGGAGAGTTTGCGCACTATTAACATAGGGTGTATGTATATCTGTCCTGCTATTTTTACGCTTACTTCACAACGTCCTCGGAAGTCTATGGCGTCGCCACTTGCATTTACCACTCGAGGAATTTGCCCCACCTCTTGCAGTTGTTGGTCCTGCAGTTTGGTCCGTAACCACAAATCTTCTCGGATGATGGAGAACGCTGCGCC
This sequence comes from Nemurella pictetii, assembly GCA_921293315.2. Taxonomy (NCBI): domain Eukaryota; kingdom Metazoa; phylum Arthropoda; class Insecta; order Plecoptera; family Nemouridae; genus Nemurella; species Nemurella pictetii. The sequence goes on along the minus strand of OV121123.1, from coordinate 7,940,732 downwards.
CGTGTCGACGAGAATTAGCATTTCATTGTTTCCGATCTGCCCCATTATAAACACAGCCGATTCTATGTCCACGCAGGATACGTCACTATGCATAGTTTTCTTATTTGCGGCTGGCGACTCTACTCCGGCGCCAGCCCCCGCCAGTTTCCCGTATTCTGCCGCCCTGACTGTCCAGTTCCAGCGACACTGTTCGGACACTGCGCCTTGAAGTGGCCCGGTTTTCCACAGCCGTAGCAAACGCGTTGACGCCGATCACGTTGATAACCCGTCGCACTCGCGCTCCCCCGCAGTTCCTGCAGCGCCTCGGTCATCTTCTGCATGGCAGTCACATTGGCTCGCAACAGTTCAGCCATCCGGTCGTTACTGGTCGTGTTCCCGACTACCGCACACACTGGTTCCTCGCTTCGAGCACTCGGTTGAATGCACGAGCATTGTTTCTTGACCGCAAGACCTTCACGCATGTTCATGCCTTCAATCTCGTAGGCGACGCCGACGGCTTCTTGCAAGTTCTTCGGCCTCGATTGACGGCAAGCGAGCCGGATCGCCGGGTCAAGGCATGCCAAAAATCTGGCTTTTGTCAAATCATCCTGCGCCTCGAGAGGCAGTCCGGGGTATGCACGCTGTACAAGTAGTTCGAGGTTCGTCGCTAGGGCCGACAACTCCTCGCCCTGGTTACGCGCACGAGTTTCGAATTGTATTTTGTAAACCTCGCTCTTCTCCTTGGGCTGAAACTTCGTCTCTAGCGCCGCAATCGCCTGAATGTAATTGTCTTGCACTGCACTGGCTAGAGCACGAAATGCCTTCAAAGCGTTCCCTGTCAGACATAGGCCTAGATATAAGCATTTCTCATCCTCGTCCCACTTGTTTACTTTCGCCGCACGCTCAAACTGGAACTTAAATTCGTCGAATTCTCCGTCCCCCGTGAAACGTTCGGGCAGCACTCTGCGAGCCATTTCCCTCGCGAACCCCACAACAAGTTATCACGATATCTTCACTTCACACGCAACTTTGTTTCTTCAAGTGCCCGACCGGTCAGCCAATAACCTCGATAAAAATACGTTCATCCACACGTGTCCCGCGATCTATTTTACACTGTCTTAATCCCACCGCTGCCACCAATGTAGCACGGGTCCCCACGTCCAAGGATGGCACCAATAATTACAGGTATTTATAGATTGAATATCACACGTTTATTACTCGTCAGCCTCGAGTCTTCCATCAGTCCACTCTCACTCTCGAACCCAGGACTACAGTCCTGCCAATCCCCTCAACCTCGCAGGGTTGCCAACCTATGTTACAATACATAGTATACCTATAGTATTTAACTTAATCTTTTACATGCATTTATAATTTTCTATGTAGTCTTTTACTGCATAATAACCATTTTTATTATTAGGAATTCCTTTCACTTCATTCCAAATTTTGCTTTCTCCTGTAGAGTGCAGTTTGGTGAGAAGAAGAAGGGAATAACCAATAATGGCAATGTATTTTTGATTTAGAGACGCAAAGAAAGCTCTGTTATCTTTGATGGGTCAAGTTTTTCTCAAAATTGATTGATATTGGCACCATCATGACTATTATCAGACACTTCAGAAACTTATCTAATATTTAGTTTTTTAACAAACATATCTTGCCCATATTAACAAAAGGTATAATATTCTAATTTCGATATCACTGGTGCTTTGCGAACACTTATTAAAATCGTGTTGGGGATGTGTGTTATGTGAATTATGGGAATAAAAAAATTGTTTGAGTCTAATTGGTAGAAGAAAAAAAAAAATTAATGTTAAAATAAATCCCTATACTAATATTATCCCTGTGGTTCAGTGTGTTTTCATCACTTTCAGACATGTCTATGCACGCCTAAAGTTCTCAGCCTATTTTTATGAAATTTTGGAAACGCACTCGATACACCGTAAATGGGTGCAACGAGGGGGTCTCGCTGCGGTTTGACCAAAATGGGCCCTTTTTTGGGGGGGTTCACCTACCAAATTTGGACTTGGAGGATTGAAAATTTATACCCGTGTAGCAGCGACTATTTTCAATTCAAATTGAAATTTTCAAATCAGCCAGCCCAAAATTGGGCCCTTTTGAGGGGGTCATTTAGCAGAAACAAAAACTTGCGATTACACTTGGCAGTTATTTTCCTAACTTTATGAAATTCTGGAAACGCACTCGATCACACATTATACAACTCACTGTTGAGGTTTCGCTTTGGTCTGGCCAAAATGGGCCCTTTTTTGGGGGGGTTCACCGGTAAAATTTGGACACATAGAATTGAAAATTTGTACCCGTGTAAAAGTGTTCATTTTTAATTCAAACCTATAATTTTACATCCGCCAGCCCAAAATTGAGCCCTTTTTGGGGGGGGGAGGGAATCTTTTCACAAAAACAAATACATGCGACTCTCCTACTTTCTGCAAAAAACACATGGCCCCACCAAGTGCATATAAATCATCGTGGAGAGAGGGGGCTCGCTACAGCCAGCCGCATTTCGGGGAAGTCTCGTGATTGCGCAACTGATCATACACATCGAGTATAACATACAGACGATATTGTGATTTTTTTTCGTAATGCGTCGGTATCGGGGACAAAGTCGCGAAAGTTCGCGAACATTGGTCAACTTCACGCGTTAAAACACCAATTTTGCGTTGCTTCGCGAAAATAACTATGTAAATTTTGAATCAGCAGCAAACACACAGCAAACACAGTAAACAGATGATAAAAAAATCCTTCAATATCAAAATTTTGCATTTGTCGCGATCACTATACACAATCCCTCAATAATCGATAGTGGAAGTCTGGGCGGACATTTTGCCAGGGGACACTTTGCCAGGCTACCCTTCAAGGTAATACGCTTCGAGGTGGGTACCTGGTCAAAAGTTAGGGTATAATGAAACATAGAACACAATTGGGTTGGGATGTTGGGTAGGGTCAGGAAAGGTTGGATTAGTGGCTGGGTGGGGGGGGGGGGGGGCATATGGTAAAATTACTATCATCTCGAAATTGTTTCCCCTGTAATGTATTGATTTGACTGCTAGACGAGCCCAACGGACACCGGCCCAAAATTGGCCCTTTTCCTTAAATTTTGACTTCCGAGACGTTAATTTTCTATACAATTCATTTTTTTTTGTCAGCCGACCCACAATTTGTTACGACAAGCCCTGTGCTATGTATATCTCTGTCAATATGTGCCCTGCCTTCACTTCACAAACAGATTATTATCATTCCTTCCCAAGCCATCTACAAATCAAACTCTGTGTACTAATGACCACGAAACTTTACAAGAATCTGCATTTAGCAGGCAACCCGAGGAACTGAAACTGATAGGATGTCTTAAATACGCACCTATGCGATAAAAAAACACGGTTTTTAACTAAATCTGACCAGCTTTCTGTAAACATGGGATCTTTTTTAACGGCTCTAAATTAATTATTTTTTATGATTTATCGATGGCGGACGTCTGCGTGTCTGAGTCTTTTCATAAAACCTCCATTAATATTACCTATATTTTTGCAAATTTTAGGTCGGTTAGATGAGGTTTGAATTTTGATATTAGTTCACCCCCGTAGTCGGATGATACTACGGTGACCAACTATTTTCCTGTCATGATTTCACTGTAAATACGTTCACCCCTCCACACATGTCAGGGGGCGAAGCACCCTGCAGGCGTGTGCGGCCGGAGGCTGCACCGGAGGGAATTTGGGGGGCGAAGCCCCCCAAATACCTGACGGGGGGGTTTGGGGGGCGAAGCCCCCCACCAAGAAACTTCGGGGGTCCAGGGGGCGGAGCCCCCTGGCGGGGTTGGCGGCCGGAGGCCGCAGGGGCGGAGCCACTAGTCCCTATACTAATATTATCCCTGTGGTTCAGTGTGTTTTCATCACTTTCAGACATGTCTATGCACGCCTAAAGTTCTCAGCCTATTTTGATGAAATTTTGGAAACGCACTTGATACATCATAAATGGGTGGAACGAGGGGGTCTCGCTGCGGTTTGACCAAAATGGGCCCTTTTTTGGGGGGGTTCACTTACCAAATTTGGACTTGGAGTATTGAAAATTTATACCCGTGTAGCAGCGACCATTTTCAATTCAAATTAAAATTTTCAAATCAGCCAGCCCAAAATTGGGCCCTTTTGAGGGGGTCATTTAGCAGAAACAAAAACTTGCGATTACACTTGGCAGTTATTTTCCTAACTTTATGAAATTCTGGAAACGCACTCGATCACACATTCTACAACTCACTGCTGGGGTTTCGCTTCAGTCTGACCAAAATGGGCCCTTTTTGGGGGGGTTCACCGGTCAAATTTGGACACATAGAATTGAAAATTTGTACCCGTGTAAAAGTGTTCATTTTTAATTCAAACCTATAATTTTACATCCGCCAGCCCAAAATTGGGCCCTTTTTGGGGGGGGGAGGGAATCTTTTCACAAAAACAAAAACATGCGACTCTCCTACTTTCTGCAAAAAACACATGGCCACACCAAGTGCATATAAATCATCATGGAGAGAGGGGGCTCGCTACAGCCAGCCGCATTTCGGGGAAGTCCCGTGATTGCGCAACTGATCATAAACATCGAGTATAACATACAGACGATATTGTGATTTTTTTTCGTAATGCGTCGGTATCGGGGACAAAGTCGCGAAAGTTCGCGAACATTGGTCAACTTCACGCGTTAAAACACCAATTTTGCGGAATCAGCAGCAAACACACAGCAAACACAGTAAACATATGATAAAAAAAATCCTTCAATATCAAAATTTTGCATTTGTCGCGATCCATATACACAATCCCTCAATAATCGATAGTGGAAGTCTGGGCGGACATTTTGCCAGGGGACACTTTGCCAGGCTACCCTTCAAGGTAACACGCTTCGAGGTGGGTACCTGGTCAAAAGATAGGGTATAATAAAACATAGAACACAATTGGGTTGGGAAGTTGGGTAGGGTCAGGAAAGGTTGGATTAGGGGCTGGGTGGGGGGGGGGGGAGGGGGAGCATATGGTAAAATTACTATCATCTCGAAATTGTTTCCCCTGTAATGTATTGATTTGACTGCTAGACGAGCCCAACGGACACCGGCCCAAAATTGGCCCTTTTCCCTAAATTTTGACTTCCGAGACGTTAATTTTCTATACAATTCATTTTTTTTTGTCAGCCGACCCACAATTTATTACGACAAGCCCTGTGCTATGTATATCTCTGTCAATCTGTGCCCTGCCTTCACTTCACAAACAGATTATTATCATTCCTTCCCAAGCCATCTACAAATCAAACTCTGTGTACTAATGACCACGAAACTTAACAAGAATCTGCATTTAGCAGGCAACTCGAGGAACTGAAACCGATAGAATGTCTTAAATACGCACCTATGCGATAAAAAAAACACGGTTTTTAACTATATCTGATCAGATTTCTGTAAACATGGGATCTTTTTTAACGGCTCTAAATTAATTATTTTTTATGATTTATCGATGGCGGACGTCTGCGTGTCTGAGTCTTTTCATAAAATCTCCATTAATATTACCTATATTTTTGCAAATTTTAGGTCGGTTAGATGAGGTTTGAATTTTGATGTTAGTTCACCTCCGTAGTCGGATGATACTACGGTGACCAACTATTTTCCTGTCATGATTTCACTCTAATTACGTTCACCCCTTCAGGGGGCGAAGCACCCTGCAGGCGTGTGCGGCTCGAGGCCGCACCGGAGGGGAATTGGGGGGCGAGGCCCCCCAAAAACCCGACGGGGGGGTTTGGGGGGCGAAGCCCCCCACCAAGAAACCTCGGGGGTCCAGGGGGCGGAGCCCCCTGGCGGGGTTGGCGGCCGGAGGCCGCAGGGGCGGAGCCACTAGTACTAAATATAGCTATATTTTGTTCAATTTTGCTTTAATTTTGAATAATTCCTAATGTATAGGCTTTCAATTTCAAAAAATACACAGATCATATTGTGATTTTATTTGCATCAGTATTTATTTTGCTTTATTTCTTGGCCTATATTTTTTCCTTGTGATAATATTTAAGAATTTTTTGGCAAAATTTGTTGTGCTTGCATTTGTTTGAAATCGAGGTCGTCCACAAACTTTCCCGCGTAAAAATGTATCGAGCGCTCCGATCACTTTCACACAAAATAACCTCGCCCATATTCAGTGTAATGGAACGCGTCCGGTGTGACAGAAGGTAGCTCGTACTTTCCTAGTGTTTATGTGAATTTCAATGGATTTCTTACGTTTATAGTGTCAAAATGTGGTCTAAATGTACGAGTCCAGTTAAAATGAAATACGATTTAACCTAAGATCGTATTAAAACGGTTGTATTCTCGACAGGATAGCAATAAATGGCTGACAGCTAATCTTCATTCTGTCAGTTTTCTCAACCACTGGTTTTATGGCCTAATGGTCAAGGACCCAAATAGTCTTTACTCCCCTGTCCATACGGAATCACCTCTAGAACCATTAGAAGATCATATCGAGGATCTAGATGACGTCATAGTGATACATAAAATGCCGCATGTGACAAGGAAATGGGAATCATTCCCTGGGAAAAATCGGTTTTGCTGCGACGGCCGCGTTATGATGGCACCACAAACCGGTGTCTTTTACATCACCGTTGGCCTCATCGTCGGCACAAGCGGACTGTTCTTTGCTTTCGAGTAAGTTTCTATTAAATTTCACTCTCCGAGCTGCATGGAATACAATAAACTATCTCTTGTGTGTGCAGGAAACTGTCACTAGGTACTTATTTGAGTGGAATGTTAATGAATGTTTTGCTTTTTGTTGACTAACCAACCGTAACTCATAGCTTCTATGCATATTCTATTTAGTCTTTGATTTACTGAGTGGTTGTTCCTTTTTACAGCTGTCCCTACCTTGCCACAAAGGTAACAGCAGCAATACCTGTGATAGGCGTTCTACTCTTCCTGTTCGTCATGTCAGCGCTTTTAAGAACAAGTTTCAGCGATCCTGGAGTCATACCAAGAGCGACTGTAGATGAAGCAGCATACACAGAGAAAACAATAGGTATGAAAAGTTCCATTAAATCGTAGGTTAAGGAATCAAATAAAACTTAAAATCTTGTTTCATTGACTGATTGCACACACGAAGAAACTCAATCCCGTTCTGTTTTATAACTAATTAAGTGCCAAGTAGTACTTGGATGATGGCAGGTGATTGCTTACAAAAAAGTCCCCAGAGTATTGATAGGTTGAACGTAGAATTATAAAATAAAAAATAGCCAATTTTGATTAGTACTTTCTTACGACTAATGTCTTTTCCTAATCTTTTCCTAGTAGCCAATTTTGATGATAGGTTTCACCCAATTTAATGATATTCATTAAGTTTGAAATACATTTTTATTTGGACGTGTTACAACAATCCTTACAACTCAGATTTCATAAATTGTTATAATTCAGAATGCCTAGTATACCTGCTTAATTTGTGTCACAGTACGTACAGGTACGTAGGTACTAGGTACAGGAGACCTAACATAGTTATTACTTTCCTGAGACTCATGTCTTATCCTAATCTTATCATGTTAGTTTTTAGAAAAAAATTTAACCGGGTAGTACTAATGAAGTCCCAAAAACTCAAACTTTTCCCAAGTTTGAGTTCCCAAGTTTCCCAAGTTACTTTCCCCAGTAATTTTTTTATTAATATTATTATTATTATTTGGGGACAAGGCATTAATAGTGATTAGGCTTAAATTGACTAGATAGACTGGCAATTTAGTAAGTTGAAGGTTCATAATTTCAAATTCTGTGTGTCACTGTTGTTCCTTTTATATTCATGCAGCCTTGAACCAATATTGCATAATAACAGTATTTTATCAGAATTGGCCATGCTAATTAAGTGTGTAGTGGCACACAGAGCTGCCTTTAATCTTTCCATGCCTGCCTGATAGTGATAACACATTTTTTTAAGTACCTGCTAGGTAGCTGGTGCAATGGTATTGAGATCTTGAGATAGCTGCCATATTTCCTACCGACAATGGACATCCGCCAATGCTTGAAATATTGCATTACGCATGGTTAGACAGTAGAAGATAACCAGGAAGAGATTGAAATGCAACATTAAATTCTTAAGCATTGTAGTTACCTACTTGATGTTTTCAGGAAAGACAGTGTACTACTATCTAGAACTCTATTTTTAAACTTTTAAAGTTATAACTTATAATACAGCGATTATTTCATGTTTCGTACATGATTGGTAGCAGCACGAATTTACTTCTTAGCAGAAGCCTTATCCTATGGCAGAAGGCTTACCTTATAAACTTACAGCGGTACAATGCACAGCTAGGTACCTTTATCAGTTGGAATACTACTTGCATGTAAAGATTGTCATAAGAAAGAAATAAGGATGCGATAAGTTTCATACAAAAGTCCTGATTATTTACCTTGCCGGATTACTGCTCTAGCATCAGCTAACTGGCCAAAGAAACATTCGAGAGGAAAGAAGGCCCATTTGAATTGTTGGTTTAATTGCGTCCCATTTACCTGTCAGCACATAAAATTACATATATTTTTTTTTTCTTGTTATATTTGTCATGTCTACCGTTCATGCCAAGATATTTTCAGTTTGGTTTGATTTTCAGTTAGGGTTGAAGAATGGAATGGACTAAAGATTTATAGGAGATTTATAGGATAGGAGGGAATGATAGAGAGTTGTAAGAAATTATGCATATGAAATAGTAATAATATGTAGGTACCTACCTACCTACTTGTAAACTGTAAAAATGTTTGCAAATCTGCTAAAAAATAAAAATAAATAAATAAATGGACTCCAAGGTAGTAAAATGTTTAGGCAGTCGGCATGTTTTCTCTGGTAAAATTTGTACACTGAAAAAATGTTTGTAAATCTGTTTAAAAAAAAAATGATATAATAAATATACTCCAAGGTAACAAAAAGTTCTTGCTAGCGAGCTGCTTGCTCCGGCGCCGATCTCTTACCGTCTGGTTTCGATTGCAGTGCCTCAGAACGCCAACTCGCCAACGTACCGACCTCCCCCGCGGACCAAGGAGATTCTCATCCGGGGCCAACCGATCAAGCTCAAGTACTGCTTCTCGTGCAAGATCTTCCGGCCGCCGCGCGCCTCGCACTGCAGCCTGTGCGACAACTGTGTCGGTACGAAGGGCGCACAAATTGCACGCAATTGCCGTCATACGATTGCATCACATGAATGACTGGTGATCGGAATCTGGGGAAGGGTAGAGCAGTTGTGCACAAATTACATGCAATTGCCATCATAATGTTGTTGTCATGATGTTGTCGTACTAACTTCAAACCCTCCAACCTCTCTCCCGAACTGAACTGATCATGTGCATGATGGTCAACCATTGTGCGATGTTGCGGATCTCACAAGAACCAGTGTATCCAACACGCCAAACCGTTTGGTAATCCCACTTGGATAAATTAATTTTGTCATCTATTACATCCGAAAAACGGCGTGACCACTAGAAAAACTTGCATGAAGTCCTCTGTGCCGCCACCTTATGCTCCGAGGGTTGCGCAAAGTGGCTACCTTGCCGTTTGTTGAGAGCCAGCCTTGTGTTCCAGACCGGTTCGATCACCACTGCCCGTGGGTGGGCAACTGCGTGGGCCGGAGGAACTACCGTTACTTCTACATGTTCATCGTCTCTCTAGCGTTCCTCTGCGTCTTCATCTTCGCCTGCTCTATCACACACCTCATCATGCGTGAGTAACCGACACCGACTCCTGCCTCCCGGGATTCTTTGCAGTTCCTGTGTGTAGAGTGTGATTTAAGTAAAATTTGGAGCGAATAACCTACCACAGTTTCGTAGGTTTATTTTTGTTTATTTGTGTAGATTTATTAGACATATCTACTCAAAAAGTTGAAAGGGACAAAATTAGGGATTTTAGTTTTTGTATTTTGATTTTTAATTTGAAATGAGGTTTATAGTGCACTTCATGCAAAAATCATATTGTTGTACTGAAATGGTGAACCAAGTGCCTATACACCAGTAATCAATTTGGATTTGATTTGCCAGAAATTTCTCAAATAATTTTGCCATTAGCAATAAAATAATAAACTAAAATGCTGAACTTCATGCAAAACAAATCTAATTGCACTAGTAAATCAATCAGCAATGAAAAAGTGAACCATGTGAACTTGAACATGAATATGAAGATGAACAGGCAACGTAAATATCTTGCCACATGCTGTAGAACATAGGAAACTCTGCCAAAATTGACATTTCGTTAGGAATTAATAATCGGATGTATTGTCCGGTCGGTTGCAGTGGCCCGTGAGGTGACGGACCAGCCGTTCCTCGAGGCTGTGAAGCGTTCGCCAGGCAGCGTGGTGGTCAGCGTCGTCTGCTTCTTCAGCGTCTGGTCGGTGCTCGGGCTCGCTGGATTCCACACGTACCTGACCACCGCCAACCAGACGACCAACGAGGACGTGAGTGATCTCGGCTCGCGCACTCAGAATTCGCCACGTTCGAATATTCAATACGAAAAGTCACGAGTCGCTGCATAGATTTGTAGATAAAACGTAACTTTTAGTTAATTCATTGTTATATACAAAATATCCATCCAAAAATTGTATCGCATTGTGCCGCCAATCGGACACAAATTTGGAATGGATATTTTATTTCCACTAATAAATATCGATTGTGCATGCAACAAGGAATTGCAAATAGCAACAATGATTGTAACCATAATCTTAGTCTTGTTCTTATGTTTAGTTACAATCCTAGCCACCTGCGATTGAGCCTAGGTACCGGTGTGGACCAGAAGGGCTGCTACCCCTTCTGGTCACTCAACTCCTCTCAACCTGCTGCTTCCCTTACTAATAAATTCTCATTCAATACGGTCACTAAAAACCCCCCAATCCGAGTTACACTTCCCTCGGATGGTGCACAGCGACGAGAGTCGATCTTAAACATCCCGTGCGTCGCGTTCCAGATCAAGGGGTCGTTCAGCGGCAAGCGCGGCCAGGAGAGCTTCAACCCGTACAGCGAGGGCAACGTCTGCGCCAACTGCTTCTACGTGCTGTGCGGCCCGACGGCGCCCAGCCTCATCGGTGAGCCACACGAGTCGAACCGGCAGCCGTGTCTAGAGCTTGGACGGAATCAATCGAGCTGCTCGCAGAGCTTCTGCTTCTTAGCCAAGCTCTCTCAGTGCAATTTGCTTTGGAAGTGCTGGTTTTCAATACCGTGCAATACTGAAAGCCAGTATACTGAATTAAATTTGATAATAACGCTGTCCGCTCGGTGCTAGCAGTCAATATTCATACAAGCATACAACGAAATAATTTACAGTCACAAATTTATCTTGGTTTCTAACTGCATTAGTCAAGAACCGTAATAATAGTAAAACTAATTACAACAGAGCTAAACCGTACCTGTCACCAGCACCAACCCACGGCTCTGAACCGCTCCGCATCACCGATTTGAAAGAACTGCCCGATTCACATGACCGTAATGTTACGGTTCAGTGTCCCTATCATATGTATCATCATATTATGTAATAATGTCAGGTGTATAAGTAGAGGTTGGTCTAGGTGAGGCATCACTTCTTGTAATCACCGCCGACCATAGCTACGAGTTCCAATAAACAATTCCGTAGAGTTATCCGTTCGGTATTCAGTCAATATCAGTCAGTATTTCCCTCCTAAAGAAGAGCCCAACAAAGCGCCACAAGCAAAGAAAGAACTGCGATTTCGACGACCAACCGAATATCAAGATTTCAACACATTTTAGTAGATCCTGATAGCTGAGATACCAGCTGAGAGCGTCCGCTTCTTCCCGCAGATCGCCGCGGCATCGTCACACCTGAGTACGAGGTGGAACAAGCTCGCGCGCGCGAGTCTGTCATCACCAACAACAAGACCTACGGCACGGTGAAGCTGCAGCAGCCCTCGGTGAGATTTTCCGGGGAACCAGCGCGGCCGGGAGTGACCGGTCCTGAGGTGCCCTATCCCAGACAACCGGATTATCCGGCGGGATTCCTTCCCGAGGGATCGGAAGATCCGGAAGTGACCTATCCTGAGGAATCGAAGCATGCGGGAGTGACAGGTCCTGAGGTGCCCTATCCCAGAAAACCAGATTATCCGGCAGGAATCCTTCCCGAGGAATTGGAAAATTCAGAAGCGAGTCATCATTTGGATTCGCACGTTGAAGGGACGAGCTTTTCTTTGGAATCTGGTCTGTCGATGGTGAGCGATCCCTTGGTGAGAAATCCCTTGGTAAGCGATCCCTTGGTGAGCGATCCCTTGGTGAGCAATCCCTTGGTGAGCAATCCCTTGGTGAGAAATCCCTTGGTGAGCAATCATGTCGAGTCTGACAGTTCAGAGGCTGGAAATCCCAGGGAAGCAGAAAATCCGTCCGTCACGGATCTTAATCCCGACGAGACTGCGATTGTAACTTCCAAGACGTAAATGTCAACGCGTTGATGTTTTGAAAATTTTATACCTATCCTGTTTTTTTACCTGTTTTGTTGTTTTGATTACCTTGCAATTTCTGTTCGGTATTGTATTACTAAAGTGAATGCGTGGGCGGTACCTTATTGTAATTGGGTCATTTGTTTTTATTGGATGATTGTGGTGATTGAATTTTTTAGTTTTTTAAAAGTAGATATTTTGTATTCACACGTTTTTATTTCAGAGTATTTTAGCTACAACATTAAATTCCCTACTGAGCAATACTTTACAAGCAGACTTTAGAACTTTGGAAAGTAAGTGGTATTTAAGAAGATACCCAAGCATTTCGGAATCTGGGAAAAGATTATTATTATTATTATTATTAATATTATTATTATTATTATTATTGATTCTAATGTGTTTCACTGCACATGAGTTATAGAAAACCACTTCACCAACACATTTTAACGACATGATGTTCACAGCTGCAACCCCTCCGCCACTAACCGCCCCCGCTCTCTCTCGCAGACCAACGGGACCAACACCAACGGCGGCGAACCGTCCGGCTCGGGCTCCGCCTCCACCGCATCGGCCGCCGCCCCCCGCGTCCACGGTGCGTACCACGCCGCCCCCTGCCACCCGTCGCCCCCGCCCTTCCGCCCACCCCCGCTGCCGCCCCTCCACGCGCCTGCCCCCCGCTACCGCCTCACCAACCCGCAGCCCCTTCTCGGCATGGGCGGCGACCTGCCCGCTCGGGCGTTCGTCTCGGCGGCGCTCGCGTCCGCTGCCAACCGCCTGCCCGTCCACCTCGGCCCGCCGCGCACCAACCAAGACGGCTACCCCTCCCCCTCGCCCTCCCCGCCGCCCTCCGACGACGACGGCGCCCCCGCCGCCCCCCATCGTTACAGCTCGCTGCCGCACCGCCGCCGTTCGAACGGGCGGCGCGAGGCGTTCCCGGACGTAGCCCGCTTCAAGACGTTGCCGCACCTGCGGGCGGCAAGCGTTCGACACCGCGGCGACGTCGCCGATGAGCGTTTGGCAACGGCCGGCCACTCGTTCGCGACAAGTCTGGCGTACGGTCCGGCCGTCGGGGCGGGCAGCCCGCCGGAGACGCCGCTGGCGTTGTACGCGCAGGCGCGTGCGACGGCGGCGCGCGACGGCGGAGGGAAGAAGCACGCGAGGCGGCGGCGAACGTCGCGGGAGCTGGCCGGGGGCGGGGCGGGACCAATGGGGGGGGCCGGCGACGGGAACAGCGATGGGGAGGAGGGGGACAGTCTCGTATAACAGAGGGTGTACGTGTCGTGTCGCGCGGCGGTTTAGATCGGTGGTGCACGGTTGGGTTCGGTCGCGGTACGGTTTTGGTTGGGTTCGCGTGTGAAACGGAATGCGTTGTTGGTCGGTGGACGGCTGACGAGCTGTTGACGATTCACGATGTGAGTGGTCTTTGGTGTGATGCTGACGAAGATTAATGATGACCACTATTTTACATGAATAATTTTTTACAATGTCTACTCATGCAATTAAATTCAAGTTCAAAATTAGGGATTACTCTTTATGCGTTAGCCTGAGATGGGGATGTTATTAAGCATACTATCTATAAAGGGAGAGACCATACAAAAGAAATGGATGCCTTTTTGCTTGTACCAACGATGAATTGAATACGTTCACCGATCTCATTATCTGTACGTAAACTAATGATAAATTAACCAACAAAAGTCATAAATAGTGTAGCTAACATTACACATTTCAGTTGTGTGAAGTTAGTAACACAATGCCTTTTTCGAACACTAGCACTCGCTGCGGTAAATTATGCTCTACCAGTAAATGAACTGTAGCTTTGAAGTCTTCCGTTTGAATGGAGTCTTCTTCCGGGATATATTGTATCTGGTACGCAGTATTTCGGTGCTGGTACTTTTTTAGCGTTTGACAGTAGCGACAAGTTTTACTGTGCTACGTATTGCGCAAGATTCGACTTAGTTTTTTATGGAAATGCGGAGTGGTTCAGAGCAGTGGTTGGTGGACTGGAGAGTGTTCGGTTCTGCTCTGGTTAAATGCGTTTGTGGCCCTGAAAAGGACCCTGACGATTGTCGACGTTTCGTCCACATTGGCGCGGACATCTCTGGCGCACTCTCTGCCGTGATTGGTAAACCTGTGCACCACCGGTTTAGAGTAGGGAGCGACCGACTTAGTGGGGGATAAGTGCCTTGGCAGAATAACCAAAGATAATGTTTAGTTTGTTGGACGTTGTAGACTGTAAAGCCATCTACACCAATTTAATACAGTTTGTAAGTTTGATACTCTTAGAAAATGCCATAGAATGAAATACTCAAGTTGTCGTCACTTAGCTATTATTACGTTCGGTCTTTTTTGCTTGCTGGGAGACGGTTTTCTTCACTATATTGGTGGTGGCTGACGACAATTCTTGTCGACGAATCTATTCCCACATATGTCTTGCTCAAAACTTCGTTACTAATATCGCTAATCACTTAGCTCATTTCGTTTTAGGGATAGTAAGCTCATATTTCCATGTTTTATATGTCACAATGATTTTTTTTTATTGAGATATATTTTGTTATAGAAATATTTCTTAAGAATGAATAATTAATACATTAATAATTGTTTCAATGGTTTAATTGTACACCCTTGTCGACGCAGATTTATTTCTCCCCTTTGCGTTCTGTATTCTTTTCAATGTTCCTGTCGAAATTGTGACATTAGTTTGCTAGTTACTAGGTGTTAGGGGAAATTGTTCTTTTCAAATCGACTGTATTCTGTTCTCTTTCTTTCTGGTTTCAAAAATACTTTCAAAAAGGGTTAGTGACCAAACTTTTAGGTAAGTCACATCAACGACCAGACCGTTGTGTTGGATTGCTTTTGCGTACTTTTGATTCCTGCATCGGTAGTTCTTTAGTTCTCTCGAGAGTTGAGACGCATGCGTTTGTCTTTTTATTTGAGGAACGAAAACACACCTAGAAATGTGTGTTCATTTGTGCGACGGTTCCTTTTCACAGGTTTCTTAGGTTTTTGCATCTGGTTTTTTTCTTATTATGAGTGGAGCACGAAATTTGACAGAGTTGTTTTTTGTTTGATTTTGTAGCTTTGTTGCTATTTTTTATCATCAGCATCACGTTGAGATAGGCCAGTTTAGCTGAGCTTTCCAAAAGTTGAGCCTACTTATTGTAACTTAATTGATAAAAGCATATGATGACAATATACTGATCTTTAATGATCTGATCAGATATCTTCGGTTGGCATTGTGTTTTGGAAAGCTTAGAAAAAACACTTTATTTTCATGGTGGTTAGTCTTGACACAAGTCAATACGCACACTTATCTATTTCATGAACTAATTATATATCCAAACATTGAGATGAAATTGAGCTTTAAAAAATGAAATAGTATGTGTTTGTGAATGTGTCAACATCTACCATCTGAATCAAAACATATTTCGGTGTTTATTTTTCGAGTAAGAGTTGGTGCATCAATGCTTCATTCCTTCTTATTCTGTGTCCAAGTCAGCTTACTGCTGCGTGGATGATTTAATCTTGAAACTGCCAAGTTATTGCTGCTGCTGTATCTTGTCGTGTGTACATACTTTCACGCCTGCTCTACATTTTCGTTTGATAATCCCGCAATTGGTTGCTTTTGCAAGACGAATTGTGTTTGATCAATGTATGACTTTGCTCCAAGATCCGAACAAATGATATTGTGCATTCATTTATCACAAGTCAGTAATCAGGGCTTGTAACCATTTATGACCTAAGGCTAAACAATGTTTATACCTTAAAAATAGATAAGCTACCATGACCAGCAGAGAGGCCCGATATCCCAAGAGAAATTACCAAAAAAGTCTACCCCACAATGGCAGGTTTCATGCTTAAAATATCAACCATTTAAAAAGTGGAATGTTTGAACACAGGTTTTACCAGAGTATTGATTCGAACCGAGTGCAAATATTAAATTAATTGCCATTCAAGCCCTCACACCTGACCTAAACAGCCACCCTGAAAGCTAAATGATAGCAGTTTCGAGTGTTTTCACCATTATGCTCTGTTGTGATTAGTTTTTCGGCCCTAAAAATCTACTCGATGCTCAAAGTTTTGATGAAGTTCAGTCTACCATCTTGAAGAGTCTATGGAAAATGCTATTTTCAGAAGATGACTGGCTGTCAGTTTTATTCGAAGCTAAATGCAAACACTTGTTGCATGTACAGTTCACATTGGCAGTAGATATAAAATTTTTATCCTGGTTCAGATACAAATTTTCAATCTGAATTGGATATTTCTTTTCTAATAATAAATGGCGCACTGTCCTCTGTCGAAACTTCGAGTATCAAGGCCATAACTCATCGGAGCAAAGCTGCGAACTAGGGATGCGTTCGGTCGGCAAAACCGCAACCGGATAACCGTCCACACTGTCAGGATTAACCGGCTAACCGCGGGCATCCCCACCGCGAACACCCAACGACCACCGCACAAAACTCCCGCGAATAACCACGGCCCGTTTCGTTCCAGGCTCGACGGACAGAGACATTTGCACGCTCGAAGACGTGGCGTTGTCGACGTTGAACAACGGTCACGTCACGGTCGTCACCCGGCAGCCGGGTGGCGACGATCACACGGTGACGCTGACGGCTTCGCAGCTGCGGCAGCTGCAGGACACGACGATGATCGAGTCGGCGCTCGACCTCGACTCGTTGGAGGAGTCGTCGGTGAGCGCCGGCAGCCAGGTCGGCTTGATCAAAGCGCACATCGTCTAGCCGGACGGTCGGATCGTTGCTGGCCGGTCGCGGGCGGCTGGGCGGCGTTCGTTTCGGCTCGGCTCGTTGATTAGGTGGCTATGGGTAGCGGAGGAGTCTTTCACGGGCGATGGATATTTATTGGTAGAATGTAGGAACTTAATAGAGCTTTTCTATTCAGGGAAAAATGATGTCAAATAACCACTAAGAAAAGCCAATTGGATTGAAATTTCCCTATCTTCCTTGGCTAAATTTCAGAGTTAATAAATATATTTGTGGACCTTTTAAAGCAAAGAAGATAGGAAAATCAAATTCCAAGTGGCTGTATTTGACGTAATTTTTCTTTAAACGGAATAGGTCGAATTGCAGCCGAAAATGAATGTCTTCACTATTTGTTTCATACAATGAATGATGCGTACTTTTTTTAAACACACCTTCAAAATATCGAACTTACGGCCGACGTTACCGGTTTTACGCCGTCGTATCAAGGTTCGTAACTCCTCCGAGTTGCCTTGGTAGAGGTGCTTTTTAAACCTGGTAATCGCCGGCCGGTACGTAACGGCGTGTTCTTCAGCAAAGCGCGTTGACAAGCCAGCAATGATCAAGTTCGGCCGCGTCCTGATACGCTCTTTCTATTGCTTGTTATGACCGTTTTATTTTCGGATTCTTGTCGCTAGCAAGAGAGGCGACCGACGTGACGAGTGGTTGGATGGATTGTTTGTTTGACTTGGCAAGGGTTTCAGACCGTGTGTTAATGATTTGGAATTTATTATTCTATGGTGGATTTTTGATGTGAACCATATTGCTTAGAATTTTGTCTCTGCCCAGGGAAAACATTGTTTGTGTCTGTTGATTGATAACGGGGATTTAATTAGCTGTTACTTCCAAAGTGCCCGAATGAAAGTATTTTCTTGTATGTATTTCAAGCCACATATTAATTAATTTGCAGTGCTATTCCGATGATTATGCCGATGATTTGTAGCGCGCTTATATATATTGTATAAAAGCCCTTAACAAATTACTTACATCACGAATTTACTTAGGAAAATATTTATTTATATTAGTATTTAAAGTAATTTAGTATGTACACATCTTCATTAACGTTGCTTCCTAATCTATTATCAACTAAGTGTCTTTCTCTACCGACTACATGTAGCCTACCGATAATAGAATTAGGTAATAATTGATATGTTTGTCGTCTCGTCTCGTAACGATGTAAGAAATTGTGACAAAAACAACGCTTTGACAAATTAAAATCTTGGATTCAGGTTGTGAGAGTGGAGCTAGTTTTAGATTTTTCATCGATGTAGCTTTCTAAACTTGCCTAGAATTATTTGTGTAAGCGTAAACTAAGGAACCTTGACTGTCCCTTGTTTAGTTCCTGGCAAATAGACAGACACATAGGTTGTTTAGCAACCGATTTACAACAGCGATAAGAGGAACTGATAATGCTATCTCACGTTCGCTACGATTTAGTCCTATCAAGTGGTTGTCTAATTTGCAAGGAGCAAAGCATGTGCAGGTCTAGGTTTAGTTGTGTTGACTAAATCCATTGAACGGACACTCGAGTAAATTCTATGAAATAACTATTATATCTAATAACCAGGGGAAAAAATACAATCAACTGTCATATTTTCAATGTGCTACCATGAAATAGCATTGGAGACGCAAAGTATATTGGAAAAGAGCGAAACATATCAGTTAACAACTTTACTACCTTCACTTAGCACATTGAAATCATCTAGGTCATGTTTCCGAAGAGACGGACAAAATAATACACATGATCTCAAGTCAGTGAACACTTAACTTTACGTACGAAAATGCAGACGCAACTTAAAGTAGTAAACCAAATGCAAAATGTATGATGTAGCCAAGGGAAAATTTTATGGAAATTAGATAATTATATCAAACCGTGATCAATACAGAATGTATTTGGTTGTGTAAAAGAAAAACTATTAACATTTCTGTGAAAGACTTTGGATTGGATTTAATTAATCGGCAATGTGACAATGATTTTTTTTTCTTTTGTTTGGTCAATGGGAAATTCTCAATATAGAAAATTTACATTGCACATTTCTATTTTATTAGTGTTGTTAAGAGAGAAGCCCCTAATTTTGACATAATATTATAGTGGTGAAGAGCAGATTACTGAAAAGTGGTCTTTAATCGTGCCTCGTGTACAAATTAACATGCTTTGTAGCTGGTCGTGAAAGCCTTTGTGCCGAATATTTTTTTATTCATATTACAATTAACAGATTGCATTTAGTATTGTTGTTCTTTTAACATTGTAAACCTGCGCTTGATGTGATTGTGATTTAAATTACTACTGAATACTACCCAATGTATTTCGATTGGAAATTATATAAATGAGCTAGAACGGTTCCACACTGTACAATATTGTAAACAGTAGATTTGTATTTAGAGTTAAATTATGACATTTAAGCAAAGACCATATTGTTTAATGTTGACTTCAATGTCTTTGCAACCACGTTGGATTAGTTGTTGGGAATATTACTAGTGTACAGTACAGCAACGGGTAAAAGTTTCCACAATAAATTATTTATCTTTTTAGTTCTGTGTTCTTAATTCTTAATGCTACATCAATTACATCAATTCAAATCGAATTCAATGTATAAAATTTATAGTTTGAGACTATTTTCAAATTCTGATGATCAATGTACAAGCTGGTAATTTGTGGAAGTTTGTACCCTGTCCATTACCTGGGTGAAACTTGACAACACAAAATCATTCATTACCTTCTTTGACTTTGGTGCGGTCGGTTGTGATAATTTCTCATTTTTTTTCGTCGTTAGTACCGGCAATAATCGATAAATAATTTGTGTTTTGAAAGCCTACTGTACTAGAAAACTACCTGGTAAGCTAAATGACTGTTTATTTTACACTTTATCATTTTCCACTCCAATTTTACTAGTTATAATTTATAGGTTATAGAATCTGCTTTTATTGATCTGACTCCATGCCTTTTATCTTTTTTTCCATTACAGATTTGTTATGGCTGTTAATTCTATTCTACTCGATTTCTCTGTGGATCCATCAAAAATATCTAACTCAGGTCAGTCTTTAAGCGGATTTAAACATAAAAATACCAGCTACTCAAATTTTCAGACACTTGTTTACTCTCAGACACATTCGGTAACAAGTTTTTCTTTTAGCGGATTGTGCTTCGCTGTTGGACTCGATCGAGAGTGTCTTGGCCAAGTATCTGCCAGGTCTAGTCCGAAGACAGACCACGGACTGTGATGGCGGTTTTATCGTGCTCCTCACTGGGAGTGCGGGGCTCTCGATCACAGTTAGGGCGTATCAGCAAGGGCTTGTTACATGCAACATAGAATATTTTCGAGAGCATGCTGCCCCTGCAACCATTCAAAGCGAGGTAAGCCTTCAGATACTTTCCACAAATTCATTGAATTAAGGCAGCATACTTCTAAGCAATTCAGATTTAATTAAATTAACAAGAAATTAGACAAGCTCTTCATAAAAATACGATATAAATATGCTTACTATTTCAATTATCCTGTCACTATATATTTATGTTTTCATCATACCTATGATCAAAGCCTATGATGATGACTTAAAGAAAGTTCCCACGAAAGAGTTGAATGGTCATTTTGACTGGACGAGAGCTGTTAGTAAAGTGATCAAATGTGGTCTAAAGTTTTACAACAAAATGATTAGATATAATAATAGATCAAATACATTGAATGGAATAGATACCTAGAAGAAATGAGGAATTAGAAGCAATATTAACTTAAGTTTAAAATAACTGAATTAATTTCATGTCTCATTTTTTATCAATAGCTACATAGATAGCTACTTAGATGAAAAAAAAAACTCTAGCAATTTAGTGATTTGTATAGAATCTGAATTGTTGCTCTATCCGAGGATCCAGAGAATCTTAGGTTTTCACTCAATCCCATTTTAATTTTCTAGACTGGTGCTTTCATTGGTAAAGACAGTACAAACTTTTAGTCAATACTCAATAGAAAAGCAATTAGAATTGATTAATTTCTGAATCATGAAATAAATCACAAGCCAATTTATCAGTGAAGTAACAAAGTATTGAATACCTACACTGTTATTACTATGCCATTAGTTTTTTATTATCCTTCTTATTTCAGAACTCTATCATAATTTTTCATAAGGTTGAGAAATCTATTGTAATTGTATGTAGGTACCCAATCAATCACATTATAAATAGGTTTTATTACCAACCTTGAATGGCGTAATAGCTAAGTTAATATCACTCGGGATATTTGATTACCTACTGTGTAAGTGTGTTGCATACTTGCTAGCCTATTCTAGCGCTATTTTCATTCCCCCTTCCAGAACAAATCAGTTTCAGTAGATTTGGGATATTACCGGTTCTAGCTCATCTATGAGTGATATTTATGGTGTTATTTGGTGATTCTAACTCGTAGACAATCCATTGAAGCTTATTCCTTCTGTACTCGGCGTGGGCAACCCTTGTCTGATGGATCCATTTTATCTCACCCACAAGCCCTTCAAATATAAGCTTTTGAAATGGTCCTAAAAAATAGTATTGAAATAATTATTATGGCAGAAAATTTCTTAGAGCACTTTATACCTTTCTTCTCAGAATGGAGTAAAAATTGCTAGAAATATCTTTGTTGTAGATCTTACTGAAACTTGCCAGCTAATCATAAAACGATATCCTATTGTTTCCAGGCTTTCCAACTCACAAAAGTCAGTTTTGTCCACCAACGTTGATGTACGACTGTACGATTCGGTTATGAAATAATAAATTATAATAATCATTTCAATAAAATTTCGTCCCATTTGCTTTGAATCCAGGAACTTAATAACTGGCCTGCAATTTCTAAGGGTAGCCCATGCCTGTGTTATACCTTTGGTTACACCATTGGTCATGATGTAGTATCACTATCAGTACCTATACCGTAATTCCAGGAAATTGTTCAGGATTTCACGTCAAATATCTACCTATGTTTGTCTACAACATGCTGATCTTTTGGCTCGCTTCCTCCATTGGGGATTGAAAACATTTTCATGCATTGAAACTGAGAAATTCCTACCTTGCTGGCTACTAAATCTCATTAAAATTAAATGTTAAATGTTTGATGCACGTTTTTATTAGTACTACCCATACACAAAATAAAATAATTCTGGGAATATCTAAAGGTACAAGAATTTATGATTGTTATAAATACCTAGAAAAAAAATCACATTCAAAATGTGCCAGCTGCCAAAAGCTAATTAATGACAATAGATGGGTATTTCTCAAATTCAGCAGACAAACGATTGTACTTGTGTTTATCTGTGAGGAGTCTGATGAAAGGGGATGTGCCAGTGCCAGAGAGACACTGTCAAATTGACCTTCATCCTTGCAATGTAACATAGCATGCATAGGAGAGGTGTTTTCATCAAGTTTATAGCAGGGCTTATGGCTAACCATTGCTAATGGCAAGTAGATTGCTTATAGTTATAGTATGTGGGTAACCGTCATGTGCCCTAGTAGTAAAAGTGGTCTGGCTCGAGCTGAAATGCGGCTCCGCATTTGAATGACTGGCACAGAAACACGGAAGTGAGGCGTTGCTACGAATGAAGGGCTGTTCTTTCCGCTTGCTACGGCTAGTGTCTTACGTACAAACAATGCCGTGGCGAGCGGCAGGAACAGCGCTCCACTGGCAGCAACGTCTCGCTTCCGGGTTTTCGTGCAAGTCGTTCAAATTCCGCTCGAGCCACAGCACTTTAACTCCAACGGTTACCTAAAACTTACAAGCTACGTGCATGCTGCTTGCCGTCAGCGCTGAGCCTCTCATAGCAACAAATTAAATGGTGTTTGTTTGTGTAGTGTGGCTAATGTGTGCAATTCGGTGTTTTGCTGGGCTACTAGGTACTTGTAAACTATTTGTGTCTGGTTGGCTAACATTTAAAATTAATGCGGCTGGACGTGGAAAAAGTTGACATCTCGATGGAGAAAAACAAAATATTTGAGGAAGATAATAAACCTTTGAATGAGTCCAAAAAGTTGGCAAAAATTAGTGCTCAACTACCGAGTCGTGTTCTATTTAAAAAGACCACCAACTAGACAAAATTACTAAATCTGATAAATGCATCTGGAAAAATTAAGGATTGTATCATAAATAATTGACTGGGATGGTGTTTCCCATGGTCCTGGTAGCCGCTCTAGTATTTTGTACCATCTTTAGGGTATATTTTACAAGGTTTTTTTACTCCCGTGTTTTCGAATCCTAGAAAATATTTGAGGTTTGCCTTATCTGCTGGCTGACAAAGAAATTTGATGAATAATCTTGCCCAATTCAGTTCATAGAACAAGATTAAAAAACAGTGAGAGTCACAACGTAAAGGAATTTGCTAGAAAGTTCAACACAAACAAATGAAGCTTTTAATCCAGAGTATAAAAAGTGTAAAATTGACCCTTAGGAGGATATAATTGTTACTATCTTTAGTACTATCATCATTACTAACTCCAGTACCCTCTTTAGTGCTGCCACAGATTTTGTTCCTGGTCGGTACTACCTTCAGTAATGTCTCCAGTACCATTGTCGACACCTCTCGTGAATCCGCCGCCTCCGAACCAGTTTCCCGGTTCCTCCCCCGCCCCCCCGCCGGCGCCGAACGGTTCGTCGGGTCGTTGACGTTCGGACGGTCGGGTTTCAGCAAGCGCGGTCGCTGGAGGCTTGCCTCCGCGGCCGACTGGGCTCCGCCCGCAGCAAGGCGCTGCCCGCGATAAAGCGCGGCGCCGTCCTAGACACATACCTGACCACTTCAGGTAACGGCCGAAGCCCCCGCCGCCCCTGCACCGCCGCCGCCCCCCGCCGCCCCATCCCGCTCTCCGTGCGTCCGCGTTCTCTGTCCTCGTGGGCCGCTTTGCATCTTGGCTTTTCTCGACTCGGGACGCGTGGTTGGAGCTGCGCGGGAATTCAGATGACGGTCTTGCCTTATATAAATAATAAAACCATTTGACTGGGTATTGGATACTTAGTCCCTAACTCAAACGTTTCCCGATGTTTCGCATTGCTGCCTGTTTTATCAAGGGTCTAAACTCGAGCTTAGACCCTTGATAAAGCAGGCAACATAGCTTTGCAAAAATGCCGGGAATAGTCATAAAATACCCAGTTAGATAGCTTTTTCAGAAAACTATTGTGCTTGGAAAAGACAGGGGTCTTAAGAAAGTAATGACGGTATTGCCTATTCGATTTGATCGGAAACTCACTCGAGACATGAATATGCACGGTTCAGCGATGAAACGCAGCATTCTTAGTGGGTTGTTCGAAGAGAATATCCGTATTTTATTTTGATTGGTTAATTACCCTGCTAAGTGCAAGGAATATGAAACAAACTAAGAGCCTCCGATGTCAACTCCGCACAGCTCTAACGACGCCGCCTGCCTTTTCTCTCTCGCCCGCTTCTCGTTCTGCTTACTGCCTTGCATCCTCCGCATGCCGTTCGGCCGAAAGCCGTTGTTTCTTTCGCGGAACTTTCCCGCCCCTTGATTTGTTTTAGTTTTTTTCGGTTTTTTTTGTTTTTTAATTTTTTAATTTTCGGATGTGTGTGGGCAGTCGCTCGTTCGCCTGGAGCTGGCTCTGGGCTCAAAGCTCGCCAGCAAGAGCAGCCATTGCTTGCCGGCAATGAAACGTGACGGCCTGCCTAGATATTTCCCCACCGCAGGTAAGGTTATCGCCCGTGGAATCGGGAGGTTTCCGAGACGGAAGGCGATTACCAGCGGCCAGCTACGGTCTGAGGAAGAAGAGACGTGCGAGAAAGAGAGAGATTTCATGTTTTGAAACGAAATATCTACCAGGCACGGATCACGATTTGCAGTTTGGTTCGATTCCTACTAAGATAGATTTTGATTTTGGATGCAAATGCCTATAGAAAACATATTGCTTACCAGCATTGTTGGATACAGCATGTTTATTTATTTATTATTAAAGCTTAGGAATCAAGGAAATTTTTAAAATTATACATAAACGTTATCAACAATGCCGTGTTTGTATTCTGCGACAAAATTTGTTGCTCTACGTCATGTTGCCGTCTGTCGCTTCCTCAGTCTGTAGCAAGTCGCCCATCAACGTTTCCCTTCTTGGGAAACTCTCTATTCTAGGTTTCCGCTGCCCGCTCGGATCAAATAGACAGCAAGCGTGCGATAGCGATCATGAATGCTGAAAGTGCTCAGAACTGCAAGGTTGTACACATGCAGCAGTCTTACAGCATGGAGCGTTCTTGGCCTCACAAAACTAGACTATGAAGAGAGCTGAAGGAAATTGCGTTTTCAATTTTGGGTTATAATTTGAAATTTGAAAAATTAATCATGCATTTATTCGATGAAAGTATTTTTTTGAGAACTTCTCTCTGTTCCATTTAAGGATCCTTGATGGTCATCAATCAATGTGTTCAGCCTTGCAGTTGGAGAGCAAAACAGCCAGAGACATTGAATGTCTAAAATTGGCACATTCAGACACGAAGCACTGCTTGATAGTTGAAACTTACAAAACGAAAAAGATAAACGAAAAGCGATGACAAGCGGAAATAATAGATCTCTCCGAGGCATGACATTTTCTTTCTCATTCGAGCTTTCTCTGATTTTCAAATTAATTGTTTTGTGAAATGTTTTGCAAGCGAATTAGTTGGCTGCTTAAATGTCTTGATGTGATGTTTTTCTTCCCGCTTCCAGCTTGTTTTTGCACTGATAACGTCATTATGTTCATATATTCATGGAGAAGATTTGCGTTGACAGAGAATTGGAATTTTTGTGTGAAACTTAGTCCTGCAAAGGACCAGGCCCACCATAACTGGGGCCAACAATAATTTTTCAGTCATGAGAAAATTTTGATTCATACTCAAAACCAAGGTTCGGTATGCAGTAATATACTCTGCCATACGGTATATTTTGGAAATAGTTCGATGAGATCTTTGTACCTCCTTTCAAGCCACTCAGAGGAATTGGAAGATAAACTAGTGTATTAACAACTTCCATTTCATCAATTGCTTTGCAATATTTCTCTGCAGTGTCTGCAATTAAATCCTTTAGTATTTTGGCCATGTTGACTATTCCAACCGTGAAAAAGCACCGGGGCTTAAGTAAATATGCTGCAAAGTTCTGAACTTTAACCTAGGGTAAAATTGAGAGTCCAAATAATTATTGGATTTAAAGCTAGGCCAAGATGGGCCATCCCGTAGTTGGTAGTTTATTCTATAAATGTTTTTCTGTATATATTTGTGACAAGAATGCCCTCTGTCTTCAGGTGCTGATTTCTCACTTATAATCGCAATTCTCTGTGAAAGCAACGCTCCTCTATGGTTGTGTCTGCGAAATTGAAGTGATTAGGGAAAGAGGAATTTAGCATGGTACTTAGCTTATCGGGAAGAGTTTTGCCTTCATGGTAGAACTCTTTGTGTTTTTCTAGTGATTGTGAGGCCTATGTCTAAGCCTAGAGAAGGTCTAGAGACGGTTTTGTCAAATGTTAAAGAAACTAGGTGTTTCTTTAATGCAACAATTCTATGCATCAAGACACTTTTCCTCCTTCCCCGGTCATATCGATTCGATTTAATTTAATTTATTATTTATTTTTAACAGTTATAAATTTAACTAACCAATTTCATCAAAATAAAACAAGAAACTTTTTGCTAAAATACCACTTTGATTGCTAAAGTTCGATCAAATATAAGCATAAAGTCCACTAGACTTCAAATTTTAATTTAGTAGTTTCGCAGCCTTTATTTGCATTTCGAAATAATTGATATTGTGCCACCTGCTAGCACTGTTATTTGTTGTTTTCAAAACATTTATGAAAGTCGTTAATTATTTTACATGCCATTGTTAATATATTTTGTACTTGAAAGATATCAACGTAACAGCAATTTTTTTTAAATTACTGCAAATTGCACATAGCAGGTGGCAGTAATTTTTTTTTCTCTCCTTGTACAACATTCCTAATATACATTTCAATTGTTCTTATTTGTTAATCTTTATCAACGTAAATATCGTAACGTAATCAACGCAAACTAGTTATCAACGTAAAAACAAGTCATTAACGTAACGACACGTTTTCAACGCAACAACTTCATTAAAGTTACGACACCTTTTCTAACCAAAAATTCCTCGATGCGCGGCTTGCTTGGCATCACCGTACGTCGCCGGTTTCGGTGTGGGCCAACTGACCGGAGTGCGCTTGCAGACGAACGCATCCTCGAGTACGACATCGACAAGGTGGTCTACGAGGAGCGCTCGGCATTCCAGAAGATCCAGATCGTCCACTCGATCAGCCTCGGCAACCTGCTGGTGCTCGACGACTTGCAGAGTGAGTGGCTTCGCTTTTCCGTTTGGCTTGGCTCTTGGCCTCAGCGACGCTCTGTGTTTGTAGGGCGGAGGATCGATTGGACCGTTCTGTTGACCGGCCTCTATGTTTGATCATTGTCCTGTTTCTATCTCCATGGCACATAACAATTTAAATAAGTTTCATCTCTGCCTTGTCGGTAAATTTTAAATTTTGATCTCCGGCGTTCTCAGAAAGATCTCCACGGAAACGCTTGCCGCTCGCTCGGAGATTAATACGTCGATGTTTGCAGACATGTCGGAGAGCGACCTGATCTACACGGAGACGCTGATGGCGCGCGGCAAGGAGGACTACGCCGGCAAGGAGATACTCATCCTGGGCGGCGGCGACGGCGCGCTGCTCTGGGAGCTGCTCAAGGAGCAGCCCAAGTTCGTCACGATGATCGAGGTGAGACCGCCAGAGGCGGCGAGTGTTTACTGTTTGGCTTTGCGAGCGTCGCGCTGTGGCGTTGGTTCAAGCCCGGTTAGTTGAACTACAAGCGTGTCCAGCGTCTATATCGGGGCGTGCAATTGCAGCGTAGCGTCACTGGATTCAGGGCCTTCTGTGTTCATTCGCAGCCCTGTTTCTATCTATATGCCGCCACGTCTTAATCGGGGCTGGTCGAGTTGTTGGTGCGTGATTGCAACATAGCGTCACTAGATTCAGCGCATTCTATGTTCATTTGTGGTCCTATTTCTATCTCCATGGAGCCAGACAACTCCAAAAAATGCAATATCATTTCCACAGTTCGGTGTTGCATTATTGGGACGTGCATGGGACGAGGTATGCAGTTTAGTTTGATTGCTCCTTAAAAATACAGCGTACCCAACGTCATAAAGACGCACCTGGAAAAGGAATCGAAAAAAGTTTCCAAAACGCCAAGTAAATATTTAAGATAACGTTTAAGTATGGATGCTCAAGAATATCGCCTATAATTCACTATCAAATTTAGTAGGTATTTGAATGATGATCAAAACTTTGGCCTGCCATCAGTGGCGTAGCTACCACTGGTTCAGCTGGTTCGATCGCACCAGGGCCCAGGGGTTTTCCCAGCCAGGGGGGCCCCTCGAGTTTTGCTCGAGGGGCCTGAAAATTGAGTTGGGAAAACTGTAAACTGAAAGCTAGGAAAAAATTCCATAATGTGCCGAGTGGCTTAAACTTATTGTAATATTATGACAAGTTTAATGCAAACTTTATATAGTGTTCATATGTGTGTATGAATTTTGGCTCTTTCTCGTAATTCTATTAGTGTGGTTTAATTTGCCGTCAACTGCAACCCTTTGTGTTCTGCCGACAGTATTGTTGTCTCATTCTAGTTCGGTAGTATCTTACCCGAATACACACTAGTCACTAATACTCGGGACCCGGGATATAGTAGGTAACTATGCGGCCTCAAGTTCTTCCATGAACCCCGTCGGAATGTCTTTGCTAATATTTAGGGATATATGGTATATTATATAAATCAGTTGAAACACAGGAAAAAAAAAACTACAGTAGGTACAACAGTTCAGTAGCAATCTGAGTTGCGCCGAGTTAGCATTTTGGGGTAGTTTAGTGGGGTGAAAAATTGTCAATTGGAAAATCGGCACGTCTAGCCTGAAACCAATTTGAAAAGAAGGGGGGGGGGGGGGCCCAATCTTAAATCTTGCACCAGGGCCCTGCCACACCTAGCTACGCCACTGCCTGCCATGCTAGTTTGGTGTCATGGTTTGCCAGTCTGAGCAGACGGCTGAGCAACTGTTTGCCCGCGTTTGCAGATCGACGAGAAGGTGATGAAGGCGTGCAGTCAGCATCTTCGCAGCTGCTGCGGTGACTGCCTGGACCAGATGAAGGGAGAGAACTACGAGGTGACGGTTCACTCTTTCACCACTGAAATTCTTAAGTTCACCTTGTTACTTTTGTTTCCAAAGGAAGTGTAGGAAACAGAAGCTGTATTTCACCCAATTCCTGAGAATAGACCTATTCCACTCAGAGAAAAGTGACGTCAGATACCCACTGGACGTACTACCACTACCAGTTTGGAAAAAATATTAACTAGCTCTGCTAAAGAACAAAGGGAGGTAGGGAAATCACAACCCGAATTGCTCTACTTGGCTTTAGCGAGTGGATATAATAACGTCCTTTTTATTGAACTATGATTGAATGGAATAGGTGTATTTGAAACTGAAAAAGTTAGTGAATAAGGGCTCTGGCTTTACCAAGAGGGTATCATGTCACCATTTTGATTGATTTGACGGGATGGAATAGGGTGTGATGATCCGGGAAAAACTACAACGAACGACGCTGCATTAAAAGCCAACAGCCGGCACGGCGACCCAGGACGCATTTGTGCGCTGGGAGCAGCGAAAGGGTTGAGAAAACGAATCTCTGCGTTTCGTCGAATGCCCGTCAACATTGCGACCACCCGTGTCCTCCGCAGATAATCGTGGCCGACTGCCTGGTGGTGCTGAAGGAGATGATCGCCGCCGGCAAGACGTTCGACTTTGTCTTCGGCGACCTGACGGACATCCCGCTCTCGCCGACGCCGCAGGGCGAGGTCTGGGACTTCATCCGGCTGATCCTCAACTCGGCGTTCGCCGTGCTCAAGCCCACCGGCAAATACATGACGCACGTGAGTCTCTCTCGCTACCGCGCGGATCTTGACATCAATCTGTTCAGTTGTATACGGTTGTGACAAGTGTTGCTCGAACCTAATTGCTGAGCTAACTGCTGTGCCTAATTTTGAGAGTAGTCATAAATCATAATAACTACAAAGGTTAACTGGGTTAAAGCTAACTTTTCAGAAAAACTATCTTTTGATTTATTATTTATTTATTTACTTACTTATTCTCTCATTGCGCAGTTCATTTGCATTGCCACCTCACTAGACCTCAGAGGGAAAACAATCCCCCTCTTAGCTTCAGCCATTACAAAGTTTAACTGGATTCTTGAAAGCTAGCGCTCAAACGCAAATTTTTCCTTGAGTTTTGCGAAGCTATGCTGGACACTTTATCTAGGGTCTAAACTCGAGCATAGCTTTGCGAAACGTCGGGAAAAGTTTGAGTTTTGGGACTAACCATTCATTACCCGGTTAAATAGTTTTTCTGAAAACTTACGTGCTCAGTTACGAAAAAGAAATGAGTCTTGAGAAAGTAATAAGGATCTCAACTTGCTAACTTTTCAAAATTTTCCCAACCCGACGCACATCTCGCGAAAAGTCCGACGGAAAGTTCCGTGAAACCTCACCACGCTGTCGTTTCAGGGAAACGGAGCGTCCTGCCCGCACTCGCTGAAGCTCTACGAGGAGCAGCTGAAGAAGCTGAACGTTGCCGTGGACTACTCGGTGTCGCACGCCTTTGTCCCGTCGTTCATGGAGGACTGGGTGTTCTACCAAGTGTGGCCCAAGCTCAACTAGCAGGCCCCTCCTCTACCCGCCCCCCGCCCACGCCGCCGCCAGCCACGGCAGCTAGGTTAGTTCTCGGTCAGGATGCGGCGGCTGAGCGATTGCGCGGTAGTCGTAGCATGTTTTGCGAGCGGCGGCGAGGCATTCGGTTTATCTCGGGTCGGATTCGGACAGGAACTTTTCGAATAGTTTTGCAAACGGTTGGGTTTCGGTGTGTCGTCGACGTCGCTTTGTCGCGCGATCTGCTGCGGATTCTTTGCGGTGCTTTTGCGAAGCCGAGCGGCACGGTTTTGCGGTGGGCGACTTGACGGCTCACCGATTTCCGCTTCCTCGCCTCCTTCCGTAGCTAGGTGCATGCTTTCTTGGTTCCGCCGAGCCGCTGGCCTGACGTTTCGATGCCGATAACTCGTTCAGTTTTCGATGCGTATTTTGTTTGAACTGTCTTTCTCGCTCCTGTTTGCTAAATGTTTCTTTTTTGTAGATCTGCCCAAGGTATTTGTGGCGCGTTTCTTCGTTGCAATCGACAAAACGCGGGTCTGTTAGCTATAGTTTAGTTAATAATTCCCTCTTGCAAGGCCTACATTTTACCGTCTTGGTGCCGTGGTGACGCGAAGCCGGGACGTGTTAGACGTGAAGCTCAAAGTTTTAGTCGGTCGGATTCGATGGGGACAGTCCTGATCCGCAATACCTTAGCGATAGCAATACGTTTAACGATTTTTTCGGAGTATTTGAAATAAGTAGCTAGTTTATAGCGACCTTTCTGCTCGCGAGCCGAGCGTATTCTGTTAGTTTCGCGAGCCGATTCGCAACGGGAAATGCTCTGGCGATCGGTTAGACTCGATAACAATAAGTCAGTCTAGTTGGTCTCCTCGGCTCTTTTGTAATTATGTACGTGGTGTAAACAAGGATATTTGATTTCCAAATAGCCAGTTGGGATACTCTTTGTTAAACTTGTTGTTTTTTTGGCTTTATTGCCAATCTAAAAACGTTTGGCTGGGGAAGATCGCAAGCAAATCCTAAAAGAAGCGCGTTTAAAGAAATGCAACCGAGTTGAAAACTAATAAGTGCTTCTCTTGTCTACTATCCTTTATTAGAGTTCAACTCACCATTTGGCAAGATTAATTTTGGACCATTAAAAAACCTTTTTAAACCCTCGGACAAAAGTGAATGAAACTGGGCAGAAATTGCCCAAAATCGGGAGAGTCTCTGTAGTGTTTAAATCCTCTTTTATACCTTATATTTGATTGAAAACGCTAGTCATTCGGCCATTGTTGGCCGCTAATGAATGGAAGGGAAACCCACACGGAGGCCGAAGCAATTTTTTGATTCCTCTTTTCGCTAGTCGTAAATTATGATTGTCGGGGTAGTTTACCCCTTCGTACTGTTACCTACCTTCGTTCCCGTATTTCTGCTCGAAGTCGGCCGCTGTTTTCATCGCAGCAACCTACAAACAGGGTGTATTTAAAATGTACTTAACACTAACTATATAACTAGTCTACAGATTTGTAACTACCCGTGTTTTGCAAATCGCGGCGGCCGATGCGAGATGGCAGAATTGTCCAGACAAGTTCAAACCCAATTTGTGCGTCCAAGTGTCAACTCAACTGGTAACTTTTCACCCGTTTCAATTGATGCTTCGATATTATTCGTGTGTGTATTTGTAATGTAGTCGATAATAATCCATCTGTTCACAATTAAAACCTAATTCTAATAATTTGGATCACTGCACACTGTGGAAGTTAAAGAAACAAATAATTGCGATTCACATCACCTCAATATCTCGTAGGTAGTACTATTTAAAAACAATCAAAGTGTGAGATACGAATAACCTCGTAATTCGTAACGCTAGGACAAATAATCTCGTTAAAGATCTTACTAGACAACTAGAAGATGTATTAGAAATTTGAATGACATTTAAACCCTTCCCCCCCCCTGGTTTTTGGGGTAGATTTAAAATATGTTTGTGTTTAGAAGATTGAAAAATTTTAACTCTCATGAGCGAGGGCATTGTGTCACAATGTAGTTTCCGAATTTGAATTATGCATTCCCTTTTTGATTGTAACCCGTCTGGTCAATTTGCCATGCGCCTTTAGCTGGGGATGAGACCTTTCGGTTGTTATTCGTTACACTCCTTGGAATGTGACCGATGTTGTTCTATAATTAGTTGCGTGGTCATTTGACCATGCTTGGTTATGCTAATTATTAAAGGATATACTTGAAATGTGAGCGTACCCATTTTGTTCCGGAGAGTGTATCCAACAAAATCAATTCCTTGATTGACCAAAAGTGTTATTAGTAGATGAAGATTTGGTGGTGCACCAGCCTTTCATCAAGAGGTGCAGTCAAAAAAATAGCATTAAGTTCAGAAATAGATTTATTAATGGTTGAACATTGAACATAAAGTAATTTTATCTATTTATTTTATTTGCATTTAAGGAAAAATAATTATCTTATAGACTAATTCTCAGTTATGTGTCATCTTCATCTTGGTACAGGCAAATTCGTCCGACTTGCATACATGTTCAAATGGTCGCAAAATAGCGAATGAATCGTGGGAGCGAAACGTGAGCTAGCCAACCAACATTGTTTTGAGACGTTCAAGGTTAGTTTCGAGCAACAAAGACAGCTGCTGGAGACGTTTCAACTTATTCAGCAGCTCGACTTCTTTAGCCTTGGATTCTTCCAGCTCATGTTGCTTTTGCTTGCTGTCGGACAAAAGAACAAATCGGTAAGGTATTACTAGTATCCTTATTCTATGCTAGTATCATACTAGTAGGTGGAAAAATTATTGAAAAATGCAGATAAATTTGTGAATATAAAAGTAAAACACCTTATCATTCGCATGATAGCAGGCATGTTGCCATCCACCGCAATGGTATTCTTTTTTACCAAATCCGCAGGATACAATTGACGAAACAAGGCCTTCTTCCGGGCTTCTTCTTGACGTAGACATTTCACCTGCTGATCAAGGCTTTCGTGTACCTTTTGCAGATGGTTAAGTTTGCTTGTCATTTCCTCCTGATTCTGAGAAAATTCCATAAATTCATAATTTTTTTTTCAATGAGCAATCTGTGATTCAATGTCTGGTTAGGCCAATCTTTAGTTTGAAATTATTTACCATGTATGTTGATGGAGCACTTTGAAATTTTTGTGCCAAGTCCTTCATAACCTTCTGGTGAGCGTATCTGTAAAAAATATGAAATTATAAGATTTTAAATTTTTAGCATTGAAGGAATTTTAATCATGTTAATGGCTTACAGTTGATCTCTCTGGCGATCCTTGGTTTCTATGTTTAAGATGGCAAGATGTTCCAATGAACTATGCAATGTGTCGAGCTCAACAACCTTCTGCTTGTGGTTCTCCATAATCTTCAGGATACGGAATTCTTCTGCCGCTGCCATGGCTGTAATAGAAACAACACAATTTAATATTTTTCATACATTAAGCATGATCAGTTTGGTACGACATACAATATTCACCCTCGGGTCCACGGTTTTCTTCTAAAGCTTTCTGTAATTTCTGTTCCTTGAACTCGACTAATTTTTCTAGCTCTTTGCGTTGGGCCACGATATTTTCCAGTTGGATTCGCTAAAATTTTACATTAATTAAATTGGTATAAATTTACAATTTAAATCAATCACAAAAAAATATAGAAGCTAAAGTAAATGCATCATACCTGCTCCTTGCTTTGGTCCAGTAAACCTTGCATGTCAGTGTCCATTTAGTCGATTTTATTATTTGGAACACAAAAAATGTTAAGAAATACGTTCAACAACAATAAGTATTGTAAATATATTTACTTAATTACGAGTATCTCGTAATTTCTCACGTTTTTCGTGAACCGTTGTTCAAAATCTGGAATCCGTTTCTATTGCGCTTCCACCGCCTTTCAGACCAATTTTGTCATGTTTCTAGATGGCTGTGGTCGTGGCGCCAAATGTTTGCTTTTCAGTTTCACAGGCACTGGTGTGACAGGTGGTCCCCAACGTGCGGCATTAGGGATGTCAGAATCAGGTCATTGCGCTGCAAATGTTCAGAGAAATGAATCTGCTATGGAAGAATTCAGAAAACTCATAGGTAAATAAATGTTCTGAATTTAAGATGCTCGATTACTGTTGATAGTTAAGTTGTCTGCTGTTATAACAAAAACATAACCACAAACTTGGTTTTGCAAACCACCAATTCTTACTTCTTTTACTCTTGAAATATTTCAGCTTTAGCATGGGAAGGAGACTCGGATGTCGAGGACCTAGATGATCTCGTAGTGAGGTGCAAGGAACATAACATAGAAGCATTACATTTCATGGAAACAAATTCCGAGGATCTTGAATGCTTCACTGATAGTAGAGAGGTATTCGAGCAGGTATGTACAACTGAGAAAATTAATTGAGAACTTTATAAGTACTGATAAAAATAGAATAGCTTACATCATACACCCATTTACTTATTTCAGAGTTTATCTAAAATGAAGAGAATGGCAGATGGCAGATCAAACATCCAGAAAGGGGATTTGGCCTTTGTGTCATCTCGCATTGCCGTGAATGCTCTCGCCAAGCTATGTGGTTCGGGCGACTACAATTTGCTGACGATCGAACACCGGCAATGGATCGAGCCATACCTGGAGGCCCTCAATCGGTTGAATCTCAATGGTCACGTTGATTGCTCTGTGCTTGAGCAAAATATTTTCAAACTAGTGAGTGTGGTTTAAAAAATACTTGTCTGATGTGTCAAAAATAAATCAAGAAATATGTTGTATGTGTTAAAAGTTTTTGTAAGGTTCAATAATTTGAAGTCAAAAATAGCTTTTTTGAAAGCAACCAGAAATGTTAACTGATATCTCTTTCCAGAGTAAAATACCGCTGGAGTTAATATGGTGGCTCCAATCGAAAGGCTTTGTTCAGCTCTCAAGTTACGTCTCTAGGTAATAAGTTTTAATTCATTTCAGTTATGCATTATACCAAGTAACTAATGTGTTATACAATCAGGAAAAGTCACGAGTAATAACATCTTTCTCTCGCTTTTCCAGTACAATTGCAGACACCGACAAAACCAAGCAACTGAATGCAGACCTGTGGTCCCTGGTCACCGACTGTCGGGACGATGTAGACGATGCCGACATGTTCAGCGACGAGCGAATCACTCGAAGGATGACAAAAGACCTGCTGACGAATCTAATCTCTGCAGCGCACTTGGGTACAGCAGCCAGCGCGGAAGCCTGTTCGGTTCTGATTGACAGCATCGTGAAGAAGGTGCGGCAGCAAAACATTACAAGAACCTGCCGTCAGCTGGTTGATTGCCTTCATTACCTTCTTCTGCCTAAATATTATGATATAATATTTGCAATACCCCACTGCTTTAGGCATTGTTCAATTAGTACAGGAACAACAAGTCAAAACTTTTGCCTGTTCAGCTCTGTGCAAAGAGCAGAGGTTGTTTCTTTGCTGTGTTTTTAAATCCTCAATTACACGGGAAGATATTTTCACAAAGGTCTCAAAGGTCACAAAAGTGTTCCATTTAACAGGATACTTTTGCCCTGTAAATGCAAAATATTGTCAACAGTCTCTCTTTTAACATTTCCTCTAAACAATTTTGCAAGATGCTTGTGTGAAGGAATCTTCCCTTTTGAAGCAGGCTTTAAAAACCAATCGGATGCCTTCAAAAAACTTTTTACCCCACCGATCCCAGTGGTCAGATGGCTCAGTTGTGGAGGTATGAAGCTGTGCGCATACATTTTACCATGTAAAACAAGCTTAAGGCTAGGTAGATGAATGATGATTGATGACAAACAAACGTCGTGGTTTCCACCTATACTTTATTCCGTTGCTTCAGCGAGCGTGAGACCGTACTTGCTCTGCTAGCTTCTTTAGCATTTACAGGAGCCATTTAGATTCCCCCCCCCCCCCCCCCCCCCATTAAAATGGGAATTAAAAACAAATCCAATCTGGTTGCATTGTTGTGATTCAAATCTAAATGCAAATACTTGTTGCACGTAAGGTAAATATATCGTTTTTAATACCTAATACAATTCTGGATACATGTTATTAGGTAGACATAAATTATTAGAAATGAACCCGTATCTTTCAAACAAGCTTAATAATATGCATTCAAAAGCCGGCAGAAGAGCAGTTGGCAAGAGCAATCTCCTAGAAGGGCAAAGGTCCCACGTTTGATACCCAGTGTGAATAAAATTTCAACTGGATTGTTCTGTTCCAATAACAAAGATTCCCGCCATCTTTCCCTGGCCGCAGCTGGTGAAGCGTGCGTCGACCGAAGAGGCTCCGACCGTGAACCTGCTCGGCTTGCTCCGTGGAGGGAGCGGCGGCGGCGCCGGGCTGGCCGCGATGGCAACGCAGATGCTCGAACGCTACATGGTGCTGACGCCGTACGTTCCTCTGCCACGCGCGCTCTCCAGCCAGGCCGACTGGGTCTACAGGAAGATCGGCAGGAACGTCGGGGCATTCATCAAAGGCGTGAGTCGATGCGGGCTCGATGGTAAAACCCATCGCGATGGTGACAATGAATTTGATTACGATATAATATACAAATAGAAATTAGTCATTGCAAGGTTCATACTTAAATAACACGGTGGTAAACACATCGTTTAACTGTCTTTTCCTAATCTCTAGAGTCTAGACCCTTGATAAAGCAGGCAGCACGGCTTTGCGAAACGTCGGGAAATGTTGAGTTTGGGAGCTTAGCATTCAGTACCCAGTTATAAAGATTTTCTGAAAACATTGTTTAACTGTTTTTTGACAGCTAACTACGCTAGAACTGACTGGCATTTACATTTCAGATACTTTTCTGATATTTCAGAAAACTAAATATGTGTGGCGCTATTTCAAAGTATCGAAATCAAACATACAAACAGTGTCCGCAAGTTTTCTTTGCCACTTGCATATCTTTTAAGATTTTACCAACATTATAATTAAAGCTTTTAAATTATACAGCTAAAAAATTTGGTGACTTCAAATTTATTTCCAATAAAATTGGTATTTATGAGTATTGACCACCAAGCGTACAGGGATGTTCTTCAATTAAATTCTTCAACGGCAATAAAAATCAAATAATTTAAATCCATTTGAAAGTTCATGTAGAATAATTGCTAATTCTCGAACCCCAAAAAGGTGAAGGATCCAGGGCCGTTACCTAGCGCGGCCAACAGGCTGGTTATTACGTCGGTGCTAGTGGACAACCGGGTTTTCGCTATCCCTTTTAACACTGTAATACCTGGTGCTACCGTAGCACGACCACAGCACCGACAAGTTAGCCGCGCTAGGTAAGGGCCCGGGCTCCACTCCTCAAACGAAAAAAAATTTGGAACAGATATTTAGTGTCTAATGACCGGTTGTTTTTTTTTTCCCCGCGATCGAACAGGCTCTCGAGTGTCTGGGCATCGAGGAGAGCATGGCGCTGATACAGAAGATGATCCGGGAGGGAGAGGTCAACTGGAGGCATCTGATGGCGATCGTCACCACCCTGGTTGTCGAGTTGCCAGGCGCCAGCAAGCACATTGCCGGTAGGTCACACAGGGGATGCCCACAAAGCGGGAAATTGCAAATCTAGATGTCCCTAAAAATTGACTCTCGTGTTCGTGTTGCTAATTTTGTTGTTGGGCTCCATGGAGATAGAAACAGGACTATGAATGAACACAGGAGGCGCTGAATCTAGTGACGCTTTGCTGCGATCACACGCCAAGAACTCAGCCAACCCCGATTATGACGTTGGGTATGCTTTATTAGTGTTGATTCGAACCTAAATGCAAATACTCTTTGCACTTACGGTAGATAATTATTATTAGAATCGAACCAGGAACACAATAGTAGTATGGATATTTTGTTTCTAAATCTTATATCATCAATTCTTCACTCGAGTCTGATGGCTGGGTCTGATTACTTTCTTAGTCTTTATTCTTTACAAATCGTAGCACGTTTGTTTCCAGAAAAACTATTCAGCTCGAGTCAGAACCTTGATGAAGCAGGCAGCACCGCTTTGCGAAATGTCGGGAAATGTTTGAGTTTGGTCATTTGGCGGTTTAGCATTCAATACGCATTTAAATAGTTATTCTGAGACGTAGTAGAAAGTAGAAACTAAATATCTGCCACCCGCAGATGGACTTCCAGGAGTTTCTGAGTTTGAGATTTAGCATTCAATATCCACGTCAATAGTGTTTTCTGAATGCCGAACCTGATCGCTCCGCCCCGCGCAGACTTGCTCGAGTCGCTGGTGCGCGAGTCGCTCTTCGCCGAGAACCGCGACCTCCTCACGGCGGCCGTCCTGCTGGCGCGCCAGTGCTGCCTGGAGTCGGGCGGCGGCGGCGCGTTCCCGCCGTACGACGCCTGGTTTGCGTCGACGTTCGGACGGGCCGGCACCGCCGCCGCCTTCGCCTTCCTGCTGCGGTTCCTCGGCGAGCTGGTGCCGTGCGAGCCTGTCTACGTCCTGCAGGCGCACTTGAAGAAGGTACGTCGTGACGCTCTTTGCGACACAATCGCTTCCACAATCGTAGTCCGAGTTTGGAGTGTTTGGAGCATTACGATCGCTGCGTTTGCTGAGCCACAAGAGTTGAATCCAGTTCAAAATTTCATATAAGGGCTGTGAGACATTGATGAAAAAGAAAGTGTCAAGCTACTGTTTGTTGCTGAGGACTATAATGATCATTGAGGACTGTGTTCTCTGGACCTGCTTGCCTGCTTGCCTGCTTGCTACATCAAATGACTACATCAAATATCTTACAATTAATTACATGCAAAACTCTACCGGAATGGCACTGTTTAGCTGGCAACAGAACCGTCAGGGCCTATTTCGGGGACTTTGTTTCCAATGATGCTTAATCTCAAGCGTCAACTGACAGTTGACATAAAAGAGTATCTTTGCAGGTAATAACTGCGTCTACTATAACTGCTTACCTTCTAACTTTGCGTCAGGTTCGCCACCGGCGCATTGTCACCCGATTTTGCCAAGACTCTCACATTGTAATAGTTTGATATTTGACTACATGACAGGGCCTGCTTGCCGCAGCCGGCTGCGACTCGCTCTGGCAAGACTACACGACGCTGGCGCGCTGCCGGCTGGCGGAGCTGGCGGTGGACGCGACGCGCAGCCTGCTCGGTGCCACCAGCGCCGTCGAGGACGTCGAAATCGTGCGCCGGCACTGGGAGACCCGGCGCGAGGTCCTGCCCGCCTTGCTGGCCGCATCGCGGCTGCAGCGAATGCACTACGAGAAGGTGAGCATTCCGTTGATTGATTGCTGGTGCTTAGCAACGCACTTCTTTTTTTTTCAGGAAAAACAATTTATCTGGGTTATTGAATGCTAAAGCCCGTAGCACACTGGTCTCAAACGTACGTCTGACACCGAGCGCTCCGTCATGCGCATGCGCAATTTCAAAAAGTCGACACGCTCCGTACCGGTCCGCGTGAAATATTCAAATAGGAAACTTCCTATTTTTTTGGTAGGTGCGTGTCACACAGACCATGATTGGCCAATCACAGAGCATGAAAATATCACGGGATATAGGTGGCGGTTATTCAAATCTACAGGAACTGCATCGATTGTCAGATATTTTCTAGTGTCAAAACGGCGATAGTAATAATATCATAGAGAGAAAATGCCTAAAGTTCAAAAAAATACTTTATGGACGGTAGAAAAGGAGTTGCTTATGATTGATTTTATGGAGCCAAGAAGATATATGTGGGAAACATGTCATCCAGACTTCTTTAAAACGGAGCACAAGGGAATCGTGTACGAAGACGCTGCCGAAATGCTTGGCGAAGGGTTTACTGGTAAGTTTCTAATGGCTACAAACAAGGCAATACTCAATATTGTAGTATTGAATGATTATATATTTTGTTTGATATTATGCCCTAATTTATAAACCCTGCTTTTTTCTTGTTCTCTACCAAGTGAAGCACAGAAGTGTGTATTTTCTTAGCCATTGACCTCATAATTACTTTTAATTTTCCAGCAACATTAGTGAAAGAAAGGTGGTCCAGCATGAGGAATGTGTTTTCTCAAAACCACAAAAAAACAACACCTCGTAGTGGTGACGGAGCAAATTCGGCGTTCATTCCGTCGTTCTACTTATATACCAGGCTTCTTTTCTTGGGGCCGACTGTCGTTAGTAGAAAAACTGTTTCTAACATCAAAAAGACTACTACTAATACGAAGATTTCAGAGAACTGCAGCTCCACAGCCTTATCGGTAAGGCAATTCCAGAATTTTAATGGATCTGAAATAACACCAACATTTAGTTTATTTTACAAAATATTATTTTTTATTTCAGCAAGCCCAGCCATCATGCTCTACGCAAAATTTTAATTCTTGTACACCTGACATTGATTTTGAGTTGCTCCATGATATGACGGATTCAGATAGCAACCCAGATGATGGTAGAGCATCAACAGTAAGCAAATCGGTGCAGAAGCGTGCTGCGGAGAATTCCCAAGATTTGTTTGCAAAACGATCAAGGTTCAATGCCAAGAAAGCATTCGAGTCTGCATCTCGAGTCCTCAAAACATTAGAAGAATCTGTCGAAAAGGATAACAGTGCTGCACCAGAACCGCAACAAGACCGATTCGATCATTTTGGCTCCATCGTTGCCGATTCTCTGCGTAAAATGAGTTCATTCAATTGTGAATTAGCGCAATTGGAAATCCAAAAAGTTTTGGTTACGTTTCACCCTAACAACCCCAATAAAGAAAACGCTCAATAATTTGTATAGCTTCCAGTGTAATTACATCGAACACATTGTGGCTAAAGAACAGCGTAATTAATTGACATCAGTCTGATTAACAAAACAAAACAAATCTCAGGAAAACCAATATTTGCATTAGCGCACACTTTCATGTTGATATTTGGCATGGCGTTAGCTAAGCCCATTTAATTCAATCGTCGCACCATCCGATCTTGCCAGGGGACTGCCCCAGAGCCGTTGAAGTAGCGACAAAATGTATTTCTGACGTCTTGTGCTGCGTTCGTGTGCCGGTTACCTCGGAGTTGTGCCATCGGCAGCATCCCATTTGGTTCTGGCTCATTTCTCCAGGAACCAGCCGATATGATGCCTAAATTGAAGACATACTCATGACAGTGATACAATCTTGTCATTGAATAATTTGTTGACAGTAATATCAATTGCTGATACTAATAATGTAATTATTTCGATTTGTAAATTTTAATTTTTAAAAACATACCAGGTGACGTCTCTTCATCTATGCTTCCTGGCGGTGTGTACAGATGGCGTCCAATCACTTGTGACCGCAGCCAGTTGTGGAGAGCGATGGTTGCAAGAACAATTGTAGTGGCCTTCTCTGGATTATAGCGCATGGGTGTACGATAGATCTGGAATCTATTTGCTAAGATCCCAAACCCGTTTTCAGAGGTTGCTCTTGGTCGTGAAAGCCTGAAAAATATGTTTAAAATATAAGATATTAACTTGGGATAAAATACTCAAAGCAATCTATAACGTGTTCAACATCTGTTGAACGACTCACATCAGAAAATCATCGGATGTGACGCAAGAGATATAAATAAAGGAAAATCTGCGTAATATCCAGCTTACCGGTAGTTAAAAATCCTTTTGTCATAATTTTTTTCTAAATCAATTGTACTATATCCTTTCATGATGTTGCTGGTTAGAGGGAATGCGTCATCGGCAACAATAACAAATGGAACTTGGCCGCTGCCGTCAGGAAGAGGTCATGGTGTTGGCAAGTGCATGGAGTTTGAAAGGATACCTTGGTTTAAGGAGCATTTTGCCCAAACTCCTCCATCGCTAACCCTGCCATTGCAACCAACATCGACATAGATAAATCGCAAGTCAGCGCTCAGCAAAGCCATCAAAACAATGCTGAAATGTCCCTTGTAATTACGGAACAACGATCCAGACTTCAGTGGTGGATCAATCATGACATGCTTGCCATCTAGGGCCCCTATACAGTTAAAGAAATTCCATCTTTCATGGAAACCATGGGCAATTATCTGCAATTGTAAATATAGCATGCATGAGTTAATTGATAGAATTGGAAATCGATATTGAAATGGAAAGGGTCATAGTAAAATAAGGTGCTCAGATTGTGGTGCTTGGACATAATCTTTGCACAGAACCGCATAGATTGCCTCACACACAGGGAGGATCATTGCACTGATCGTGGTCTGGCCAAGCCGAAACGCAAGTGAAAGTGATGTTTGAGATTCACCTAGATATGGACATGTGGTATCATTCATGGATACAATTTAACACGAAAAATGGATTAAATACACTATTATTGATAGCAGACGATACTAGTACAAAGGACTAGGTAGGTAGGTAGGTACCTACATTTATTTTAGGCTAGTTAAAATATCACTAAAGTTG
Source organism: Nemurella pictetii (assembly GCA_921293315.2). NCBI lineage: Eukaryota > Metazoa > Arthropoda > Insecta > Plecoptera > Nemouridae > Nemurella > Nemurella pictetii. The sequence continues at coordinate 7,897,555 of OV121123.1, read as the reverse complement.
TTCACATCTTTTAGACGTAAGCATAACCTACCAGTAGCTAGATGTCTGAGTACAACAGCTAGTTTCTCACCAGCTGTTACAGATGGTCTACAATTGGTGTCCTTTTTGGTTATTAGAGGAGCAACTAACTCCAAAAGTTCCTCAAATGATTGAGTATCCAGTCGCAGACATCTAAAATTGACAGATAGTACCAGCGTTCAATTTCAGTTCAATACATTCGTTCCCTACTTTATGAACGTAAAATATATTATGATAGTTATCACTGAGTTTCATTTCCTATATGTATACAGTTACGGCATATTAATAATTACCTGCGGTACATATCTGGATCCGAAAGAGCCAGCTCTCGAAAAAGATTTTCATAGCAGCCATACTGTTGTCGCCTCGCTATCCATTCTTTTAACCACATTTTCCTATTTCGAGGCACGGCCGAGCAGTACCCCATCACCACAATACACGCCGCAGCAATTTTTAAAATTCTTTTTCTTCGCTTCACACAGTGCTTTCTCTGCATTATTATTTATGTTTATATTTATTATATTTATTTATTAATTGTTCGATGCGAGCCGCTACTGTCAGTGCCAAAAGATCAAGCAGCTGAGCGGTTTAAAGATGGCTGACAGAAATGTGACAAATAATCTCGGTGAAACTTTTCAAACGCTTCGTATCTAGCTTGGCAATTTGACGCTCCTCGTGGACTGCAGACGGAGCGCTCGGTGTCAGACGTACGTTTGAGACCAGTGTGCTACGGGCTTAAGTCCTTAACTCAAACTTTTCCCCAGAAAAAGGTTGGAAAAGTTTGAGTTTTGGACGGGACCCACGAAAAGTTTGGGAAAACTAATGTGCTAAGATTGGTGATAGACAGTGTGATAGATAAGATAGACATAAGTTGTCAGAAAGTAATGACGCACTGTTTGAACAACTGGTCCTACGGCACTGGTCTAACGGCGTCGGTGGATGAAAGGGTGATGAGGAACCTAACCTAGCCTAGAAAGGAGGAGGGGAAACCTGGTGCCGGCATGTAGCCTACTCCTGTTGAAAAGCACCGAGGGGACCACCGGCTTTACGTCCCTTCCGAAGGACGGTAAAACTCGAACGAGGGGGTTCCTCCACTGATCCGTGCTGTCGAGAGGTTGATAAGCACATTGTATACCCATCATAAACCCACCAATCTTTTATTACCATTTTTCACATTTCATGTCACTTTAATATCCAGGGAATTGCTAGTATTCCAGGAGTATTGGGTTTGATTAGAATTTGGAAGCAATGGATCATTTTCATTATCTTTTTCAGTTTTCACTCACAGGGTCATATTGAACATCTCTAGATTTTTGACTGGGCACGATGTCGCCTATTGCTAGCTGAAACCGTCAATTCTTGTTATCAGGAATGGCTGCCGGTTTTGCTGTCTAGTCCGCACTCGGAAATCATCGACAAGCTGAAATCGATGGGACGCATACCAAACCACGTGCTTGCAAAGCATGCCGAGACAGGTACGCAGGAATGTTCGATTCGTTGTTATTTTCGTTGCTCTCCTCTGTTCTTCTTTTGTTTGTCTACCTCATGCTTGTATCAATCAAGATATTTGCTTGCACTTAGCTTCAAATCAAATGCAGTGACTGATTTTTGTTATTAAAAAATGCAAGGGGCTGAACTACATCCATTAACTACCAGTATCCTTTTCAGAAAAAGCTATTGCCTTCTTTAGTTTCGACCCTTGTAAAAGACTTGAGTCTTAGGAGAGTAATATTATTTAATACTAATTATTTACTCTCTGGTAATACCAGCATCCTATTTAGAGGACAGGTAACAGCAATTTTTTAAACATTGATAATTTTCTCTGCAATTTCTTTACAACAAAAACAAAAAGATTTGCAACTTAACCAGGTGTTTACCCGAGTTTAGACTTTAGACCCTTGAAAAAGACATAAGAAAGTAATACCAGCATCCTATTTAGAGGACAGTTAACAGCAATTTCTTACACATCGATAATTTCCTCTGCATTTTCTTCACGCCGAAAACAAAAAATCGTGACTTAACGGGGTTTTTGTTTGGCGCAGTGGCGGCCAAGGCGCTTCTGCCGCCGAGTCCCGCCGTGCGGCTGGCCGGCTCGCTGTGCCGACTGCAGGAGGCGCTGGGGTTGCGGCCGGCGGAGGGGGACGTCGTCGACGCCGCCGCCGACCTCGTTGAACGACTCACGCTGGCCAACCTAACCGAGAGGACGCCGCTGGAAAACCACCGGCAGATGGTGGACGCTCTCAGGTATTGTTTTGTAATTTATTTATTGTTTTTGGCACGTTAATTCCCCTGGGTACAAACTGCTGAAGTAGCATTTATTCCCGACTCGTGCAGCTTTTGCCTGGACTACCAGACGGTGGTGACGCTGCGACCCGACCTGGCCAAGCCCGTCGGCCTGGCGAAACTCGTCCGCTATCTCAGCGAGCGACTGTCCCACTGCCCGCGATCGCACCGCCACACCTTGCCGGATTGCAGCCGGCTGCCGAGGGCCGAGGCGGTAAGCGCAATACCGACGTCACGGCCTGAATGGAGCTCTCGTGTACACTCGGCAGTCTCCACGGAGCTCTCGTGTTATTGCTTTATTTAGACTCGTGTCTTTTCCGAACTTTAGCACGTTAGTTTTCAGAAAACCTATTTAACTGGGTATGGAATGCAAAGCTCCATGGGCTCCATGGAGGAATATGAATGACCATAGAAGGCCATAGACAGACCATAGACCATAGACCATAGACCATAGACCATAGACCATAGACCATAGACCATAGACCATAGACCATAGAACAACTCAAATAAACTTAATAATAATACCACAGTTGGTTGTCCGTGTAGCATAATGGATATGTGCAGTGCCCCGGACAGGCATAAACCCAAAATTTTGGAATTGATATTTCGTTTCTAATAATCGAAGTTGTGTTGTGTAAAACTAACCATCCGCCCGCCCGCAGATGGACCTCAAGGAGTTCCTGGCGCAGGAGTCCAAGGTGACCGCCGAGTGGCTGCCGTCGGCGTCGGCGTACATGGAACGCACGCTGGCCGGATGGCACGTTCCCGCGCTGGGCGCCGCCAAGACGGCGACGGCGCTGCTGGTGGCGGCGTTCCGGCCGTGGGCGGGGGAGGCGGGCAGGGAGGCGGCGCTGGCGGCGCTGGCGACGCTGGCGGCCGTGCGAGGCGGCGGCGGGGGGCAGGGCGCGGCGTGGCTGCTCAAGTGCTGGGTGCAGATGGTGCCCGCGGTGTGCACGCACGCGCAGTTCTTCAGGTGTGGATTTAATCCTAAATGCAATTACTCGTTGCGTGTACATTATGTCTGGTATTGTGCTAGCCGAAAAAGCTGCCGCTCGAGAATGTTGCGTGCGAATTGAAGCCGTCAGCCAATCACAAGCCGAGCCGCAGATTATCATGTGACCGCTCTCGGCGGAAACTGACGGCACTCAACATGCTCGAGCCGCAGCTCTTTCGGCTAGCACTAAAATAGGCACGAGACAGTGATTACTAGTTACGAAATATCAATTCCAAAATTTACATCCGTGCCGGGATTCAAATCTGGGTCTTTGCCTGTCCGGGGCACTGCATGCTATACGGACAACCAACCGTGGAATTGATACTGGTGTAAATTGATGATTTAATTGATGTAAATTTTGGAAATTATATTTTGTTCTAATGATCAGTTCTTCTGTTCTTCAGGTGTTTGTTTGTTTTTGTTTTTGTTTGCGGGTTTGTCGGCTGTTTGCTTTCTACAGGCCTAACGGCTTGAGTGATTTGGATGAAATTTTCTATATGTCTTTATTTATTTCTCAACTTTGATTTTGTATTATTTTCAGCATATTTCTTTTACAACATTTCTTATAATTCAGTTTCTCAATTTTCACTTCACTTTTTTTCATTCAACTTGAAAACAACGCTTTGCAAAGCTATGCTGCATACTTAATCAAGGGTCTAAACTCAAGTGCCAAATATTTTAACTGTCAAAAACAGTTTTTCTGAAAGCTAGCGTGCAAAGATTAGGAAAGAACATGAGTCTTACAGAAAGTAAGATTGCCGCCGTATGTACCGTCGCTTCGGTTGCAGGGTCGTCGCGCGGCTGCCTCGCTCCCTGCTGCTCACCGACTGCTGCCAGGCCATGCCGACGCCAGACGCAGTCCTCCGTCTCGCCGCCTTCATCAACGCCGACTTGGTGAGTCACCATCAACCGCCGATCGAGTCTCCATCGACCGCCCTCGTAACCATAATAAAAATAAAGTAGTTGATGGTTTCACGGTTGATGGGTTACTCATCCCATCAATAGTTGTTATCAGTTTTGTTATTTTTTTATCTGAACTAAGGATTAAGGACTATCAAGTACTTGCACCCTTTACTGAGGTGGCTCCTCTGACCCCCTATTCAGTATTCACTCTCGAATTTAAGCTGGACAGTCCAGAGACTGTGATTGCGACGAGATTTTTCTTGTCTGCAGGTTGTCGGCTTGGCAGATGGATGTTTCTTGTGTCCGAACTTCGTCTGGCATTTGACGGTGACGATGAGCCAGTTTTCCGATGCGAAACTCTTCAGCCTTCTGCTGGACAAGTGTCCTGCATTCCACGTCGGCCTATTGGTGAGTCGGCTCGAGCGGTTGAGACTCAGACATGAGGGACTGAATCTCAGACACCACATTCCTTGGAGAAGGATAAAGGACAATATAAATATAACTGTGTATCTATTCAAGTCTGTTGTTGAAGTGTACGGTTTTGCTCTGTTGGATGTGGTTTGTGGTCCTTATGTCTGTTGAAAGTTGAAAAGTTGAAAAGTTGACAACTTTTCAACAGACATAAGGACCTACTTCCAGGACCTACTTCTACTTTCCTTCTTAGTAATTTACATATAATAACTTTTTTTTACTTTCCCACCTTATAAAAATTTGATCTTGAAATTTGTAACGAAGGATTTGTAAGTAGTATGTCTAGTAATAAAAGAGTTGCAGTTTCAAAGAAACCAAAGTTATTGGATTGGCTGTATAAATAATATCACCAAATAAATTAGTTTTATTTGTTAAGGCTAACAGTATTAATGCCCCTTCATTAATAAATTCATCAATAAGAATCATGATAGTGATAATCAGTGATGAAAGAATGAAGCTTATGAAACTTTCTGATATTTTGCTGAAATTTTGTTTCTGTAATTTGAATGTGTTTTTTTTTTAATCCTTTCAGATGAACGGATGGTGTAATCTATCTCATCTCTCTCTGGCATTTCCGTCGGATTTGCATCGAGACAACGGGGCACTCTCATTGGTCACACTACTGAAGCTCCATCGTCACTTTAACCAATCGCAAGACGCATCCGTTGTAAGCTGCCTGAACCTCGCTGCCCCCTGGCAGGTGGCACTGGTCGTGTTTGCGAGCACAGTGCAGGTGAGTTCTGTGTCGACGGCATTAGAACGTTAGTTTCGATTTGAACCAAACTGCAATGCATTAATTGCACCCACTTATCATTCGTGTAAGAATGACATTTGGCATTTGTTTGAAGGAAGGGCAGAACAGCAGGCACAACTTACCAAATGTATTTAAGGATAACCCTGTCTGCTCAGTGCTAGTAGTCCCAATTACCAATTACCAACATAATACGACATAAGGCACAATTTTTTTTTAAATACTAGACGGTATGCATAGGGCATTAGTTTTGGGCATAGTTCCAGTGTAGAATAACTAGGGCTTCGCCGAACGCTACCTGTGGACACGTTGTTGGATGAGCGTATTTCTTTGTATACCAGTATATACCATATATTGTATACAGTATAGTGTACACCAGCCCAGATTTTGGTCTTCCAAAGTTCATCAAATTTGATTAATAATTTTGGCATATAAGTTAAGTAAAGGATTCTTGTAAGCGAATAAATCCACACACGTCTTGATTCTTTTGCCGAATTTCCACATCACCTTATCATAACTTTTTTTTCTGTTAAATCTGTAAATTTTGGTAACTTTGGATTTTTGAGAAAAGTTTAAAGCTATCAAGCTAATACGTAGAATGATGAATTCACTGCAACTTGAATTTGTACCTAGAGATTCAAAGATTTAAGCATTATTTCAATTACCTCTGGTGAAAGCCGATCGAATCCAGAGGTAATTAATTTTCGGCCAAGCAAAATCAGTACCTAGCTGTCAAACTTTGTCCAGCCTAGACGACAGATGGAGTTTTCGATAATTTTCATACAAAAACCATTTCAAATCGCAGGAAAACTGTTATAACGGTACATCTCACTACGGTCAACATATTTGTAACGTTTGTTGAAGAAAAAGCAAGGGTAATTACAGTTTAGATATGCTAAACGGCAAAAAACTTGAAAATTTAATCGAAAAATACGATTAAAAAACGTATTAAAAACATATAAAACATATTTCTTGGTTAACCAGTATAGTGTATACGGTATACAAAAGCTATTCTGCAAATTTCATCAAATTCGGCTTGGTATTTTAGCTAGTAGAGTAAAAACAAACAGCGAAATTATGGCGAAAAATCTGAAAATTTTCGTAAATTTGGATTTTTGAGAAAAGTTCTAAAGCTATCAAGCTGAAAAACGCAGGGGGTCTAAGTTCAGAACAAATTCAGGTACACTGAAAATTTCATCAAAATCGGATAAGCCGTTTGGACGGTAGAGCGCGAACAAACACACAAAAAAACAAAAAACAAAAAAAAAACACACACATGGACTTTTTTTGTATGGGTGGTCAAATTGAAGTCTTCGCTTTGCTCGCTTCGCTCGCTACGCTCATCCAATTAGGTTGCCTTCTTATTCTATGGTTCTATTGTTTGATTTTGAAATGGCACCATGCGGATTTGGTTTTATGAGTTGCTGAATTAAATGTACTAGGGGGAATTTTTAAAATTATTACATGTTATTAACTTATCCTGGATAAACTATATTATAGTTATTGATGAATATTCCATAAAGGGAGTCATATCTGCCATTTAGTTTTTTTTCTCTCTCAACAGACAGAGCGAAAAGCCGCGTTCACAATCAATCAGCGCGAACTTCTGTCGTCGGAAAAATTAACACGTTGGCTTTTCTACTTCCACCTGGTGAACCTGCTCGAGAAAATCGATCTGAACGAAGCCAAGTTCACGATCTCGGCCGAGAAAGTCGGTTTCGTCTACGAGAACATCTTGGAGCCGAGCCCGTTGCTAGCTCTCGACATGATGTTCGATGCCAACCCCAAAGTTGTTACAGTGTTGACAGAAGATTGCTCATCGATTCCACTCAGCGGCTTCTCCGCTAGAACATTGAAGCTGGCTTCGGTCACGGGATTATTGTACCTACTGCATCGAAAGTTCTTTGAATCGCGTTCGCACGGAGTAATTTCGGAAGTGCTGCGTTCGTTGAAGGGAAGCCTTGTTCAAGCTCATTCACTCCTGCCAAAGTTTTTGGGCGTCGAGTGGAAAGAATCGGTTGCAAATATTAACAAGCTATGTGTCGATGTTCTGTCGACAGTTTCGATTCCGGTTGCTGAAAGTGACCCCGATATTTATATCTTGGATGATGATGATGATTTCATGATTCCTGATGATTTGCCATAATTTTTGTTAGAACCTATCTAGAGGCGAGGGTAGGCATGAGAGAGTTTTCAATCTTATGCATTATGATAAAAATTTATGGATTTCAGGGAAACGGAAATTCTGTGGCTATGTAAGCAGTACTAAAATGCCTAGTCAAAACCACACGTTTTTGTTACTGCGTTTGTTATATATTTTCCTTGGTGATTACAATGCAATCAACTGGAAATAAATCGAATAAATAGAATTGTCAATGAAAACAATATTATATCACAAGCAATCATTGTGCTTAATTATATTGCCACTTGTTTTCAAATGGTTTTTGAATGGTTTTCACGAATCAAATTTTTAAATCATGTGCAGATGTTAGAATGTCACGTGGTCTCTGAATCCTCGTTCGTGAGTGGTCGAAGACAACGATCAAGTTAATTGAGGAAGCTGTCATTTTTTATTGACATAATTCGTCCTTAATCTTCTAAATACTATTAGAAGCTGGGTCCAAATACTGAAAAATGTAAATTTTGTGCTTCCTAGCTTCTATTTTATTGTTTATTGGATAGTATTGTACAACTTACTGCTTTTTAAACAATCTTCTTTCGATCCTAACCTCAAACATGTTTCTGATAAATTGTCGTGATACAGAAAATAATATCTAAGTATCTATTTGTTACAGATTTCGTTCGTTGATTTTGTACATAAGAAATGATCGAAAAGAAAGATGACTTGTCACTCGGTAACTCTAACTCTAGTGACTGCATTAAAGGATCGTCATCCAGTGCAAATTCAGCCGTTGCTCCAGATGTTACGGCTGCCAGTTTGGCCGAATCGCGTCAATTATTAGATTTAACTTATTCAAAGGTAAGCCTAAAATATATGCCAAGCATGCGCGTTTCTGTTTTTTTCTGCGTTTTCACAACATTTTTCTCTTGATTCAGGTACAAGATGAAATAAAGAAGTCGTTCAAAAGGCTGTTTGAGAACATTGAATCTCGAGAGAAGCAGTTACTGAGACAAGTTGAAGTGCTACATAGTCAACAATTAGCATTGCTACAGTCAAGTCAAACACCCCACAGTGATCTGAAGTATGTGAAGTCTGAAATGATTTCATTCTTTGGTCAACTGCTGTACATTATATCTTTTCATTACTATTTCAGAAATGGGTTCAGATCATCAATTCCTCAAGTTCTGGTCACCTTAAAAGAAGAGAGCCAAATGATAGCAAATATTTTGTCTTTTGGCAAAGTCAGCGTGGAAGGAGGCAGTGTTGCGACGCTCGAAGAGTCGACAATGTCGCCATGTTCCGTCCCCTACAAGTATGGATGGAGCAATGAATCGAAACAAAGCTATGTTGCCGTTGCCCTGATCGCATATATCACTACCTGTTTCTACTTGCTTTTAGGACTGAAGATTACCAAGACGCTGTCAGCGACCATGTGTGTTTGTACAAGTCACTGTCGAGTGACGCTTCCCCGAGTCATGAAGTAATAAAGTTCGGTTTCCTTCCAAAACTGTCGTCCCCAAAGTCGGGTTCTACAGAAGACTCCAACGAAGAACCAGAGAGCAACGATTCAACAGAACCAAAGGTGAGAAAGTTGCTATATAGTGAGCAAAGTGATTCTTCAATTTTACCATCTACTGACTGGTCTACAGACTAAACGCCAAAACCGATTTTAATGAAAATTTATGAGAAGCTTCAAAATCTCTAAGCTTAGGTCGGTCACGTTTTTTAATCAAATCGGTCAAGGAAATTACCTCTAGATAAATTTTAACGATTATTGTAAGTGTATCAACATCACTTTTCTCAATAGATTTCAGACTTACAGTTTGTTGTATGCAAAGCACTTTTCATGAAAACTGAAATAGTATGACAGTTTTATTTGGAATCCTTGCATTTTTTTCTCACTATATTACTATTTTCAGTAGCCAAATTACCAATCTTGTCTCAGTTTTTTCTTTTAAATCAATCTTCTTTTTGCTTTCAGAGTGAAGAGACTTCGGAGAGTGAGAAGGGAGCATCGAAAGAGCGACGGCCGTCCCAGGTGCAACAGTGGTTGCAGCAGATAATGGTTGAAACGGAAACAGAGCCATCGGTAGGAGAGCTCGAGAAGAAGTTTGACTCAGCAAACAATTCCTATTCTTCGGATTAAACTGGTTCTACCAACCCATACTATTTGCTTGCTAAACTGCAAATAGCAGTTTAGCTAACAAGAGATAATACATGTCTCGGAGCTTTTTCATTGTGATGTGTGATCTATATACCCAGTCAGGGAGTTGCATTAGAACTCCCGTGTTTTTGAAGATTTTTGTACCAGTTGTGCTACCAAACCGCGCACGTATGTTGTGATGTTTTTTCATTTCTAGTTATTTTGCAAATGCTAATCTGCTTAGCTCCATTGCCGTAATCACTCAACGAATAAATGTTATTTATTTGTTTTCTTAGTGTTACCACCATTGTTGGGATCACATATGGATAGTAGGTATGTTGTTTCCTTTCAATAAAGCCTGAAATTGCAGCTTATAATAATGAGCCAGATCTGAATGATGCATTGTCATTTGAAAACTTGATTACTGTGTTGTAAGGTAATTGATTGTGTTTTACAACGCGCTGTTTTGACAACTGGCCGTATGGCCCTGGTATAATGGCATCAGTGAATGAAAGGGCGATGATGAACCTAGCCTAGTCTAGAAGGGAGGTGGGGAAACCCGGTTCCGGCACGTAGCCTACTCCTGACGGAAAGCACCGAGGGGACTACCGGCTTAACGTCCCTTCTTAAGGGTGGTACAACTAGAACTACAGGATTCCTCCGCTAATCCGTGCTGTCGAGAGATTGCAGAGGTTGCAAGGCGAGTGAAGATGTCGAACTAACTTCAAACCCTCCAACCTCTCTCCCGAACAGAACTGATCATAAATCAGCGTGATGTTGCTTAACTTCCGTGATCTCAAGGGTAGACGTACTGATGTTTTCAACATGCCACACCGTTCGGTTGTGTTGTTAGATATAAAAAGTACAGCAACAAGTTTCATCATTCTCTATTTTCATTCACTTGTGCCCATTTAGAGGGAAATAGTCAACTAAATTTGGCGAGTGCATTCGACATCAATAATTGCTGCATTGCTGAGCGACCAAATGCAAGCGACATCAAGCAAGGTCTTGGGTTTAGAATTCAGCACAGCCAGTATGGTGAGAAATTGTTAATTCCTAGATTTTTAGTTGGCTTTTCTCTACCAACTCAGTTTCGACATGCCTCCCGGCTCCCATCATACCTGTTGGTTCCATATAGGATCTTTGGGTACCATCATGTACCATCTTTGTATCATTAACAGGGATTCAAATCGAACCGCCATCGGCGACCACAGGAAATTATTTCTGTTTATATTGCGATTGGACACCAAAGATATGGAAATCTTGTCAAATTTACCTTTACATAATATTATTAATTGATTTTGGTTTTAAATTTAGGCTGGTAATTGATTTGATCGAGATTTGATAAGATGCGCTGTGGGCCAACTGTGAACCTTGAACTGTGGCCATAGGTCGACTCCGCCGGCGCCATTATAGTCCTAGCAACAACAAAGTAGCAATAGGTTCGCCTCAGCCGGTCATCTCCATGAATAGTTCTCGAATCTCGATCGCAGATGTTATATATCACTTAACAGTCTCATTACAATCGACACTCTAACTGAGTAGCCACATTTGCTACCCAAAAGCAATGTTACGTCTAGAGGTTTAACTAGTAAGTAAAGTGTGGACATTGAATTTATGCCTTGGATTCTTTCCCATCCGTTTCATTTCTTATCAGTTTGCTTGCTTGTATTGGCTTGCTTATCAGCCTTTATCCACCAGATAAAATATGACGCATTGATTCTCACAGTGCGACTTAACCTTTACGTTCAGCTCATGATTCTCCCCTTTTTTTGGTGGCAAATCATGCCAATTTTGTCAGCAAAATAAATTTAAAAATGTGGTTGTAACATTGCCAGTTGCAAAACAAACAAGTCATTAACAGTTTGCTCTGCACCTGGCTAAAGTTCGCGAACGCGTGGGAATGTTGCAGCGGACACTAAATGGCCGCCGCTTACAAGAGACTGGCCGGTGCCGCCAACGACGCAGGCATCCACTTCGAGGTGAAGACGACTGCGCTTCTGAACCTCCGTGCTCTCAACAGCACGACAGTCGAACAATTCGTGCTCGCCACCAACGTAGCCGGTGCCGGGGCACTGGACGACATTGTCTTCAAGGTTAGGACGGCAGGCCAGCCGTGGGCCTCGCTGTTTGTTCAGTTGAAGCACAAAGATAACAACAAGTCGGTTATTTCTTTAGGTGAACTGAAAAAAACTGGTAAAAACTCTATGTTTTCATTACTAAAATATTTTGAATCTTTTCTTGAGATAGAAGAGACCATGGTGACAGCAGAAAGTGATTCCTTGTTTGAGGGATGTATTGAAAGCTCTCGTTTCATTATCTTCACCAATGCTAAAGCATCTGATGGCTTGGGTTGTGAGTGTGCTGTTAATATGGGTTCTATTCCTGAGGAATTGTTGGAATCAGGTTCGGGATCAATAGTCAGCTTTGATCCTGAAAGCAACCCGAAAGTTTTCGAGGATTTGCTTGACTTCTTGGGTACGGAATGTAAGCAAAACCAAGAAAAGGCAAAATTCTTCCTCGAACATCTTCTGTTTTGCGGTCAGCCATCGCCAGGTTATCTTGATGATCCTATCAAACAAGAACTGAAGAAGTTGGCAGTTGAATCTAAGAAGGAAATTGACTTGAAAACTTGGCTTGCTTGTTATCTCAATGACATGAAAGACTGGTGCGAAAGCAAGGGAACCGCGACGGCCTTGGATGAAACGAGCGATTTGATCACCAACGCCACCAACAGGGCACTGGTGCAGTCTTGCACACGCCGAGAACAAGAACAGAATAAGCTGGATGTCTTGTTTAGAGAAGACACTTTGGCAGCCATGCGTGATGTCTTGAACGCAGCCAAGTCTTCTGTTCTTCACATAGAGTCCAGCGAGGCTACGTCACGATTGAGCTGCACCAAAGTTCTCCAGGCCACAGAAGGCTCGTGCCTTTATTTCAGCATCGATTGTGTGCTACGCCATCTAAGTTCGATTGTGTCCGAATTGGAAGCAAGGAAGCAAAACACGCTTGTGATTGTGGTGAAAGAATCGGACTCGATTGCAGATTGTTTAAAGGTAATCCAATCCGTGTCCATGGTGTCTGCCGGACAAGAGCACAGGATTGTGATCTTATCAAGTGGCAACAAAAACCTGGTAAAGAAACTGGCTAGCGATGCAGAACATTCATTTGGAAGCTTCAACGACACGTTTGAACTCTCACAATTCACAGAAAAAACCAAAGATAACATATTCAACAATCTTTTCAATATCCAGGGGCACTCCACTTGTTTGGAGAAGTTTTTTGGCGGTGACTCTGATCAACCTGCTGTTCGCTTAAACGGTCCGTCAGTTGTTGAAATCTTCGGCGGTCAGGGAAGATTGTCCTTTGGTCCCGTTTTGAACAAAGACATTCCCTACTTTCTTTCTCGAACTGTTGAGCAAGCCAGTGCTTTTAGTGACGGCATATTTAGCGTTGAGTCTCTTTCCGAAAGCATCACGATACATAATTCTAAAATGGACTACATTCACTCAATTTTGTTGCAATCAGACAGCTCTCTTGCCAAACAACAAATTTTCAACTCTTTTAAGAAATTCTTGAAGCCTGGCCACTCTGATGAGAACAAAGGTCCTGTTTTCATCAAAACCAAGTTTCTGCTAGGATCTTTTGATTGCTGTTTTATAGGTCTTAGAGAAGGTCAGGTTGAACAAGTCACTGCAGTACGAATCCGTCCCCAAAAGGACAAAGCCAACCGAGGATGGTTTCTTTTTGTGGACGGAGGAATGGAAGACAAAGATGTTGCAACACTCTCAGAATTCAATGAAAGCAAGCATTTCTTCTGCTTGGAGGACAACAAGATGCAATGGAAGAAGTCGACCGGTAACTTAAATGTCATTCGAAGACACATAGACGAGACTCATGTCACAGCGCTCAGTTCTGAAAGCGTGAATGCAGTTGGAGGCAGAATAGTGCTGCTCTGTGCCGAGCCGGGTATGGGAAAGACTATCCTGATGGCTCACATTGCTAGTCAGACCAAGCGGGAGTTCCCGGAATCTTGGGTGATTAGCATTGGCTTGAACAACCATGCCAAATTGTTTAAAGATAATTTGCATGTTGATGCCTTCAGATTCCTTGTAGCTGCCACCAAATTGGAGTCGCCTTTCGAACAATTATTACTCCAGGAGGCTCTTGAGAAGTATGGAAATTTATTTCTTCTTTTAGATGGCTTTGATGAGATATCCCCAACATATGCAGATAAATGCTGCGTTCTGCTGTCAAGTCTGCTGAAAACTAAGGCACGGAAGATTTGGATAACCTCAAGGAATACAATGAAAGGAGAAATTGAAGATCATCTTCATATCTTTGCGCTAAGACTTCGTAAATTTAATGAAAATGATCAGCGCAACTTCTTTAAAAAATACTGGCAAAATCCAGCGCTCAATGAGGAAATTTTGGACGAGTTCATTACAAGCCTTCTAAAAATGACAAATGAAGCCTTCAGCGACCGGGAGAAGGATTTTATGGGAGTTCCCTTGCAGACCCGAATGATAGCCGAGGTTCACGAAGATTACGTAACTGGCAAGGCCAAAATGTCTCCGTCTCTGAAGAAGTTGGATTCGCTTCAATTGTTGGACCAATTTATTGACAAGAAACTCGACATCTATGCCAAGCACAAGCTGCATATGAAAGATTACGAAACTGACTATGAATTCCGGCTTCACCGGTTAAAACAAGAAACAAATAGCGACTACATGCGAGCCGGTCTGGTAGCAATTTTAAGTGACAAAGATCTTGAAAGTTTACATTTACAAACGGTTTTCGAAGACTCGTCTGCTCTGTTCGAAGGAATCAGAAGTGGCCGCGACAAGACTGGCATCATCGACTGCATTGTCAATGACAAGCCGCGCTTTGTTCATCGCGTCTACGCTGAGTACTTTGTGGCTCTGTGGTTCGCCAAGTATTTTGCAGAGAATGTGCTCTTCCTAGAAAACAACTTATACACCGTCAACTTCCGCGTTGTACGCGACATTTTCGATCGTATCCTCAGCGAAGGCCATCGCCTGCACACTTCTGTTTTAAATCGAGATGTGGAAGAAATCAGGAAATTGGTGAGCAGGGAAGAAGTCGACGTCAATGCCACGGACATTGGAGGCAGAACTGCGCTGCATTTAGCTGCAACCTTTGGTGCCATTGAGGATGAAGCAGAAGTGAAGAGATATCTTCAAATATTAGACATTCTTGTCAGCCCAGCTACTGATATCAAGAAAGAAGACAAAGTACTCAAGGGGTCTTCTCTTAAATATGCTGACATCACATCATCTTGGATTGTCATTGATAAGTTACTCGCTCGGTCTGGTGATGCCACACCTTTTGTTCGGACAAAGGAGAACATCAAAGATCAGCACCTGTTAGATTATGTTTTTATTCACGACTTGGATCGACTCATGGGGTTTTATTTGGATGTTCAGGATCTTGAAGTCGACCATTTTAGCAGGAATTCCGAACGTCTCCTTCCCAAGGCATGTGAAGTAGGCAGCTTGCGAATCGCAACGCTGCTTGTCGAAAGTGGAGCCAACATCTACGAGAACGCCTCTGAAAGTAGGTCTCCGTTCCACCTGGCTTGTGAACACGGTCATCTTCCTATTGCAGAGTTAATTCTCAGAACGTGGCTTCGCAACAAATCTCGTGACATCAAGGCCGACAGGGCTTCAACCGATATCATCAACAGGGGAGACAGGTACGGCATCACCCCCATTCTGCTCGCTGCCCAGAAGGGTCACGTCAATATCGTCCGCTTCTTGCTCGAGCAGGGCGCCAACATTCGCGACTCCAGTAGGTTCGATCGCAATGCAATGCATGTGGCGGTTCGTCACCCGGACATTGTCGAGCTGCTGATCGACGCGGTGCCCAAAGCCGAAGAGAGAGCTGTATTTCTCGACACTTGTGACCAATACGGCAACACAGCCGTCCACTTGGCGGCCATCGGAGGGTGCGTCGAATCTCTGGCGCTCCTCGTCGCGGCTGGAGGAACGCTGGGCCGAGTCGGCGCCAAGCTGTTGACCGCGTTGATGGTCGTGGCGGGAATTGGTCACAAAAACACCGTCGAACACGTCCTGGACTTGGCCGAGGCGACGGGAACTCCGCGCCCGGCCGACGCCGTCGGAGAGCCCCTCGACAGGTTATCGTACATCGACCTGAAAGACTCGGCGGGCAAAACGGCGCTGCAACTCGCCGCCCTCTGTGGCCACGCGGGCGTCGTGGGCTTCCTGCTCGGCCGCGGAGCCGACGGCTGGAGCCACGACCGGTACGGCCGCACGTCGTTGCACGACGCCGTCCTCAACGATCACCTGGACGTCGTCTGGCTGCTGCTCGACCGATCGCTCGGCAGCGACGCGTTCGTCGACGCCTGCGACGGCTCGGGAAACACGGCGGTGCACTTGGCGGCGCGGAACGGGCACTGCGAGTCACTCGAGCTGCTTGTCCGTGCCGGGGGGAAGCTGGGTCCGGTCGGCGCGAAACAATCGACGGCTTTGATGTTGGCGGCGGAGGGAGGTCATCGGGATATGGTCGAGTTCATACTAAACAGGGAAGCACGGGGCGGCGATGGGTTTCCCGACATGATTTCTTACATCGATCTGAGAGATGCGGATGGGAAAACTGCCCTTCATTACGCATCCGAGCGTAACCGGTATGAAGTGGTCTGCTACCTGTTGGAGCTGGGCGCCGACTCTCAGAGTTGTGACGAGGAAGAAGAGTCGTCGTGGTGAACCGCTTCTCGGGGATACGACGACGTTGCAAGCTCTTTGCACGGCAAGATTTGACCGCTTCACGGAGATGCTACCTTGTTGCTAGCGCTTTGACCGCTTCACTCAGATGCTACATTGTCGCTAGCGCTTTGCACGGCAAGATTGACCGCTTCACGGAGATGCTACATTGTCGCTAGCGCTTTGCATAGCCGGATTGACCGCTTCACGGAGATGCGACGCTGTCGCTAGCACTTTGCATAGCAAGATTGACCGCTTCACGGAGATGCTACATTGTCGCTAGCGCTTTGCATAGCCGGATTGACCGCTTCACGGAGATGCGACGCTGTCGCTAGCACTTTGCATAGCAAGATTGACCGCTTCACGGAGATGATACATTGTCGCTAGCGCTTTGCATAGCCGGATTGACCGCTTCACGGAGATGATACATTGTCGCTAGCGCTTTGCATAGCCGGATTGACCGCTTGACGGAGATGCTAAGTTGCAAGCGCTTTGCACGGATAAGAACCAAGATTGAGAGCTCGACTTTGTTTCTCGTCTTATTTTAGGAACGCTTTCTTTAGTGGAGTGGTGACTGACATGTGGATAACAATGTCTTACAAAAATGCTGCATACTGCTCATTTAATGTGAATTTGATTGATCGATATTTTTATATCGATTATGCCGTGTGTTTGTGATATGTTACAACTTGTAAAAGAAATATCAATGTGTTCACCTTTAAATCCATCTACCTCATTGCTTTAATGTTTATATCAATGTTAACATTAACTAATTATCACTAATTATCATCTATATCAATGTGTTTCAACTTGCTTACAATGCTATTCTAAATGTATTTTTAAATAAAATTTATGATTTTAGCAATACAATTTCTAATTGACATTTTATTTAAGTATCGTTAGAAGTAGCTTCAATTTATGTTCCTTACGACTTTGGTTTTAGAGCAAATAGTTTGAATTTCAGAAATTTAGACCATGCTATACACAAAAAGCTTCGTAAAATAAATGACTTGCGATTAATTAAGGGTCATGTTTATAAATCGAATGATTTTAAATTGATGATTTAAATGATATTGATATAAATCATGTAACTATTGATAATGGACAATAAAGAATTGAATTGAATGGATAATTTCAAATTTCCCACAGCAAATTTTTTATTGCGCGTGCGAGTGCTGCCATCTGCTCGGCTGCGGCTGCCAGGCTGCCAGATTCAGAGAAATAAATATGGCGTACGGTGAGGAAGCACGTGGAAATTGAATTTTGAAGTAAACGATGAGTTTTTAATCTTAGTCGTAATGTTAATTACTCAACAAACTAGGTGAAAGAAACCTGTGATATAGTTTGCATCTATATTTATATATTTGAGTACGCTTACGATAAAGTAAAATTTCTTAGAACACTGGTCACTTAGCACGTGAAAATGTCAGAAGAAAATACTGGGGCTTTGGACAAGAAAAAGAAACATCGCCAACCGCATTCAGGTATTCGGAAACATTACTTAGTTGTAGTTCATTTAATTTAAATACTTCTATTAAAATAATAGTGCTTTTGAATTTGAAGCCACTAGTGAACAAGGAATAAACCTAACCATACTTTTCTGATTGTCTAGGTCGTAAGGCCGATAAGAAAAAGTTAAAAAAGGAAGATGTTCAAAAGCTCACTGACAAGCAACGCAACCCGAAAGCCTTTGCTATCAACTCGGTTGTGCGAGCGGAACGGAGGTTTAGAAGGAACCAGGATCTTACGACAAAGAAAGAACATATTCCTCTGATCGATCGCACACCTCTTGAACCCCCTCCAATTATAGTTGCTGTGGTAAATTTTTCTATTTCTTAAAACTACATTTCTTTAATGTTGCTTAAAGTTGTTACTGACAGTTGTTTTCACTGATGTTTTCTAGGTAGGACCTCCAAAAGTTGGCAAATCAATACTTATACAATGTTTAATCAAAAGCTTTGCCCGAATGCCGCTCACAGAGATTAAGGGTAGGTGGTACTGGTATCTATTTAATTTTAATTGGTTTAAGACTGACAAGGTCAACTTAACATTCAGCTAATATTTCTGGTGCACATTCTGTTGACAGGGCCCGTTACTCTTGTATCTGGCAAGAAACGGCGTATTACGCTCATCGAATGCAACAATGACATAAACTCGATGATCGATATCGCAAAAGTTGCGGACTTGGTGTTACTTCTTATAGATGCTGCGTTCGGCTTCGAGATGGAAATCTTCGAGTTCCTTAACATATGCCAGGTATTTAATTGAATTGAATTGATTTAGTTGGAATTACCAGCACAAAAATATGGCATCCAGACATCCGGTTTCCTGAAATAACAGATGCAATTAAACGGGGTTTGGAAATAAGTTGATACATACATACGCACATCAATGTCACCATGGCCGTGTTTTCGCGCTGGTCATTCAAACTCGGTGCCGCGTCTCGGATCGATCCACGTCACATCTACTGCAGCGCTCCAGAGATATTTACAATCAAACTGCTTGCCATTAGCGCCGAGCCTCTAGCGGAGACTTTAAGAATCCTCCATTTGACCTGAGTTATCAAGGCACAGGACCCAAACTGATAAGCAGTGGCAGTATAACTAGAAATGAAAAAAAACATCACTTCAGAGTTCAGACCAGCACAACTGGTACAAAAATCTTCAAAAACACCCTGATCATCACCCTTCCATTCACTGACGCCACTAGACCAGTGCAGTAGGGCCAGTTGTCAAAACAGTGCGTCATATAACGCCTATAATAGTAGCAGGTTTGAATACGGCCGCTAACGGCAGCAACGTTATACTTTTCCCCGGCCCGCCGCCCAGGTCCACGGGATGCCGCGCGTGATGGGCGTGCTGACGCATCTGGACGCGCTCAAGAGCCAGCGGCAGCTGAAGCACGTCAAGAAGACGATGAAGCACCGGTTCTGGACGGAGGTCTACGCCGGCGCCAAGCTGTTCTACCTGTCGGGCATGCAGCACGACGAGTACCTGCGCAACGAGGTGTCCAACCTCGGCCGGTTCATCTCGGTGATGAAGTTCCGGCCGCTGACGTGGCGTTCGACCCACTCCTACGTTCTGGGTGAGCGACGCAAGGCAGGACGGACGGCCGGGACTGTTTTTTGGGCGTTGGCGGAGCGTTTGCTTACTTGCGGTCTTGTTCTAAATTAGACCGCTAATTTGGGAACCTAACTGCTATTATTATTGTTGGGGCAATGTAATTTTCGTCGAGACCGGTTAAGCCAAAATATGCTAAAAATGTGCCATATGCCATCGGTTTCCAAATAATTGTAAATCAAACACAAATAAAAATTTTACTCGGTCTGTAATATCTGTAAGTAATACCTGACATCTGTACATATCTGGATAATTTCTTCCTATTATATTCAGAAGTTGGGCTCTATAAATATGATAGTGAAAACTTTTTTTATTTAACTGACTTACATAATAACTACTCGACCGATTTGCTTCGAAAACATGGCAGACCTAAGTTCAAAGATTTTGAAAGGTCCCTGAAATGTATACCACAATTAGGCTGCACTACAAGAATTCAACAAGTTTGCAGCAGTTTGGTTTGCTTCCTTAAATTGACATCATTATAGAAGACCTCGAGGTTGAAGAAACCACGCTTTGATGGAAGAGTTGTATCTGCTTTGCTCCGATGAGATGAGATTGTCTGCCCTAAAAACGGCCTTGAAACTCGTTGTTTCGTTCTGCCGTCTACAGAAGTAACGAAGGAGAAACGTCGAGTTCTTGGACCCTTTTTACGACCGACAACCTCCGCTCATCACAGCCGACCCTTGAAACACTTGAAACCCAATCCCACGCTCGCTCCGAAAGACTAATGCGTTTCCTGCGCAGCCGACCGCATGGAGGACCTGACACCGCCCGAGCTGATCCGCCAAAACGCGGCCGTGGACCGAACGATCGCCGTCTACGGCTACATGCGTGGCGTGCCGCTCAACAAGCAGTGCACGGTGCACATCCCGGGCGCCGGCGACTTCCCCGTGCGCGACGTCACCGCCCTGCCCGACCCCTGTCCGCTGCCTGACAAAATCAAGAAGCGTTCGCTGGGTGAGTGCGTTTGATCGATACGAACCACTAGGCAGTTCGTAGGCAGTCGCGCTTGGTAACTTGTTATCATTAGTGTGATTCAAACCTAAATGCAAACACACCTTGCAACGAGTATTTCGAGGTTCGAATCACACTAATACATGCTTACCCAACGTCATAATCGGGGTTAGCCAAGTAGTTGGTGTGTGATTTCGGCATAGCGTCAGTAGATTCAGCGCCTTCTATGTTCATTCATAGTCCTGTTTCTATCTCCATGGAGCCCGACAACTCAAATAAACTTAATATTATTCCACAGCTGGTTGGCCTCGTAGCATAATGGAAAGTGCATAACCCCGGACAGGTGAAGTTCCGGGTTCTATTCCCGGTACGGTTACAGATTGCAAAACAATAACCGTTTAACCGTCCGAACAATCCAGATAGTAACCGGATAAAAGTACATTGCAAGACATGCCAGCGGGTTGCTCCAGTTTATCACGGGTCACTCAGCACAGCTATACACCCGCTAAATTCTCATGTGATTCTTGAATCGCTCGTCGAAAAGAAAAACAAAGCGAGGAAGCGACTGGCGCCGCGGCCGGCGTGCTTTCGTCGTCTGACTGGCGGTTTGCGTTTGCAGGGGAGAAGGAGCGGCTGGTGTACGCGCCGTTCAGCGGTGTCGGCGGCATTGTCTATGACAAGGACGCCGTCTACGTGGAGCTCGGCGGCAGCCACTCGCACACCTTTCGGGTGAGTCGGCCAATTTCCAGTCTCTACTTGCCGCTGGTTCGACCTTTAGCCAACGTGCTAAGATTAGGAAGGATTCCTGCATCAGACGTGATGGTGGACGTGAGGGATGCGATGCCGCGGGTCGATCCGGCTACGAGGCATTGACAGCGATCGATGTTCCAGGCGGAAGACGACCCGGGCAACGAGCTGATGTCGTCGATGCTGGCCAACCAGGAGACGCTCAATGCCAAGATGGAACGCAGCGAGATGCAGCTGTTCACCGGCACCCAACCGCTCACTGCCAAGGACGTCACTCCGGGGTGAGTTCTCGGCAGCGGCTACCTCCTCACCTTGCTTCCTGCATTGTATCTTCTACCCTGCTTCGAATCTTCTAAATTGCTTCCTGCTTTGTTTTGTGGGGGATCATTTCCGTACAATTGACCCTGCCTGTTAGTGAACCCAGGAGGCAGAGGAAGAGAGGAACCAAAGGCATTCGACTCACAACCTTCGATGAGAAAAAAACTCAAGTTCTCATTTAGATAAACTTGCAATTAATTGTACATAGCAAATAGGAAATAAATATCTTATGTGTGGGACTAAATACGTGTGCTTAATTAAACGAACCAGCACACCCGCAAAGTTTCTTTGTTTCTTTTACCTTTCTCTCTGCTACGTACCTTCTCAACTCAAAGTGTATTTATTGTTTTAAGTTGGCACTACTGTGTCCAACGGTGAGATTTATAATCATTCAGCAACCCTAATCGAAAAGAACGTTGAGAAACTATCGCAACCACACCCGGTGTACGAAATGGGTAACCGATGTAATGTAGACTGCAACAGTATAGTAGGATGTTAGGTTGTTAAACGTGGCTTGTCGATGCGGGAGAGATTGAATGTTTGCGATTGTCGTCGGTTGGCTGCAGGTTTGCGGGCGTTAGCCAAGATCTGGTTGCCGATGCCGAGGGCAGGATCCGGCGCAAGGCCGTCTTCACGACGCCGGACGCGGAAGACGACGGTGATGATGATGATGACGACAACGATGACGACGAAGAAGATGAAAATGAAGAAGACTCGGGCACAGAAAGCTTGGATCTGGACGAGCAGGCAGCCGGCCCGTCTCGCAACCTGTCACAGGTAGGAATACCCTCCTAAACTCTTTACCGTGGGGCTTTATCCGAAAATCAACGAATAGTTCGAATGGAATTCGTGCTTGCCTTGACTGACATGGTCATTTTAATAATTAGTCACTCCTTTTGATCAGTTTTAGTAGGTTTAACTGAATTCCTGGATATTGCAGCTTGCACTTTGTCTCAAATTAAGTTGATAAAATTTCCATTTATATAAATAACAAAAATGAGCAAATGCGTCCCACTTCGTCCAGAGGGGCGGTTGTAAAAGAATTGATAACACCATTTTTAAAACATCTCTATTAAACCTTCTCCATTACCATTAAAATGTATAGAGTTGTGTTCAAATACTTGCAAATAGGCTATTATAATGTCCATTAAAGTACCTATAAAAAAATAACCCACTTTATACTCATAGGGATATTCCACCTCATCTCTATTCACATAACTTTCTTCTTTATCAATTATCCTATTCCACATCTATTTATATCTTCACCATGAATCTTCACGTATCAAACGTGGTCATAAATGTGAAGTGCATGCCACCGCAGATCGCTGAAGACTCGGAGGATGGCGACGCAGCGGAAGACTCCCCCGCCGTCCCCTGGAGCACGCGCCAACCGGCCGGCCCGCCGCCACCGCCAACAAAGCCGCTGGGCAAGGTGGCGAGTGCCGAGCGCCGCCTTGCGGCGAGCCTGGGTGCCGACTACGACGGCTCCGGGGACTCCGACTCTGATGCCGACTCGGACGCCACGACCGCCGAGCCCGAAGCAGCGGCGGCGAAGGTGGCGTACCGCGGCCTGGCGACGGCCAAGGACCGCGAGATCCAGAGCAAGATCGCCGAGGCGCTGGGCGCCATCAGGACGGGAGAGGCGGCAGAGGGAGCCGCCGCCGATGACGACGACAAAATGTCGGTGGACGGCGACGACGACGACGGCGACGGAATCATCGGGGGCGAGGCGTCGGGCAGCCGCTGGAAGGACAACCTGGCGCAGAAGGCGGCGGACGCGTTTATCGAGCGACAGTCGACGTCGCAGAATCTCTGGAAGCTTGTCTACGGTGAGTCGTGGGATTCACGTTGTCCATAATCCAGACGGTTTCAAGTTTCAGCTGCTTTTCATCTCTACAGCAATGCCTAGTGTCCTGGGTGGGGATTGTGTGCAAAAATAGAGATTTTGATTTCAACCAGTGGTCTACAAATTTAGGTTTCTAGCTAAAAATCAAAATAGGTTAGGTTAAGTGAGGATTATAACTTGAAATAATGTCTGGAATGCAACAAATCAGTTAAAACTCTAAATATATGGAGCAATCTGGTGTCTATGCCCCAGTATAAGTCCCAAATGTAGAAAAAACACTGGAAAAAGAGGTTCTGAGCCTGTGGCCATGCCAGTCGGTGATACTGATATCACGGTCATAATTTAAATTGTTTCGAGTGCATAGCTCAGGCGATGTTTTGGAGACACCACTAGTCTTGGTAAAAGGAGTTCAGAAGAGGTTTTTCCTGATTCTCTCAACCATTGATAACTGATAACCGGTACACCAGCACTGGCGTAACAACAGCAAGTTGTCAATGTTGGGCAAGGCCTGCCATGAGTGCTGCCGTTTTCTGACGGCGTCGTGTGTTTGCACCGCGCTCCCAGGCAAGTACAACGAGAAGCTGATCGCAAAGGACGCTGATGCGGAGAACGGCGACGGCGACGAGGACGAAGAAGACCAGGACGACGACGACGTCGGCGGGCTGTTCCGGGTGGTGAACCGCAAGCAGAAGGCGGAGCGCGAGCAGCGCGACACGCGGGACCAGCGCGACAGCTCGCTCTTCGTTCAGCCGCAGACGCGCGACTGGGTGATGCCCGACGTGAGTGCCGGCGCCGACGCCGCTGAAACCCGGCAGCGCTCGTGTCAAGGATGCGTTGCCGATAGAGTCCATCCTGCCATCAGCGACTAGCAACCCACGTTTGTTCGAGTATTAGAGAAAGATCAACTCGGAATTTTTACCTATCTTTACCGTAAACGTATACTGTGTCTCCATTGACAGTTTGCAGTTTTGTTCAGGGCCACTTTTATCATTGGCAGTAGCAGGTCTTGTTTCTTATCAAAGCCAACGCAACTGTTGTACCCAAATTGGGTAAATTGGTAAATTGGTAAATTGGCCGAGCCGACTAACCGCCCCGCGTTTCCGTCTCGGCAGGTGCACGCGCTGATCCGCGACTGCTTCGTCACCGGCAAGTGGGCCAAGTCGCAGGACGCCGCCGAACTCTTGAAGCTGGACGCCATCGACGACGACGAAATGTTCGGCGACTTCGAGGACCTCGAGACAGGTGGGTGGCAACGGGCGACGGGTAGTGATGTAAATCGGCAAAGTTAACATTGCTGGTAACGCTAATGTTACGCCACCTTCGGAAACATTGAAACTTTGAACCCATTTCAATGTTATCGGTAACTTTGCGTGCAGCAACGGGTGTTGCATTGTGACTCGGGAAGAAATGGCTGTCACTTCCGGTAAATGTTCGACACGTTATTTAATACAGAAGATAAGTCCGGATATTTTTTATTGGAAACAAAAAATCTATTGGAAAATTGTGTCCGTATCAGGATTTCGGAATGGGAATATTGTTTCTAGTAATAAGTAATAAGAAATATCTTCTGTGCATACAACGAGGAATTGTATTTTGGTTTGAATCATCAATAAATGTGGATGGTTGATGAACATGAAGAAATAACATGATAAATGATGATTTAAATACAAGATTGCAAGAGAGCAAGAGGTAACTTGTCGACGGATTGATCATGTAAATGGTGGACAGGAAGCAGAGTCAAGTGAGAGACTGGGGAACTAGAAAGTACAAAGGAAGTCAAAGGAACACCTATAATAGGGCAGAAGTGGAGTTCTATATTATGAACCGTGTCCTTGTGCACTATGCTTTTGCTCATGCTTGCTCATGGGTTAGCAAAGCAGGAAAATGCTTGTTGGTTGGTCATTGGTGGCTTACATCTTCCGTCATACTGTTTACATTGACGATTTACGTAAAAAAAAAGTTTTTTTGAGGCTGTGATTCGAACGCTAGACCTTGGCAGGACACGACCATAACGCTCTTATCTTCGTCTGCCGCCCGCAGGAGAAACGCACACTCAGACTGACGAGGTGTCAGTGGCGGTAGCCAAGGCGGTGGCGGCGGCCCCCAAGGAGGAGATTCGGTCGCGCGAGAAGCTGATGGAGCGCAAGCGCAAGCTGAAGGCGCAGTTTGACGCCAACTATGACGACAAGGGCGCTGGCTCGTACTACGAGGACCTCAAGGCCCAGGTGGACAAGCAGGCGCAGGTGAGTCGGCGCGCAAGCGACTGCTTTAAAACAGAACATTTATCAGGCTTGAAAACGTTCCGTTGTCGTCCCTACGCCTATGCCGACTGACACACTGAACGTTTTGGCATGTTGGCAACACCGGTTCTCGGTTCTCGCGCTGAGTTTGGTGTTTGATGGGTGACATAAAACACACGATCAGTTCTGTTCGGGAGAGGGGTCGGAGGGTTTGAAGTTAGAACGACAACTTCACTCGTCTTGCTTCACCTCTCGACAGCATGGATCAATGGAGGAATCCTGTTGTTTGAGTTGTACCGTCCTTCAGAAGGGAAGCAAAGCCGGTGGTCCCCTTGGTGCTTTTCGACAGTAGTAGGCTACTCGCCGGCACCGGGTTTCCCCTCCTCCCTTCTAGACTAGGCTAGGTTCATCATCGCCCTTCCATTCACCGACGCCACTAGACCAGTGCCGTAGGGCCAGTTGTCAAAACAGTGTGTTGTTAAACACCAGTAATCAATCAATCAATCTGACTGACCCCTGCTGCCGCCGCCGTTTCCAGCTGAACCTGAACGAGTTTGAGGGCATGCCGGAGGATCTGCGGCAGCAACTCGAGGGCTTCCGCGCCGGACTCTATGTCCGCGTCGAGTTCACCGCCGTGCCCTGCGAGCTTGTCACCAACTTCGACCCGACCTACCCGCTGATCCTGGGCGCGCTGCAGGCTGGCGAGGAGAACATCGGCTACGTGCAGGTAACAGCGGCTATGGGCTTGCAAGGTTCTACCGAATGCTTGCAGCTGGGATTTTTTTTAAATTTCGTTCTTCGTCTTCTCGTCTGAAGCGATCATTTGTTCCATTAGAAACATTGACAAAACTGGAGATCTCACACCCTATCACAATGATAAAAGTTACAAAATTGCCTCCCCCAGTTCATAAAAGTCAGTCTTATTTCAAAACATAAAATGACAACAACAAAGACAAATAAAAAATTACTCTAGAAACAACAAACAAAGAAACATTCGCGTCAAGTCAGACAAGTAAAAAATATTCAACGGTTAAAAAGCAATCAAAACATTGATTCGTTACGCTGCCACCAACTAATGGCATCGTCGTTGTCAGGTGCGTGGCAAGAAGCACCGCTGGCACAAGCGCATCCTGAAGACGTTCGACCCGCTGGTGATCTCGCTCGGCTGGCGCCGCTTCCAGAGCGTCTGCGTGTTCGCCAAGCAGGAAGACAACATGCGGCAGCGCTTCCTCAAGTACACGCCCGAGCACCTGGCGTGCATGTTCCACTTCTGGGGGCCGATCACGCCGCAGAACACCGGCTTCCTGGCGGTGATCGACGTCGCCACCAAGCAGGTGGGTGGTTGCGGCGGTGGCGGCGCGCAATGGTTTGTCTGGACCGGGGACTTGCCGACGGTCTGGGGAAACGTTGGGAATGGGGATGTGAAACGTTTAGTTTTGGAACATCAAAGATTTGGGAATAGATTATATCAATTTTTTTGTGAATTGATGGAAATGGATTTGAAATTTGAATGTTTTTGAAAAATAATTTTGGCTGATAGGAACATATACCTAGGACTTTTTTAAACATCCTTTTGATTTCAAATCTGTGCCTGGAATTTACAAATTACAATCAAGCAATTTTTGGCATCTTGCGTGTCTGGTTGTCACTTTTTTTTACTTCGACATCGGTTTTTTACGGCTTTTTAGCCGGAAAATTACGTGTTAAATTTTAAGATGCAGAATAATTTAGAAAATATATAAAAAAATAAATTGATGTATTTGACTTTTTGTTTGAAAATTTAGAGCGACTTGATGATTCAAACTTGCTTGGTTATCGAATGAATTCAATGCAAATTCAAACAAAAAACAAGTTGCAAAAAACCTCTAACTTCGACCCTTGATACAGTCGAGCAGCACAGCTGTGCGAAACGCCGCGTTAAGTTCGAGTCTGGGACCCGGTATATTTACAACCCGGCAAAGTATTTCTTCTGAAAACTAACGCGCCCGTCTGCTCGCAGGCCGGCTTCCGCATTGCAGCCACCGGCACGGTGGTCGAGCTCGACAAGTCGGTGCAGGTGATGAAGAAGCTCAAGCTGACGGGCACACCGGTCAAGATCTACAAGAAGACGGCGTTCATCAAGGGCATGTTCTCGTCGGCGCTCGAGGTGGCGCACTTCCAGGGCGCCAAGCTGCGCACGGTTTCCGGCATCCGCGGCCAGATCAAGAAGGCGGAGAAGGTGCCGGTGGGCGCGTTCCGTGCGACCTTCGAGGACCAGATTCGGCTCAGCGGTACGTGCGACGCGTCGATTGTCTGTTGGCTCGAGTCGGTGGCGCGATGTTCTTCGACTCTGTTCGACACCCTCAGCATACTGTAATTCATGTCCATAGCAGGCTGTGTTTCAAACCGGTAGTACGCTGTGTTTCAACTTTCAAGCCAATAGCACTCTGTGTTTCAAGCCAATAACACGCTGTGTTTCAAGCATGCTGTGTTTCAAGCCCATATCATGCCGTGTTTCAAGTCAGTAGCAGGCTGTGTTTCAAACCTTAAGTACGCTGTGTTTCAAGCCAATAGCACTCTGTGTTTCAAGCCAATAGCACTCTGTGTTTATAACCCGTAATACATTGTGGTGCTGTTACAAACACCAGGTTGCTCTTTTTTCTAGCTTATGAGCTTCTGCAAATTTAGGGCATTTTTGGAAATCCAGCAAGGCCATTCCAAGCCTGAAAGGGGAATGCACTGCAATTCCCTTCGTCACATAGGCAATTTCAGAGACTCTAGCCATCGAGTGTGTGAACACGATCGCATCCCTGTCCGTGCTAACGTAACGCGTTTGGTTGGTCGACCCCACGCAGACATCGTGTTCTGCCGCACGTGGTACCGCGTGGAGATCCCGCAGCTGTACAACCCGGTGACGTCGCTGCTGCTGCCGGCGGAGTCGAAGGCCGAGTGGCGCGGCATGAAGACTGTGGGGCAGCTGAAGCGCGAGCAGGGCGTGCAGAACCCCAGCCAGCCGGACAGCCTCTACACGGTGAGTGGACGCGTCGTGAAGCGGCAACGGATCCGCTCGGGTTTATTGACAGCTGAACGTGAAGAGGTTGATTAATGGTGATCATCAAGAAGTGATCATGTGCATGTTGGTAGCCCATCAAACACCTCGGTGCAATGTTGCTTAGCGTCGTCACGAGAACCGGAGTTTCCAACATGCCAAACTGTTCGGTAATGTGAAGTGAATTGTGATGTGGGGAGTATTTTGAGTTGAAAATTTTTCGTTTTGATTTACGATTGATTCAAATAATGGAAATCATGAATAAGTTCTCAGTATAAATTAGATACTGCTAGAAAACCTCCCTGAAACTCAACAGGAGGGCGATTGTGTAACTTTTTACAGATCGGTATCTAGAGATAACAATCGGTAACTAACGAGATAACGATTCGGTAAAAAATCTGCGATTGTGTAAAATTTTATCGATCGAAAGCCTGCCGAGCGATCGTTAAAATTAACGACATCAAAATAGGTGTCGTTATTTATTTACCGATCGGTAGTTGGGTCAGCACCATTGTTGACATCGATGAGCATATTGATTAAAGATGGCGGATAGGCTGTTAAATCTTTTAAATGTCGAAGAAATTGCGGTTGAAAACGATTTAATAAATAATGAAAACAATGTTAGGATAATGCGAGTCGAAAGGAAATTTTTGCGAGATCGATTTGATCCTTTTCAAATATCAGATAATCATTTTATACATATATACCGGTTACCAAAATTAGCAGTGCACGAGCTCGTGACAGCCCTTACACCACTACTTAGGCCATGCCGGCGAAGATCTTCAATTCCACCTTGGATGCGAGTGAGTTAAACTTTTTCTAAATACAATGTAATATTTTGAATTTACGCGCAAATACTTTGACGTCCCGCCAGCTGTCAGCCTTGGCCTTGCTTCGAGTCGCCGGGCCGGCTGTCATCCAGCAAGTTGGCAGATCATCGGATCGAATCTTGTTGGCTGGATTGTCGCACATTTTCCCATTGATTTATCTATAAAACATTTCTTCGACAAAAAATATTAATTGTTTGATTGTTCTTTTCCAGGTGATCACTGCTTTGGATTTTTTTGCTTCGGGGAGCTACCAACGACGTAATGGGCAAGATTACTTAAGTGCGATGTGCCAAACATCAGTGTCAATTTGCATCAAGGAGGTTATAATTGCCATTAATAATCATCTTTTAGATGAATGGATTAAGTTTCCTAGGACAGAGTTGGAGTTTCAAACCATGAAGCAAAGGTATGGTGTACTTACCTTTTCCATTTAATTTATACCGATGCGAGAAGAGACTTAAGTTAAAAATAGGTACGTTCTATCATTAAATTTCTCAATAAGTCGGTTACTTTAATTAAAAAGTAAACCAAAAAATGGTATTATTCACACTTAACCAGTACATTTAACTAAACAGATTCATGGCTGCAAATGCATTCCCCGGGGTGATCGGAGCCATAGATGGCACACATATCGCCATCACAAACCCAAAAAAGGAACGGGAGCACTTGTTTGTGAACCGCAAGGGCTACCACAGCAAGAATGTTCAAATAGTGAGTAACTAGTGAGTTTTATCTATGACAAACTTCTTGATCATGTTTGTTAGGAACAAAGTAAGTAGTTGCTCATTCTGAGACAATGTGTTTTTGTTTAGATATGTGATCCGGATTTAAAGATTTTGTCTATAAACGCAAGGCATGGTGGGCGCTCGCACGATTCGCATGTTTGGCGAACTTCTGGCATTCGCCAAGAGCTTGCCGAACATTATTCGCAAGGGAGAAGGGGATTTTGGCTAATTGGTGAGAAAATATTATATATTTCATGCTGATTGCTACATTGCAATATCTTGAGTTTGAAAGATGTACAATCATCAACATGAAATTTCAGGAGATTCTGGTTATCCAACCGAACCTTGGCTAATGCGGCCCTTCGATGGACATCCTGCTGCCGCCACTCCCGAGGGCCGCTTCAACAGATCCTTCTGTTCTGCCAGAAGCACCATTGAGAGGTGTATAGGCGTACTGAAGGCAAAATTTAGATGTTGCCTTAAAGATCGCACACTACACTACACGCCTGAAGCTGCAGGTAGAAAGCATCATTATCTTACATATTTTAGTATGAACTTCATTAGGTCCTTCTAGCCATTTTGAAATGTTTTCCTTCATTTAATATTTTGAATATTTATCATTATTTGACTAGGCCGCATTATCAACGCTTGCGCTGTACTGCACAACATTGGCGTCCACCATCGAGTGCCACACCCTCAGGTTGAGTTTGATGCACTCGACTTGCCGGTGAACGCGGTTGCAGGGATGGACAATCAGGGGGTACGACAGCCAGCTCAGCACCTGAACGTGTTTGCAGTTGGTCAAGCTGTCCGTGCTCAAGTTATGCACGACCATTTTATGCAGTAGGATCAGCAAATTCAGAAGGTGAAATTAATTTTCAATATTTACTATGTAACTACTAATAATTTTAAAAGATCATTCCCAACTGGTGGTACTTTCATTCACTTCTAAAATATCAAGATAAAAAATAGGTCCAATAGATCTTGTTAACAACAATATTTGCAAGATATCCAAATAGGAAAGTATTTTATTTTTTTAAATATCCTGTGAGTGTAGTGGTTAAATCATTAAGGCTGTCCAAAAGAGTGGATATCTTTACGTAGACTCCTTTTTCACTTTCCCACCTAGCCTTTTCTATTAACAGTCTTTCTTCTTCAATCTTCAACCTTTTTTTTTCATTTTCAGAGCGCTTCTTTTCTCCCTCTATATAGCTCTCTCTGATGTCCACTGGAAAATGTGGGAATGTTTTCTTAAATGAGGAACTTACTTAATTACTGAACTAAATGAGTCGGTCAAACAAATAATATTGCTTACATTTTGTTTCAGAATTGGATGATGCCTTACGCTTCGGTGGCCGAGGGGTTGTTGTCTCAACACTTGGTCTTGAGCTTTCCACCTTAATAAAAAATTTAAAAACTGTGTTAAGTATTTGTATAAAAAGGGACTTAGTGTTACGTCACTGTTGTGGACGATTCAGTGCAAGGTATTTAATTGTATATATAAATGAAACTAGCAAATCATCAGCACAAAAGTTAATTACAATGCCATCCGAATCGTTCAATGGTATAGCGACAATGTCACTGGATAAATCTTCGTGTCCATTCCTTGAATTTGAACACCCAGGTTCGGCTAAAAGGTTATCTCCAAATACGGATTCCAATGTGGTTATTGCCAGAATACGTTCCTCTAGTTCGGAGAGTTGTTTGCATGGCGAGCCTCCGCCAGTTTTCTTTCCGTGCATGCTAATTTTGGTAGCCTTAGCTTTCACAAGACAACGCCAATCAGCCCAACTCTGTAATATTTAATTCAGAGTTATTTATCAATGTGTGAGATCTGCCAATAGAGAATAGCTTAAAAAATGGAAGTACATTTATTAGTTTTTGGAGTTATTAAATTTACCTTTTGCCATTTTAATGCGCACTTAGCTGGGCCTAGCCCACAAGCATTGAGGACTTGGCTCAACTCTTCCCACAGCTGGTCATTTTTTTCCCGACCATGAGGGCCGAGGAAGCCGCCCCTGGCAAAGGCCGCATGTCCCTCCATGAACTGAACCAAAAGCTCGAGTTGAGCGTTGGTAGCCCGTTTCCTGACGAAGGTTGGAATCATTCGGATCAATTTTATATTGCAGAATAAGATGGTTAATGATAAAAAGTTTTAATTTTCTTTTATGTTTGGCTACATAGTTAGCTGTAGTAGTAAATACATTACTGTTTAACATTTGTATATTTCGTTACCTTGTCTTTTTGGTGAGAACATCCATCTTCTAGAATTTTAATTTAAGATTGATTACTCCACTGCTGCACACACTCACTTGTCTTTTAAGTTTGAATTTTGGCGAATTCTTCAAAAAGTACGGCGCACGCGCAAAGATGTTAAGACACTGTACGCATTCCGAAAACATTGGTCCATTCGTTAAAAGATTCCGTATTGTTAATTTTACCGATTTCAATAGACAATCGCAATAATCGATAGAGTTGCCGATCGAAATAGATTCCGTTCGTTAGAGATTCGGCACGGAATCGTTATCGATCGAGAACTCGCCAGAGTTACACAATCGCTCTCCAGGAAACCATGCTTTTACCTCCAATTGATGAATGAGGACCCCTGTTAAATTATTGTGTGGGTGTTATTGGCAAGACTGCATGCTACGTGAAGGCTTAAAAAATGCACCACAACAGTCTTCTCTTCCTCATAATGTTTTCATAATCAGGGCCGCGCTGTAATGTTAGCCGCTAGTGACGCATATCTTCAATGCCGTTAAATGGGGTGAAGATGAATGGTTTTTGACTTACCAACAACTTTAATACACAAATTTAATGTAGTACTACTTAGAAATATGCTAATGCTTCCGCTATTGAACTCATGTCAATCAATCATAAACATTATCATATTTACATTTAAAAAATACATATGAAAAATGTTCACCATTCGTGTTGGAGACATCCTCGCTTGTTGTGAAACGTCGCGTTTGTCGCTTTCCAGGCGATCCAACGCAAGGCGTTCATCTCGAAGCCGCTCAAGGTGCCGGCGGCGCTGCAGAAGGCGCTGCCGTACGCGCTCAAGCCGAAGAAGAAGGCGCCCAAGGGGCAGGAAGCGCCGTACACGCGAATCGCCGTAATCACCGAGCCGCACCAGCAGAAGGTGAGGACAACGTCAGCAGGAAAACCCGACGCCAACGGAGATTCCCACGCAGAAATCAGAGTCAATGTTACCAGTGAGATAGATGTGAAGATATTGTGTTAACCGACAGTTAAACAACTAAAAAGCCACAGAGAAACTTGTCCTAAGGGATAAGTGTTAGGCCATTAGTTGTTATAATTGATGCTCAATTCATCCCTTCTGATTAACAATACTTACTGATATCTTATACAAATGTTTTTAATGGGAAATTATTGTTGTGATAATGCTAAAGCCGCTTTCAATTCCCAGTTGGTAAATGCGTTTTTACTTTTTTTTATTGTATAATACAAAAAACTATTTTAGGGTCGAATTTACAGTAATACATACTCGGGACTTCGTGAGATAATTTGTGGAAACAATTGTGAATCACCATATCTGATTGCCTGTTACAATGACATTTGATTTACCTCTGACATAAATCCAAGGTTCCAGGGTCTTCGAGAAGTAGTCGAGTTGTTAAGTTCCAGAACGAAACCAAAACAAACAGCTTGGCACTTTTTGGGGACTAAAGAAATTACGTTTCCAGTCAAAAATGTACGCGATTGCCGCGTGATTGCATTGTGTGTCGTGCGTTAGCTAATGCCGTGCTTCTGCCTCCTTCCAGGTGTCGTCGATGATGCACATGCTGCGCACGTCGTTCAAGGACAAGGAGGAGCGCATGAAGGCAGAGACGACCGCGCGCATGGCCAAGTTCCAGAAGAGGTTGTTGGTGGCGAAGGAGAAGTTCGACCGTCGCCAGCGAAAGGTGAAAAAGGAAGTGAACAAGGCGCTCGGACAAATACGTTCGAAGGAGGCAAGCGCCAAGGAGCCCAAGCGCGGCAAGGGCGGCAAGCGCGGCAAGGGCGGCAAGCGATAGCCGGGGTGAGTTTCTCTAGCCACTAGCCAGGATAAGGTACTACTCGAAAAAAGTTTTGCGTTTCGCCGTTGCGTTTGTAGCTACTAGAGGTTTAAGCCCGTTTTATACTGTCTCATGTTTTGTTGAACCCTGCATAGCAGTCTTGTATGTCCATACTCCATTGTATGGCAGTCAGTCACACGAAAGCCTTGTATGGCAGACTTCACCATAGTTTTTTGGCTAGCCTGGACGCTATTTCCATCATTTTCCATTTCCACCAGTTGGTTTGATTTCCATAATAATGGTGTTCTTGTTTTTCAACAGGAGACTTACGTTCAGAAGACAGAGCAAGGATCTACTCAGCATCCTGGGTGCTGGCGGTGGCTACGGAGAATCAGTGAAGATCATTCAAAGACGTTTGTGAGAAAAGTTGCAAAACTCGTGTCTGATCTTAAAAATGGACAGCTGTCCAATTTTCTGGTTTTGCCTTGTTGCAAGTTTTGACTTGTTGCATAAACAAAACTGTAAAGATTAAATTTTATTTGACAGAAGAATTGTTGGAAAAATTAATTTACGGCTAAAATATAATCAAGTGTACAAGAACAAATATAAAATGGTTTAACACCTGTCGGAGGAATCCTGTGTTCAACAGGTTTTTTCTTCCGTGTGAGGGAGTTTAACTAGGAATCCAATCCTATGGCAAAGGCTTTTTAAATTTTTCAACTCAAAAAAAGAATAATGTATCGATGTGAAATTCCAAATCAGTAAAGTACAACTTTAGTTTCAAAATCACATTGGCATTTTTCCTCGATACTGATAATTTTTTCTATTTAGATACAATACAATACACCAATTTCATTCAATCAATGTTCTATCAAAATGACGTCATGATACCCACTTGCCGCAGCCAGGTAGAACGATTCGGGTTGTGAATTTCCTATCTTCCATTGCTATTTAGCAGAGATATTTAATATTTTTTCCATTCTGATACAGTGGGTATCTGAATTCATTTTCCTCTAACAATATGTTTTATTTAATTCATGGCAGGCTGGCACTTCCACTTTCTTGGACCAGCGTTTTTTTTTAGTGAATAATTTAACACCAAAATTTAAGATAAAGATTATATACATATTTAGAAAAGACTTAGACTGCGGCTTGAGCAATCACTGACGTCGAATAAATAGTACGGTGTGTCATGCCATTGTTGCAAGGAACATGAGGCCATTTGAATGGAGGTGCCGGGTCGACCAGGAGATATATCGGATCACCCTCTTCAAATTGCCTGATTACTGATTAGAATCAACAGCGGTCTCTTAGACTTTAGTCTCTTAGACTTACAGGCTCTGGTATATAAAAGTAATAGATCTAGCTAAGTCCAACGAATGCAAAGTGTGTCGATCC
The DNA here is from genome assembly GCA_921293315.2 of Nemurella pictetii. Classification (NCBI taxonomy): domain Eukaryota; kingdom Metazoa; phylum Arthropoda; class Insecta; order Plecoptera; family Nemouridae; genus Nemurella; species Nemurella pictetii. The sequence goes on along the minus strand of OV121123.1, from coordinate 7,861,903 downwards.
TAAAGCAACCCGGGTTTGATCCGGGATTTGAAACTGGGTCAAAAATTGCACGGATTGTCTTAACGTCTAGGCGGCTGTCAGTGTGCGTTTACCATCAAATAATATTACCGATGTGGTCGAGTGCATTGCATCGCTTGCGAGTTTGTCTGTCAATTCATAGAAGCAAAGCATGTTAATAAAACCACTGTGGTTAACACAGCTCCGCGCTTGCGACGTAAAATGCAATTGCCGTTGTTATATGCCAGAGAAGTCACTATACTTGTAGGCCCTAGTCGACGAGCATTGAGTTTAACACAAACGCCCCGCCACCGTCATCCGCTGTGTGGTGCAGTGCATAGCATCGCTGTCTCCCACTAGGATGGCCGGGATTCAAATCCCGATGCCGGCGTGGCTTTTTGTCCAAACATCTTTGGCTGGAACTTCTTCGTTGTAATACTTGCTTGTTCTAACGTCACGAAGAGCCAAGCTGAGACACATGACAGGCAGAAAACAACTGAGACGTTCAATTTATTACAGCCTCAAGATTCAACACAATGAATGGGGAGGAAATATAAACTGATAATGTGCCAACTACAGCGTGGTCCTGTGGATAACGCGTTGGCTTTCCGATGTGAGCTCGTTGCTGCCCGGGTCCGATTCCAGCAGCAGTCGTAGCTTTTTGGCAATGTCTGGCATTGTCAAAATACTGAATACAAACTAAAAAACAGTGAAGAAGAGTACTTGGTCGTCTGCAATGTCAAACACACTAGTCAATCGCTTAAAAAAAGCACATCGGCTTACCACGTGCAATGTGAAGAGAGAATTCGAGCCGAACAAACATCGACAGTGTGGTGCATTGGATAGCCCACTTGCCTAGTAACCTAGCGACGCGGGTTCGATTCCCGGACCGAGCGGCTTTTTGGAACTCAAAAAAAATTCAATTTAAATTATTATTATTTATCGTGAAAACCACGAAGTTGTAGTAAGGTGATGTAGAAAAAAAAATATACTAAGTCACAGATTTGTTCAATTTTATCTACCAGATGGCGCTGTCTACCCAATTTGTGCAAACTCGAGTCCGTTTGGAGCTCACATTTTGGCCAAACGAAGTGCAAAAGCTTAGGGTGCTAGGGTGGGATGTCTAATTTTCCACAAACCTCGTTTTGGATTTTTGCTACTATCTTTAATAACATTCGCCTAAATTAAATGCAAAAAAGCTCACCCGCCTCTGTACTAGCCCGGTACCTTCGGGTTACCGGTCTCGTACCTTACCCACTCGGCTGTGGAGACACGTTACACTTATCGAGATTTTTAAGGCATATGAATTACAAATGGTTTGTTTACCTTTTGTACTTATTAAAATTACAAGGAGTTGGCGTACCCCCGCCATCCCAATTCATGAGCAAAGCTCAAAAGCCACTCGGATTTGAACGCATCATCTTTGCGTTATGAACCAAGCGACTTAACCACTCGGCTATTCGAGTGATATGATTATAGGTGAAATTTTTCAATATATATATATTTTGAAAGATCTTTACAATGGTAAAAAAGGCGGATGCTACAGGGATCGAACCATGCTCACACTCACATCGAAATTGTAAACTAGCGACCAAACCAACAAGCCATTACGCCGGATGATTATATGTTTAGATAAAGTTCCTTTAAATGATGAGAAATTTTTGCAATATCATTTTATTTCTTCCGATAATTTAAATACATGCGAGGCTTGAAAGTTCAGCATTTATATCAAACACCGCATATGACCAAAAACGGGTTTTAGAAGCCATCCCCCTCCCCCTGCAGGGGTACTTGAACGTGTTAAACCCACTACTATTACTGGGGTGGCGGTGGATTCGGTCGCACACGCGGTAGCTACCCCACACGTTTCTCGGCTAACCGTTTAGCAAGTTATCACAAAACACAAAAATACTAACGAATAGAAAATAATTAACACAGGAACACACAACAAGATTGTCTGATGGTTTAAGCCACGGTGTGACGATGGTTTATTGATAGCGGTAAAAGCGATGGCAAACGATATGAAAAACTAACAAACAGTGAAGCGAGAACTCAGGGCGCACGGAGACCGGTGTTGTCTCGGTGGCCTACGGGTTTCAACTGGTGGTTGGTAATAAACATGGCGACATGCACCCCCTCACAATAGTCAAAATAGCAACTAAATACAATGTTGGTATGATACTAATAAATGGCAATATTCTAACATTCGGCCATCCTTCAATTAAATCGTCCTCGATTTTAGACTTACATGTTATGAAAAAAACAAAAATACAAAATTCAACAAAATTTTACAAAATCTTAAATCTAAACATAGTCAGACAGGTATGCCGGCCTATCGCGTTTCCGCTTCGGTCTTTGTGACCTCCTTCCGATGTCGACTTCTCTGTCGGCATCATCTGCGGCTTCTGATTCTCCGTCAGCGGGGTCATCTGGTTCTCCGTCAGCATCTTCCGAGTGACCTCGCCAAATCTTCAGTTGCGAGACGTGGGCGGTGGTTGCGTAAAAACGAGTAGTATCTTCGTTTAGTTGTGTGACGCGGTATGTGTCTCCAGGTAGTACTGCCGAGACAACCAAGGGTCCTCGATACTTTGCTTGCGCTTTCGTGGGTTGTCCGGTGTGGACTGGCGCTCTCTTCATGAAGACAAGGTCCCCCACTGCATACTTCTCGGATGGATATCGCCGAACATTATGGTGTTTTTCGGTACGCAACTGCTGTGTAACAACGGCTTGTCGTGCAGCTGCTTGAATTTCTGTGGGCTTAGTACAAGAGTTAGTACACATAAGTTCTTCAATCATATTGTCCTCCGGGAAAAACCGTGGTTTGTATCCATGGAGAACGTAGAACGGTGAATGTCCTGTAGATTTGTTCGGTGCTGTGTTCAAGTGTCTTTGTACGTCTGGGAGCTGGGCGTCCCAATCTGCATGGTTTTCTCGCTCGATGGCTGCGGCGATTAGCGGCAGGACGGTGCTGTTTACCCGCTCCACTTGACCGTTGGCTCTTGGGTGTCGAGTCGAATTGAGTGTGTGGCGAATGCCATTTTCCTCACAGAAATTGGTGAAGTCGTGCGAAGTAAAACATGTTCCGCGGTCTGAGATGAACCGCTCGGGCAGACCTCTCTCTCTGATGAATTGCTTCAAACTTGCAAGTACTCCCTTCGTGCTTGTACCTTTGGCCGGGTAGAGGTGAACGTACTTGGTGAGATTGTCAATGAGTACTAGGAGCTCGGTGTTTCCCTTGCTGCTCCGTGGAAATGGCCCCAGATGATCGATGTGGCAGATTGCGAACGGGCGTTTTCCTGGCGGTATCGAGTGTAGAAAGCCTGGCTGCTTTCCGCGCGGAACCTTGTGGAGCAAGCAACTGAAACAATGATGAATGTGGTCCTTAACATAACGGCGCATGTATGGGAACCAGTAAAGCTCCCTGATTTTGGCCACAGTTCTGTCGAGGGAGAAATGCCCGGCTTGGTCATGGCATTTTACGACCAATCCTTTCCTCATCGTCTTCGGTATCACGAAGAGTCGTGATGAACCTTCGGTGCGGTACAAGATTCCATCTACTAGTTCCATTTGTCGAGTCTGGTAAGCTTCTTGGCGTGTTCGGTTCGCAGGTTTTTTCTTGCAGGCTGTTACGAGGGCACGTATGTCCTTGTCGTTGTATTGCATCATGAGGACCTGATCGGTGACACTCAATGTTAGCAGGACCTCCAATTGGTTTGACACAATCTCATCCATTGTGTCCGTTGGGGGTTCGTAGGGCGCTCGACTCAGCGCGTCGACATGTCCCATCTTAGTACCAGGTCGGTGACGGATGGTGAAATCGTACTCTTGAATGATATCGTACGCTCGGGCAATCACTGGATTTATTGTCTTGTGTTCGTTGAGGTAGATGAGTGCCTGACAGTCTGTGACTATAGTGAATTTGAGACTGAGTAAAAATGGGCGTAGCCGTTGAACACTCCAGACGATGGCCATGAGTTCGAGTCTGCTTGAGTGGTAAAACTTCTCGTGTTCGTTTGTTCTCTTGCTGACGCAGTAAACTAGCCGTAGCTCACCTCCGGCATCGGCTTGTAACATCATTCCCGCTAGCCCATGGCTGCTGGCGTCGGTATGCAGTTCAGTTCTTGCTTGCGGGTTGTACAACGCTAATACAGGTGCAATGGTCAGACTTTTCTTTAAGGTTTCGAATGCCATCTGCTGGTCATCTTCCCAGACCCACGGTGTCTTGCTTTTCGTCAGTCTTGTTAGGGGTTCTGCAATTGTCGAATACCGTCTAACAAAACGGCGAAAAAAATCCGGATAATCCGAGAAATCTTCTGATTTCGTGGACATTATTTGGTGCTGGGAAATGTCTAATCGCATCAGTCTTGCGTAAGCCTGGTTTGATGCTTCCTTTTGTTATAGTGAAGCCAAGGTAATCAACTTCACTTTTCCCGAATTCACATTTGCTCAGTTTCATCGTGAGCTTAGCGTTTGAAATTGCACTGAATACTAAGCGTAGACGTTCCATTAGCGTTTTCCAGTCTGGGGCTGGAATCAGAATATCATCTAGGTAGCACATCGCTACTGTGTTTCTGAGTGGCCCGAGAACAGTGTTCATCAAGCGTTGGAATTCAGCAGGTCCATTAGTCAATCCAAACATCATTTTGGTGAATTCTCCGGTTTCGTCTGATGTGACAAAGGCGGTCTTCTCTCGTGCGCTCGGGCTCAAGGGAATTTGTAGGTAACCGTGAGCAAGGTCAAGCACGGCAAATATCTTCGCTTCTGACAGATGTTCTAATTGGTCGTCAATGTTCGGTAATGGGAAATTTTCTTTCACCGTCTGCTGATTCAATCCACGGTAATCGATGACCAATCGCTCGGTGCCGTCCTTCTTCTTCACTAGCAACACTGGACTGCTGTATGGCGATCTGGTTTCAGTGACTATGCCATGGTCCTTCCATTCTTTCACAATGTTGCCAATGATTGTACGTTCCCTTGCATTTGTACGGTACGGTTTCCGCACAACCGGTTTACTATTTGGTAGTTCGTTGATAGTCATCTCGGTAATGTCAGTGCAGCCTAGTTCATGTAAGTTCTGAGCAAAACAATGACGGTATTCATTGATCAGTCGCACTAAAGACTCGTGTTGTTCCTCGGTAACGGTGTCTCCAATTTTGATCAGTGCCCTGTCGATAGGTTGACGGTTGATGGTCGTTTCTTTGTTCATTGTCACTGGATCTTCGACGACAGTCGAGCGAGCAACACACTCTCCACTCTTCACAATGCGTGCGCGGTTGGTATTGTTTAGTACAGGTAAAACAGTGTTCCCTTTTTCGAGAGCGAACAATGCGTCGTGTTGAGTCCCTGCTTCTACGATGACGAGGCCATCGATCTCCGTCCCTCCTGTCACTTGCACAAAGTTGATGGAGTTTGCCGGAACCACGGTGTCACGAACGGCTTTCAGCTGCAGTCGGTCGTTGCTGATTTCGGGCTGATAGGTGGTGAGCTGGTGAATTAGCTCGGCAGGACTGTTTCTTATGATGAGCTGGTCTTCGATTTTGGCATACGACACATGCGGTAAATCTGTCCACGTACGGCCAACTAACAATTCAATCGGTTGCATGGCGTCTGGCACAATCAGCACACAAATGTTTTCCCCTAACACACCGTCGATGGTAATGTTTGTTGTAACCTTTCCCAAGGCTTTTGTCGTCTTGTCACCAAAGCCGGTTAGTACACAATCTGTCGTTTGTGGTTGAAGTCCACATGAGATCGCTGCACTCGCCTGCATGATGCAGCTCGAACTCCCGGGGTCGATCAGCGACTGGACACTGTGCATGTTTACTTGTGCGGTGCGTAGGTATTTCGCAGGGCTATTGCCTTCGGTGGTTTCCACGAGACTGACGGTGTTGTCCATTATTGGTCGTGGCACGGTGGTAGCTGTATCCATCACAGCAGTACAGTGACGTTGTGTGTGGCCCTCTTTCTTGCAACGTACACAATAAAAGGGTCTCTTCGGATTCGGGCAATCGCGCGAAATATGCCCTTTTCGGTAGCAGTTATAACACTCTTGCTCCGTTTGCTTCCTTGGCGAGTTGGTGTGGTTTCGATTTCTCCAAGATCCAGGCGTAGTCGGTGCGGTGCCGGTTGCAACTACGTTGGCTGTTGATCCATCTCGATGCGGGACGAACGGCGGTGGTTGTGACTGTCTGGGTGTTGGCTGGTTCCCAGAACGTTTTGGTGCTTCAGGCAGTCTGTGACCCGACTGGGTCTTACGTACATTAGCCCTCGAAGCGCGCTCACGGTCGACTTCCTCTATCTCGCGAATGTGGAGCAGCAGTTCTTTCTCGTTCAGTGAGTGTCGTGACGTGAGTGCGTCGCTCAAGGTTCTAGACAGCAGACCGATGACTATCTGTTTCTTCGTGTCAGCAAAGTTAAGGTTGAGCGCCTTACACAATGCCGACTTGTCGAACACGTAGCTCATCAAGCTCTCTCCCGGTTGTTGCTCTCGGCGATTCATTCTCGCCCACTTCTCCGGTAGGCTGACCTGTCCGATGAACGTGTCAGTAAATTCACGCTTAAATGAACTCCAGTCCGGCATTTCGTCATGGCAGTTCCTAAACCATTGACGAGCGGCTCCGGTAAGATGCGCTCGCGCCGATTCCAGTTTGACGGCGTCGCTCCAACCATAGTGCGTGGCCGTCTTGTCGATATTTCGGAACCACTCACTTGCGTCGCTCTGTGGCTCTCCGTCGAAGTCCTGGAGGTAGCGACTCAAATCAGGCATGAGCTTAATTGAGTTTACCGCGCTTGCTTCGGATACTGAGGGAGACTGCGTGCGCTGCATTCCTTGCATGAGCGAAGTGAGCGTCGCCAGCATTGCGGCCATGTTCGGGTCCACTGGCGCGGTGTTCGCGTTGACGCCCGAACCTCCAGGTTCACGGTGGCTGTCAGCACTTACATAGCTATGGTTACTCGGTGACGGGCTGGGCGATCTGGCCCTACGGCCTTTCCCTTTTCCTTTCATGTCCTTTGGTTTCATGTAATCGTATCTGTCCAGCGCGGAGGGATACGCTACACTTGCCGCGGTCGGGCAAACAACACACAAAAATGCTCACGCGGAGCACAAAAAAAAACTACGCGCACGAAAATAGTTCCACAACAAACACAGACATCAAAAGGCACAAAACACACGGCAATAAACACAAAGTTCTAACAAAACGTTATCGAGTCCAATCAGGATAATCACGTCCACATCCCACTTCTGAAATGTTAAGCCCACTACTATTACTGGGGTGGCGGTGGATTCGGTCGCACACGCGGTAGCTACCCCACACGTTTCTCGGCTAACCGTTTAGCAAGTTATCACAAAACACAAAAATACTAACGAATAGAAAATAATTAACACAGGAACACACAACAAGATTGTCTGATGGTTTAAGCCACGGTGTGACGATGGTTTATTGATAGCGGTAAAAGCGATGGCAAACGATATGAAAAACTAACAAACAGTGAAGCGAGAACTCAGGGCGCACGGAGACCGGTGTTGTCTCGGTGGCCTACGGGTTTCAACTGGTGGTTGGTAATAAACATGGCGACATGCACCCCCTCACAATAGTCAAAATAGCAACTAAATACAATGTTGGTATGATACTAATAAATGGCAATATTCTAACAAACGCAATCTGCAAGCTTACACGTGACCTGTAACTTATAAGAGCACTGCTCGGCAAACGAATCATCCAGTGCGAGTAGCAGTGTAGCCGTGCTCCCGGCACGGTGAACACTGTGGTCCAGCAACGCAATTGGTCAATTGTAGCGTGGATTAATTGAGAGTTGACTGTCCTTTGAGAGAAGCACAGCTTGTTAAAAAAAAGAAATTGGTTAACATAACTCTGCGCTTGCGACGTAAAATGGAATTGCGTTGTGATATTCTCGATAAAGTCACCATACTTCTAGGCCTCCTAGGCCTTCTTCTTCATACTTCTAGGCGAGGCTTGAAAGTTCAGCATTTATATCCAAAATCGCAGATGACCAAAAATGGGTTTCTTAACCATCCCATTATATGGTTTATCCCATAATCCAATCTTTTTATTTAACTGTCAGCATAGATACTGTAAATTAAGTTTCCATGTACGTATTTATTTTTCCCTTGCTATTTTGCAGGTGACAATTCTCCACCTAACCTCATGGAGGAACAGGAAGATCACAGAATATATTCAATAGGATTTTAATCATTTTATTTTTCCCTTGCTATTTTGCAGGTGACAATTCTCCACCTTTTTCCTCATGGAGGAGCAGGGGGATCACAGAATATATTCAATAGGATTTTAATAATTGTTTTTCTGATTCAAGTAAGGAAAAACAAGCAAATTCTCAGTTAGGAAAAAAACTCTCTTGGAAAACCTTATCAGCAAGAAATACCATGAATAATTTGTTTCTAGGTATTGTTAAATTAAATAAGGATGGGTGGGGTTGTTATTTTTTTTTGGTTTCTATGTCTCACCTGTAGTATGCTGTTCAGAAATATGTTGTTACCAGCAGGAAGCGACTTGCCAGCAATTTCTGGTTTCACAATTTCGAGAGCTTTGACCAGCACATTTCCCAACTTTTAAGGAAAAACTGTAAATTCACATGAACATCATCATTCATCATTCATCAACGTTTATACAGTCAAGATCATTTTAATTTGAAATGAATATATATATTTAAACAGCAGTAAATAAAGTAAGCAAAAATTCAACCATTTTTATAATTTTAATTCATGGTTTAGACCACAATTATAACAGTTAATAGCACATTCTAAATGCTACTTGAGTGTGCTAGCTACCTGGACAACAGTGACTCTAGACAATCTAGGCACAGCTACGACACAGAATCCGAGTACTACCTAACAATATTCTGGAAGATTCATCATTATTGTCGTACGTTTCTCTTATACAGCCATTTCAACGCCTACGTCCACCGACTTAAATATAACAAATTCACTCATCTCAACTTTAAAAATTATCAAAAACAAATCTCCAAAGGCAACCAATTAACGAAATGCAGTCCGGTCACGACCGCTTGTGAATCGGTCTCTAAAATCGTTCGCCTACAAATATGTGGAGGTGAATCGCTCAGAAATGGAGACGTTTTCTTTTTAAACTATTATACAATATTATAACATTTACAACAGTGATATTTTTCTTACATTAAAATATTATATTACACTCATTGTATAACTACTTCGCTAAAAGTCTGCAAGGACCGACTAAGATATCCTGGAGATAACACCAGATAACAATAATTAGTTTCGTCGATATTGACTATGTGACATTCAGTGAATAGGTGAACATCGATTTACCGTTTTCTGATTGGACAGAACTAACCAATTAGATACTATTTTTACACTTTTGAACCACACTTTCAGGTACAGCTCAAGAAAGATTACTGATAAATCCACTAAGCTGAAGAAATTGAAACATTTTAACAAACTCAAACATTTATAGATATTTTTTAACGCGTTCAAAATATATAAACTATGAGTTAACACAATCTCTAACTTGCCGATCAACTAGATAAACATGCTTTTGGTCTAGCTGATGGGTTCCAAGGTTAACCAATAGTAAATGGATTTTGAAACCTGCCCGTCGAATTTCAAATTAGATTTTTTTTAAAATATATGAATTACCTTCCAATTAATTACTTGATTTGAAAATGACAGTAGTTTCCAAGAGCTGTACCCACCAATTTAAATTTCATGCATGTACGTTTGGTTGCTAATGCATCATTTCCGTTGATCAACTATACGCAAAACACTTCTAAAAGTTGCCATTAGGGTACCTAGAAGCCAGGTGTGATCAACAACCATCCGTCAACCTACAAATCTAGAGCTTCCCTAGCTTATAGATTCGACGACATTCGAGACGGTATAATACAATCTAATTGTAATTTACTAATATTGTCTATATTAGTCTATTACTAATATTGGGATAGAATTAAAGTACCACATAGTAACGTGGCGTACTCACTACTAACAAAAGCATAGGGGCTGTGGAACGATGGTCGAAATCAACGCAAAAGTTCTAAAGCCTCCCACGCGAATGGAGAGTCGTAAACCTAGGACCGAAATCACAACGTCTAGATAGGCAGCTAACCTCCAGACAATAAATCATCGGTTTCTTCTTTCCGTAAGATACCTACCTAACTGCACGTTGCAATTTCGGCCCAACAAAACAACCGAGGAGGGACAGCCGAACGCAGAAAGCGTCCGGCGCGCGGACAACGCCGACGCCGCGCTCAACCTTTCTGCGTGCCGAGCAGCGTGGTGATTACGCCGCCGGGGCCCGGCAGGGCCGTAGAGCCCATGAGGAACGCGTCGATCTCACGCGCCGCCTGCCGTCCCTCGCTGATCGCCCACACAACCAGCGACTGGCCGCGGCGGCAGTCTGAAACACGGCACGCGGGACATGAGAGATAAGCGGCGAAGGTACGCCGCCTTCCAGCCAGGGGAACAGTTCCAGCGCTGGAGTTACGGCAGATACGTAGGGGAAACGGCTGCTACGCCAGAGAAAATGCCTTTGAGCCAGGGGAACAGTTGCAGCGTTAGCCTTTCAGCAGATAAGACAGGCACCCTATTCACTAGGCACCCTGTTTCTAATCCTGTGGGTTTGGGTTCATTTCTGCTTTTGTTTCCTACATCCCCTTTGGAAACAAAAGCAGACATTGAAAAGCGGAAACTGTGCAAGTTGATGAATAGGGGGTCAGGACAACAGTTGCTAGGTCACGGAAAATTCCTCCAAGCCAGGGAAACAGTTCAACCATTGGGAAACAGCTAGTAGTAAAACGGTTGTAACATCAAAAAAACCGTTGCTACGCTAGGGGAATAGCTGCTACGCTAGGAAAGTGTTTTCTACTCAAGACAAACAGCTCCATCACAGAAACAGTTGCAAGCAAAACGAGAGCTATCTGCCACAGAAACAGTTGGGGAAACAGCCGCTATGCCAGGAAAACAGTGGATAGGCAAGGCAAACAGCAGCTCTGCTTAGGAAACAGTTTCTACGCTAGCATAACTGAGGCTATTCCCATGGAAACAATTGATAAGCTAGCATAAAATTGGCTATCCCCTTGGATACAGTTGCTATGCAAGGAAATCAGCTGCTACATCAGGGAAACAGTGGATAGGCCAGAAAAACTCCAGCTCTGCTACGCTAGAAAAACGGTGGCTATCCGCACGGAAACAGTGACTACACCAACAAAGAAGCGAGGGCAACGTGGAGGACTCACCGCCGGCAGCGAATACGCGCGGCACGCTGGTGGCGTGTCCGCCGGGCGGGGTCTCGAGGTTGGAGCGCGGGTCGAGCGCAATGTCCAGTTCGGCGGCCAGCGCGCGTTCGGGCCCGAGGAATCCCATCGCGAGCAGCACCAGCTGGCACGGGTAGACGCGTTCAGAGTCGGCAACCTCGTCCATCTTCCAGCGGCCGGCGGCGTCGCGCGTCCACGACACGCGCACCGTGCGGATGCCCGACACGTTGCCGGCGCCGTCGTCCAGGAATTCCTGTCCAGGGTTGCAAACAGAGTGACGAAAAATTTTCGGACATAATTTTTTTAAATTTGATATTAATTGAAAATCAAGAATTAAGTCCATTCCAAAGCGCTCAATGTGGATAATGAAGTTGAGTCTTCCTGTGATTGCTCTAGAAAGCAGTGTTATTCACAATTTATTTTTTTCTTTGGTTGAAGAGGTCAAAAAAAAATTGGCTGTGCAGTTTAACCAAGGATACCAAATCTTAATCCAACTGGCTTTTCTTATTGGGTATCTGACATCTATTTTCTTAGCATGTAAAAGGTCTGTTGACAAACTTGTCTGCACGTCCAGCGTTCCGTCGCCCAGTTCCAACGTCATCCGTCGCATCCCGTCCCCGGGGGGGCACCCACCTTGCTGAGCGTGCTGAACTGCCGCGGGTCGTTGCCGAACTTGAGCTTGACCTCGTCATGGCCGTAGTCCACCTTGAAGACACGTGGGTACTGCGGCCAGGGGTTGTCCTTGGCGCGCGCGACGGGCGGCTCGGGCAGGATCTCGAACGTGACGATCGAGCGGGCGCCCTGGCGCAGCGAAGTCGCGATGCAGTCGCAGCCGGTGTCGCCGCCGCCGATAACAATCACGTCCTGAAACCGTAAGCCGTCAAGTGCTTGTCGGGCGGTAGTCGATGCTGTCGTGCATTTCGTATTGTTGATGAGCTTAACAACTAACAAGGCCTTAGTTCCCTCGAAAAATGTGTCCATAACAGCAAACGAACCCGAGTTCCTTCGCATTCCTGGTGCAATGTATGGATACAATTTCCGAATGGATATTTCAATTCTAATTTCATATCTAACCACAGGGTTAATTGCCGTTCAAATACGGCTCATGGCTGGCATTTAAAAAACCTAAAACCTAATCCTACAGAGCCCAACTGCTCTTGGAAAGCGACTGCAAGCAATCAAACGCTTTTGAAATTGCCCACACAAGTGGGAAATCGTGGGAGAGAGTGGGAAAACCTGGAAAAGCTTGGGATATCATGGGAGAGCGTACCCGGTCCTTGGCAAGCAGGTGCGGCGCGTCCACCGCGTTGCCCATCTGCTTCTTCTGCCAAGACTCGAGGAAGTTCATCGCCGGGTGGATCCCGGCAAGCTGGCGGCCCGGGATGGGCAGGTCCCGCGGGGACGTCGCGCCCGTCGTCAGCAACAACGCGTCAAACTCCTCGTAGAGATCCTGCAAACTCGCGGGTCACAGTTGGATTAAACGCTGCGTCGCTTAGGACCATTCGACGGGATACGCGACTCAATGTTTCGTTTTCTGCTCGCATATCTACATGCTCCATATCTGAATTCCAGTCGACATAAGCATCTTCACTTTGACATTCTCCTATCTCTATTGGACGAGATAAATCGACACAGACAACTGTTGCTTTAGTCACATTGGCACTTCTATGTTCAGAAGAAGTTCATAACTCCTTTCTTAAGACTCATCTCTTTCCCTAATCTTAGCACGTTGGTTGTTAAAAAAAATATTTAACTGGGACATTAATTACACTGATAAAGAGTTTTTCTGACAACAAGAAGTTCATATCTTGTTTGAAGATTGTCGTATGCATCCTCAGGAAGAAGAACCACATGTAATCCTACAGCTAAGTTGACATGGTCAAGTTAATCTTGAAGCCAGAGTCAAGCCGCACGACTGAATACCGTAAGCTTGGCACTAATTGGACTTGAATTCGGCGCGTCGGACGGACACCCACCTTGGCCGAGATGTCCTTGCCGACGTTGATGTTGGTCTTGAAGACGACACCCTCGTCGGCGAGCAGCTGAACGCGGCGCTGCACCACCTGCTTCGACAGCTTCATCGTCGGGATGCCGTACTGCAGCAGCCCGCCCACGCGGTCATTGCGCTCAAACACCGTCACGTGGTGGCCGCACTGCAAGCACACGATCATCGTCGCACTCATTTCATGGCTGACAAGCGAAACGAGCAAAGCAGGCGAAGAGAATTCTTCAATTACACTTAACTGCTAAAAAATCTGGTTTATTTTCTTGCGTTTGCGTTCCACAGGCCTACGATGAGATGAGAGCGTTCATTTGTCCATCAAAAACATTGGCAGACGCTTGTCCCTCTAAGAAGAGTTCATATTGTGGCCGACAGCACAAATGCGGATGTCGTTTCGCTACTAGTTAGTAGACCAGAAAGTTCACATCTCATCTCACATTAAAACACCAACAGAATCCCTCTGCAGAACAGAACAGAACGCTCCGCCAACGAGCCACATGGCGGCCCCTAGCGCATGCTCCCGCCGCCGCCGACCCACCTTGTTCAGCTGGTGTGCGGCCGCCATGCCCGCCGGCCCGCCGCCGACCACCGCCACCTTGTGGTGGGTGCGCGAGGTGGGCGGCTCCGCGCGGATCCAGCCCTGCTCGAACGCGTGGTCGATGATCGCGCACTCGATGTTCTTGATCGTCACCGGCGGCTCCGAGATTCCCAGCACGCACGCGCCCTCGCACGGCGCCGGGCACACGCGCCCCGTGAACTCTGCAACCGCAACCGAAACCGCGCGATGCTCGTGTTACACGTGGACAGAGTTGTGCCACTTGGTGGCTGGTCGTTGCAAGCAACATTTACTTTATTGGCATGCAACGAGTATTTGCATTTAGGTTTGAATCATACTAAAATTTACTTTTCTTTGCCAAAATAATACCAAGCAACAATAATTGTACCATGACTTTTTCATAAAACTATCCAAGATGACGCATGGTCATAACGCTGAAACATTAATCAAATTCGATAGCAGCTGCAACAACTTATTTGTGTTTTATGTCATTTTTATCCTGTATTTTTCATGTAAATTACGCCTGGGTACCCATAAAAAACGTTTTCGTGCTCGAAACAAAACGCGACGCACCTGGGAAGTTGTTTGTCTGCAGCAGCTGGTTGAGCGCCTCCTTCCAGTTGTTCTGGAATACGAGGTCGTTCCACTTGGGAATAATGTTGCCGAGCGGGCAGCCGTGAGACGACTGGCAGAAGGGCACGCCGCACTCCATGCAGCGCGCCGCCTGCATGCGCAGCCCCTTGCGCACGTGCTCCGTCGCGTAGATCTCGTCCCAGTCGCGCATGCGCTTCTCCGTCGCGCGGTACATGCCCACCTCGCGCTTATACTTGACAAAGCCGCTGCCATCGGGAAGAAAGACTTTTTTAGTAATGTGGGCAAAACTGCAGTGAGATTCTGTTTGCGATTTGTCACGGTTAGATGAGATGAGACCGTTGATTTGTTTCATTAAAAACATTGACTAAAGGTCTCATCTTATCTCACTTGAAAAAAATTAACAGAATCACGTTGCAAAGTTATTGAAGGAAAGCTACCAAACTTGAACTTTTCTCGAGCATCTTCAACTTTAGACCCTTGATAGAACAGGCTGCAATGCTTTGCGAAACGATGAAATTAATTGAAGTTACGTGGCTCTGAGCATTCAATAATCTAGTTAAATAGCCCTTTTTGAATCCTGATGTCTTAAGATTAGGAAATGTTATTAACTCTGCGTTGAAGTGGGAGTCTAGTTAGATTCCATGGAAATGCCCAACCATGTGCAGTGAAAATCAATTTTTTCTGTGAGTTAGCTCTCAACTCAGGGTTGAAATTTTTTCAATGAACAAAAACAATAGTCAGCTAACAGTTAACATGAAGATAAGAATAGTGACAGGCATCGAGCTCCTACCGGGTCTTGTCGAGGATCATGTCGAGCCGTTTCTTCTCCATGGCCGAGTCGGCGACCGATTCCTCGATGTCGCGCACCTTGGGCTCCGACTTCTTGGGCTCGGCGGGCTTCACGTCCCCGGCCGACCCGTTGACCTTCTCAGCCTCCGCCTCCGCCGCCGCCGCCTCCAGGGCGCGCTGGTACTCGTAGGGGAACACCTGCTCGGCGCAAAACAGCGTTGTTATTACCAGACTAGTGTCTTTTCCTAATCTAAAAACTAAAAAAACCGCTGAACAGCAAAAAAAAAAAGTAAATGGAGAGGCAAGGCAGTATACTACCTACAACAAACACAGACAGTGCAATGAAACAATCAGATTGTTTTTCCCATGTCCGCGAGGTTTTCCTACATGCGGCCATGATGACTCCCTGACTTATTAAGATGGTTAAGATAAAGACAGTTGAGGGGCAGTTACTGAGTGTAGAGGGTGGGGGGGATATGCAGCAGGTGCTCCTGCTTGCTCCTGCCAGCCGCTCGGGAGGTGGAGAAGCCATGTCTGCCGAGTACTCTCCATGTCAAAAACAAGTTTTTTTAAACTATCCGGATAGTTTAAATTGTATCCGGATAATGCCGTCACCGTAATCGACTTGGTTAACCGGATAACTGCCGGCATCCCTAGTCTCATCACACAATGTAACCGCACCTTGACAAACTTCTTAGCGGGCGCGGGCCACGCCGCCAGCAACTCGGCGGCGATCAGCGAGCCCGTCTTCCGCTCGAACTCGGCCAGCAGCTGCTGGACGTAGGCGAGGTCGGCGGGCGCCGCCAGCGGCAGCAGCTCCACCATCTCCGGGTTGCACTTGCGCGCGAACGAGCCGTCCGTGTCCAGCACGTAGGCGATGCCGCCCGACATGCCCGCCGCAAAGTTGCGTCCGGTCAGGCCGAGGATCACCGCGCACCCGCCCGTCATGTACTCGCAGCCGTGGTCGCCGACGCCCTGCGAGAAACGCCGCCGTCAGATTAGTGATGGTCTAGCGGCTCCTAGCACGTAGCGATTACGATAAGCTTTATAATTACTTACTTAATAATCATGTCTTTTCCTAATCTTAGCAAGTAAGTTTTCAGAAAAAAAATATTTTATTGGGTAATGAATGTTAAGTCCCAAAACTCAAACTTTTCTGACGTTTCGCAAAGCTATGCCGCCTGCTTTATCAACGGTCTAAACTCTAGGGTTTAAAGGTCTAATCTCTATGGGCACTTCACATTTAATTACCCAGATGTTTGTTTTTCCAGAAACTGTTTTTCTGAAAAGTGGAGATTTGTTTAAAGGTGCCGCTCTTTGTGGAACAGATAGCAGAGAGAAATGCCGTAAAAACGTTGCCCGATCCACCGACGACCCCGGAACTCAAATCCTGCGAAGGCCGGAAAGCTGGGGACTCACCTCCACGACGGCGACGGCGCCCGAGTTGCGCACCGAGAAGCGTTCGGCGGCGATGCCGCGGAAGAACGCCCGGCCGCTCGTCGCGCCGTACAGGCAAACGTTGCCCACAATCACGTTCAGCTCCGACTGGAACGTCGACTTCTTCGGCGGGTAGATGACGATCTCGCCGCCCGACAAGCCCTGTCGGCAAAAAACAACGCCGACGTTAGATCCGTCTCCGGCAAGGCCAAGATTTGTTTTGTTTTAGCTGTTGATCCTGGTTTCTTGTGGCTTTTTTTAGTTTTTTGCATGGCAAAAAGGGGAGCCGATGAAGTCGGGAGTATTTCATTTGACAAAAAGACAATCAATCAATATAAAACATTCAAAACCTATAAAAGTTTATTTTTCATAAATTCTATTTTGATAATCAGAAAAAGTGAGCAGTTCCAACATCCATGGAGGATTTCATGATTGCCCATCAAAAGTCTCGCTAATATGAACATCTCAGCATGTAGGATGATATCATATCATCATTCATCATGTATCATGTATCAAATGATAAAGATAAAGAAGAAATCTAATCTACCCACATAGATTTCTAGAACTGCAGAGTGATTGGGTACCTTGTTGCAAAGGTTCAACCTAGGTATATTTCTAGCATTACACAGCAAGAATCAACCTTATATAATTTACAAGAGTTGTTGTTGTCTAATTTAGGTGTACCTATCCGGGTATCTGGGGATGTCTTCCATTAATCTCTTATAGAAACGGCGAAAAATGGACCAAAATGGTCGGGGTTTTTTTCAAAACGTTGATAATATTTTTCCCAATAACAATTTACTTTTTGAGCGACATCCGAGTATTTTTACTATTTTAAATTTGAATAAAACTAATTTTGCATAGGCTGAAAATAGGGTATGAAAAAGGTAAACAACTCTTCACAGGTACAGTCTGTCCAATAATTTTATGCCACAAAGTCACTTTTCGTCACTAAAAATTTTGACGCGCACGCGCATTATGCCCTATGGGCATATTATTTGCCCTATGGGCATATTTATGCCTTATGGGCATAGGTAGGGTTATGTCTTATAGGCATAGGTTTTTGCCCTAATAAAGTAACAGGCGTAACCACATAGTGCCGGAGGCACGGGTCTCCGCTGCTAGTACCTTGAATAAAAGCCATAGTACTCAGTAGATTGCTACTACCTACTGCACTACCTACCTACCCTCCCTACCCTGTAGTATATGGAATCTCCCTACATTGCAAACATTCAACCTAAGTTGAAATCTAACGCTACACAGCTAGCGTAGATTATACACAGGTAAATTACTACCGCCGCAGCGAGCCAGCATACCTCGTCAACATAGTTTATTGCAATAATTCAACCTAGGTTGTTATCTAACGCAACACAGCAAGTGTAGCTTATCTTGCCATTGCACCCAGTAGACTGCAACCAAGCAGCCTTCCTGGCCATATCACCTACCTTGCCGACGTAGTCGTTGGCGTCCCCCTCCAACGTCAGCGTCACCCCGTTGACCAAGAAGGCGCCGAAGCTCTGGCCAGCGGAGCCGGTGAGCTTGACGTTGACGCTGCCGGTAGGCAGGCCGGCGTCTCCATGCAGCAGCGACGCGCGGTAGCTGAGCGTGCTGCCGAACGCGCGGCACTCGTTGTTGATTGGGAACTCGAGGTCAACGCGCTTGGCGGTGCCGTCGAGGATCGACGCGGCGCCGGCGATCAGGGCGTTGTCCAGCCGCTTCTCCAGTTGGAAGTCCTGCGCCAGGGGAAAGTGTTTGTTTGTTTGTTTGTTACCAATACATTTTGTTGTACTCTTGGGTACAGGTAGGGCCCTGGGTAACTACAATTTTTTTTTGTCTCTACAAGCAATGAATTTGTTAGTTGATTAAAATTGAAATTAAAATTATTATTACCACTTTTAAACTCTCGTGCATTTCTTACAATTGGATTCGGTAATTTATCATAAAAAATTTGTGAAGGCAATAAGTCGTACACTTGCGTTTTGTTAAAAAAAAACCTAACGATAAAAGTTAGTTGCATGACCGGTAAAGCAAAATTCCGGGCTTGATGGATTTGACCCACTGAATGAAATCGATGAATACAAAGTGACTGTGATTTAAAAAGCAGGAAAAAATATGCTCTTAAGGCTGGTTCACAATCAACTTCGCAATAGACATAACTTAAAATAAGCAGTAACTTATAAGTTTGACATATGGATCTCCATTAGACTGTCTACAACAAACATAAGGACTTAACTTAGACATGACTTAAACATAATGTTTGACCATGTCAAACTTTTAAGTTACTGCTAATTTTAAGTTATGTCTATTGCTAAGTTGATTGTGAACCAGCCTTTAGGCTAGCCTTTCTGGGCAAGGGAAGGGCTAGAGAAATTGCTGAAGCGGCTTGTTACTTATTGCACAAGAAATTGACAGGCAATTGGGCAAGTTGATTGTGCAAAAAACATTCCCGGAAGCCATTTTCAGAGAAAATTTATTTCCAATAAAAGTTTTAGTAGAAAACTCAAGCCGAGGATGGCAATCAGCAAATTTAGAACATTATTTCTGTCCGTGGGTTCAATTTCATTTACCGTTTAAGAAAAGATAGGCAAATATGATTTAAGCAAGGAAACAAGGTGAACCCACTTGAGCTCACGGCAAAACCGACCACTAGTATCCATCGCTCAACCCGCTCCTCGCAGCCCGACAAACTTCGGCTCGACGCAGCCATGGCGAGAAAACAAGGCGAACAAACGAGGGTTGACGCGTACCTGCTTCTCCGAGCCGCCGACGATGTTGACGCCAGGCCGCATGTGCAGCGCGTTCTTCAGGATGCTGGAGAAGTTGAGCGTACGCGACTTGGCGTTGCCGGCATCGGTGGCTTGCAGCAGGTCTGTGCGACCAATCAGGTCCTGGAACTTGCTGATGCCGAGCTTGGCCATGTGTTCACGGACCTGCCGGAGAGAGAGGGAGCAGAGCAATGGTTAGCAAACAATTTCACGGTTTAATGCAATTTCACAATGCGAGTTTGCCACTTTGATAGTACTATGTACTGTCATTATTATTGCGTTGTAAGTGAGCGTATAAATACAGCTTTGGCTACGCTAATTTCAGAAAATTAGTGATTTGTAGATCTTAATTATTTGTTGTGACTTTGTGGCAATGAGAATCAGTTTTGCAAAATTTAGAGTTAGAAATTGAGAATCATTTAGTAGAAATAGATTTTTTAGTCAAGTTATGGTTTTTTTACTCTGAAATTACTAATTGGTGGGTCTTAGTCGAGAGGATTGATATCTTTTCTGAAAATTTCAGCAAAATCTGCAAAATCTGACGATAGCAACCAAAGCGTCCCCTTACCTCCTCGGCCAGCATGAAGAAGTAGTTGACGACGTCCTCCGGCTTGCCGGCAAACTTCTTGCGCAGCTCGGGGTCCTGCGTGGCGATGCCCACCGGGCACGTGTTCAGGTGGCACTTGCGCATCATCGTGCAGCCCATCACAATCAGCGGCGCCGTGCTGAAGCCAAACTCGTCCGCACCGAGCAGCGCCGCAACGACCACGTCGAAACCTGCCGAGCGCGGACAAACGCAATGTTAGTTAAGTTGTTGTTTTGCAGCCGGGGCCCGAGGTATGCAGGCTGCGGTGTGATGTTGCAGGATTGGAATGTGCAACTGGAGAGGCTATACAAATCTGCTAGTTGTACCTGGGTTTTTAGCAAGCCTGTCCAACAAAGCCACAGTTGGTTTGTGTCTGTTTTGCTGCATGGGACAGGAGTTGTACAGGTTTGCTGCGGTGTGGTGTTTCGAGATATGAAAGTGCAACTGGAGAGGCGATACAAATCTGCTGCTGTGTACCTGGGTTTACCTTACCACTATGATGTCACAATAGCCCTATCCTATTACATTCAAAGAAAAATGATGTCAGATACCCACTAAGGTTTTAAGGGTTCACAAAAAACATTATTTTCTCTGAAATTTAACCAAGGAAGACAGGAAAATCTCAATCCAACTGGCTTTTAAATTCCTTGTGCGTTGTGTTGATGCCTTGTGCGCTCAAGGTCGCTAGTGTTGCTGCTATGTCAGTTGTGGGCGATCCTATCCTCTAACCCATGTTTAATTTCCTTGTGCGTTACGACTATGCGTTGTGCTTATGCTTATGTCAATTGTGGGTAGGCCTTTAGGGTACCCGACATAACTTTTCCAGGATGGTAAAGGTCTATTCACTTTGAAATTGTCGGTCGTTTTCAAAGACAAAATATTTTCAGATATTAAAAGGGACACAAGAAAAATGCATCTTAGAAATAAAATAAATATTTTAGTTTAGTGAAGTATTTAAGTAACAACAAGTAATCAACGCCCATATTGTAATATTTGTGTTTTTTTACAAAGTACTTTTACCAAACAAGAATAAAATGGCCTTACCCGTTCGTATCTGTCCGTCGGCCTGCAGCACGACGCGCGACCGCAGGTTGTTTAGCACGAGCACCTGGTGGGTCTCGGCGACGCCCAGCTCCCACGGCAGCCCGGCGCTCTTGATGCCCGTCCACGAGCTGGCGCCCGTGCCGCCGTCGTGGCCCGAGATGACGATGTGCTCCGCCTTGCCCTGGGGACGCACCGACAGCAGCCGGGTTAACGTTCGTTCGCAAACAACTTAACAGCAGCCGTTCACGTTAACGCAAACTTAGTGAAAATGCGCACGTCCAAAGCAACTGACGAATCAGCTTATTTGATGGAAAAAATTTCATCTTATCTCACATTTAAAAATTAGCAGAATTGCAATGCTGGGGCCCATCTGGCCAGCTGGGCCCCTTCACTAACTCTTTCATTTTCTATTTCTGCAGAATTGGGTAAATTCCGGCTTTTGTGTCCTATACTTCCTTTGGAAACAAAAGCTGTATCTTACGCAAATCTGAAGAATTAAGGCCCATTCACGACCAACTTAGCAGTAGCCGTTCTCGTTAACACAAACTTAATTAAAATGTGCACGTCCAAAACAACTGAGGTAGCCGTAACAAATAAGCCAATCAGATTGCCTCTGTGCAATTCTGTTAATATTCTTAAGGTGAGATGAGATGATAACTTTTGTCAGCATTCTTAATGGAACAAATATAAATGCTCTCAACGTATCACTTGTTAAAAAATCAACATAATTGCAATGCTGGGGCATAATCTGGCCAACTGGGCCCCTATTCACTTACTGTTTCATTTTCTATTTCTGCAGCATTGGGTAAATTCCGGCTTTTGTTTACCACTCTTACTTTGGAAAAAAAGCCAAATTTTACCCAATTCTGCAGAATTAGAAACAGAAAAAGTTAGTGAATAGTTAGTGAGTCCAGGGGAGCAATTTTCTAAAAATTTTGTTAGAGATGTCACTCTTCTTCTCGATGAGCGAGTTAATTTGTTTCGTTAAAAACATTGACAAAAATTAAGACCACATCGAGAAAACGATTGACTTCTCGAACGGAATTTTAGAAAAATCGCCCGCCAGGCCAATGTCACGACAGTGGTGCCGACTGTGGCGGCTGCGTTACCTTTGCGACGCCGGACGCGACCACCCCCACCCCGACCTCGGACACGAGCTTGACGGAGATGCGGGCGTCCGGGTTGGCGCACTTCAGGTCGTAGATCAGCTCGGCGAGGTCCTCGATCGAGTAGATGTCGTGGTGCGGCGGCGGCGAGATCAGCCCGACGCCAGCCACCGAGTGCCGCGTCACCGCTATGTCCTTGGTCACCTGCGCGGACGGAGCGGACGTTGTCGTCGGTTTGTTTGGTCGTGTGATTTTAACTTGGCTCAAACTATTTAATCCTAACTGTACATATACTTATGAAGGTGTTTTAATCAAAAACCAAACCAATATTGACCTTGCTTTTTAAAAAACTTATATCTTGCAAAAAAACTATTTGACTCTGTCTTGAAGTCTTATCGACTAGGTAACGTCCAAATATTTCCAACCTGCTCATCAAATTCCTCCCTTTCTTCTACATTAATGTCTTCAACTATCGTTTCTATTCTCTCTTTCGGTTTTTTTAATTAACCAAGTGCTGAGGTCGTCACAAAGTAGCAATCGTAGAATAGGCAGCAAGTACAACTAAGAATTAAGAATTTCAACCTTGATTTAGCGTAATTGACAAAATAGATGTCCAATGAAAAAAACGGACAGATTGGTGCATTGTATTCCATTGCACCTAACAATTTCTACGCGACGTCCACACCAAACCCAAACGATCTTTGAGTAGGCAGCACCACGCACCTTGTATCCGGGCAGCTCGCCGCCTTCGCCCGGCTTGGCGCCCTGTGCCATCTTGATCTGCAGGTCGTCTGCGTGCGCCAGGTACGAGCTGGTCACGCCGAAACGCCCGCTCGCCACCTGCTTGATCGCCGAACGTCGGTTGTTCTGCGGGTCCTGGTTCAGGTAGCGGTCGGCGTTCTCGCCTGGAATGCCATCACGTTTTGTTGGTACTCAACACACCCATTTCATTCAATCGAAATTCAATCAAGCTGACGTCATGATACCCTCTCGGTAAAGCCAGGTGGAGCAATTCGGGTTGTGATTTTCCCATCTCTTTTTGTTATTTAGCAGAGCTACTTAATTTTTTTATTTAATTGGTTGTAAGTCCAGTGGGTATCTGAAGTCACTTACCTTTGAGTAGAATAGGTATATTGGGGATCCTAACATCAAATTATTGTAAAATGTGAAAATGAATTTATGGATTCAATGACAGGCAAACTACTTGCAAGACTTGCAGAGGTGATTTTCATTGCGAGAATAAACAAATAGTTAATAGTGTTGGTTCTTGCAAATACTGCAAATACTTGTTACATGCTTGTACAGTAGATATTCACTATTCAAAACAAAATATCCATTCCGAAATTTGTATATGTACCGCGATCTTTCACATGTCCGGAGTTAAGCACTATCCAATTGTGCTACACGGACAACCAACTGCGGAATCAATATTAAGTATATTTGTTAATTAAGGGCCGGTTTTAAAATGTCCAGTTTAATATTCATCTTCCAGTCAAGAAGTAAACCGGAGAAACCCACTGCTTGTCACATTCGAGATGAGTTTTATTCGGAGGTGAGCCTCTTCACTGGTTATTATAAAACCAGCCCTTAATAATTTAAGTTTATTTAGTTAAGATCCGGATTCAAATCCCAGTACGGATACAAATTTTCCAACGAATATTTTATTTCCAATGACAATGAACTGATAAGGATTGCTGATTTAGCCAAGATCTGGATTCAAATCCCCGTACGGATACAAATTTTCAAACGGACATTTCGTTTTCCAATGAAACACAACCGGCAACAATCGCTGAGCGCCATCAAAACTCGACGAGACCACGCACCTCCCTCGCCCGTGTTGGACTTGCCGCCGATGCGGTTCATGGCTACGGCGAGCGCGGCGTGCGCCTCCAGCGAGATGCTGCCGAAGCTCATGGCGCCCGTCACGAAGCGCTTGACGATGGCCGCCGCCGGCTCCACCGTCGCCAGGTCGACGGGCGTCTCCGTGCCGACCAGCTCCAGCTGGCCGCGCAGCGCGCACGCCCGCACGCTCTCCATCGTAGACTCGCGGAACTTGTCGTACGCGCTGCCGCTCTTGTTCACCGCCGCCTCCTGGCGGGGGCGGAAATCGCCGTTTAGACAACTGATCTTGATAACCTGGATGGCGCGTCGTATTGAGTCGAGGGCAATTGAAGTGAAGCCAGGTTTTGCTGTCTTGGTTGGTCGTCTATTTATTTATTAATGTTTATTTATTAGCCTAGTAGGCACCAATTCCATTCAATCAAAATTCAATCAAAATGACGTCATGATATCTACTCGCTAAAGCCAGGTAGAGCAATTCGGGTTGTGATTTCCCTATCTTCCATTGTTATTTAGCAGAGATAATTAATATTTTTTCCAAACCGGTAGTACGTCCAATGTGTATCTCACGTCATTTTACTCTAAGTGGAATAGGTCTATTTTAGCAACCGATTGCTGAACCACCGAAAAATCTCCGATTTCGCGCCGCGTCAAAACGCGACACTCCGCCCGCGCGGTTACCTGCAGGTTGGCGATGCTGAGCGGGTCGTTGACGTGCTTCTCGCCGCCGCTGCGCCAGTGGAACGAGCCGGGGTTGCGCAGCACAAGCATGTCGTGCGAGCGCGTCGCGTACGACAGCTCGTGCCGCTCGAAGCCCTCCTTGGCGAGGATGTCCAGCGTGATGCCGCCGATGCGCGACTGGGTGCCCTGGGGAGCACGACGCGTGCAAAACCGGGGTTAGCGGGTTATTACTTTGTTGAGACTTGTGTCTTTTCCTGATCTTAGCACGTTTAGTTTTCGACTTTGGGAAAAGTTTGTGTTTGGGACTTGGCATTCATTACACGGTTAAATAGATTTTTTGAAAGTATGTGTGTTAGCTGCTGTTTTCAAAATTGGGTTGTAATAATAATTTTATTTCTGCAGTAGTATGCAAATTACAGATTCATTAACATTTAAAATTCAAAATCCAAAAAATGATTATGCTGTATATAGTAGTAAAGTCAGTTAAAGCAACCAGCATCATCTAAAAACTCCTTAAACTTTGTCGCAGTGGTAGGCGACTCCTGAATTGGCAACTCGAACCATTCCCTTGTCCCTTCTTCTAGTTATTACCGGGGATTATTGATTAGAAATTCAGCCGGTTGGTTCATGTAGGAATTGAAGTTGTTATTTATCTAGATAATTAGGTAGATCTTGACGGGTGTAGAGTGGAAACTAATAAACGTTTCAGGATGCCATTCTTTGGTTTGCTGAAATACTCTATTCTCTAGTCTATAACTTCTTGCTTGGTATGTTGTGCAATCTATTTTTTTTTAACAGTTATTTGAATTGAATCGAGCCAGACTCGAGAGGAGACAAAATAGGTTGCTCGAACTGCTAAAGCTGCAAAATGCAAGCTGCTAAAATGGTCAAAAGATAGACTCAGAAAAGTGTAAGACATCAACAATTAGATAGAATTTTGCTCAGGGAAATGTCGGCCACTGACCTTGAAGCACTTGTCAACGACCTCGTCGGCCAGGCCGAGCGCCTCGAAGATCTGAGCTCCTTTGTACGACTGCAGCGTCGAGATGCCCATCTTGGCCATCACCTTGGCGATGCCCGTCTCCATGGCGTACGAGTAGTTCTGCAAACGCGAGCGGCGAAGGAGACAATCGGTAAGTGTTGCTTTCAATGAAGCGCAAAATAAGAACTATATTTTTTCTCTATGTACAGAACTGAGGCTATTTTGATCTACCTACTTGTTTGATCTGCGGTTTGGTTACTGAGAGAGTAGAGTCTAGACATTGTTGTAGTACGAATTTATATAAAATAATGAAATATAGAAGTCGTGTATGTTGTGCTCTGTTTCGAACGATTTTTGGCCCAAAAAGGACTTGCATGGACATTTCGACCACAATGGTAAAGTCATCTCCAAGACTGTGAGGGAGCAGGGGATCTGCGCCCTTTTTAGTGCCAATTTTTTTTCGAAACAGAGCAAAACCATACACAACTTCTACATAAAACATAGACTAAGCTGTGCGATACTGTTATTTTTTTTCAAGATGAGATGAGATCAGAGGGTTCATTTGTTCCATTAAAAACATCGACAAAAAATCTCATTTCATCTCATCTCACCTTAAAAAATGAACAGAACTGCATACTTGTCCACTAGATTCAACCAGATAGTAAGCTATATTTACTTTTTGCTATTTAAAAACTAGTAGTTTTAAGTGTATCTAACTAATAGTTATGTCAGCAGGTGTCTAGATATCTCAACGAAAAAACGTCAGTGTAAAATCAGCAGAGATCCGGCGGTGTCATCCGGTGCGCTACCTTGTACAAGACGTCGTCGGTGATGGACTGATCGAGTACGCCCTCGTTACGCAGGGCGGTGGCCATCTCGAAGACGAGGTACGGACAGATGGCGTCGGCGCCGTAGCCCAGCAGCACGCACATGTGGTGCACCTCGCTGAAAACGCGGACACACAAACATTAGCCAACGAGAAACCGGGATAAGCATTTGACAACCGACCCTTCAAGTTTCAACCGCCGCCCTCACCACGCATGTGAACGTTAAAGAATGATTCTCATCACTTGAATTACGTCAGATACCCACTAATAAAAGTCACTTGGCCCGTGGTTTCTCTCTCTACCCAAAGTTACTAGTAAATTGCTTGAAGATTTGCGAGTGGCAAACAAAATATCCAGGCACTGTTCTAGCTTTTGATTTAATATTTTAAAACAGCGCAATGCCGATTTAGTTTACACGAGATGGTGAAACATAAATGGTGGCCATTTCTAAAGTGGGACCAAAGAGTATGATAAACCAATTCTGGATGGACTTTAGGGATCTCCAATTCAACATCCCGGCACGGATCGCAAGTCCACTGATTGGCCCACACTAACGAGTACTCACCGAGCCTCGCCGGTCTCGAGGATGAGTCCGACCTTCATGCGCTGTCGCTCCTCGATCAGGTGGTGGTGGGTCGCGCCCAGGGCAAGCAGCGTGCTCACTGGCACCCTGCGAAGCACAACATTGTTACCTTGCAATTCACGGCATTTTTACCCTGTTCGCTTTTTTCAATGTCCTACATTAGTTGGCGTAGTTGATAAAGGGCCGGTTTTATCATTTTATTAACTCTGAGTTGAAGTGTCATTTGAGCTGAATGTCACGGCAGTGAAATTTAATTGTTTACGTGAGTTATCTCTCAACTCAGAGTTGGAAAAAATGTTAAAACTGGGCCTAACCGTGTCACGGGCGGGTCACCTGTCGATTCCGGCCTGCCGGTCGGAGAGCACGATCAGCTGGTAGCCGCTGCGGGCGGCGGCGCACGCTTCGTCGCAGACTCGGTCCAACGCCAGCGTCAGCCCCTTGGGGCCTTCCTCGCGGCCGTACGTGATGTCGATCACCTTCGTCTGCAACATCGATTGATTTGATTTGATTTGATTAGATTTGATTAGATTTGATTTGATTTTATCTACTTCAATGCCTTCAGCAAATCAGCTGCTCTGATTAACTTGAGAAATCAGTTTTTCTGGTTAGTGGTGAGACTTACAGAGACCTTCTTAATACATGGTGAGACCAGTTAATTAATTTAAGAGCCACTGAGAACTATCACCAAGAAAAATGTTGAGAATGCTTCTTCCCGTCAGTTGAGCATTCACTTTACACATTTACACATTATTGGATATTTTTTCATTTTGTAGGGCATGTTGAATTTACAATTAGATGCTTTTTTCACTGTATTTTATCGAAGTTAAGTTAGCTATGATGAACCATAGCAACTGAACTTTGAACTGAAGTGTTTTGGTATTCAAAATCATAGAAGCTGTCCGAATTTTTGCCCAGTCAATTTTTGCCAGCCCCCAATTCAAGGGCGAACGCGCACGTACCTTCCAGCCGCGGTGCTTGGTGCCGATGATGACCTTGAGGTCGATGAGCGACAGGATCGGCTGCTGCAGGAACAGCCGGTGGCACTGCTTGGCGCTCGGCTCAAGGATGTTCGACTCGGGCCCGATCGGGCACATCAGCGACATGACGATCTTCTCGCGGAACGGGTCGATCGGCGGGTTCGTCACCTGCGCACCCAACGAAACGTGTCGCTTGTGTCAAGGCAGTGTGGCAGCCATTTCGCATTGAACAATCAAAAAATTGAACATGCCTCACAGCTTCACATTGAATGGAAAATTACAAGCATTTGCTCGGAGATTAAAAATTTACATTGCATTTACTGTGGCTGCTCAAGCTGTATTTTTGCCATTAATTTGGATTTTTCTGTAAGAAATTTGTTCCTAAAATCAAAAATCTAGTGGATCTGCTGCATACTCATGGCGGGTGATTAGCGTTTACGTGATTTTACGCACATATTTACTGCTCAAGCAGTTTTTTTGCAGTTTCGATCAATCGTTAAAAACGATCAAACAAACCTTTATAACAACAGTTTGCCCTGTGAAACTAGTCTATCATTGTTGGCCTTTGCATCTAATGGATGATGGAGATGATGTAGCTAACAAGGAAGTTGGTAAATCCAAGTGGCCCCCCTCTAGTCGAGCATCCATGGGAATCACCGGCTAAGCCTTGTCCCTTTCGAAGGACGGCACAATGCGAGGAATAGTTGCCGGTTTGGCCAACTGACCTGCGCGAAGAGCTGCTTGAAGTACTCGTAGAGCAGCGGTTGGAACTGCGAGAGGCACGCCAGCGGGGCGTCGTTGCCCATCGAGCCCAGGGCCTCCTTCCTGCAAGAACGCAAGACGGAATTAGCATCGGCAAACATTTAGTTGGAAGCAAGGTTTGCCCTAAGTATTGTACTCGATATCTATGGCCATACTAATTAAGTAACTTGGTAGATATATGCGTTAGTTAGGAATGTAGGTAGATTCGTCAACCGGTGAAGAACTTCACAGAAACTGGATTGAATCTGTTGCGTTACGTTTGTATTCAAACGTAATGCGGAGGTTGGAAACTAGGTATACCTACTCTTTATTGCAACCTTGAAATTGTGAAATAGCAAGCTAACAAGGCTAGAAAATTGGTGGGTGATTTGCAATTTGACTCACATCCTAACCACAGGAGCAGTTTGTCGAGATAGTTTGATTGATAGTTTGACTTAACTATATATTTTTTTGTCAAGCAGGTCCAACTGCTACCAATTGCACTAAACTAAACTGTCTGTCAGTTAGACATTGTTGAAACGGAGAGTTCTGAGTTGTGGGTGGAAGAACAGGTGGATCCAGTTTTGCTCCGTTTTGTTCTATTTGTGGTCCTAAAAATTATTCGATTCGGCCTGAAAACGTTGACATCCTCTGAAGATAATCATCGAGTGACAACGTGGCCTAAACCTCAACAAAACCAACAAAAAACGTCAATAAACCGTGTACTTTAGACGACCGCAAATCGATGAAAACGGAGCATCACCGTTCGACAGTCTCACTTGGTCTGTATCATCGGGATGAGCAGCATGTTGATCGTCTCGATCGTGTAGCTGAACAGCGATAGGCGGCGGTCGCCGCCCCACATCTTGGCGAGCGCGGCATCGTTGATGCCGTTGACCGAGCCAACCGCCGACGTGTCCACCAATCCCTTGCTGGCGTCCAGCGCCGGCTCCGCCTCCCCGAGGTACTCTTTGCGCAGGTCGGACATCAGGATCTGGAACAGCGACGGCGGCGGCTCAGCAGAACGCCTGGGCTTCGGTCAGTTACTTACCTGTTGTCTTGGTTCAATTCATTTAGCTTCTGAGGGATTTCTTACGATGGATAAATTTTAATTTCAGTTTGACCGATTTTTACAGCAAAATTTTACCGATGACCAGTTGAATACCACAGAGATTTACGCTACTGACACTACCATGCTGTTTTTTACGAAGGGAAACAATTAATGTCGGGGTATAAATTTTCTAACGAAGTTGAATTATTTAATTTGTTTTTTCTCATACACTTCCGGACTTCAAGTACCAATCGATTAAAAAAATGATCTATGGTTCGAAAGATGACGACTGCCGAACAATGTCGAACCAGCAGGCCCAATGAACTTTTGTGTCAAGCTTGACGGCTTGAAATGCAAAAATTTCCTTGGTATGCTAATTGTCAATTAATAAATACATCTCAAATCCAAATCAATTACTTTGTGTTGGTGTTTTACACTAGTTGAAATTTAATGTGCATGCAAATTGTCTAGCATAGGGTAAATTTTAACAAATTACTCAACTCCTAGTTAAATGACAATAGAAACAGCAGGATTTCACTGCTTGCCAATGGATTTGAGAAAATGATAAAACTGACCCAACAAGTATACATTACATAGACAGAGTTTGAAGTATCTACATGTAACAGTGTACGCTTTCCGCTAGAAAGGAAAGCGACACGATCAAATGACAGTCAGTGGCTGCAGCAAAGGCCGTTACCGATTGCCGAAGCTGAAACACTCTAAATCTAATCGTGTAAACCAAACCTCGGAGCCAGAGCTACAAAGTGAAAACCAATCTAGAGAAAACCGAGAGCAAACCCAGGCGCCAGCTACAAAAACACACGACCGCTGCCATAGAGGCGACGGCTAGCTACTAAGAAACCGGACGGTTGGCAATCGTGCGTCGGACTTACCGGCTGCGCACACCAATGTAGCCAACATAGGGGAGAGAAAAACATTTGCCGGCATCAATACGAGAGCAGAGCATGGGTACAGGACGGCAGTGTTACTACGTAGAATTTCAGCGGGAGAATAAGCAGCACGATTACGTCGCAGCTTTTAGGTAGCGTCATTTTTGTTTGAATGCTGAAGATTTAAGGTTAAATTTTACGTTAGTAGCTTTGCTTTAGAATTATGGAAAAGTCTGATTAAAGTTCAAGTAGCTTTAAGCTGAGAGATGATCATGTTGGGGGTTATTTTCAACTTTCTACAGTAACCAAGTACCTATGATACCTTTCTGAATAATTAGATCATAATGATAGGCCACAAACATGCCAGATCAAACTATCCAGATAAAGTCTAGAGACAGAGACAAAGTTGACTCCGCCAAGTCAAAGGCTGTTCAACACGGTCACATTATTCATCTTGCCAATGGACACAACATATTTTTAAATAATGAATTTGCAAACATGTTTTAAAAACAGGGGCACGGGGTACAGCATACTGGGTACAGGGTACTGGTACTGGGTACAGGGCACAGGGCACAGCATACTGGGTACAGGGTACTGGTACTGGGTACAGGGCACAGGGCACAGCATACTGGGTACAGGGTACTGGGTATGGAGTACGGAGAACGGGGTACTGGGTATAGGGTACAGGGTACGGAATACGGAAAACGGAAAACGGGGTACGAGGTACTGGATACAGGGTACATGGTACTGGGTATGGAGTACGGAGAACAGGTTACGAGGTACTGGGTATAGGGTACATGGCACGGGAGGCAACAGGACCAAGACGCACCTGCTCCTTGATCCAGGTGGTGTGCGGCCGGCTCTGTGCGATCTTCATCTTCAGCTCCACGTCCTGGATGATGGTCTTCTCCTGCGTGTCCACCAGCAGCATGCGGCCGGGCTTAAGCCGGCTCTGAAAACACGACCACGCAACCTCAACTTCCGAATCTTGCAACGTTTTTGTAGCAAACCGGTCAAATTATTTGGACATATACTCGACCGCAAAGGTATTCGATTGAACAGGGTTGGGATTGTGAAGCAAAATTGCTTGCGATATGAAAAGTGTCTTTCAAGTTTATCTGTGATACAATGGGCAGTGAAAGGTGATGTCGTTTTGGCAATAGGTCTTTTCCGTCCAGGGAAAAACGACGTAACATACCCACTAAGAAAAGCCAGTCGGATTGGGATTTTCCCAACAGAGCATATTACTTTTTACAGTCATTTTTTAATGGAATAGGTCCATTTCACTATGCTTGACATCGGCTCTACACAACGCACTATCCACGTCATCGCAATCACTGGCAATTCCCCATCACCGCACTGCCCCCCCCCCCCCCGGCGCGGCTCTCACCTTGAGCACGACGTTCTCGGGCTCGGTGTCGTAGACGCCGACCTCCGACGCCATCACCATGACGTTGTCGCGCAGCACGTAGAACCGCGACGGCCGCAGCCCGTTCCGGTCGAGGATGGCGCCGACGTAGCGGCCGTCGGTGAACGTCAACAGCGCCGGCCCGTCCCAGGGCTCCATCGCGCACGCCGCCCAGTGGTAGAAGTCGCGCTTCTCGGCCGGCATCAGCGCGTCGTTCTGCCACGCCTCCGGCACCATCGTCATCACCGCCTGAGTGGGAGAGAGGAAGGCTGATGTAACACCTGCTGTCCCTTTGTGATCGGCAAGAGGTTGGAGGGTTTGAAGTTAGTACGACAACTTCATTCGCCTTGGTTATCAACCTCTCGGCAGCATGGATCAGTGAAGGAATCCTTTTGTTTGAGTTGTACCATCCTTCGGAAGGGACGTAAAGCCGGTGATCCCCTTGGTGCTTTTTGACAGGAGATGCAACGTGCCGGCATCGGGTTTCCCCTCCTCCCATCTAGGCTGGAATAGGTTCATGCTCTCGTTGAAGATGTAGAGCTAGTTCAAGCTTCTCACTGTTGCAAACTGTTCTAGCGAGGGATTTGACTCGAGCTGCGTATCCCAACCTTGCCTTGGTCAATGCATAACTGCTCAGAGGTTCAGTCATGAAACTGCAGTCTGCAGTCAGGAACAAGGGGCCAAGTCTTTGCCATAACAGATCGGGATTGAGAAGTGTCAAGCACCGCCAGCAATCGGTTGCAGTTATATACGAGCAGTAGACAACTATTTCAGCTTGGAAATTGAGTTCCGGTGATAAGAGAGATCAAGTAACCTCCTGTGTGCAACGAGGCGCAGAAAAACGCGGCCAAGGCGTGACGAGACGTTACCTCGGGCAGCGGGCGGTTGCCGGCGGTGACGAGGAACTCGAGAACGCAGTCGACGGCGCCCGAGTCGGACAGGTTCGGCTCGACCACCGGGTAGAGCTTGCGCAGGTCGTTGCCGAACACGGAGCTCTGCATGACGCCCTCGCGCGCCTTCATGAAGTTGACGTTGCCGCGGAGCGTGTTGATCTCCCCGTTGTGCGCCACCATGCTGCCGGACGCAAGCAAACGTCATGACGACGCCAACGAAACGAGCCAGGAGTACTAACTTTTTCGATAAATTCTGTTGTTTTGGGTCAATTTCTGCGTTTGTTTCCTATACTTCCTCTGGATGCAAATGGAGAAATGTCCCAAGGCCGCAGAATTAGAGGCTGAAAACGTTAGCGAATAGGGGTTCTGGACTCCTTAACTCACAAATGCTTGGAGTAATGTTTCACGATTCTAAAAATACCTTCACATTTTTCTACACACTTATGTCATCAAACTGAACATTTTGAATTGGAGCTGTAAACGATGTGCAGATGTGTGGACATCACTTGCCATACCTATTGATTAGTTTTTCAAATTAATATGAAGACTGTATTCTCTATCATAGAAGCCATTACAATAGTTTCAAACATTGCTGGCACAAAAGCAGAAATGTATCCATAGCCACGGAATTACAAACGGAAAAAGTTAGTGAATAGTCGAACACGTTCGCAGGTGTTTGATCTTGGCCGATGGTATTCTGATTGGCCAGAAGCTCGAACCTGGCCATTTCCAAGCTGCGTAGGTATAAGATTTCTTGGCATTTACACATTTATGAAATTCCTCGATATCTCTCATCCTTAATTGTTTGTCATTTTGAAGGTTATTTGCGCGATGGCACGCGAGGGCAACTCACCGCAGCGGGTGCGCGCGCTCCCAGCTCGGGAATGTGTTGGTGGAGAAGCGCGTGTGCACCAGCGCCAGGTACGTGTCGAACGTCGGCGACTGCAGGCAACGGAAAACCACATCATCGTTAGCGGAAGATACGGTACGTTCTGATAGTTTTAGCTGTTTAAGGTCATTTTTTGTGTGACTTTTGAGTGCAACTCTAGATTCAGATAGTTTTCAGAATTATTTCAGGTGGTGACTTTGGATCCTGAAAGTGTTTAGAGTGATTTTTGACGGTGACTCTGCGTTCTGATGGCATTTAGTAAAATTTCTGAGGACAAATCTGATTTTTGACAGTTCTTGGTGTGATTTTGAGCCTCAGGATGCTGATAGTCTTAAGTCTGATTTTCAAGTTTGACACTGGATTCTGATGGTTTTTAGTGTAATTTTGGAGGGCCACTCTGAATTCTGACTGTTCCTTGTGTGATTATATGGAGGTCTAGATCCTTGATCCTAATGTGATTTTGGAGGGAGAAAGTTGCAGCCATGATTTCGGAGGGCCACTCAGAATGCAGGTAGTTCTTAGTGTGATTACATACGGTGCCCCGGTATTCTGATGTTTGTTAGTGTGATTTCGGAGGGCATCTAAGACTCCAGACATTTCCTAGTGAGATATTGATGGGTGCCGATGATTCTGATGTTTGTCAGTGAAATTTCTGAGGGCATCCAAGACTTGAGAGTTGATAGCCGATTCTGAAGGGCGACTCACGATGAGGTCCGGGAAGTAGGTCCACAGCTGGTCAGCGGTGAGCTGGCCCTTGTAGACGACGGTGAGCAGCGACAGCGAGCAGATGTAGAACCGCACGCCCGCCTTCGGGATGGCGTGCGTCGCACGCTTGCGCAGCACAAACACCTGTGACAGACACGAGGACGTTAGCACTGTGCAGTCAGCTGGTTGACCAGTGTTACGAGTCCAGCAAACATGTTTAACATGACATAGTTACTGCAGAAATTGTTTTGAATTCAAGGATTCCTCAATTTTGATGGTAAATTCCAGAGAACCCTGGAAATCTTTAGATCTTTAGGTCCCCATTATTTAAGCATACAAGTTCACTTGCTTACTTAGACATTTTTCATTAAGGGAAAAATGACGTCATACCCACTTAGAAAAGCCAGGTTAAACTGCAGAGCCAATAATATTTTCTGTGGACCCTTTTAACCAAAGAAGATAGGAAAATCAAAACTCAAATGGCATTCTTAGAGTGGGTATTAGATGTCATTTTTCATTGACTGGAATAGGTCGATTGTTATCATAAATTCCAACTTTTTGTAAGTGCTATGATTGAATATCCTACTAGGGTCTGTGGTTGGTATAAAAAATTACCAATAACAAGTCTACGAACTTTTAGACAACAGGTGTAGTTGCAATGCATCCTGAAGTGAACAAATAGCTTTGGCAAAACATCAACGGCAAGAGCATTTCAATCAACATTCAATGCACGTTTTGTTTGACTCTCTTCCTCTGCCATCAGTGGGTAGATGTTTGGCACACACTCAAATATTAATTAGCAATGCTAAGTAGTTAGCAAACTAAGAATCTAATAAGATTATGTGTGCAAAAGTTCTAAGACCTTGGAGAAAGTTGGAGGAATAGCAAGCAAAATGTTCATCCAGTTGTGAAATGGATTATGAAGTCAGAAGATGCAGCAGCTTCAAAAAGTTGGTTGATTTGGATAAGTCAATCAATGGTTTATCAATCAACAGGCATATATGCCTGTTGAGTGATCTTTAAGACAATTAAATATAACCATAAAAAAAACAGACGAAATAAATATATTTAATATTAAGGTGGATCCGTACTTTTTCCGTACAGTTTTTCTATTGTTTTTGTTTTGGTAAAATTTTACTCATATGTGGTCATATGCCGGAAGGAAATATTAAAAAAAATATTTTTAAAAATATTTTGCTGGAAATTTTCCGGAAAATTAAAAAATTAGTATGGAAAATTACGCTTGCTGACCTGTCTCTTGTCCCGCTAGGGGGGAGTATCAGTCGTCCGATCGAAATGAAATTAATATTTATGGAATGTCCAAACTTCAGGGATTATAATAAGACACTTAATTCAATTCGCGCTGACATTCTCTAAATTTTGTCAATGGTTAAAATATGACGTAAATTTGCCAATTTTTTTGCTTTGTTTCAAAATTTGTTACTGAAAAAGTATGCAGTTCTAAACTTTCATCTTCCTTTATTGGCAAGCTGCAAGTGTCTTGATCGAAAAAAAAAATAGTCGAGACTGATATCACCAATATTTAGACCTAATTGAGGGAAGGAGTGGTGGCATGTTTACCAAACAAATGTTCACATTTTCCGGAAAATTTCCAGTAAAATATTTTAAAAAATATTTTTTTGAGTACTTCTTTCCGGCATCGACCACATCTGAGTAAAATTTTACCAAAACAAAAACAATAAATTTCTGTACGGATCCACCTTAAGTCAGTCTGAAAACTGATTGCAATTTGCAATATTAGTGTGTTTCGATTGCTAGATGTTTGGAAACTGGATAATGTGCCATTTGATTACAATATCTCGATTAGGAAGCAAAAAAACTCGCGAGCAAAAGCCAAATATTGATATTGATTCGCCTAATGCACGCAGTCGAGCCTAATCGCTTGGTAGAGTACAAATAATTTCAGCAGCCCCATTTGTGGCAAGCCCCCAAAGTACCCCCCCGCGAAGATCAATAATTCCGTGTGCCCCATTTAGGGGTTGTCTACCCCTGGCTGTGTGGGAGGCTGTGACATCACAACTGCAACTGGAAGGGGTGAGGGTTGGCAATCAATGGGCACAAGGGTAACCCTGCCCCCTCACGGTTTCCTCCCCTCCCTGCGTAAAATTGGGGACACATGACCTAAGACAATGGTGTGGGTGCTTGGCACCGAATTGCTATGAAATGCTGCATGCTATGGCAATCTATCTTCTAGCGGGGCTCAAACAACTGTGTCCACAATCAATACACAAAATTATATTACATAGTTTGGTTTAGTGGTGACTGGCTCTTAATTCCTCACAATTTTCTTTGACATTGGTGTGTCATTTTAAAACAGAAGTATATTGTATGGTTCAATTTAAAATTCAAATTAGCAATAAAACTGTTGAATTTTTCACCCTGTACCATACAATATGAATTCTAATAAATGGTCCAAAAATGTGTGGCGTGGTATCTTTAAGCGTAATGGTGACAAGAAGGTACTTGGAAACAGGAAGACTTAGAAATTCAAGCTGGGGAAAAATTAGAAAGGTTAATACAATGCACTGTTAAGCCTAGTTAAATTCTTGTTCAAGCTCTTAGCTTGTGGAGCTAAATACTAAACTAAACAGCTTAACTGCAATAACAAACAGAGAAGGACAGCATACAGAAATTCTTTGGGAAATATCAGCTAGCATTATTCACAGCATACATTACTAACTGGAATGGGCAGCCACAATGAGAAAATCTGTCTTCAGAATTCTCTGCTCTTTAAGTTTAATGCATCATTCATAAGTCTTTATGAATTCTAAAGCTAGGTTCACAATAAAGGGGATGGAAGTAATGGAGGTAATGGAGATTCTATAAACCCATTCCATGTGGATGCCTTCTAAGGTCCCATTGAACATCTCCAAACATCTGAATAACTGCATGTCCCAAAATCCTGTCTGTTTTTTTTGTAATGCTAATGCCTGTTAGCGCTATACAAGCTAAATGCCTGATAAAATCAGTGTTCGGAAAGTCCGAGTTAAAAACTTGACATCCACGGACACAATAAAATTCTATACAGATACAATTTTCCAGCGGAAAGCCCATCGCGAAAGATTCACCATATTAGTAATTCTGAAATTTTAGAATTGATACATTGTTTCTAACAATAAAGATTCACCGTCGCCCGGCAAAAAAGCCAAACCGCCGTCCGAACGCACCTGTCGCGCGAGCGCCTCCTTCTCCTGGCCGCCCGTGACGAACGCCTGGCGCATGAACGGCTCGCTGCCGCGCGCCACCATCCCGAGCGCGCCGCTGTCCGTCGGCACCGTCCGCCAGCAGAGAACGGTGAGCGAGCACTCGGCGGCCAACGCCTCGAACGCCGCCTCGCTCTCCGCCGCGTGCGCCTTGTCCAGGTAGAAGATGCCGGTGGCGTAGCGGCCGAACGCCGGCAGCTCGACGCCCTGCTGCTCTCTGCGGGGGCGGGGCCGGGGACGGCGTTAGCGGCGGCGCGGATTTTATTTATTTATTTAATGTCTGTAGCATACTGCTGCAGCAGTTGTCGCATTTGTCAGGTTTAAGAATCTTAGTTTTACATTGTTAAAATAAAATAATCAAATTTGTCAGTCTGTTTTGAGAAACTCATCAATGCTTTAACTCTTTTAGCATCAGTTATATCAGATAACATTTAAATTTATAAATTTAACATTTCCAAAATACCAAACAAACACAAAACAAGTTTGTTTAAAAAGAGTAGCAGTCATTACTAGAGTAGAGAATTAAACATTGTAACAAATACAATAAAAAATAAAACAGTCTGCACATAAAAGTATTGAAATGAAAGGTAATGACGTCAACACCACCGGATTGAGGAGCTCCACTCACTGGCCATCTTTCTCCTGGAGTAATGCCGTCTTTGGGAATCCTCTACGCTCGCTACTCACTTGAGCTCGGTGGCGTAGAGGGTGTGC
Organism: Nemurella pictetii; assembly: GCA_921293315.2. Classification (NCBI taxonomy): domain Eukaryota; kingdom Metazoa; phylum Arthropoda; class Insecta; order Plecoptera; family Nemouridae; genus Nemurella; species Nemurella pictetii. The sequence continues at coordinate 7,823,358 of OV121123.1, read as the reverse complement.
GGGATGGCGGTGAGCACGCCGGCGCCGTCGCCCGTGTCGTTGTCGCAGGCGCACGCGCCGCGGTGGTTCATGCGCAGCGACAGCTTCTCGGCATCGCGCACGATCTGGAGACAAACGCGCGCAAGGGTCAGACGCAGGCGACAAAATCTTGCTTTTTTTGTGTGCGTTTACGATGCGTTTTTGTTTCTGACTACAAAGTTTATGTTTTGTTTGATTAAAAACATATATCCTTTGGTATATGTTGACTCATCGCCCACACAATTTGCACACAAGATCTTACATTTGCATTTATTTTCATTGAAAAAAAAAAATTAAAATAATTGACCTTTTGGCAGTCAAACAACAGATAAGGAAAAGAACCCCCAAGAATAATCACAAGCAATTTGTACACAAAAATTTGAACACCAAATACAACAATTTTAGTTTATACTTCTTAAAAAATTAAATTATATTGGGTTTCAGATTTTAAGTCGCAGTTTATACAGTTCATAGCCTTCATGCCATTACTAAATGGCACCACTACTAGATAATGAGTTTATTTTTTATTCAATGGTAATTTTGTATTTTTATATGTAAGCACTTGTCCCTAACGGTATATATTAATACAAACTGGAAAAAAAAATTTAAGCCTGGTACCTGTACTTATAGTAAGCCTATAACTTTGAGGGTTGTAGCATAGAGTAAAGAATTACTCTATGGTTGTAGCTTATAGAGTGTTTGCCAAACAATGTTATCAATCTAACAATCATCTCATTACTTGTGAATTGTAATTACAATCCACAAGTAATGAGATGCCACTGTAGTGAAATATCGTTCACTACATGCATATGTTTCATACACCCTACCCTCTTTTATTAATCCTACTGTAAACTTGCTTTATATCACATTAAACTGTAGAAAAACTTTACAATGCAGTGAAAGAATTTCAGCTTTTCTACGCGTCTATTTTCTGGCAGATGATGTAAGATGATACAGCTCAAGTTTTACTTTCAATCTCGCGTGCAAATCGAGCAAAAAAATAACATGGATCGAGTTTGAACTCTCAAATGCAGATGCGATCTCGATCAGAATCACGTGCAAACATCGTGGAGCATCATAAAAACAAGCCCTAATCGCCAAAACCCCAAATCTCCAATCACCATCTAGGATCCTCAAGCAGCAATCTCCATCAGTAAACACTGATCCCCATTGCATGCTACATGCATGCAACCTTATCAGACAATTCACAGCTGATTCACTATCAGCGATCACCCTCATCCCTTTAGAACGCGAGTTTGCTTTCAGCTTTATAGTGTGACTGACTTTAATCTTCTATCGGATATGAATGCTTATCAGCAACAATACTACAGCAGTTGTTCAAACAGTGAGCTGAAAAAAAGACGGTAAAATGTCGATGGTATCTTCGCCGTTTGATGGGAGACAAGTGACAACAGTATGACACAAGGACTGGTATACACAACTAGGAATGTCATTCTAAAGTGCACACTCCAAAGAAACACTAGAAAGTTATCGTGTCAACTTGGGACTTGGGTATCTATCGTCTACCTACTTCAAAGTTACTTCAAAGACACTCGTACTAGTTTTTTGTTTGTTTGATCGCTGCCTTGTTGGAAGAGACAAATGAAATCTACTTAAATTTCACCTTGAGGGGTGTAAATTTTTCTTGTTGTGCTTGAGATGCAAGGAAATTGCGTCGGTTTTTGACCTGTCATGCTTTGAAAAGAGAATCGTCTTGTTTGGACCGATAATTTAGTAGGGTACCTCAGGGGCATGTAGATTTTTGCGCAAATTTCTTGCAATCTCATGCGTTTATAATTGCATTTTTGCGCGAATGCACATTTTAGGCGAACTATTCAAAGTACATTGGTTGCGATAGCGTATTTTTGTGCAAGCTATCTGTCGATATTCGATAAATTGCATTTTCAAATATTTCAAATATTTGACCTCTCGCTTTTTATTAGGTAGACACGAAAGAGATAAGAAACCTTGACCGGGTGCACTTTGATATTAGCAGTAATGTGATTATAACATAAATTAATTGCTTTCCATTGGCTGGTTAATTTGAGGACGATTTACGAGCTAGCGAAGATTGTTTTGTGAACGAAATCAACTGGCCGATTGACCTCCGCCGACCTACAGCGAATGTGATAGTAAGAAAGCATGCTAAACAATTTCATGAATCATTCACGGTCTTTGTTTTTATATCGCGAGTCTTTAATTGGTTTCTAATTTCGGGTGATACATAGATAAACGCAATCGGACATTCGGCGGCCACGCTCGCGTATTCAGAGGACACCGTCGATTCAAGACCAAGGGTAAATTAGCGAAGAGTTTTTTTCCAGAAAAACTATTAAATCTGGGTTATTGAATGGTAATTCCCGAATTCAAACTTTTCCCGACGCTTCGCAAAGCTGTGCTGCCTGCTTAACTCAGAATCTATAAGCCTCCTTTCGAGCTCAGGATTCAATAAGCCTGTTATATAGTTTTCTGAAAACTTAAGTGCTAAGATCAGGTAAAGACACGACACGAGTCTCAAGAAAGAAGTGAAGCCCTCCGGAGGTCTTCAACTTTTCGTTACATATCAGAACTTGGGTCCATTCCGTATTATCTGGCATTATAAGATATTCACTAACACTTCAGTGTCTTGCCGATTCGAACTTTTTTAACGCGAAAAAAGTTATTGGAAGGGCAAAGTGTGTTATTTACTTAAATTCACTCGAGGATTCATATCGATTGTTAACACTTCAAAGATGAGTACCTAGTGACCAAACTCAATGGCGATAAAGATGAAAACATTTTTGTTGGTACTATATTCGCAGTGCAAAGTGTATAAAACCGAGAAGAAAGGCAATGCACAATAGCATGCTTATTTGTGATTTTCAATAAATAATGAGTCAAGTCTCTGAGCTCAAGTCATGTTTCGTGAACAAAAAGTATTGCAAATATTTAAAGTGCACACACAATCTGGTGAGGAAGGCATCTGAATAGACCACATCCAAATTTCAATACCATGAGACGATACAAATGTGGGTGTCAACTGTCAATGCTTTCCTTATGGGAATACATTTGTTGTAATCACTGATCGGCACTGGTCTGGGCAAATTTGAAGGTGGTCTGTAGGGCACTTGCAAGTAGCAACCCGTAGTTCTAGCGCTATGATTGTAAAATGTAAATATATTCGACCGTGGGCGCTTAGATTGTAAAATACTAATTTATTCGTGCGGCGGGGACAACCAAAAAAACAAAAATCCACACGGCAAATTGTGGTGAATCTATATTTAAAAAGCTGGTCCCGTCGAGATTGGATGGCATAAAACCATGCCATGCATGTCTAATAAAAGACGAGATATAAAGCCTCGGCGAAAAGAATGGAACGTGAAACGTATCCAAGACTATGAGTTGTCCACATGCATCCTAGACAGTGTACATTGCACTTACAGCCTATTTCTGGCAGATCTAGCTCGCTAAAGATGCAGCGGCGCATTAATAATATATAAGGATGATTGACGTCAGTATATAATTTTAATTAGCCAAAGAACGACACTTGTCTGAGCACCTGGCATCTCGGTGTCTTTAGATTCTTCTCTGATTAGGACGCTATACATAGGAGCTTTAGAGCATATGTGCTAGATGCTGATTTGAGTGCATAAGCTTCGACTTCTCAGCATTCAATAACCCCAGTTAAAAAGTAACAAAACAAGAGACAAAAAAAAACAAAATTTGGAATGTAGACGCGCGTATTCACCTGATGCGAGCGCTTGCCGTCGATTGCGACGATGAAGCCCACGCCGCACGCGTCCTTCTCGTTCGCCGGGTCGTAGAGCCCCTGCTTGGCCGGCAGCGACCACGACTCACCCGGGGCCGACATGGCCCTCGCGCCCTCGTCGACGCTGTCCTCTCGCCGGCGACTGCAAGAAAGTTGACAGATTAGCAGGGTGTTCATCTAGAATCTAGAATTTTAACACCCCTGTCAATTGGGTAAGATGCAAGAACGTCCACAGATAAGCAGTGTGGTGCTCCTGTCAGTGCTTTGTGATGCTTAGGGGTGCTAATTTGAAACATTAAATTTGATATCTAGGAAGTTTCTCGATTCTCTTAGCTAATAATATCAAATATTCACAGCCAGCCAGCCCTGCGCCAACAGCAACTACAAGACAGCTGTGGGCAACTTTGTGGTCGATATGGGGATGGAGCTCAATTTTTAATAAGAACTCTAGCACACTTCTTGTATATTTTCGTACAGTTTTTCCGCAAGAAATCCTCAAGAACCGAAACTCGAAATGTGCAAAGAATTAGAGCAAGAAGAGCAAAACCAAACATCTTGGTTGGGCAAGTGGGACATCTTGGTTTGGGCACTTGGGCAAGTGTTTTGCATCAGCTCTGTCGACACCAGCATTCGCTCCCAATCGGCACCCTTTACTCGGTTTCTATGCCTGCAGTGTATCGCTCCCTGGCAGCTATGTAGTATGTGTCATCAGTAACCGGACATACAGAAGATATTGCTGCCACGGGGACATCAGTCAGATGAAACCAACTCTGCATTTTTGAGGTGTAATGCGCCATGTCAAGATTTTTCCATACAAACTATTTTGAGATAGAGTGACTCCGACAATAAAGGTGGAAGGTGACTACTTCAAATATTTCATGAGACAACGGGGACCATAAATGCTGCGCTTTGCCGGGTTACGAGACAATTTTAGCCGCACTATAGCTAGTGTTAAGTAAAAGTTAACGCTGCATTTAATCATCATCACCTTGGCTGAGACATTGGCGAAGTATATATACAGTTGGCGATAGCATGGGACTATAAATGTTTATTATGTCATATGTGTGCAATAATAAAATGTATCTGTAGTACTTCATGAATAAAATAATGATACGGAGACGACAAACATGCTTAAAATTAAGTTTTCAAGATAATTTATGATAAACCCATTCTTATATACCACATAATATCAATTATGGCATGCATTGCTATCAAAACAATGCCGATTAGTAAACTACGTAGTTGAATGATTCAATTCTAGAATTTGAAAATGATTCCTCCACACATTTTCCCCCTGACCTTGAACAACACTAGACCACATTAAAAATTGAACCCTTAGAGAGGAACCCTGGAAAATGGCGCTCGCGATTCCCAGACAACTGCAAAGCAGTGATTCCTCTGCAATGTCTAGCCCTAGCAAGTTAACGTCCCCGTTAACAGAACTTGCTTTTACACGGTTAAGCGTATAGTGGTCACCCACTCAAAACCTGATCCGTCAAAATTTTGCTTAACTTTAAAGCAGTAAAAATAATGTCAGATACCCACTGGACGTACTACCAGTTTGGAAAATAAATTAATTAGCTCTGTTAAATAACAAAGAGAGGAAAATCACAACCTGAATTGCTCTACCTAGCTTTGGCGAGTGGGTATCATGGCGTCATTTTGATAGAATTTTGATTGAATGTAATAGGGGTGTATTATCGTCAATCAGAATTCATAGACCTCACCAGCGCAATCATAGAACGCACACGCTCACCACGCGTTACATAAGAGCGCATGCACGCGACGACGCAGTTGATTGATGCCTGAAGACCGAACTTTGAAACGCGCCGCGGGGGGTGATCGACGGACCCCCCCCCTACCCCTACCCCTCCCACCTCATCCCGAGGCGTTACTACACGCGACCTCTGACCTTTGCCAATGACGCCGCGGTAATCTCTGACGCCGTATGGCGTTATTGAATTTCGCTCCCGAGAGCCAGACTTCTCCGGCGGTGGTGGTGGTGGTGGTGGTGGTGGTGGTGGTGGTGGTGGTGGTGGTGGTGGTGGTGGTGGTGGTGGTGGTGGTGGTGGTGGGGGGGGGGGGGGGGGGGCTCATCTGGGGCCGCGAGAAGAAAACTATTTGAAAGGACGGAAATTATGATTCTTGGTGTCGGGCGCGAGTCTTGTCAGAAGTTTGTCGGCTCGCATTCAATTGGGCTTCGTTTGCATGGTAGGGGGTGATTTTATAGGTGTTTTTTGGGCTCATGGCTCATGGCTTGGACATTATACACTTCAGAATGGATATTTCGTTTTAAATATAGTGAGAATCATGACAAATATGTAAAATAAAATTTTTGATAAGTTTCAAATGTCAAGTTATGAATGTTTAGAGGTAGAAATGATACATAGATTCAATACAATACAATACCCCACGGGGTTAATTGTTTATTAATCAGTCGATCACCGAGCAGCCTTTGGTGGTGATACCAAGTTCACCCCCGGGGTTTGGACGACTCCACTTCGTGAATTCGGTTCATGGATTGCAGGAAATGTGCCAATATTTGAACAAATTTTGCCCCACGGAACCTTTCTTAACCATGTCCGCACCTTCTGATACAGAAATGCCCAGAATTGTGAAAAGGATAAATGAACTAACCATTTTTTGAAAAGGATAAATTGTGTAGTGTCATGCAACAGACTTTAAAACGAACTTTTTTAATATAATTGTCAAATATGTCGGTACAAACAATCTCAGCGTCAGTGAGCTTTGTGGGCGAAAACAACAATGGCACTGTAACCACCCCACGACATATATTTACATATAAACACATGTGTACTTGTTAATGTAGGCATGGTAAGATTTTAGCAGGTGCTCCATCCATGCAATGTTCACCGCATGGGACACGAATACGAAGAACGATCAAGATATGACTGGCAATTAACGCATGGTGTCTCACGAAGACGTGACAAGCGCGAAGTTAACGTATTCATTTATGTGGCCAAGGGCGTGGTGAGAAGCAATCACGTCTCGTCGGTAATCTTTGCCTGGAAGACCGAAATAGATCGACTTTTTAGCGATCGAATTGCGCACAGGTCAGCTAGTCACATTACCTAATGGTAAAACCACTCAAAACATGTCACGTTGCAATACAATACATAAAATGCATGCATGCAATTCAATACTTGCATGGTGGACGCATTCATCAAGAGCAAGAACAAATACCGGTGGATAGAGTCGCTTTTATGTGATGTGATTGTTGGCTTTAACGTGGGTCTGATCCCTAATGCCATTGAACACCTGTGTCACTGCGCTGTGAGTGTTGCTACGCTGCTGATTGTTGGCTTTAACATGGGCCTTAACTAATGCCACCATAAAACCTGGTGTCACTGCGCTGTCAGTGAATTCTTAAGGTGCTACAATTATTGAATTTATCGTGAGCCTTATACCATCAAGCCAAAAGCCATCAAACACCTGTGTCGCTGTGATGCTAGAGTCGCTAAGGTGTTCGATTGTTGGCTTTGTCATGAGCTTTTAACTAAACACCACCAAACACCAATGACATGCTGCCCTGCCATTGTTGTTATTTGATGCTACTATTGTTGATTTTAACACGGGCCTTATACCTAATTCCATCAAACACTTGTGGTTCTGCGGTGCTCCTACGATAATTCTAATAATCGTATAGCATCTAGGCACCACTGCACATGAACCGACATGTTGGTGACGTTAGGTAATGAATCGAATCAAGCTGCAAATATCATTGCAAAGAAGACATAGATATGATTTCTCAGAAACACAATTCCCAATAAATAACATCGATCGGGCCAGCGTCAGATGCAAGACGGAAACAGATAAGCATTCCGAACATAACACTGGGAAAAATGCAAATCACAAGACGAAATCAAGTGGATATCATCATTCCTCAAACACGTCTCTAGATATCATTCATTCACTTCTGGTGTTGTGATATCGTTCATGGTATTGTGTAATTGGCGTTACGGAAAATAAAAGTAGTAAACAAATGATGATAATCGATATCAAATCGAACTTTCAATCAACTAAACATTGCAGATACATGCGTGATGATGATCAGATCCAATCTAACGCCAGGCGGTGGGTATTTTTCATGAATGGACCCTGCATCTTATCTCGCGCGGGTTTCTTATCTGTGGCGGGACATTTGGTAGCTGATAAAAATTACGCACATTAAAATTCGACGGATTCATCTTGCAAGATCGCACAGCAAAGCAGCCTGGACTGCCGTTTGTTTCCCTGTCCGCAAAGCAGCCTGGACTGCCGCAAGTTTCCCTGTCTGCAAAGCAGCCTGGACTGCCGCTTGTTTCCCTGTCTGCAAAGCAGCCTAGACTGCCGCTTGTTTCCCTGTCTGCAAAGCAGCCTGGACCGCCGCTTGTTTCCCTGTCCACTAAGTAGCCTCGACTGCCACTTGTTACCCTGTCCACCAAGAAGCTTGGACTGCCACTTGTTTCCCTGTCTGCAAAGCAGCCTGGAGCGCCGCTTGTTTCCCTGTCCACTAAGCAGCCTAGACCGCCACTTGTTTCCCTATCGCCGCAAGACTAGAAGCGCCATTCGAGGCGCCTTATTTAGCCGCTCTTATCATACGCGGATCACGCAAGCTGATAATATTTCGCGCATTTTGCAGCTCACTTCGCGCGGATTACGCGAGCACGCAGCAAGCTCGTGGCCGTGTTTTTATTGGATCTGAAACACCATCTTATCTGCGCAGAGTTCAAAGACATTGAAATCATTTTATTTGAGCGGCAAAAAAAACTGGCAAAACTTGATATGTGAGAATATATTTAAATATCGCTAATCAGGTGCGGGTATTTATAGAACTGAGAACTATACAACGGCCGTATAGAGAGGAGCTATAGATGATGCGACATGGCATTGAGTGATTTCGATCTCTGATCTTGAAAGTGCATCTCATCTCAAAAGTAAAGTTTGTGTTGGTATCTAATCTTAGCATTATTTTTCCTTATTCACGAAGGGATAGGCTATAGATGAGTGTGAAAGAATATTTCAGACCAAACTGAGCGATCGGCTACCAATCCCACATTATGCGAGCAATTCAAGCATTTAACCCAACCCGCCAGATTGCCGATAGGTGGTGCATTAACATTTAGCACAAGTATGGTTTAGAACTTTAGGCCGTTCACCTATATTGACTCGACCCGTTCGCCTATAGTTCCAATAAAGGAGATATCATAATGAGATAATTGATAGTCTCGATCGAGACATTACATGTGCATGTCTAGACGCTAGACAATCGACGGAGACAGCATCGACGCCCAACGTTGAGCTACAGCGATTTTTTATTAATTATGATGCAATTAAGCAGCCTAGACTGCCGCCCGAATCGATTTCTTTCTATGTACGCTGAAGGCAACCAAGCGGGTTGTATGGATTCTGGCGGTGTTTTACCACATTGAACTTCCGGATAAAATCTCATCTTCACGGTGTCAAAATTTCGGTTGCTCCTGTTTTCTTAATAACTGGAAGATTTAACTATTTAACTGTCGGTACATTGGAATAGTGGCCCTAGCCGAAAACATACTCTAAAACAAATATTGAAAGGAATCGGAAAATGACGTGAAAATTGTCATTATCAAAAAATCAAAAGACCCAAGTCACCAAATAACAGATCAGACTCTAAATTTTCATCTCCAGCCGTTTGGGGCAAAGGTTCGCATGTCCCATTCAGGCGCACGGCAGCACAAAAAAATCATAAAAAAGCGGCCAAGAAATTCCTAAATAAGAGCACCCCTGAAAATGCACACACTACCCACAACTTGTCCGCTTCTCACACACATCCGTGTCGGTCCACACGCCGAGCATCTCCACCCACACCCCCGAGCAGACAGCCACCCTTACGCCCACGCCGGTTCACAGCCACGTGACTCCATACCCTCCCCCCCCCCCGTCCCCCACCGCCCCCGAGCCCCGATGTCAGTAACTTTCCACTCGGGCATGCGCCCTTATGTGTACGCCGCCGGCGCTGCACCCCCCCCCCCCCCCCCCCCCGTTAGTCCGTGGGCGCCCATGGTCGCCCCCGAATTGCATGGATAGCATACAGCGAATCCGCCAAACAAATCTGTGCCAGCAGATCAATGGGTGTAGCTTGCCGGTCTAATGGTGTTTGACGACGCACTGTTTTGACAAAGGGCCCTATGGCACTGGTCTATAATGGAGTTGCCGGTCTAGTAACCACACGGAGTTGTATTATTGCTGCTGTAACCCTCTCGCCATCAGCTTTGCTTGGGGCTGGAGCCAACATCTGAATCTTACAAGAACGTCCCAATGATTTTAATTTGGGTTCATGTCAAATAAAAATATCTACAAAATTTGGGGACTTTGGCTTGTCCACATAAATGGACATAGGGATTCCCCCCCATAGGAATTAGGCTGTAGAATAAATATCCTGGCCAAAAATACTGAGTTGATTCAACTGAAGTGGTGAATGGTATCAACGTAAAATCACTTCCGACTCTTCGTCAAAATTTTTAATGATTCGGCGCCTTAGAAAAATGCGGAAAACTGACGGATAAAACAGCGTTGCTAGAGAGAAAACGGGTTCATTCACTAATCCTTCTAGCCCTATCAGGACCCTCTAGCTGACCACCCATAATGTAAGGCCCATTGGGGCTTTAAATGTCCAATAGCACCAATTGGCCTGCAGCAAAAGCTGTGGTGCTATTGTGACGCCCTGGCGATATGGTAGGTTGAATTTACTACAATCAGTGGGTAGCGCCATCAAAAGCAGCATCAAAATATCATCATCAAAAGCTACACAACAGCAGAACTGTCAAGTTGTTTTGGGCAAGGTTTACCCACAGAGTTTCCAATTGTTGTTTGGTAGAGGGGGGTGTGAGATTAAATTCTTTGCAAAAAAGAGCGGACAGACACGTAAAATTCCCGGCTATACATATTAAGTGAGTGTGTGAACATGCGTGTTATATGCATACCTACAGCATAGAGTAAGAAGGAGGCCTACAGGTTAGACAACATAAGAACCAACAATTACCTAAAATTGATAAAGCAGACAGAATTGCTTTGCAAAACGTCGGGAAAAGATTGAATTTAGGAGCTTATCATTCAATAAACCCAGTTTAAAAAGTTTTCTGAAAAATATGCACGTAATTTCTGAAAATTGTAACAAATAACAAGTGCTATTTTCTGCTAAGGGCAGGGAATTAAGTATGAAATAGCAGATAGTACCGTGGCGCCATAGAGTAAGTGTACTTCCTCCACGATGGTGCTCTAGTTCTAGTATATTAAGAGTCTACATAGGTTGTAACCCGATACGATAATGGAAATCAAAATAATCTGTGGCAGTAATCATAAGAAGCCACGGATTAAAAACGCTGGCACAAATCTGCGACTCTTGCATAACCAAGATTAATAATCAAAATGAAAAAAATGTGCTTTTTCTCGATTTTCGTGATTTTAATGACACGGTTGGGTTCATCTTTGTCAGCAGATTGTATGATACTTTGAATCAAAGTTCTAGTGCACTTATTGATGATTCTGTGGCGCATTTCAATCAAGGAAAAGAATTTGTATGTGCGTCATGTTTTAAGCCGCTCTAATCTTACTCACGTAAAAACGAATGAATATTACCGAAAAAATCGATCATTTTCATCCGATTTTTTCATTTCAACATTGCTTTAGATCTGCAAACAGAGACGAATCCAGTCATATCGAAAAAACCATATGAAACGCGGAATTTTATGATTTACCTTTTTACTGACTTTTATATAACCATGTGTCGAGTTGTGCAAGCATAATCTCCAAGAGTGTTTTTATCGCTCATGCTGATAATGAGGCAGTAAAACTGGAAGTTATTTTTCACCAGGTCTAATCCGTGAAAGATTAGCTTTCTCACACGGAAAATTTTGGTAGTGCAGAGGTCCACGTGGTTACTTTTCTCTGCCCCTAAAATGTTCCCTACATTTTTGAAAAAAAATCAGTGGATAGTTGAAAAAATTTCTGACCCGCGATGTAAAGGCTCGTGTCGATCGGACGTTTACTTTGTTCACAAATAAATCTTGAATTTGGGACTTTTTGTGGGGTTTTTTTAAGCGAAAACACCACTTTTCTTTCTTCTCTGGTTATTTTATTTTCCATCCGATCTCAATTTAAGTTTACAAGGCGGGTCGGAGTTCTCTTCCTCTACACACTGATTTTTTTTCAAAAATATTGGGATCAAATTTAGGGGCAGGAAAAGTAATGGCGTGGACCTCTGCATTTTCGGCTTTTAAGCTGCCTTTAGCTGGCTCTTAAACAAAAGCACACGAGAAACGACGTAGATTATCTTCAGGGTCGATTAGTTGTATAACTTCGTAGTACAACCAACTACGATCCTAGATGACGTATCGGAGCAGCAGGACACGTTCTGGTGTAAGATGAATGCGAAATTGATGAGAGTTGATTGTGAACTAAGTGGGCTCTTGATTTGGCCCCGCCGTATAGCTGATTGGGTCAGAATCGGGCCGAATTTGCGCGTGTATTGTATGCCACGTGGGTGTTTGCTGTTTTCGCGCGATGTCGGACGTCAATGACTTGGCTGAAACTCTGTCACCAATCAATAATCTAAAAATAAAGATCGCACTGTGACAATAGGAACATCCTGTTGGTTGTAGTTTGCTGTGCATATTTCTTCTTTGAACAGACTTATCTGTTTAAAGTTTGCTTCAAAACGGTTAGTTCAATCAGGACAGTGAAGATGAAAGATTCCAAATATTAAAATTCTCCCTAAAACCATGGCGATTGCGAAATAGTATACAGCACCCAGCAATTACTATTATGCCTGGATTGCTGGGGCTGCTAGAGAGAGGTCAAATTGCCGAAACTAAAAATATGGCGCAGTGGTACTCAAAGGCTAATAGCTCGCGGAGAATAACGATGCCTTGCCAAAATTTCGCGATTGTTACGTCTGGGGAAATTAAGTTGAATGGATTTTGGCCCTGCCGCCATTATGTAAATTAATCACCTCGATATGTTTCCAGTCAGCGATCTGAAAGCCTGACGGGTCGGTTTAATGGTCGTAGGAAATGCACCAGTCGAAAAACAAGCAGCTTGTTGCAAGCGAAAGTCACGTGGACAAAATTTACATAATGTACTGACTCGCTAGCGTATGTGTTACGTATTCAGTGAACGAGCTTGGAAACCTGTTATTAAAATCTTAGTGTATGTTTGTCTTGCAGTGTTTTTAACTTGTCTTTAGCGAGATACTAAACTCCTGGCTTATTTATAAAACTCGGATAGCCAAAGGCGACACCAAATTTTACGCGCTTATTTTAGTATTTTAGAATTGTAGTAGCTGTACTGCCCGAGAAGAGAGGAAGTTCTAGCAGTTTTGTTGTCTAGCCCAAGGTTTATATTTATATCTCGGTGTCTAATAAGATTTAATGTCCTCTCTCCTTGCTTTCAGCTAGCTAGCTATTTAAAATAGAGAAGGCGAACGCGACAAAATTTCAATATCTAAACTTGGCATCTGCTTCTGAAAATTTGTAGAAAGAGTGTGCAAAAATTTCACCGCGTGTTTGGTTGTGTCCGTTGACCCCGCGACGTTATAAAAAAAATATCCGTAGACGCCATGGTAAACTTGAACTTTTGCCATGTGCTTGCCAATGTGTTTGTTTTAGCTGGCTAAGTTATTAGTGTGTGACTGATAAACATGCCAGAACCGGGTACCAACTCGTGGCAAAATTAAAATCCGTCACATTTTTGTAATAAGTGAGGAGACTGGACGATTTAATAGGCAGTAAATTTGAGTCCCTCCTACGTGCTAAATATGCTGCGAATGTTGTAGGGTGTAACATCTACAGGTGCAGTGCAGGCGTAACCAGACTACAGAATACAAACCTAAGCCCCCCTCCTATGAGAAACCAGTTTATGATGCCCTGAACGAGGGAGGTTGAGGGAATAATGCTAAAACTCGACCCCCATTCATGGAAAAGATAAACATTTCCATAGCGGAAGCTAAAGAATGTTGGTTCTAGAATGACCAGAATTCAACACTGGCATCGCAACAGATAATATCAGGGGTTAAATTATTTACCGTCTATTCTACCGCCAGTTAGCATATAGCAACACTATCGATTTTTCTGAATTAAAGGCTACCTAAATTGAGGGCAAACTACCTAAACAGAGCGTAACAAGGGTAGATAGACAATTACGTAACGTCAACTGCAATGTTAGTTATAGCATGACAAACTTGCAGAGGTCACATTTGTGGTGAAACACGTGTTTTTGTTCTGAAAGCTAGTTGAAATTAGAACCAACAATGTATGCAACTCCACCCAAGTAATAGGAAATTAAAAACACTGTGCCAACGCATTGGTAGACTCAATTACAATTTGAGATTACATTTCAATTAGTTGGTAGCAGTTGCAGCTAGCAGCAATTAAGTAGCTGGGAGTATGGCTGTCGATGAAACCTGATAGATGAGATGACAATATTGTTTATTGATCCGATTGTTGCAAAACTGAAGATAAGGGAGATGCAATTAATTTTTTTCGTTCCTATACACACATTGCAGCTCAGCGTTGCATTGTGTAATGTAACTGAAGTAATGCGTACTCCAATACAATTTAAAAGCAAGCAGTTATTTCCCCTGTAAGTGTCGAGAACTAGCTTTACCTACAGACTAGTACTACATAGTAAGTTGTACACTAGTTACCTACCTATTTGCACGACTGACGCTGTGTCAAATTTCTCGCAACTTTCAGATTTTTTTTTCTCTCGGTAAATTACGTTCCAATTCCAATCGGTCTGCAATCAATTTCACAGAATGCAACAAAAAAGAGCGGACAGACACAGCACTCACTTTCAGACACAAATTTACAAAGCCGCACGTGTCCTATCGTTGCAAAGAATGTTTTCTTACTTTTTATATCACACGCCCACCGCTAAAAACAGGGTTGTCGGTTTATTTTGTGGATTTAACAACACACCAAACAAAAATTCCAGAAGTTTCGGGCGCTAGGTTAAGAGAAAATCACAAGTACCGTGCACTGAAAATGTGTCCCAGTAAAGGGAGAGTTATACACAGAAAGGCGCTAGGAAATTGGTAGGGATTGCCTGCGAGCTATTGAGACAGATGCAGATCACAGCGAAATGCACGGCACGGACGTTACGTAGGGACTGATATTTTACTCGTCTGTGCATGGACAGCTGCGAGGGGGAGGGGCGTTGTGGAGTCTCGGGAGTGGGGGACGATACCGGCCAAGCCATGCGCTTGCCATATGATCGATAAGTTTCTTAGGTAAGAAGTTAAGCTACCTAATAAAAAGAGTGTGTGTATATTGGTACTTGGGTTTTGTACTTAGGTACTTTTCTATTCAGCTCCTTTTTCTAGGTAGAGTGATTAGTAGTTTGTGCTAGTGTTGGCACTAAAACTGATTCTATTATTCAGTCCAAACAACTAGTACAGAAATCGACTTGAAAATTGACTAGATCTAGAATTTTTTTTACTACTTTGATCACTCATTTCTTAGTAAAAATACCTTCAGTGAATCTTATGATGCTGGAATCTGAACAAGTTTTGAAATGATATGATATAGGGAAGTTACTACAGAAGAAAAAGAGAATTCATATTGCAGATTCCAAGAAACATAAAAAATATATTTATTTAGTAAGAAGGCACTCAAAAACTTTAATCAACTAAAGGATAAATGACTTTGTTGCTCACTGATGTTCCACCCACAAAGAGAAGACTCGGGCTGTTTGTTGGAGGTTTAGTTACTACGCAGGTTTTTTCTTCTGGATGTGTCCGGAAAGTTCCAAAACTTGCCGGGCAGCGTTGTTGATGTGTCGGAATCTGTCCGGCCCGAGTTGTATTCCTCCGTACCACCGTGACACCACAACAATTACGTTTTCAGCGCCAACCACCTGAAGGAAAAACACAACAAGATATTGATGGAGAGAATGGAATTTGTGAAATAGTTCTACGCAACATAATATGTCTCTCTCAAATCTCTAATATAGGAATGAACAATGGTTGAAAGTTTCATATGCCTGTAATTGTTAAAACTTGGAGTAGGTGCATACTAATAAAAACAAATAAATAAAATATACACATCAATTGTTTCATTTAGTTTCCTCGTAATCTCAACTAGTTACCAACAATTGTTTGACCAAAGAGAGCATATTCTTCAACGTGAATTTTTCCAACTTTTAATATGCTTATAAGGCCACCGAGCTTATTTTCACCTGCAGAAGATGAAGCAGTCGGCTACCAGCCTGAGTTTCTCCGTCATCATCACAGTCTTGCATATGGTTGGCCGGATTCAAAGCACTCTTAATTCGATACGCTGATATGTTGTGAGTAGCATTAGCAATTTTCTTGCTAGTGAGAAGATCTGCAAGAACTTGTCTGAAAGCAAATGAGACCAGTTCAGCAATTCATTCAGTCTAATTTATCACAACATCATGCAGTCATTTTGTTATTATTTTTTGTTTTGATTGGATTGTCTGTTGCATGGTAATTACTTTGTTTCCTCAACAGAATTAACAACGGCAACATGAGCTTGAAAGGTGCTCTTCCGATCGCTTATTGTCGGTCCGTGAGTGATGAAAGGATTATTCACACTTGTCGATGAACCTTCTTTACTATCTTTAACATGGGAATCAAAAATTTGCAGTTCACATTTTTCCAAATTTTCTTCTGGGACTTCAGAAGTATTCTTTCCAGTTATGGTTTGCAATATTTCTCGGATCCTCTCCACCCACTGAAAGAGTATTGGATCACCAGTGTTCTCACTAAAAAGCAAAAGGGTAGTAATTATTAATCATAAATAAGGTAGTATGACTTGGTTTGATAATTGGCACTGGCTACACACATTTTGCTGTAATTATTGGTAAATTTAAGGGTTGACACCCTTCATTAGAAGTTAAAAGCCATTGAACCAGTATTGTATTATTTCTGTAGATATTGCTCACAGATATATTGAGTTGAGAGAGTCAGTTATTGAAAACTTTGCGTCCCTTGTCAGTGACGGGGCAAACAGTTCGAAGGTCGGTGGTGAATTTAGTGGATAATCCAAAGGCAAAGTGACGAAAAATGATACGTCTTGATTGCCTTCTGTTATCTTAATGCTGTAGGATCTCTGAGCTTCGTCCACGGTGACCCACTGAGAACCGTATATCGAGTAGAGGGTCTCGACTTCTTCCATCTAGAAAGTACGAAGAAATTTACCTCCATACTGTTTCAGGTTATGGCTGTCATAATTTTACTCTGCCTAATAAGAAGTATAATACAATCAAATATACATGGATTTAGAGACCTGCGATGATAAATTATCGTCCATTTCGTAATTCTGATCATTGATTACGTTACAACTGTGGATTAATCACAAAACGCACATTCAGAAATCAAAATCGAGCGCCTGCCACATCGCAATGGTGGATGGTCGCTCAAGTGTCAAAAGTAGGCGTACCTGTCATTGGCACACTGCAATGCCTTTTTAGGTAGAGAGGCATTTATTATTGCCTCATTCGCTGGATGGCTTTGGAATGGTGCGTCAGAAACCATAACGTAATTGAAAACAGTAAGAAATTGAATTACATTAGCCAAAAAATGACTTCTACAAGCCAAAATAATGTTTCTAAAGAAGAACTTCGAAAACGTTTGACCCCCTTGCAATACCAGGTCACTCAAGAAAAAGGAACAGAGAGGTAGGTGAAATAGATACATTTAACTTGTAGATTTAAATTCAATTTTATGTTTTATAGACAATACTAGACATTTGATTCCATTACAGGGCATTCACGGGAAAGTACAACAAATCTAACGAACCAGGGACGTATTTATGCATTGTATGTAACGAGGAATTGTTCGCTTCGGAAACTAAATACGATGCCGGTTGTGGTTGGCCGGCCTTCAATGATGTATTGGAGCAAGGAAAAATAAAACTCACCAAGGACACTTCTCATGGTATGTATCAACCACAACATCTGCCTCCCAAATCCATTAATTCATCTCTTCTCCCACATTCTTTTCACACGGTGATGGTTTAACTTTTCGTTCTTTTTGTTTCTTCACTCGTCTTCCTTCTCACCATTGTGGTAATGGATAGTCGGAGGCAATCTTCTCTTATTGATCGCAAACCCAGGCATGGTTCGAACGGAGGTGACCTGTGCCAAATGCGGAGCCCATCTCGGACACGTCTTCAACGACGGGCCGAAACCGAAACTGAAGAGATTCTGCATCAACAGCGCTTCACTGGATTTCAGAGCAAAGTGATCTGCCTAGGCCGAGGATGACATACGACAGCATGACATGATATTTGTACACTTGGCAGCGAAAACATTTTTCTTTTGATTGATATTTTCACACAAGTAGGTACTTATTTTACTAGGTAGACTGAGGTATTTCCTAAATGAGTGGCAGATTAATTTATTAGGTATTCGTATGGTTTTTTGTGTTGGATAATTTATGAAAAGGGCATTTTGTTTCTAGCAATGATACTTACTAATTTATTTATATATAACTACTAATTTATTGAATGGCAGATCTGATATTATACTAGCAATTGCAATAAATTAAAATATTAACTTATTTTTTTCCAAAAATAAAATATATATATTTAAAATAAAATGAGATATTTTATATTATTAATATTATACCGTGTACCAATGTGAACTAATAATTTATTTTGCTATCAACCGCAACTTCTACCTTATTCGTTTCAAATATAAATGGAATTTGATTGCAATAATTTTGAGCGCAATGAATTCTTATTTTGTATTAACTGCTAGTCACTAATAATAAAATAATGTTAAAATAAATCCATCCGAGTGAATTTTAAGAAATATGTTGTAGTCATCAGTACCAAGATACCAATTCACAATCCTATACTAAGCCACCAACTAGCATCTTACGAAAGTCTCCAGAACATTTCATAAATGGGAAAAGATCAGGAATAAGGCAAGAAATCACAAGCAATTTCATATTAAATGAATTTATGTGCTTACAAAAAATTATATTGGGACATGACTCCATAAGGAACTGTTAAAATAGCGTAAATAACCAATCGTTAGTTACACTCATTTCCGTCCATACCTAAAAGAATTAACGCCAAGTACTCCAAGAATCATCCTAATTATTAGTCAAACGATTAAAAATGATATAAAAAGCCCATCCATCATTTCCGAGGCGCGGGAACGTTACTTAAACGCACCGATCCGCCATCCCGGCCCGCCGCGACGTTGATCAGTAGTTAGTCTGACGCCTACGTAAAAATTTTTCGCCAGAAAGAACTCGGAAATAAAACTAAAACGTTTTTCGAATTCTTCCTCAAAGCCAGCGTCGTCGCGGCAGCCAGATGGGGGGGAGGGAGCCAATAAAACGCTCCCGGCCTCCGGAAAACAACGTCACGAAAGCAAAGCACCACTCTTACACGATATCGCACTAGTCGAAAAGAGGTTCCGCCGCGCGGCCGTTCACGGCGGCGGCTGCGGAGGGAAGGGAGAAGGTCGCGGGGGCGAAACGATAGTGAAAACGATAGAATACTGATCGATATTTACACGGGCGAGCGCCCGAGCGATAAGTGTTCCGGGCGCCCGTAAAATGTTGCGGTCGAAAAACTAAGACACTTCCACGGGCGGCCATTTCGGTGGACGAGCCACCCGGATATATATATATGTGTATATATATGTTAGAATTTAATTTACATACTATTACTTGGATGCCTGGACTTGACTACCAGTCACGACGGTGTTAGAATTATTATCATTTGTTGTTTTTTTGTTATTATTTTTGTTAATATTAATTATTATTCAACTATAGAAGACTAGCGTTCGAACGCCAACAAACGCCGGCCTTCGAAAAACTAGCGTTTACCGTTTGCGGAAGCTAGTTCCGCCACTCCGTTAATATAATATAATATTCTTGTATCTTCAATTCATTTTTGTTTTTAATTCATCGATAATTCATGCTAGAAGTAGACTTGATCGAATAAATAGGCACGCATTTCTTCCGAGGTTACGAACCGTCCGTCGTTTCGCGCAAAAAAAAGCACCCTCGCGTCCGCGGCGCCCACTCGCTGGGAATCAACGTGGCGACGTTTCAAAGGTACCGTGATTCATAAAAAGTTGCGAGATGTCTAAAGCTAGCTATAGATAGTTGTACGTGATTTACGTTCCTTACAGGAGGGGGCACGGAGGGCTTCTTTCTGGTAAGCAGCCGTTGCTGCCGTTTTTGCAATGGTAATCACTGCATAGTTAGGATTCCGATACGGTAATAGGTAGTGGGCGATGAATTCTGATTAGCGTAGTAACTTTCCACGTTACGACAGCGCCGTAACGATCATAATTGAACGCCTCCTCGGAATAAAGTCTCGACCAACTCGGCTTACGACACGGATTCAACTTGGAATAACGCAGAACTCTGACTTGGTTTGGTCGAAACGTTACTCTGTGGAGACACTCGATTAAATACGATTAAAGACCTCTACTATTCGTACTAGAAAAATTTAAAAATCTCGATTTACGTAACCGGACGAACTTCCCACCTAATATTAAAGCTACGGCTCGCGGGACCTTTCAAATCACGCCGATATGAATCACGCCACTGAAAAAAAATATCTAGGACGTCGATTCCTTTAGCGTTGCTGCCGTTTCCTTATCTACATAACGCAAAGTCCCGCGCTGTTTTGCGATACCCGGTCGGTACTGTTGGAACACTCGCAGCGATCGTGCGTCGATAACTAGACAGTCAGCCTTCGCAAACGACGGCAAGTCTGTCTCCGCACGACAAGCTCAGCGATCGAACGCCAGTGAAATCCGAATTCAGACGGTTCATCTCCGAAAATCACCGCGTCTCTTTCTAACTCAGCGATCAACCATTACTTGGTTAATAGACACTTAGCCTCCGATGAGGACTGAGCTTCTGTCTAAAACCCGGCAAACTGACCGATCAAAGGTCGATGGAAAGACATTTAGCCTTAGAAAACAATCGCACCTCGGTCTCCAACGAGGAGACAAGAAGGTAATAGCTGCCTCGGATAGAACTGCACGTCGGCCAAAGCACGACCGGTTTGACAATGATATCGAGTGAGTCTGTTCAAGCTCGACCGAATTCGCAACGATAACCACTGCAACAGTCGACGCCAGACCAACTTGGTGAGGAGAAGCCCGACGAGCAGCGAAGAGAGAGACGCCCGAGTGGACGCGACGAACCGACCGGCGGGCCCCGGTACGGCTTTGGTTCCGGCGCTGGCGGCGGCGGTGCTAGTGGCTCTTGGCCGCCTCCTTCGCTGCCATTATCAACGGCGTCAGGCTCGCCAGTGGTCGCGCCAGCTTGAGGAACGGGTGCTGCGGGCAGAGTTTGTTATAATTATTAGAAACGAAATACCTGGAATGTACATGCAACGAGTCTTTGCATTCAGGTTCAAACTGAAACTAGGTTACGAGGGCTGTGCGTTGAAATTGTGGATTGGAATCGCCAAATCGGTGGTGAGTCTTTTGAGAGAGGAGGAAGGCAAGCAGTACAACATATTATCGAGTAGTGATCTTTGGCTTATGCCGCATTGCAACTTGATAAGGGGTACCGCTCTGTTCTAACCTCTCTTTATCGGAATTGAATGCGTTAGCCGATTGATAGGAACTGAATGAATAGTTGGAGAGGAAGGAAGAAAAGGTAAAGTAAGATGAATGTAGTTTCACAGCACTTTTAATCGGGGTGATCTGCTCTAGTGGATGTATTCAGGAAATAGCAATTGATAAAGTAAAATCTGAGAGGGCTTACCTTGAGCAGGTCTGAGGCGGGCGAGCGCTTCTCCACCTCCACCTCCAGACACTGGTCCAAGAAGTCTTGGAAGATCTGCGACAGCTTCTCCTTCTCCTTGATCTCCGGCTTGCCGTTGGTCGCAATCAGGTACAACGCCTGCGGACAGAGCGGCAACGGTCAGCGTCGTTGGCAAACTAGCGCCGAAATTATATCGAAGCTATCGATCTATGAATATGATTGATTGATTGTGCCTGCTAAGTCAGCTATTCACGAGGAAAGAAGTTAGATGTCGATAGCAACCAATTGAAGACCAGTTGTTTGGTACTTGCAGTTTTATTCACCCCTTTCTAATTGCAAATAATTGTGGCAATTTGGTTTGCTGTTAAATTAGCTAAAAGGTTGAGTAAATTCATTATTAAGGTTAAGGTGCAAACTGAAATTACACACAGTCTGTGCTATTTCATGGGTATGATTGATATGTGACATTAAAAATCAAAGTCCTCTAATTGAGTTTTACATCGATCCAACGAGTTTTGAGTATCTAAAGCATGCTCAATTTCACAATGCTAAGGAAGAAACGGCCAGTTGCTCAGCAGGTGATAGTAGCACTTGTTAACTTAAACTACTAGCTAGTCGGCCCGATTTCACCCAGGATTTCCTAAATTCCGCGGCCTTGCAAGATATCAACGCAAGATATAAGCCGGTAAGGCACTCACTCTGAGCGGGTTCTCGTTGAGGTACGGCGGCTCGCCCTCGATCATCTCGATGGCCATGATGCCGAGCGACCAGATGTCCACCTTGGGGCCGTACTGCTTCCGCGTGACCACCTCGGGCGCCATCCAGTAGGGCGTGCCGACCATCGTCGTGCGCTTCGACTGCTCGGGAGAGATCTGCGCGCAGAACCCAAAGTCGGCTGCGCGGGGGGAGAGAAACGCACATGGTTAGCGTGAGTCGTGTTGTTGTCAGGGATGCGTTTGATTAGAAGAACTGTAACCGGATAACCGCCCATCCGGATAGTATAAAGAACATAAAACAAACAAAAAACATCAGACATTGAGAGTACTTCGGCCATGTCAATATCCATATAAGAACACACATATGATAGTTCCAACAAGTTAACAAAGAGAATCAAGGGAAAGAGAGATCCTGATAGTGATAGCTCTAAAACAAGCCTGCAGGATTCTATGATTGTAGCTAGCACAAACAATTACAGGTTAGAGGTCCTGCTATCAACAAAACAAGAATACAGGATCCAGCATCTACGTAACACGCAGATAATAGATCCAACAAGTTTACACGGACAATCAAGGGAAAGAAAGATCCTGATAGCTCTAAAACAAGCCTGCTGAATCAACTATCCAGTATCCACAAAAGAACAGATTTTTTTTTACATTAAAGCAAGCATTAACAACCTACAGGATACAGAATCGGCAAACAAACACGCAGACAATTGATCCGACAAGTCTACACAGAAAATCGCAGCGGTAACATGGGCGACTCACTGAGCTTGACGGAGCCGTCGAGTCCGAGCAGGATGTTGTCGGACTTGATGTCACGGTGGATGACCTGGTTGCAGTGCAGGAACTCGAGCGCCTGCAGCACCTCGCGGCAGACGGACGCGATCTGCCCCTCGTCCATGCAGGTCTCGGTGACGACGTCGGTGAGCGAGCCGCCCGGCAGGTATTCCATCACCACCTGCAACCGCCCATGAAAACCAGTCAGCTCTGCAGCCAGACACTCGGAACTTTTGTCTGGCTCAACTTTTGTTTTTGTCTGGACAGGGTCCCTCTGTTTGTCTAACGTGTCATTTCGACACATTCTTTCCCTGTGCTTTTTCCGTCTAACATGTCACTTCATCCATCAAACTTTCTTGTTTGTCTGTCTAACTCATCGTTTTGCCCTTGTCTCTTTGTGACTTTTTATCCGTTTAGCTTGTCCTTTTGTCCTTCTAACACTTCTCTAAGTCCGTCAAACTTGTTCTTTTGTCCGTCTGACCCATTTTTTTTCATGTCTCTTTGCGTCTTTCTGCTTGTTTAGCTTGTCCTTCTAACACGTCCCTTTGTAAAAAGTGTCATTTCATCAGTCTAACGCAGCCTTTCCCTGTCTAATGCGCACTTTTGTCCGTCCAAAATATCCCTTCTTCATGCTAACTGCTCCCTTTTGCTTGGCCGGCCGCCAGAACAAGTCGGGGCTTTACAGCCTACTTGACGCTACTTGACCCCTGCGTTCTGCTAACACGGTCCTTCGGTCTGCTATCGCTTCCCTGTTCCTATACACAGACCGCTTATAGAAAACAGGTCTTTCGGACCACATAACTGTGATTGCATCATAGATTAAAGACAGCAATTATCTAGCACTTGCCATTAAAAAGTGACAGTAGTTGCATTAGACTACCAACGTTGGTAAAACTGTGCAGTTTAGCATGCTGGTTACAATTATTCGAGCATTATCTTCAAAGTTAACTAAAGGTACGTTGAGATGGGTGACCATTCCTACCAAAATCCTGTACAAAAACACCAAAAGATGTGTGAAGCTAATACAGCGGCATCACATATCTTTCGTAGCGATTTCGTAGGAGATACGGAGGAGGAACCCCGTAGTTTGATACGACGTCGGAAGCTGTGCGGCCGCGACTCACCCATAGCTCTTCGCCGACCAGGTAGCTGTCGAGGTAGTTGACGACGTTTGGGTGCTTGTTTTCTCGCATCACCAAGATCTCGTTGATAATCAGCTCCTTCTTGGGCTGCTGTGACAGGTTCATCTGCTTGATGGCCACCTCGGTGCCCGTCGACGTCTCGATGGCTGTGAAGACCGTGCCGGACGCTCTGCGCACGAAGGAGGCGGGACATTAAGAACGTGGCCTTCTTCCAGGCTTCCGCGGATACCAAGTGGAAACGTGTCATAATGTGTTTAATTTGGTATGTCGTATACCGTGTTGTCAAATCAATCGAAGAAGATTTGTGTTTTGGAAAAATAACATACCCATTGGACATACTACAGTTAAAAAAAAAAAAAAAAAACTCTGCTAGTTAATAAATGAAGATAGGGCAATGACAACCTTTACCTGGCTTTACCGAGTGGATATCATGATGTCATTTTGATTGAATGGAATAGGTGTAATTTTATGGAGAGAATCAAAAGAAACTGCATAAAAAAAAGGTTCTCAAGCCGGAACAATGCAGAAGTTCAGATAACTGCATAGTACTGTACACCGAGGCCATTCCTTATGAAATAAAATTTTAAATTTCAATATCTTGGTAATTAAAAAAAAAAGTTTTACAGGGAAATATTAAGGGGAATACTAAGCCTTCAAATAATAGCATTCTACTTTTAAAGCCCCTTCACTTCCAAGTACCACAACGATAAGTTTGTACCACCGAGACCTACTTCCTTCAAAGTTCTGTACTACATTGTGTACAACATCACATCAATTTGAAACACCACCGCAAAAAAACATACCCCAGCCGAAACCACTCAAACCAAATCAGTTCTCCAGTAAACTAGCGTGCTGGAGTTAAGAAAAGCCACGAGTCATGAGAAAGTAACGACACTCACCCCTGTCCGATCTTCTCCATCTTGGTGTACTTCCGGTTGGGGTCGCCGACGCTCACGATGGACCGCAGCCGCTCGAGAATCTCCTCGTCGGTCATCTTCTTCTTGCGCGCCTTGTCGTTGGCGGCCTGTCGCGGCTCTCCGCCCGCCGTCGCGGCGGCGGCGGCGACCGGGGTGGCGGTGGCGGGCGCCGCGTTATTCCGGTTTGCGTCCAGCGAGCCGTTGGTCGTGGGACTGGCCGCTGGCGACGGTGAAGGCTCCTCCTCGATCGGCTTCGTGTACTGCGCAGAGAAACGGATTGTTAGCGACAGGTTGGGTTTTCGTTTTAGGAGGCTTCGGTTATTGTTGGTTCTTTTGTTTCGATTTGTTGCTGTGGGTGTAGACCCTTGATAAAGCAGGCAGCACAGCTTTGCAAAACGTCGGGAAAATTTTGAGTTTAGGAGCTTGGCATTCAATACCCAGTAAAATAGTATTTCTGAAAACTACGTGCCAAGATTAGGAAAAGACACGATTCTAAAGAAAGTAAGGTTTGTTAGCTGTATGTTTTGCGGTCAGAAATCCTGTTACTCCTAATTCTAAGCCATAGAGTTTATCAAGACTATGAAATGGATGAATAAGAAAAAACAGCATAAACTTCTGTAATTTGTTGGGAAGAGAATAGCAAATTTTTGTACAGAGATGAATGAGGATATTTTAAAAGGGGGAATGATTGTGACTGAGTGTATTTTTGTTTTTTGATTAGTTGTGGACTTCCAGGCTTTCATCAAGATATTTAATCATTTATTGGAAGCATGGATTAGGCTATAAATTTGTAAGAGTAAGAGTACTAATCTAATGAGAGTCATCTCTGTGGTACTTACAAGTCAATGTTAGTCAATGAACTATGTTTTGAATGTGGCACTGTCTTAGGCACAGAATATTAAGGCCCTTTGACTTCAGAAGCTTGTAAGTTAGTTATAATAAGTAACAATGCACATGGTCTGAATGCCTTCTACACACAAGATGAACTTTGAAAATCACAAAACACACATGATATGATATCATCAATTCACACCCAAATGTCTCTTTGCTTGCCCCTGATCTGTTTCAATCACAAACAGCTGGTGAAAATTAGTAACCTACCCCATTGGATAAAAGGCTGTAGAAATAACACGTATCCTCCTCAATTCCTCGATTGGTGATTCCTAAACACTGGAACAGCTTCTCGATTCGAAGCGGCAAACGGCAGGGACACCGATAACTCGACTTGTTTTCCATTTCCTGGTTGCTTCTCACACAAAGTACACTGACCAACTGACTAATGTCTCAGCAAAAAGGGTAATGAGAGCTGTGCAGATGAACAGTCATCTAACACCTAAAACACACCATCTGGGTTGGTGGGTTTGGCCACAGAGGTTTTGCCCAATCCTGCTACCTGAGCAGGTAGGTATGGGCAGGAAGAAGGGTTGTGTTTGGAGGTCACCCTAAATTAGCAAATGAGGTAATCTGCACATTTGAAAAGGGGTGGATGAGAGATTTGAAGTGTCATTTGTTTCTGGGTTTTTTTAGGAGTGTTTACTACCTGCTGTGCAGACACAAAGTTCTATAGAAACCAACTTGATTGTAAATTAGAATTTTTGTGCCTGCTGGGCTTTTGCTGGGGATTTACATGAGGGCTAAAAAATGTTTCCATTTCCTATTCTATTTTTTAAAACTAACATCCTGCTTTATGACAACTAAAACCCACAGAGATGATGAGATGAGACTAAAGCCTGATTTTCATGGAGTAGTGTACCAATCAACAAGCAACTGTCGTTACCAACTCACTCACCCCTTGATTGGAAATAGAAAATGCTCCAAGATAAAATACAGATTTTGCAGCCGGCATCAACAATGAATTGCCTATCAGTACAATGGATCCGAGTTTGCAAAAAATTGCCCAATGTTACGTACTAGCGATGCAAACGACGCCTTGTCCGTTTTCACGCTAAGACGCTGGCAAAGTCACAATGGTCTTGGTATTATCGCGGCGGAATGATCAGACAAATGTGCCACGCTTTAAAGCCAAGGAAGCTTAAACCCGGGCAAACCCACGATTTCCGCAGAGGAAGGATCAGACAAAGGTGCCACGTTTTCCGACCAAGGACGATAAGACCGCGGACAAACTCACGATGACACGAGCCTCAAGAAAGCAATAACTCACGATGGACTTTGTGCGCTCGGGCCGCGCGGCGATGGGCGGCGGCGGCGGCTCGTCGTCGACCTCGCTCGACGTGGGCGCCGACGTCACGTTGCCGGCGGTGCCGCCGTCTGTGTCGGGCGTCGTCGACGGAGATGACGACGACGGGTGGCTCAGGCTGTGCTGCGAGTGGCTCGAGCCGGAGTTTGTCGCCGCGTGGTGCCGCAGGTTCGGCCGCGGAGACGCCGCGAGGTCGACGGTGGCTGCGGGGGCGGCGGCGCGGGGGCCGCGGGTTAGTGCGTCGGTCTCGGATATTTTTTACCGAGGGCCGGTTTTGCAATCTCCGGACTGAAACAGCTCTCTGAACTTTCTACGAAGGACTACATCCGTTTGGTTGTCTTGGTGGCGATTCATTGTTTGGGAGAAGTTCAAACCTTGTTTCGAGACTGTAAAACCGGCCCTGAGGTGTACTAGATAGCTGCATGAAGCTCTCCAGAAAGTTTCAATGTGATACTTTTGTTTTAGGTGCTTGTCTTATTTTTATCTCAGCACTCTAGTTTTCAAAACACTATTTAACTGGTTGTTAAGTGCTAAGTTGTTAACTTGTGTTGTTTTGCAAAGTTAAGCTGCCTGCTTGATCAAGGGTGTAAACCATGGAATATAAACTTTGTAACTATTGTATGCTATTCCATCAACGGAAACTTGATTTTTAGACCCTAGCAGGCAGCAAAGCTTTGCGAAAGTCGGGAAAAGTTTAAGTCGTTACCTATCCAATAATCCAGTGAATATTTCATATTTTATATATTTTATCAGATGCATTAGTCGGTGGTTTCTTTCTACCGGTGTGGTTTCAGTTCATTTGATTTATTATATGCACAGATGCAGAGTTTTGTTAAAGCTTGTTAGAATTTTAAACAAGGATTGAATTCAAGGTTTGTAGATTTGAATTGATCCCAAATTAATGTTAAAATGAATTTATTACATTTTTTTTTCTGGCTCATAAGCTTTGATCTGAGGGCCAAAATATGTGCCCTGTGGGCAGTGCACAGCAGCATTTGAGATGAGGGTGAATGTTTGTGGTTTTTTCAAAGAAGAGTTTACAATGCATCAGACATGACGTTAGAATTGTGCTAAAATTGTGGGAAGCATTTTAATTTGCATCAAAAATTTTAATAAGCATTTATTTGCCATAAAATTTTTTGGCTAGATCATTCACATAGCCTAAAGATCTACAAACAATATCTTAGCTATGTTAGATTTAAAACTGCACTGATCAGTGAAGCATTAGGTGGCAAAAAAGCTGATTAAATATTGTGGCTTAGTAGGCACTACAGCATAAATGAAAGATATGTCAGATTTTTTCAAATTAAATGGGCAGAAAGTGGGGTGGTTCAGGGATTTTTTTATATAACAGAAAATAATCATTCCTCATGGAACTTAGAATGTTTCTATTACAAATTACATTAATTTGCAATACCTACCAAATTCCATGGAAATATGACATTGGCAATAAATATTATCAGTTATCAAATCATAAATATTAAACTTAATTTCTACTCCAAAATGTACTTTCCATAAAGGATTCAAACTACGTCCCTACTCCAATTCTCTAGTAGACAGTATATTAACAAAGAGAAATTAAGTTACATATTAATAAATGCCAAGTTTATTATCTTCCATTGCAAAAAATGAACAGAATCACATCCAAAGGGTGTAGCGACTAGCGAATAACCATCGAGTAACCATCGAGCAATCATCGAGCATTCATCGGGCTGGCATTCAAGCTGTGAGGATGAACTGTAAAGCTGCAAGTTGCGCTGATTGCTAGGTTAGGTGCTAGTTGGAACGTCGTCACCGGCTTACCAAACGTATTTGAGATGTTAATTGCCGCAATAGATAGGCCTCCTACGCACAACCAACAACGATTAGGCGATTGATGCGACTGTCTACACTCTCGACAAATGCAGATGGATCTGATATTTTAATTTATCAGGCTAATAAACTGTGATGAGTGTATAATAGTAGGTGACCAAACAAAGACCGAGTAGAATGTCTGGTATTGAGAGGAAACTGTTGTCACCACGAAATCAAGGTTGACGAAAGATGGGTTTTTGTTTAAGCTCTCGATTTTACGTTGCTTCGATGATGAGCGACAGCAGGCAAAACGTTGACACATGCTTCGGCTGGTTTGACTTTTGCTAAGTGTGACGAAAACATTTTCCTCTCATACGATCTGCACTGTACTCATACTCTTTCCCGTATCATCTCGACGGATCTGTTCTCTAATATTGATTTAACTTCAAAGTTAAGAAGTAAATTGACTTTCATCAAGCCCGAATCTTCTTGCCCTTTGTTGCAATTAATCATGGAATGCAAGGAAATCCAAAATCCTCACTATTCTTATCTCTGGTATCATATTTGCTCAAAAAGGATTAGAATGGTTGACCCATTGCATCAAACAAAGTCCGGTAAACCACGATTGAGCTGACTTTCCATAGAGGCAGTCAGACAATAAATTACCTAACTAAAATAGTTCTCTAAGCACCCTCCGTCACCAAGCTAATCGGAAACAACTGGTGTGGTGTTGCCTGAACAGAGGAGACACGCTAGCAGAGCAAGCGTACGAGCCGTAATGGTCGCGTTATCGGAACCCTTAGTGGGTTTCTCAGTCTTAACTTCAGCTTGAATTGAGTGTGGATACTATTATTTTGCCAAGAAAGTAAGGGAGTATCGTGTCAACATCTCACGTGTGGCCGCCTACGCTAGCGAGGAGACAATGGAAACCAAGAACTTACCGACCATCTTCCCGGTGGTCATGTACTCGGAGCCCGTAGTGAGTTTCTCCGTATTAACTTCTGCTTGAATCGAGTACGCATACTTTGACTACTTGCTAATCTCGAGTCACAACATCTGGTGCGCCTATGCTACAACTGCTGTGAAAACGTGAACCGAGTACTCACCGACCATCTTCGTGGTGGTCATGTACTTGGAGCCCTTCGCCTCCTTGCTCGAGCTGTCGAACCAGTTGAGGACGTCGAGCACCGCCTGCGGGTTCTTCTTCTGCTCCTGTTTGCTGATGTTGGAGCTCATCAGCAGGCGAGCCCATGCCTCAGGCATGCCCTGCAAACGCACGGGTCGTTAGCGTCGGGATCGGACCGGGCTGCTAACGGCAGACAATAGTTGTCCGATCGTATTCCTGTTGCTGGCTGCTATTTCACCAACTAGTTAAACTGGCCTATTATCCTTTTTTAAGTTGGCCCTTCTGTGCTATTATAACCCAGCGTGGCTTTTTTAACTTGGTCATCCTGTGCTATCCGAATGTGGCCAGGCTGCTAAGCTGGTAGACTCTGGTATTGTAACAATCTTCTTCCCAGACACACATTTTCGATTGGATTTTTAGTCCCTATATTCTCACAATAAATGCCTGTGTCATTATCCTGCAGAACTAGTTGGGTTTGGGGGGGGGGGGGGGGGGTTGCCTGTTACAGACAGAGTTTATAATCGGAAGTATCCAAGCTACAAACCAAACTGCAAATCGGACTATTAGAAGTTAGAACACAAAGTAACGACTAAGAAAATGTCGTGACGTATTCTGCATGTATATAAACTATTTTTTTCTGCATGAATCAAATGATTTAACAATATTATTTGCAGCACAGTACCTACTTAAAGTTTACACTAGTAAAGGAACTCCGGGAACCAAGTTATTCCCACTCCATGGATGAATATTGTAGGTGCCCATGCATATGTCAGTGTAATCTTTCTTGGTGAATTTCAGGATTTTTTCTTAATGAAATACCGTGTTTAAGCATTCTATGACATGCCTCTCTAAAATTTCAAAGGTTGGGTTGTTGTTTAACATGTACAGACAGAAAGAAAAACATTAAAAATGGATAAAATGAAGACAGAGCTAATGTGATTCAGGCCAAAGCAATCTACAGATGCACAAACAAAAGAAAACCACTAGGAGAACTGATGGTTCGACGCAACTAATTGACAGCGAACATAAAAAATGGTGAGACATTCCCAATCAATTACTTACTTTGCATGGCAGCTTGGGGGGAAAAAGAGAAAAACAAATCGGTCAACGCCAAACACACAGGAAAAGCAAAATCGACATACCTACCACGAAACAAACCAAAACGGTCGGTCAATCGTCTTGTTTCGGGGGCGTTGGTAACGGTACGGGAAGTCTCGTTTCCGGCAAACGGAACTAATCGGGGTGTGAGTACTTTAAGGGGGGGAGGAGGGTTTTAAAGCGCAATGCAGTGGGCGAAAGCGTTGAAAACTGTGATTTGTGCACTCGTTTGTGGAGCATTTTGTTGTTGTTGTTGCTGGTTGAAGCAGGTTCGGGAAAAGCAAACGACACTGAGAAATTCACACCATACTACAAACAAACAAAAAAATTATACTAAGTAACTTCATTTCCTATTCAAAAGAAATCTTTAATAATCCAATTTAAAGATTAGTCATAATCCCAATTGCTTATGTCTTCATCTAGAAGTCAAGTTTCATAAAATACACCCTAGATGAACATTTAAAAACCCTACATGAATTTGTTTCTCATTTCTTGGGTTCAATGATAAGATCTTTTGAAAATTCAATAGAACAAATACTCAGTGGCCAATAAGGCAATAACTGATCTCACTATCCGGTACCAGCAAACAAGTTTACTTTGGTAGCTGCAATATTGATGCCAAGCTGCAAATACAGTTGACATATTAATTTATTTACCGACCACCTTTGTCTTAATCATTTACTAACTGCTAGAAGTCAATAGAAACCCCAGCCTTTTCCTCTAATTCACAAAACAAACAGCGCTTGCATGTTAACCGGTTAGGCAAACGAACAAAATACCGTATCTTTACAAAATAAACGATTTACGTCAAGCAGCATCGAGACGGCCGGTGTGAATCTCGGGTGTCGTTTGCGTTCCGCTACAGTGCGCGGGTTATCAAAAGCGGTTAGGTCAACAGGACGCGCCAGGGGCGATGCAACACTCAACGATCTCCGGCGGCCGACAAGGATGATGGGCTGTCGGGGGTCGGATCGACAGACACATACTTACCGAAGGAATACAACCGTTTCGATCTAGACGTTGGTCCAACAGAGGGTGAATTGAGTCGGGTTTTGTGATTGTAGAAACTTTGCACGGCCAAAATCGAGAAAGCTTATTGATATTGGCTAAGTTTCTGATTAAAACCAAATTTTTCTTCAATCAGGCTTGGTCAAGACAAAAATCTTTCAGGAAAAAATAATAAGAAGTTGATTGAAGCTTGCAAATCTTCAAAAAATGTCTACATCTGATATTTAGTTGATTCTCAATGCTTTTTACCAGCCTGCATTTCAATACCTGAAGTAATACAGTTGCTAATCAAAGTAGAAAATAAAACTTACGACATCCATTGTCTCACTCAATTTATCCTACCATTCCTTTTTGATGAGCGTAACGAGCGTAGCGAGTGAAGCGAAATCTTCAATTACACTTTACTGCTAAAAAAATCCGGAATGTTTTTTTTTTTTTTTTTTTTTTTGTGTGTTTGTTCGCACGATTCCGGCCAAACGCCAAAACGGATTTTGATGAAAATTTCGGTGGACCTTCGTTTTCTCTGAACTTAGATCTGCCACGTTTTTGAAGCAATTCGGACGAGTAAATTTTATGTTATTAAGTTTTTACGAAATTTTTCAGTTTTTCCAAATTACGTTTTCCACTCTAGAGGCCAAGGATCTCAATATAATTTGACGAAACTTTCCAGATATGTTGGCCCACACGATTTAATGTTTGTGTACAAATTTCATTGTTGTATGTTTAGCGCTTTTCTTGGAAATAGCGCTTTTATGACGCTTTTTTAGCCATTTTGCAGTTTTTTCCAACTAAATCAACTTTATCTTCAACCGATTTTGACAAAATTTACTGCGTGCATTATAAATCGTAAAAGGAAGATACTGTGTTAATTTCAAGCAAATCAATTGAATAGTTTTTCTTTAAATCGATTTTTACGTTTTGAAATATTCAATGTCATTGAGAAAGTTGCTAAATTACCGCCGAACATTTAAAATTGATCTTAAAAGCCTCTAGGCTATGCGTACACGCAATATAATTGCGTTGTGGGTGAGCGTAAAAATTACGCTCATCCACAACACGATTATATGAGTGTTCGCATAGCCTAGTAGAAGTTAAAATGTCTTCACAAGTTTTTAAGACGTGTAACTTGAGTGTCTAGCAGTACCTACTACTTGTGTCTCTGGTACTACGAGTTAATGCAGATCACAGCCATAACTAAATCTTGATAGCCGAAGTCTCTGCAACCACGACCCGCTTTACCCACGGTAGGAACAACCCGAAACCGTCCAGCAACCGTCGACCTTTCCGAACGCGCGCTCACCGTGAATTCGCCCGTGACGGCGTCGAAGCCGACATGCACCGTGTGCTCGAAGTTGGTCGGGTAGGAGATGTTCGGCTTCTCGCCGTCCTTCTTTGTCTTCATCTTGCCCTTGAGCGTCTTCTTCTTGCGCTCCTCCGAGTCAGGCTCCTTGGGCAACGGC
Source organism: Nemurella pictetii (assembly GCA_921293315.2). NCBI lineage: Eukaryota > Metazoa > Arthropoda > Insecta > Plecoptera > Nemouridae > Nemurella > Nemurella pictetii. The sequence continues at coordinate 7,789,602 of OV121123.1, read as the reverse complement.
CGCATGTCCACTGACAGGTTCGCCGTGGTGTCGCATCTGAAAGCCCATTGCAGGTTCGGTCATGAAACGGGACGCTCAAATGGGTGGCGATATCCGTGCTCGACGCTCTGTTCACACTAATGTGGATTTTTTGTTGGCATTGTGGTCTTTATGGCAGAAGAACAATGGCCTGACCTGATTGATAATTAGGTTTACGGATACCATTATCACCATAGTTCATCTACTAAAACTGATGATTACAGTTTCACTGCTGATTTCTTTCTACATCAATACAGATTGATCATAATAGCATCTCATTGCATACGGATTTAGGAGTCAACTATAAATGCACAAAGCGTGATAAAAATTAGATATCCACTGATATCTTATCTGAATGTTTATTTAGAGAATCAGGCAATGCTGCACCTCCACTACGGGCCAAATAATTACTCATTTTGTGCAGTAACAATAATTTTTTCCAACTTTTCTAGGAAATCATTGGTAGAAAAACAATGTATTTCTTGTTATTAGTTAGGCTATTTAAAAAAGTGGGTCGAAATTCCCACTAATATTTAATTTTTACTAATTTCCCGCACAAAAAATAGCTAGTGGTGCTCTTTGTTGATGCATGCATGTTAGCTGTTTATTTAACTTAACAATGCAACAGGGCAATTGAAATTGATCTGGTCAGAGAAAAAACTAGCTCCATACGCAAAATACCACAGGCCACAGACTTGTTGAGTCACATCGGCATCAAATTACGCTTATTCATCTACAGTCGACTGCAAACCACCATGAAGATTTTCCTTTAGGTAGGGGCATGGTCATTATTTTACTCTTCCGAACCCTCTGATAAAAGAGTTTTTTACATAAATAGCTTGGCAATCTGGATAGATAAAGAATTTCTCTAATTACCTGTTACTTGTGAGTCTAACTGGAGGAGCTGGAGGTTTGTCTTCGTCTGAAGACATTTCGAGTTTTACCACTACGAATGTGGTTGAAACGCTCGACTATTCTTCGCTGCAAGCACAAAGACACACATCAACACGCCGATTTGCCAACAAACTCAATGCACAAAAGTAAACCAACACGCACAAAAAACGCAGACACGTAATTAAATGTAAATATAAGAATTTCCCTTAGGCATGGGTTGTCAAAATTATTCACTCAGTCAAACTGTCTGCAACCAAGCTATATTAATTGTCGGAATTCTTACCTGTCACAGAGTGTTCCCTTGCAGATGTTGCTATAACCAATATTTGTGCATACTAGAGTGATGATTGGTGCCGGTTTACGCTTACAGGAATCATTACTCATCGGAATATCACGAATTATTGTTGTGCGAACGAGATAAGCCTGATGTAGCCGCCATTAAAGATCCCCCTCCATTACACCTGCGACTGACTTGCCCGCTGGGAGGGGTAATGCTAGCAGAGCGATCTGTTGGTGAGACGACTAAATACTTGACTGCATATCAGAGCAGATTTCAGACAGGTTCATTGAACGTGGTCTGTCAGCGTTTAATTTAAACGTTAATCACATTACCTACTAATTTCTGTGATAGGGGTGTGTTCACCGTGTAAGTATAGACTAAAGCTTGCTACTATTAGAACTGTCACTAGGGAGTTCTACGCTACAAATGGATTTTAATCACGAGTCATGAGCCTTTTGACAGCTCCCTTGCTCAGACGTGGCAATCGTTGCCACCTAACTTTGCACCTAACCCTGTGTTGGATACATGTTCAGCACTTTCAGAACAATTTCTGTACGTTTTCTAGAAATTAAATGATGATGTGTGCTGTGCAGTTATACTGTGAATTATTCTGCTTTAAAAATGAAGGGAGAGCAAAAGTCAGAAAATAATAATATCGCTGGCACCTTTTACGAAAATTTGAACGAAGATTACTTATTTCCCTGTTCAATTAATCTTACATCATGGTATTATTTTATTCCAGGCATTTATCAGAGAGGAATAACTGAGAATGAGACAACTCAAAGGAAAAGTGAAGGAGACGAACAAGCAGAAAAAGGAACGGAAGAAAGACTTCTCTGACAACAAGAAAAAGATTTTCACATTCGTTCTGCCGACATTTGCAGCAATCGTCGTGATTATCGCTACTTACGTCTACTTGAAAACAAGGCCCAAGACCAGCATTTCTGACTTGTGATTTTATTTTCTTTAAAAATGTTAGTTATGTTGTTACAGAATGTTCAGAAAAGAAAAAAATATAAATCGGTAATTGGTAGGTACTGATTAACATTTACACAAATTGCACCCCTTACAATAGAAATAATGTACATTTATGTTAATATCTTATTTGTATAAGGGGCCAAATTACTTATTTGAGATAAATATAAATGTTATTTTTGTATATCAAGCAGCAGCAATAAAAACTAAATGTGAAAATAAACATATACTTCAATTATTTATGATAATCTGAGCTTTGGAGTATTAAATGTTCAGTTTGTAGGTATAAAAATGCAACTTAGACAGCATGAAAAGCAACTATCTTAGAAATAATAAATAAAGATTGGCAACACTTGGCCGCACATTTCTCCGAGCATTGACAATCGCCAGCATTTTTGTTCACTTGCGTTCTACTTCCAAACGCTCGCACTTTCTTTCGAGTGGTCTCGCAAAGATAGTCACCTTCCTTTCAACAATATTACACACATCACATTATTTCGGTACACACGTAGTAATCACCCTAGAAAACATTTACACTTCTCATTCATTTCTGCTATAAACAACTGTATAAATTAAATAATATCAAATACAAAAAAAATATCTTTTTAAAGTTGAATAAAATTTCATTTAAATCATACATAATTTCAACTTTCTAAAAAAAAAACGTTCAAGACTTCACTTGGATTGATCTTAAATTTCTCTTCGAGACGAGACGAGATTTTATGTCTTGATAATTTACAAATTACGAAAAATCGTAACACTCCGGTAATCATTCGCTCGTTGCGCACTCGTTCTTCGACTGTCCACGGTCGACCACATTCACACCGACATAGAAAACGTTTAGGGCACTTGCTTCTCTCCACTCCGCCAGATCTATCTATTGACTATTTACGTACTTCGGGCAGCTTATTGTCTTCTACCGTCGTTTCGCACCATTATTATCTCGATATAAAATACTAGGTATACACAGAGTTCACAATATGGAATAGACGACACTTTCCGCACACGACACAGGATTCGGTCGCGATAGCGAGACCACGTCTGCTTCTTACAGAAGACAGATTGGAAATCATTTGAAGGGTACAACGGGGCCGGAAAATTGAGACTGAATTACGTTTGCGATTCGGTGAAATTTATCAGACGGATGATATGCTCTTCAGCCAATAACAGTAAAAGCTTACTACAACGATCTATCCTATTTTGAACGGAAATTGGTGTTTTATCGTTATTAAAACATTCTACTTTGTAATTATTACTGATGAATTTGCAAGGTATTTCCGTCTACGAACGATCCGTACGCGGATGACCGCAATAAAACTTCGAAAAACTATTGCCAGCAATCACGACGCCAAGGCCATAAGTGCGCTGATATGGTCGACAGAAACGCAAACCGGCATGACTAAAACCTAACCACGCGCGAAGATCAGTCCGCTCGTCGGCATCCTCACCCGAAATTCAGTCGCTAAACCAACGCGAAAATAAAACGCACCGCGTTTCAGACGAGAATTCGAAAAGAAAAAAAAACTAGAATCACAGCCAGTCTGAGAAAATGCCGCCGAACCACATGACTACGATCGGCAGGAGGTAGGAGCTCATGGCTCGCGTCAGCGACATCTCCTTGGTGCTGTCGCTGGAGCTGGCGGTGGTCGTGGTGTTCCTCGGCCGTTCGTTGACACCGCTCGGGTAGATGTGGTTGTCCTCGTCGTTGTTGCCGCCCGTCGGCTGGAAAGGCCGCGAGCCGCTGTGCACTTGGTCGTAGTCTTCGCCCGAGCCTTCCACGTCGTTGCCCGACGATCCGTCGCCCGAACCGCTGCCGGAGCCGTCGTAGATCGACGTGTCTTCTGCAATTCAACGAGAGTTTTGCGGTGTTATTGCCTGGCCGGGTGGTGTGATGCGATTTAAGGGGGGTTGAACAAGGAACTGATTGGAAAGCAAAAGATTTATTTTTATTGCTACGGAGAATTTTCTATTAGTTATTATAACACGTGATTTCGGGCTTAGTTGTTCAGTGTAAAACCCAAGATTAGTAGAGTTTTTTTTATCGTTGTTGATCATTGAGAATATATTCAGAGGAATTTTGATCACTATTCAGTATTCCACATCATCTAAAAGATACTTTAACGTCCCAAAATATCATCTAAAAGGTATACTTTTAGGTCCCAAAAGACTATCTTCCATTGCAACTAGCATATAATTTTCTCTTACTTCCTAAACTGGCTTTGGTATGGTAACTATGAAATGACCAATTATTGATAATCATAATTACATGGAGACTAGAGTAGACTAAAAACCAATGAGGATTACTAAAAGCTATTATATTTGACAGAGCCAGAAACAGAGCAGTGCTCGATCCCAATATACAAACCAGGCTATGGAATCAGCGTGAGATCATCTGAAATCAACGTGCATTACGTCACGACTTGAAACAAAACTCACCGGTGTCGATCCACTCGACGTCCATGCCCTGGTAGGCGCTCTTCAGCTTGTTGACGATCGTCTTCAACGTGAACACTTGCTCGTTGAGCAGGCTGCTCGGTCGATTCACGTCGACAGTCACCTCGGGATTCGTCTGCTGGTTGGTCATGCCGTCGCCGGTGATTTGCGGCTCGTACCTGAGAAAGAACATGGCGGTCTCAGTTTCGGAAAGTTTCAGAAACCACGTGCTATAATGGGTGTTACAAATATAATGTATGCAGAAAGGGTATGAAATCACAATCTTTATCGTTACTCGGTGCTGATCTTACCATGATAGCGATATTGACAGAAACATATTCGAAAGGAAATTTAGCTAATTGTTTTTTTAGACATATATAGAAGATAGATAGATAGAAGATAGAAATATCTTGTGCCTTTCATGGCCTGAGGTGCAGAAATGCAGATTCCTACATTTGATTGCAGAGGAGGTTCAATTTCTGCAGTAGATTTGCAGTTTGATACAATTCCTACATTTGAATTTGCTGTTCTGTTCAATTTAATGAAAATAACAATGATAGTATGATGATAGTGATTAATGGTTGTGATTTGTTACAAATCAATTGGTGGAAATATTGTGTAGATACTAAGAAGGATGGAAGTTTAATGGGAAGAATGGGCATAATATTTAGCTGGATATGAAAAGCAATGCAGAAGATAGGAATTTTAGAAAATGGAGTCAAGGAAAGGAATAAGTAAAGAGTGAATGAAAAGATAATGGAAAAATAAAAAAAATTCCAACAGCAGAACAGAATTTAGGTCCGTTTCTGTCCTCGCACTCACTTGGCCTTCATCGCGCCGTTCCAACAGGTGGCGTCGGTGGCGGGACTGGCGGCCACCTGGTCGTCGTTGCAGATCGCGTACGGCAGGTTGGCCCAGAACTGTCGGGAGTCGCGCGCCTTTGCCCGGATCTCGCGCACGAGCGCGTCGAGCGTGGGCCCCGCGGCCGGCGCCTCGCCGCGGCCGAAGTTCAGCGACTCGAACTCGAGCTCGGTGGTGTCGCGTCGCGGCGGCGCGTCGCGACGGCGCCTGCGCGGAGGGGGGCGGGGCAGACGTTAGTCGAGGGTGACGTCGATTTACGGTGGTTTCTTAATTGATTTGTTTTGTTTGCTGGTTTTGATTGTTTGAATTTTTTTCGTTTATGAATATTCTTAGGTACCTACTGTAAATTTTCTCCGTGCTCCATACATTGATTACGAGAATTGGATTGCAGAGCATTAATAATGGTTAAAAAAACTAATTTTATTTCCTGAAACGCTGCGTAAGTGCGGGTTTTACAATGTCTAAACAGTTAGGAAGTAAACAGATGAAGCCGATTGGTTCTGACAATAGAGATGTGTTTTTATTAATTGGCCCCTATAAAACCGACCCTTAGTATACTTGAGTCCAGACACAGTTAAGAGTGTCAGCTCGTCTTAATTAACTCGGCTACTATTTAACTGGGTTATTGAATGCTAAGGTACCTAAGGATAACTCGCTGTAAACTTAAGATTAGTAAAAGACACAAGTGTTTAGAAAAGCAAGTCAGCTCGGCTGTTTGCGGCACCCGCGGCGACTCACCGCTTGTTCATGACGTGGCTGTAGAGCGACGGCCTGTTGTTCCGACGCTCGTACTTCTTGTAGACTTGGTCGGCAAAGTGCAGCTCGTTGTCGTCCTGCTCCGCGTCGTCGTCGAATCTGAGGAGGGATGCGGCAATGAGACGACGAGATCGATATCGAACCGGGAAAAGCTATCTAGTGCGCTGTCTCTGCAGACTTATTGCACTGTTTTCAAGTGTGATAACAACACTAAGAGCCTCTTTAATTCTATCTTTCTTTAATTTTAAGCTATGTCAGGCCAACTCACACCTCATCGGAAACAGGAAAAAAGCTTTGAATAGCTAACAACCAGTCTCAGAAATAATCTCAAGTAATTAAGAGTGAAAATCAGACCAAATACTTTGGATCTACAGAGTAGGTAGATACTTCAATGCAAAAATTAAATAAATAAACAATTGAAAGCCAACCAAACTCGGTTCCCAGTAAAGCCAAAATATTTATACATTTCCCAAGTCTAACAATAATTATTATCTTTCCTCGCCATTGTAGGTTTACATTGATGCAAGGCTCATGGAACCTATATGAAAACTAACGCAGGCAAACAAAACTTGAAACAACTTGCCTTGCCAATATTGAAGTATCTCTTAGACCAAAGATCACCAGTTATTTTAAATTTGATTATTTTACCAAGCATTTCTGTCATAATCAACAACCAAGGTTACAATAACACTTTGCCAGGTTGCTGAATTTGAATGTAAAGTAACCATAACGTTAAATTCATACCATTGCATCTCATTGCTTATAAAAAACTCGATTAAATAAACTTGGAGACAAGTAACAACAATTACCTTGATAGACAACTAGGTACCTACATGAATATCCAAGTTCAATAAACGTAGGAAATAACCTTTCTTACCGCCTAATTTGCCTCGGAAAGGCACAATGCCAATAAACCTATTCCACTCAGAGAAAAATGATATCAGATACTGGACATACTAGATGTACTAGCAGTTTGGAGAAAGATATTAATAGCTCTGCTAAATAACAACGGACGATAGGGAAATCACAACCCGAATTTCTCTACCTGGCTTTAGCGAGTGGGTATCATGACGTCATTTTGATAGTATTTTGATTTTTGATTGAATGTAATAGTAGGTATGTATTTTATTCCAACAATATTCCCCCACAAAACACAACACATGTTGATTCCCCGTCAAATGTAGACAACTACATATAAATGGATGTCCACATCCAATTAACGTAGGACACAACTTTTCTCACGGCCTAATTCGCCTCCGAAAACCACAAAACCAACGGTCAGCCGACGATACTCCTCCGCAGACTTACCTCGCCGATCCCGGCAGCCTCATCTCCAGCGCCCTGCGCCGGCGGCCCAGCGCAGGCTTCCCGCAGCCCTGGAACACGCGCTGGGAGATCTCGGCGCCGTTCTCCTGGAAGTTCATGATCGCTTCCGAGATCTTGATGTTGATTGGCTCGACGACCATCTCGATGTTGAACGGACCGATCAGCCGGTCGGAGATCTTCTCCATTTGCTCTGCGGCCGAAAGAAATAGACGGCGTTAGTTCGTGTGGACCTCTGGATTTGTTTACGATTTCTATGGTTTGCAGGTCTATGTTAAAGCGGATTGTACCAATTTCACTGGCTATATTGGAAAAATAGAATAGGTACCTCTGGTTCTGTGATTGATCTGATATTTCGAACAACAAAATGTGGAAACAGGACTCTTGTTCAAGATTGATGATCCAAAAAAAAATTTATAATCACTCCCTGCTGGGGATTGGATAGTAATGAGTCGACCCAAAATGAGGAGGTTCACTAAGCTTGATTTTACCTGTCGTTAAATGGGAACTTACAGTTAATATGGGTGTTAAGTTAAATTCCCAGGCAACACAATTGCATGCAGTGAAACTCAATTTCTTCTGAGAATTATCACTATTCTCTTATCTAGGAGCTTAAAATAATTGTTGAAATGGCCCATAGCATCATAATATAAACCATTTAACTCACACCTAGTGACAAATGCAAATTCTTTTTAAGAATGGTACAAAGTACAATTTGCACTAGGTTTTTAACTCCCTTTGTCATACAAGAAAATTGAACCCAAAGAAATACAACCCAATTTAAAAAACCGGCACCGAACTTTGAACACTATCGTTTATCTTTTCAGAAAAACTATCTAACTGGGTATTGAATGCTAAGTCCCGAACTAAAAAGTTTCCCAAAGCTTTGCTGCCTGCTTTATCAACGGTCTAAACTCGAGTGCCCAATATTGATACATCATCGTTTATCGACTCGCTACCGTTTTGTAAAGCCCGCCCCAGTTAGACGTAACACAGCGTCGCAAGCTCCTACACTCACCGACAAAGTTGTTCCACTCGGGGTTGAGCTCGGCGTGGTGCGCCAGACAGCCCTTCATGACGTTGATGCAGTAGTTGGAGCACGCCTTCACCTCCGGCAAGCCCTGGCAGTGCGGGCAGCCCGTCATCTTGGTCAGCGCTCGGACACAGTCGGCGCTCGGCGCTATCTGCAATCGGAGAAGCGCCGGGTTAGCGGGAAGCGTTCCGAGTCATAATAATCGAAAAGAATTAATGTTGGATACGGCTAGGATGAACAAAGGATCTAGAAATAGGTTATTACTTTGCGTTATTTTAATCATTAAGCGGTTGGGGTGGTAGTGAAGCTCGAAATATGTGCGAATAGACCGGTATGAGAACCCTGGAGCCTTTCGATTGCTTGATGAGTGGTGTCCTACTGAGCTATCTCGTAAATATCGTAAATATTACGCTCATCCACAACACGATTATATGACTGTTCGCATAGCCTAGTATAGCTGCGTTTTATACAGCCGGAGAATGAAATTGGATTTTGACTCGGGTTCTAATTTTATGAATTGAATGGGCCATTATGCAGATGTGGCATGATCTTGGGGTAGACAATTTTAGACGACAAATACAAATCACAGTGAAAATCATAATGAAAATGAAATGCATTTGAAGAGAATCAAAACTAGTTCAAACTACCGAAGCTAAGATGGGGTTCTAATAATTGGAAGTAATTGCAAGTAGAGAGATTACTCCTTTAACTATTAGCTTAACCACTAAAATATTTAATTGCGGTAGGCATAAATGACAATTTAAATTTCTGCAAATTACCATGCTATAGCACTGCATGAATATCCAACGTCATAACTTTTTGGTATGACAGAACGGGATCTACAATGCATGTTTAATCGCAGTAATTGAACAATTGCACACGGGTACAAGCTCTCTTGGCTCCTACCGAGTTACTCAGAATAATTAGCCACAGTTTCCTAACCGAGTTTCATTAGTTATTCTCAAATGAATCATCTCTTCAAGACAATTAACGTCTCAGATATTCTAGAAATTCTCCCCTGCATGCAAGTTTTGCCAGCAAATCTCCATGAATGTTTAACCAACTCATTAATAAATTAACATGACTTCTGCAGTAAAGACGACCCATTATCTTCTGGCGTGCACATAATAACAGAATAACAATCACACAGAAGCAAAGTGAAGACACTCTGTGATTATCTTTTTAAAGAAATATGGGATGCGTTAGCACCGTGGGTTGTGATAGTTGAGCAAACAAACTAAGCTCAGACAATGTTTATTTGATTCTTTGAAATATTTATAAGTGTAAGCAAATCTTCTTTGCGTGAAGACGATATTTAGGTAATGGTGGCTGTATGGCAACGCGGATGGTTCACGGGTTTTCTTTTCGCTGGATTCGAAGGGAAACAGATGGGGGAGTGATCAAGAATAACTTGCATCAAGTATAAACCAAAAAGTTTGCATTGTATTTATAAATGAAAAACTATGTCAATTAAGCCCTGTCGAAATGTCCTTCACGAAAAGAAAAAAATCATAAAATCTGGAAAAATCATACAAACCTAGAGGAATCGAATCAGAGGTTATAAAAAAAAATCCAGTAAAAATTTGATTTTTCGTCCTAATTTGAAATGCAGTCTATTTCGAAAGTGCCTTTGATGTCAATTTAATTTGAACGGTTGCTGAGGCTTCCATTCTCAGTAATTTCAAGTCAAAACATAAAAGTACACTTTCACAGTGTCTAAACGTTGACAACTAGATGAAAATATCTACTGCACCAACACTGTACAATTTCCCATGCTTTTCAACACAGATCTAAGTTGACAATATTTCACCCTTACCTTCTGCATCTTCGAGACGACCTCCGACGCGACCTGAAGCGCTTGGGAAAACGTCCTGGTCGCGATGAATGACCTCTTCAACTGGATGGACAACTTCTGCGGGACGTCGCCGAACGGCTTGAGGTCCTTCATCTGGTCGCCCACGCACCCCAAGTACCTGGAAGCATCGGGAAACAGAGACGGGGTTAGTTACTTGTCGGGCAGATCACGAGTTTTGAAGGTCGACGAAGTTAAGCAACATCACGATGGATCAGGCATAGGATGGGTGACCTGCATATAAATTAGTTCGGTTCGGGTCGGAATAAGTTTTGAATCGGAATTAAACCTAGAATTTCTATTTTTCGGAGGATTTTTGGTTGGTGTGAGGCCGAAGCAAGGAGTTTGGTTAACGACACCACACTTTTTCCTATATACTATAGGGTAAAAGAACGATTCTGGATGGGGTTTTTTATTTTATTTTTTGGGAATGTTTTCAGCAATGTTGCGCCCTATTTTATATTTTTTTTGAGATGAGCAAAGATCAAAGGTGAATTAAAAAAATTTAAAACACAGATTCAGGAAAAATTGTACTTTTAATGATTAAATCAATAAACTGGAAAATTATCCACAACCGGGCAGGCCTGCCCGGTTTTGGATGTGTCAATATTAAAAAACTGAAAAATTTGGTGTTGTTGCCCCAGACATAGGAAACCCATTTTTGAAGACCGGAACAAAATAAAATCGAAATTGAAAAAGATATGAACATGCCAAGAGCAAAAATGTTGTGCCATTTCTGGATGGTTTTGAATTTGAATAACAATGAAATGATATAATATTAAAAAATAGTACAGAATGCCCATTACCGCCATTTGGAGTGCTTCCTTGGAGTATTTACGGGGCATTACTATAACGAAAACAACCCAAAATCAGCACATGTCATCCTACACACCTCAACATTAACCTCAATCGCACAAAAAAATGTTGCAAAATGAACATTTTTCCAGCCTTCTGCGTTTAATATAACAACTTCCCAAAAATATGTGATTGCATTTCTAATGTTGTGGTGATTTTCATAAATCTATTACAAAAAGAAATATAACATTGCGTTCATAATTACATGAGATATGAACTGTTTTATCATAAGCTGCAATCTGCTAAATCTTCGCAGCCATAGAAAGACATCATCTCACCAGTTGATTTACATTTCTGCGATTTTTTCTTCGCAGGAGATAGCGGCACTTGGTTGAAATATTTAGAACCAACGCTTATTGACTGAGCAAACGATTAGCGCAAAATTAAAAACTGTAGCGGGTCGTCTCAGTTCGCTACGCGACGAGAAGAAAACCCATCCAGATACGGGCACGAAATCCAGAATCGTTCTTTTACCCTATCTCGTTGCATGTATACACGAAAATATTTATAGAAACGAAATGTCCAATCGAAAATGTGTGTCCAGACAGAGATATTAACCTTACCGGTGTCTACCAACTGAGATAGTAATAATTGGATTTGGTTATTACAATTTGCAATTTTAAAATTAAAGGCTAGCTACAGTTTAATTTGAGGGAATTTTGCGATAAATCTCTATACTGAATCTTAAGCGCTTGAGACAATTTACGCAGGGGTGTAGGTAGATCGATTTATTTTTTAGCGGACAGTTTATTAAAATTCGTTCTGGGTATAATTTAATTCTTTCAATCAATTATTTCCCACACACTTCGTCAACGCTCAAATGTCTCTAAAACTATAGAATAAGAACCTTCCTTATTCTATATGCTAATATTAATCTCGGCCAATACCAATGCCAACGCACAACGCAAACAATCCAATATTCTGACCGCCAAAAATCCATCGCAACTAATTGAGTAATCGAGCCAACTCGATAGGAAGTAAGTAACAAAACTTAATGTCATCGTAAATCTGACGCGTAATCGTTATAGAGGACGCTGTGGCACCGGATGGTGTCCGATGGTGACGATCAAAATGCCGATTGTTATTCCGTGCAGATGATATTTGCACTGTTGATTCCAGCAGGAGTTGGCTCGGTGTCAATCGGCTTCCGACCTGGCCGCTGGGACGAGTTTGCAGCATCAATATTGAATATTGATGACCACTTCTATACAAGCTACCACCGTGTTTCGCCTACGATGAGCATGCTAAACCGAAAGCCCACATGACTACGAGAATAGAGCGATACATGATTGCGTATTATAGTTCCTAATAAAAATGTAGAAATCGGTTTATAATAATTTTACATGAGAGGAGCCTAAGCTAGGATGCTTGTACGTGCCCTCTATACAAATGTGAGGTCTGACTTCTACAAGTAAACCAGGCAAACACCGGTGTTTAAGTGTGCTAATGTTGCTCTGTGATGCACAACCAACAGTTGCAATGCCAAAAGTTGTAGCACGACAGTCAAACTGTAAAAAAGTTCTGCTACATAGCCAACCGGACTCTCTGCTTATTTGATGAAATTTATTGAATTTTAGCAGATACTTAAGGTATATGAAAAAATCGGTCGTTCGTCGACGGAACGGTCTAGGGTCCTTAACGTCGCCACTTATTTTAAACGATCAACATGTCAGTTAAATTTCAGACGAAGTCTCTTTCAAGAATGTAATCAATTTCATTGCTCGCAGTTATACCATGCATCCTTATTTGTTTATCTATTATTCAAATTCAAAAGACCTGACTAAACACGAACAACTGATGCATAAACCAATATGTGTTCATGCATGCTGTTGATATGTAAATTGAAACGAAATGCAAATAATTTACACTGGATTGAATTAACAGGCGCCTGATTGGCATGGCTTTGGAAGGTTCGAAATGATTAAATTCGCGCTCGGCGTCGCGCATCGAACAAAAGACTGTGGTTTGTAAAACGTATAATCGATTTACATTATGCAAGCAAATTACTGCCCGCCTAATTGGCCGCGCTGTAAATTCTCTTTGTGGGCAGATCGCTTTTAAATAATCATCGTGGAGCCACATTGTTGCAGCATCCATAGACTAGTCTGCAACTTAGAGATCAGCAAAGCCGATGTTTGAAGATCACATCACCATGTAAACGATTTAGCCAAGTCACAAACACCAGTGTTTTACTGCGATCCTCTGACAGTGTTGATTTGCTGCTATACGATTGTTGATTTGCTGTGGGTGCTTAACTTATTCCAAAAAGCGTTGAGCCACGATAACACCAAGAATCAACAACAGCACCGGTGTTCGGATATATTTATGTTGCTTTTGAGATCGCATTAGGTAGAATTTTCTCCAAACAACTCGGAAATTACTAACTAACAATCGATTATAAAATATAAACAACTTTGTGGTCATAAGCTAAATACACATGACCCCTATTCACTAACTTTTTCTCATTCTAATTCTGCGGAATGGGATGAAAATTGTCTCTTGTTTCCAAAGGAAGTATATATATGGAAACAAAGGCCGAAATTTACCCAGTCCCGCTGGACTGGAAAATGAAAAATTTAATGAATACGGGCTCAAGTATAATCCAAAATTTTGTAACTAAAACTAATCGATTTTCCATGTTTCCTTGATTTTATCATGCGAAATGGATGCTGCTTCGGATGGTGATGCCTGCGATACGATAATAAATTAGCTTCTCTTGATAGATTACTCGTATCTCCATATACAATACTCTTGATACGTGCAGTGTGGGGGATGAATCGAAATGTAAAGCGGGCAGAGCGGTGGAAACGTTGGAAACTCTGCGAGACGTCGTTGGCAGGAGATTGATTGTTCAGATTACTTTGCTAATTACGAACTGATATCGGTAGGGGATGTTTTATTCACTGGAGCGCACGAAACGCTTTTTTTCAAAGTATTATTTATCGGATTGGTTGATTACTGGGGTTTACTCTGCTAATTAGGCGATAATTAAAGCACAGAAGGCACTGGGTCGAAAATTGCGACACGCTAGTGGTATGATTTGAGTGAATGATCAACGGAGGTGAATCTTTCAGAAGATGCTGTAACGATCATTTCTGTATTTGACTTCCGATTTGTACTGAATTGTAAAGGAATAAATTGTATGAAGCTCTTTGAAGCTATATATCGCGCTCGAGTCTTGCTTGTCTATTTCTCGACAGCACGGATGGGTGGAGGAATACTGCCGTTTTGAGACAAACTTTTTCACTGTGTACCTATCGCATGATATATAGTTATACACCAAACTTAAAATTAGAAGAATGAAGAGAGTTCGGTTTTGCTCATAAGTGTAAAAATGTGTAAAAGTCATAAGTCTCAAGAAAGAAAACCTATCGTTCCCTTTGTTGCTCGTCGGGAAGATTATAACGATTGGATCACCCTAATAATCACCCAATCATTCACCGACGCCAGTAACGTTGCTAAACTCTAAATGCAAAATACAACCATAGAAATTAAATGAGGTAAACACGAAATCCGAGCACGAGTTTCAACGACAGAAATCCATTAAAATTATGCCACGCAATGGCGAATTTGCAGACTAAAGCATAATGGTATATAATAACTGTATAGTATATTATATTTATGATGCAATGATGAAAATTCGTTACAAATTTCAATTAAACACAGACGCGCGCGAAACGACAAGAGCAGACGGTGAGAAACAAAAGCTAAAACATTATTATCAGTCGAAGCTCTGAAAAGCCGAACCTCCCCAAACCTCCCCAAACCGTGAGGGTATATGTTTCCACACAAACTAATTCGTCCCATCGCTATTGGACCATTGCAACGTCAACGACGATGACAATGGCCCAACTTGCATGAAAATCAGACGAGTTTGCAAATTATCGGGCGCTAACTTTGTCGAAAAGGGGGGGAGTGGAGCAGAGGCGCGCACAAATTGGCCCACTGATGACACGCATGTTAAGTCTTGTTTTAAAAGGGCTGTTAGCGTTTGAAATTTCGTACGCGCTGCCAATGACGGCCAAGGAAACTCTGCCGAATTTTTAAAATTTATCCATAAAAGTATGTATATATAGACTTGTATGGATTATTTTGGATTATTGTTATGAATTTACTTTTATAGAAGTCTATAATACAGACTTGTATTGATTATTTAAAAAATTGTAGCAGTTGATTTCGACCGAAGAAAATAATTTATAAGTTGGCAAAAAAGTGACATGATTTTTTTAGTGTTCTTCACTCTGATGGCTCAGAACCAAAATAATCAAATATATAAATAATCATAATTTTCATATCAAAGAACGACGGATGTGCTCTTTACAGTTATTTTTTCCGACGCATTGCTTGTAGCTGCTAAGGGTAGAAAAAGCCCCGAGTGAAAATTAATATCCCCACAGAAAAAAACCGCTTTCCAAATGCTTCTGCACCGATTTCTGTGCATAGAAAAGCCATGTCATAACTAGGCCTCATTACTAGCTGCTAAAATGAACCCTGCAAGAGGTAACAACCCCCTTTAATAACGACACGACGACCCACGTAACTGAACTAGATTGCCGGCCTACCACCTAGAGACGAGGGTGCATCGCGTGGCACCGAGCTCTTCATCATCAACATGGCAAGGCAAATTAAAACAGTAATTATCGATCCCCCCCCAACTGCAGGTATACAACACTGCTTATGTGTGTGTGCTTGTGTGTGTGTGTGCATGCAGGTTTAACGACGCAGTTTAACGACCCGCTTATGATCGGCCGGGGAATTGTGTTAATTTTGTCACCTTTGCGTACGGAATTTTAAGTGATATAATATAGCCTGGACATACTAGCTATACGTTAGAATGCTAATTGGTTAGTTTTGGGGCTGATTTTCGGTATCGATTTTACATACCTACTTTTAAAAAAAATACAGAGACACAAGAGAGAATTGCAGGGGCGTTTTTTTTTGTTAATTTTAACGATAGAGTGTCTATCTTTCTGCGCTGTGCTTCACGCTGTGTTTTAAGCTCGTAGCACGCTGTGTTTCAAGCCCGTAACATGCTGTGTTTCAAGCCCGTAACACGCTGTGTTTCAAGCCCGTAACATGCTGTGTTTCAAGCCCGTAACATGCTGTGTTTCAAGCCCGTAGCACGCTGTGTTTCAAGCCCATAACATGCTGTGTTTCAAGCCCGTAACACGCTGTGTTTCAAGCCCGTAGCACGCTGTGTTTCAAGCCCGTAGCACGCTGTGTTGTCTCTTTTTTGATAAATAACACAGTAACTTTGAGCCCTATTTCACCAATTTTAGGTATATAACTATATATACACACATCATGTTCATATATAGGCGTCATCGTTTTTAAGAAACTAAGTCTGGATGATGGTGGTGGGAAGAAGTGGGAAGCGGGATGACTTTGTGGCTGGTCCACATCATCTGCTACGTTTACGCCGGGCTCGCACACAAACGCAACGTGATCTGACAAATTTATTGGCTCCGACTGCTGTAAGCTGCTGTCTACGGGCGAAACGCTCGCGAAGAAAAAAAACGAAATCCGTCGAGATTTCTTCAGCGAACTTCGCAGCGACGGATGCGAATTTTACACTGATCAGCCAAATGAAAGGAGAATGAATGTCCGTGGCAATTTACTGTGCCCGAGACGGTTGACTTTTATGTGGCACCAAATCATTGGAAATTAGCTGGATGCGAATTTTTCGTTCTGCTGTATTCGGGTCTATATCCATTCGCAACTGTTTTGGCATGTTGTTTTTAGGGCGCGTTGCCAAAATAGTGTTGTCAAACCGAATGAAAATGCCATACCATGACAATTACATGAGACAATCTGGAAGATGCTGTAAGCCAATCGAGAAAAATCATTCACAAGGCATTATGACCTAACCAGCATAACGCAGCAACAATTTCCAGCTTTTAAAATGACAACCCATGTCATCTTATAAATAGCGAATCGATCCATTGATTTTCTGTCTATCAACTTGATGGCAAAAGGTTGACGTCATTCCAACTGTGAAACGGAATACTGTTTTTCAATATAAATTGATCCAAAGAAACACGACAGGGATAAGTTTTGTTTTTATTTTCTATTTATTGCGCTTGAATTCGGAATTGAAATGATGCCTGCTGTCCCACTATCATATTTCGTGTGATGCGATCATCAATGGCATGACAAATATGATCTCTCTCTCTCAGCATGTCAGCACGCATGTTGTCCCATTTCGCTCCGAGATCTTAAATCCACGTGAAATCCGAGGCGAAATCCTCGTGTTTTTTTCGGCGGCTTTTCCACGGCTGCACACGCACGGAGAAAAACAGTTTACTCGAGCCGCAAACTTTCCGCCGCCGGCGACGGGCGCAAATCGAAACAGCGAAAGTTTTTTTGGCACCCACCGTGCACCACGTGTGAGAGAGAGTGAGACGGAAAAAACAACGCGAAATAGCGTTTGACAGGGCGATTTTTTCTATCACTTCCTTTTAACATTCGCGTTTTTTCTCTCTTGCCAAGACTTCAATTTGATTTATTGCTTGGGAGGATTTTTTTTTCGGAGTTCTTTTCGGTTGTATTATTCAGTTTCGTCCCCACCGAAACGCTCCCTATAAAAGTTGCCTCGCTATACATTTCAATAATTATTCTTCAGGATCTGTATCTTTAGCTCTCTTTTCATTCCAGAGAAAGAACAATCTTTCCGCTTGATTTTCTACCATTTCTTCCAACCGTCGTCCGGATTTCTTTAGCTATGTTATATTACACGTTATATAGAGTTAAGAAAGCCAAGGAAATCAATACACAGAGTACAAACTGCTTTAATTTGACACCTAGCCTACCAGGAAGTAACTAATGATATAAAGCACTTTGTCATGCGCCACCCCTTTTAGCCCCGACGTTTCAATAGAGTTCACAGTGTGAATATAATGATTCGCGCCCATAAGTTACATTGTGTATATGTTATATATCACACATATACAGCAACTGGTGGGGCTAGCAAGAAGTAAGAAAGGATTCCACCCGGTGATGATTTCAAATGATTCATTCCGTGTGATTGACATGAATGTTTCCTATAATGACGCGTTTCCTCTCTGAGTTTCGATTCGTCCTCTAATCTCATCGATATAAGTTTCCTGTTATAAGTGGATGTCAATATCATCGTGACATTTCCATAAAATTTCCAGATCTAATCAGTGACTGCGGTAAAAGTAGTCATACCGTGGAAAAAAGGAGTCACCAAAGATTTCCTGCAGCTCTCACCGGACGCGTATAGTTGGGCGCCGGCGTTGCATTGGTAAACGACATAGACAAAAAGCACACTGCCTAAAAAATTTTGGTGAAATGTACATTGAATTGGACCCAAGCGGCCTAAATTGGTACACATTGGCATGGTACCAACTATACGTAGCTGAAAGATCCGTGTTCAAAACGGAAAGAGTGTGGTTATAAAGCAAAACTAGGAAAGTCAGATCGGTGCAAAAAATCAGGGTGCAAAAAATGTGCACTGGGAGTGCACAGAACTAAGAGCACTCGCCCTTGACTACTTGAACACGCTCTTGTTGCTGTCACACGCGATGCAATTAGTTTATTTCCATTAGCAAATAGCTTTCAACATGTAAAGGCAGCAAAAACATAGGAAGCCAGATCAATTTTCCGTTATACAATTAAATTTATTGACTCTTATAAATATTGACCGTTCGGACTCTGTGAAACCAAAATTCACTGGACAGAAAATTGAAAAGTGTAAGCCATGGTCAATGACAAGAACCTTTCCTAATGCCACCGGTGTCCCATATTGTAATAAGTTAGATATTTGCTTCTACCAAACAAAAGATTGACATTTTGACAACCAATCGGATTTGTTGCTATATTTGGAACTCGCATAGCTTCGGGCAAATCGGGAAAAGTTTGAGTTTGATACTTATGTATTCAAAATAGTTTCTGAAAACTAAGATTACGAAAAGACAAAGAAAGTAATAATTGGATGCAGTTGTTCCCGAGTTGTTTGAAGGTAATTCAGATAACTATTTTAGATTTTAAATTGTAACACCGGTCCTATGCCGCCAAAACTTACTTGTCGTCGAAGTGGTACTGTCCGTTCATCACGGTGAAGATCTTCAGGTAGAGCGTGTTGAAGAACGTGTCCATCGCCTCGCCGAGGTCGACCTTGCCCTTCGCATAGTACTTCTCGAGCTCTTCGAACATCTCGGTAAACACGAACGAGTTCTGCTCGTAGATGATGCCGTACGTGCGCTTGAACATGTCGTGGAAATCCCGCTTGGACGCGGCCAGCAGCGCCTTGAAGAACTCTGTGGACAGGAGACAGCGGTGCCGGGGGTTAGGAGGAACTATAAGCGAACGCTGGGTGTGGACCACTGGTTCAATATCCTGTTACCCACCCTCTGTAGCTCACAATTAAATCAAAGAAAATTGTTTTTTTATGCTGAAGTGCCAAGAATTATAAACTGAAAATATTCCTACTATTATTAAATCGTTTCTTCATGAAATTTACAGTTTGATTAGAAAATTTTAAGAAAATTGTAAGTATAGGAGAAGGTGCCCCAAAGGGCTCCATGGCATCAAAGTCTTAGCTTACGAAGCGCTATCCATGGCTATATAGAGAGACGCGAGCGCCCTGAGATGGGTTTAAGTCGAGGTTGGTGAAAACTTGGGAAATTTGGCAGCGAAATATTAATTTCTTGTGTCGCCACAACCAAAAAACTGAAAAATGCTTCGTATTTTTCAGAAAAAAAAAATGTATTGAATGCTATTCAATATGTAATATAGTCAATGATATATTCAATGTTGGACATATGAGCTACTTTTTATGAGCAAAATACCATGCATTTTTACTTTCTAAGACGCATGTCATTTTCTAATCTTAACACGTGTTGGTTTACAGAAAAACTATACACTGGGTATTGAATGCAGGCTTCCTAACTCAAAATTTTCCCGAATTTTCGCAAAGCTGTGCTGCCTGCTTTTTCAAGGGTCTCAACTCGAGTTTGGGATTTAGCATTCAATAGTTAAAGTGTTATAGTAATAGTTATAGTTAAGTGTTACTTATAGTAAAGTGTTAAAGTGTTATAAAATAGTTATAGTTAAGTTCAATTGTTTTTCTGAAAAATTCAACTTTGCTTTTATGAACGGTCCAGATTTTTAGGGTTGATACACATTTTATAAATGAAACGAAACAATTTAGAGCTATAGAACTAAATTAGTGTTAAAGCTAATGTTGCCTCGGTTGTGTTTTCTCCAGTGCAAACCCTCGGTACACAGGGATAACATTTTCAATCACAAAACAAGGTTTTCCTCGGTCACTTCAAGACAAAAACAACGGAAACCATCAAAGAGAGAGAATTTTCCGAACAACAATCTCGTCTGTTAGTCGCGAGACAGCGAAGCAAGCGCGTTCGTCGGAAAACTCGTGTAAAACGAAGCCCGAGCAAAGGGTTGACTTATCAGACCATAGCACATCGGCTGATTTTTTTGATGTAGTTTTAATTGGATTTGCTCTGTGCGAATGGCAAGACGTTGGGTCGGGAATAAAGACTGCTGAAAACTCGGCGGGAAATGAGAAAATTGGCAGGGAAATGTATTGCAGAGCACGAGTCGCGAAGACGGGTGTCTATACGCTATCTCGTTGATGTTCGTTTTTATAATTAAATTTATATATTGCCGATCTGAGAATTCAGCGACATGCGGCGTCGAAATCTGATTTGATTTCGCTATCTAAATTGAAAAAATTTCCTTGTGATCCTTTAGTGTCCAGTTTCAATTCTGACTTGTACTCCGTAGGTCAATGTAATATACCAAATCTACAGTCTATACAGGGAGAGACCATACAAAAAAATTGACTCCTTTTTGCCCGTATACCAACTCCTAAAACCAAACTTCAACGAAGGAATTTCAAAATGTCAATAACGAAACTAAAAGTAGACATTAAATATGTCAATAAACATTAACTGACGATAAATTAACCAACTCAAATTAAAGGTAGCAGGTCAAAGTAGAAATCTTGGCAAAATAAAACCCTTATCTTCTTATATCGCGTTTCACCACATTTTCAATAACCCTTGGTATAGAAAAATTGTTAGTACCAAGCCAATTATCAACCGAATTTTTTCACCAGAAACACAAGTAACCAAAATAAAATTTCCATGATTTCAAATCTAATTTTGTTATGTTGACCATTCTCTTTTTGTTGCGAGACAGCATCCAAGAAGGATGGCAGCAGCAAACCCCATTCCCTCCTACCCCCCACACAAAGAATGTTTTATTTCTTGCCAAAATCCGCAACGCACTTTTCACTGTTACTCGTTTTTTGACGGCGTTAATTACATTTGCCCCCCGGTCGGTTTGGCAAGAACGGGGCCGCTCTAGCAACGCTCGACGCCCGGAAAAACCGGGCTAAAACTTGATTTGGAAGTAAGAAAATGTTTTGATTATCTTATGTCGAGTCGGGAAACCAGAAGCGAACGAGCGCCGAGCACGCCACGACCATTATAATAACGATTTTCTGGGCAGGGAAATCCGGAGCATTTTGAGGAAGTTCACTGCTCAGTTTTATACGGTGTTTGAAGAGGCGCGTAGATATTAGCTTACTTTATTAACTTGATTGCCATAATTAACGATGGGAACAAATGCCCCAAGGAGGCTTTCTGAAAATGAGCCAACTTTGAGTTGCCACGAAATTGAAAAGAACCGATTGAAGCAACGGTGGCGAGTTTAACGGATTGGCAACTAAAGAGACGTGATTAATCTCACTATATATTGGGCAGTGGAAAAATTACGACATAGCTCGAAAAAAGTCTGTCTAATAATTCACATGACGTCCTATAGACCTCCATCGTCTGATAGAGGCTGGAGGAAGGTACCAGGAAAAAATCAGAATTTGATGCCCAGTTTATAAACATTGCAGTATTTTTATTACGATCAACTATGAGGAACGAATTTTTAATCAACGGTTAGCGAATTTATAGCCCATTACCGTGTGATCTTCATGACTACAGCCAATCATAGGCGAAGATAATTAGGTTGACAAAAAAAAGTAAAAAACTACCCCTAATTTAAACGAATACTGAGTCGTGATTCGCGCTATGCTGCATAAAGTTTCTATCAAAATTACTCACGTTCAAAACCAAGTTCAACATATAATACACCCAGTGTGTAAATTTAATTTTAGAAAAGCCCCGTGCGAAAAGCAGCAGTGCTATTTTCTTTTCTGAATCGCGGCAGCAGCGAGCGCCAAGCGTAGAGACACGTAAAGGATCGTATCGATTGTCAGGTTTGTGACATTGTATCGTTTCCACCCAGACCCGACGGGCACGGTGCTAGGCCGGGTGTGTGCGGGGGCGGGGGTGGAGGGGGCTGTCGCAACATCACACGGCGGCACCAGCCGGGGGTAGTTCACCCCTTCAATCCCACAGCTGACTGCCTCCGTTCAAAGGGAAAAGCGGAAAACGCAAACGCGCTGCTAGAGTAGGTAGCGCGTTATGGGAGTAGGCTCGATACAATGACGCCGAAAATCCGTACTGGCGTTTGATCTGGCAAAATGGCTTTTTGTCGGATTTTTTTTGTGAAAATATTGGTTTTCAGTATTTTTAACAATGCCAATTGTGTTTTTATAATTTGCGACACCCTTTTACCTATAAAATGCTACCAAACGCCGGTTTTATTGCAGTGCTGCACAATGATTTTACCGAGCTACGAGTTTTGCAGACCAATTCTACTCAGAGAAAAGTGGCGTCAGATACCCACTGGACGTCATACGTCAGTTTGGAAAAATATTAATTAGCTTTGCTAAATAACAAAGGAAGATAGGGAAATCACAGCCCGAATCACTCTACTTGGCTTTACCGAGTGGGAATCATTTCGTCATTTTGATAAAATTTTAATTGAATGGAATGGGTCGTAGCACCATTGCAATACTATTGCACCAATCATTTTTAGTCACAGAACCAGAAATTAATAGCACCAAAAGAACGCTAGAGTTCGGACTGTTTGGCCTCATATCATAATATGAAAAACTTGACTTCACAGAGTTCTAGCAACAAGAAATATTTGAAAAAAGCAAAAATTATGAAATTTTATTCCTAAGGACTCTCGTTCAAAATCAACTTGATATTTTTATAGTGACATTTCGCACAAGAGACAGGCTGCGACACGAACGGCCGGATTGCTGTGAGCTGTGAGGTACTTAATTGACCAGCAAAGGTTAGATGTGCTCATACTATAGCCAGTCGGTGCAATGAAACGAAGAAACGGCATTAGCTTTGACAGCATCTATAACTTTGTAAGGAACATGAGAGGAGCAGGCACCAGCACGGACCAAACTCTCTCGCCTCTAGATCTTATGTGTAAGTTTGAATATTCATGAGTTGCAATTAATGGGGAAATTAGAAAAACAGACGCCTTGGATCTTTGGGGGTGGGTGGGCACGAAAGCTACACTGTTTGCACAAACCAAAATCATCGCCCTCAGAGCTACGAAAATGTAAATATGAATTATGAATTCGGATGGTTAATTGGAGTGAATCAACTCTGTGTGTTCATTGTAAAATTGCGTGTAAGATCAAAAAAGAATTGTATCTCTTCTCGCATGATGATTTAATTTTCTTACGGTTTTTGATTTCTATTTGTGTGTTCGCTTAATCTTAGTTCATCATCACCCTTCTTCTGTACCTTTGAAGCTGTATAACAGAATGTCGTTAAGCCAGATATAACGCGAGATTTCCTATAAGAGGTGGATAAAAAACGCTTCTAAATATAGCCAAATCAAGTCATCTTCAATCCCTTCCTGAAACATGATGATACTACACAAAAAAAACAGCATGACGCATTCGATGAATCTATTTCATCTCTGTTTTAAGCAAAGTTCATCGTCATGATGTTATTCACATTATAAAGCGCCGAAATTATTTTGATCGATTATAAATTCATGGGAAAAACAAGTTCGATTAATTTGTTTGACCTTTGGTATCTCCTGACACTTGCGAGACAGCTTGCGATTTTTCCGCTTCGAAACTCTAACATAAAAAAAAAATTGGTTTATTCTATGCGTGATGTATATAAAAAGTTCGCAATATTATTCAGTGTCGAAAAATGCAAACCATAGCAAATCTTCACTTGAAACTATTTTGAATTAAATCGAAGTAGCTTTCAAAGAAATAAAGTAAGTTAGTAGTGGTTAGTATTTAAGCTAAATAGTAAACTTACAATCATACTTGTTCTACACCATTAATCTATACAAATGCCTACGCATTTAAGCTAAGATTTAGCTAGGTAGCAGAAAATACAATTTTAAGTAAAGTCGATCGGAAAAAAAATCACAGCTGTCCAATTCCTATAGTCATTAATTAAAATCATGCCACAAGAAACTCAACCATTTTCCCCATCAAAACCCACGCGTGCACAATTTTTTTCTGACCCCCAAATACCCCCAAGCATTTTGATAAGATTCCACCCCCAAGCCATAGCACTATAGCACAGCGGCTAGTAGACAAGTGGCAGAGACCAGTCTGGGGTTAAACCAAGTTCTGCTAGTGACACTTATAACGCGGGGAGCCTTGCTAGCGCTCCGAGGGTGGTTTATGTGCTGAGGGTGCGAATGGGCTGTCGAGCGGGCAGCTTCGCGCGAGACGGCAGGGGCAGGTGGCGCAGCTCGCTGGCGAAGTACACTCACTTCGTGATTAAAAGTAAAAACACTGGGGGGTGGTGGATTTATTGTTTTAGGTGTTGTATTCATTGTTGTCAAAGGGGTAGGTTTTGTGAGGGTGTTTGCAAGTTGTCGGCGAAACGATGTTATAAAAAGATGGGTTTTCGACGAGGTATTGTGTGAGTTGTTTGTATGAATTAGTCTGGAAATTGCGGAAAGGGTTGGGCGAAGTGAAAGTGAGGATTTTGGGGTGTGAATCAACAAACAAAATAGTAAATTTGTTGATAGCTGGCCGGTTTATGCATTGATACTGTTTATATTATCAAACACATTAATGACTTTTATTTTTGCAGAATAACTTAAGCAGGATCATGTTACAAATAAAATATTCCCTAAAACTCGCAAAGTTAATGAGGGGCGTGGCTCCTGTTACAATTTTAGTTCACCAGTCGCATCTTCCGTCAAACTTTGCACTTAAAATTAATTAAACTTCTCAAGTTCCCGGCACCGAATCATGATGCCGATTCCAAATTCCCAGTAAAATCTAACACTTCTGGCCGGACACACTGCTGAAAGCATTGCGACATTATCTAGAATGTATTATATACCCCGTTTCAACTTTCAAGGTATAAAGTTCTAGTTCTAGCCGTGTTCTAGTTCTCTAGCGGACCCCAGGGGGCGCTATTGATAAATTCAACCCCATCTCGTCGGC
This sequence comes from Nemurella pictetii, assembly GCA_921293315.2. NCBI lineage: Eukaryota > Metazoa > Arthropoda > Insecta > Plecoptera > Nemouridae > Nemurella > Nemurella pictetii. The sequence goes on along the minus strand of OV121123.1, from coordinate 7,763,984 downwards.
GTCCATGCGAGGGGGAAGGCCTGCCCTCACTGGTCAGATAAGATAAAGATTGTAATGAAGTAGCGACATTATGGTAAGTCTCACTTTCGTTTGTCAGCAGGGATAATTTTATTGTTTCAAGAAATACCTTGTGTTACAAACGCTCGCGTTACCTAACAAAAATATCTATGATTTTCGCCTATCAAGTGTGACGACACGTGATGCAACATCAACCGTCCCCCACCCTTAAACAGGGGTAAGCAACACACCATCTGTGCTGACTACTGACGGTGAGACACAGTATAGTTGTCATACTGTCATACTCGCGGTTCTTTTAATACAAGTGATTGTGACAAGTGTGTGAATTTGTTGAATTAATTAGTGCTGATTAGTGATTATTATTAGTGATTAGTGACTATTAGTTAGTAAGTGTTGATAATATGATTCCAAAAGATAACTAAAACGCTGGTAATACCACCACACACGAAACTTGTCTTCGACTGTTGATGAAATTGTAACGCGGTTCAAAGGTGGATGAACGCGGTCTAAGAGACAAAAAAAATCAATCAATAGATTTGGATGCGTCTTGAGCAGTCAAAAACCTGCCATGGTAATTTGACGAAATTGCGGTCCCTCATCGGACGCAATCTAATCGATGCCCAAGGCTCGCTTCATAGGTGGCTACCGAGACGAACCCGAGTTTACATCATGTTTAATTGATCTGTCAAAATGATCGCTAGCCTGATCTCCAAATGCCTACACACATACCGACACGACGCATTCAAATGCCTTGTCACATTTCAATTATGATAAGTTGAGTACGATTTCCTGATTGATTACGGCGTCGCGGCGTGTCAGCTGTAAAGCCGAATAAAAAAGATAAACTTTTACATACATCAATGAAACGTAATTTGTAAAATAAAAAATGTATAATTTGACGCCTTCCCGGCACGTTTGGAGGCGAGCGTTAAATTTTTAAATGGTACATCCACTCCAGATGCACGAACGAGCTAAGCTGAACAGAGACAGAGAATGACACTCGCGTTTTTTGAGAGTCCTTTCATGTGCTCTACTTCTTTTGAAAACAAATTTCATTTCTAATAAGTCCCCACCAAGCTGTACCATTCAAGTATACACGCAATGACTCCTTTTATAATTTCGTTATTTGACTTTTAGACCTTTTTGTAGACGAGTCATCCCCTAGCCTGTATCCCGCAATGTCAAACAGAACGAATACGCCATTTATATTATTATAAATATTAGAGCGAACAATTTGATTATATGAGTTTTATTAAATTTCAAACGAGGGAGGCGTGGCCCCCTAAAGGTTCGAGGGTTTCATTTGTGAAATTCAATTAAACGAGTGAAGACTTGTACAGTTTTTCGTTTTTTTATTTATTCTCTGCCAATACTTTTTTTTATTCTCGGCAGTAGGAAATGAATTTATTGACATTGCGAAGAGGCTTGTAAACCGACGTGCCTTATCTTTCGCGATTCGTGTTGATAACGCAATTACAGCTTTGCTTCGGGAGTGCAAATTGGCGGGAGTACTAATCATATTTAGATTGGCAAACGAAATCTGACTGTCGAACTGGAAAATGAAATGAGAGAAAATGAAGCCAGCAATTGAGTTGCTCAGAGAAACTCATTCTATTACTACTCATCAGAAAACGTCGTCGCCTCCTTTGCTGCAGAGAGCCAGCACTGCTGCCACAAATCAAATAAAAAATTAATGAACCAACCCTTTCTGTCGTAAAATCAGTTCCTCTCCGTTAATCTTCACATAAAAACCGTCTCTCAAAAACAACACAACAGTCAAAAACGGGGCGCCACAAGCGTCAAACAAAAATACACCATGCAAAGCTCCCACATAGAAAATTGACCTATCCCATCACCGCAAAACAACTCTCAATTCGCATTTACACATTTGCCAATCACACCATATCTACTCAGCTTTCACAACAAAAACGCCCAGACTTGTTCATCATCCGCGTAAAAAAACATCCCCTAAAAAAGCGGGGACAAATTTCCGCCGCATATCTGCGCATTTTCCCCTCGCCCTGCACAAGCTGAGCGATGCTGATGTCGGCCCGAATGAAACACAAACAGCGATGGGCATGCAAGATAAATATTGAGATGCCAGATCCCACAGAGCATAGGTGTAGAGGGCACTGATTAACGAAGAGTGGCCAAGGGGTGCTTGTTCCTTGGTTGATGCTGTGTAGAATCAAGGATGGATGCGAAGTATACAGCTATTCGTAATTTATTTCAACAACGTGCATTTTAAATAAAATTAGCGTGGACTTATTCCAAAAGTCTGTTACTTTGAAAGTCAGTCTTGTATCGAACATGACCACGTTTAGATTCGACCGCTCTGTAGCTATCAAAGCTGCATAGCTTGACAGTCAGTCTTGTGTCCAACATGGCGTCCACGCGAGGAGTCGGCCACTCTCTGGCTATCAAAGCTGCACAGCTTGACACTCAGTCTTGAGTAAAACATGGCGTCCACGCGCGACCAACACACCTCTCTCTGGCAAGCAAAAACTCTCACCGCGTGCAAGTTGCAAAGGGTGGTACACACCACACACAACACACTGGCTGGCTGAGATTCGTGTAGACACAAGCACTGTAAATATTTGCCAGGCAAGATCGTCGAGTTACTACTACACAGTACACAACTTACTATTACAGAATGCCGGTACTGTAATGGGTGTTCGTTCAAGACCACCATTTGCTTACTATCTACTTTAACTGATGGTTATTGACCAAACGATTGCCTTAAGATAAATAATGTTCGTTACGGAGTTTACAATAACGCCTCTGTACATCGCGGCGTCCGTAATAATTGTGTGCAATGCTGTATTGTTATGACAGGCTTGTAAATCGGGTAGATAACAATGTAATCAATGTATCTTGGTAATCTCAGTTTCGGTAGGACTCGGTACATAGACTTCCTATTAGATTTTACAATTGTGCGGCTTGCTTGTTGCCGTCTTTATACGTGTATTGGTACTATATATTTTTATTCTTGTAAATACACATATTTTACAAGTGATAAGGTTTAATATCAAAGTTCGTGTTATCACTGTATCAAGATGTAGTAGGTATAAACGGTGGGTACAGATAAAAAATTACGGCGGCAATCTTCTTACTATCTACGAATTAGGGGGTATAGACAACGTCTTGTTTAGAGCTTTTGTATAAAATTCCGAAAAAAAAACTCTTTTTTCGCTGACCAAAAGTCAACCCTACAGAATTAACCAAAATTTCAAGCTACTCATTAAAGATTTGTCAAAGAAACAATTGAATTTCTCTGAATTTCCACTCAATTACGAGAAAATTATAGAATTGTCCCTGAAACAAATGATATTAATTGCTTCCAAGAATTAATACAATGAAAAGGCTCGCATAGATTCAATGCAATTCACTGATGAGACTATTGCTTACTTGCGCGACCTCCTATGCACGCGGGGGCTAAAATATCATCAGTCTAGCCTTCTTAACAGCATCGAAATAGACAAACTGTCACAAATAGAAACGTTCAAAAACGTCAAATGCTTATCACTCGTCATCAAGAGGCATAAGACACCTACTTCCTTTCCTCACACATGCGGTTGTTTGTCCTGTGAATGACACTGCACACATGTGATAATCGCTTCTTATCATTACTCTATCTTGCGCGATTACGAATTGACAGAATGTCATTTTGATTGACATGACATTGCCAGGACTCGGCTCTGTAACAACGCATGAATGCTGTGAGTGAATCTGACACGAAAGTAATTTGTAAAACTGTTCTCGGAAGCCTGGTGGCATTGTGGGCGAAAGGATGTTGGGAAATCTGGATCAATTTGAAAATTGGATGTTTCTGAGTTGACTGGTGCATGACTGGCATGAAGACAGGGGAGAGATTTCCATTCGGTGCCTATGACGCAATGTCTTAAGTGATTGAATGGGATATTGTAAGGAGAAATGAGTGAGTTGTTTTGTTCGAAGATGGGTGCAAAATGACACGATGTTATTTTTGTGGCTTTAGAAGAAAATTAATGAGATCTTGAATAATAGCAGTAATCTAGCTGGAATGTTCATAGTTTCTTAGTTGTAACTTGAATTATTACTATCAAATTAAACTAACCGTTTCGTGTGGGCAGAAGCAAAAAGACCATGGAAACATTTTGACAGTTGCAATCCGTTTGGAATGTGTCCGCCAGATATAGAAATCATTTTTAGCATTTGTAGAAAAAAAACACTTGCCATCCGGCTATGAAATATGCAGAAGGTGAGAGTAAAATTAAATATTTAAAATTCCACTCTTTGTCACCCACCGCGTTGATAAAGCAGCACCGTGACGCTGTATTATTTTTCATTTTTGTTTTATTATGACGCATTGCTTTAAACCACCTTTGGGAGCAGGACCGGCGCTAACGAATTTATAGCCATTTCATGGAAATGACAATGAAAATGGGGGAAATGGAAAACGTATCTCTTTTTAGAGCATGCAGTAGTACTTCTGTCATTGAATACGAGCCTCGCTTTCACATATAACAACCGTCACACCTCTGACACCGATGATAATCTGCGATGCTGACAGCATCCATTACAAGCCACTGGTACACTTTTTCATCGAGTCTCTTAGAGATTTTCCAAACCATTCAATAACGTTTTAACACTGCCGTGTACGAGATGACAAAGTTACAGAAGGAACCTGAACAAATAAGACAGAAAGATAGTTGAGTTCCGAAGCTGAAACAATATTGGATTTGACTTTTAAACCATTCCTTTTGTTTCCTTCCTCCTGGAGTCTCCAGCGGGACAGAAAAAAAAACTTTTTACCGCGACGAAAAAAAATCTTCTCTTGTTTTCAAGTATCGCTTCGAGGTAAAACACTTTTGTGTTCGAGAAATTCGTTCTCAATTGACAAAAATTGAGTCGACAATCGGCCTTCTTTTGTGCTTACCATCCACAAAGCAACTGGCGTCGCGTCTGAGCGTGCATAGCTACTTCATGTTACGATGCCCGAGGCAGGACAGATGTAAGCCTTTTCAACTTTGATATTTGAATATCTAAAAAACATAACCGCACTCGAAATTTATAACAAAAGGATTTCGAACACGAGACATCGTCGTGTCATCTGCAACAACCTTTCAGACAAAACATACCATTTTGTAGACGAAAACAACAAAGCAAAAAACGCTTCATTTTCATGGAAATCAAGCAAGTAACTCGTCTTGTTTCCTGTTTTGCTGCTCGAGTCTGTTTTATTTCTACGTTTTTTTTTATGGCTTTGTTTGGAAAACGCAATAACGAGAACCGAGGTAGACGAAGTCAATAAAGCCGATAATTTGATCACATCATCGACTACGCGAAGCAAAAGAGATTAAATAAGCTGTGCAAATTTGATCAGGGAAATGCTTGAGCTAGCAAAGCGGATATTGCAAGCTTTGCTACGAAGAAATAAATTAGTCTGGGATACAGAACGTTCGACCTGGAAATGTATTGGCAAAGATTAAATGCAAATTGCTATAAATCTCCTATATTATTTCAGATGCAACTGGTGCATTGGGCCACTTGCATTCTATGCCATATCCAGCTTCAAGTGAAATGCCAGTGAAGCCCTTCCGCTTTCGAGTAATCTCACAAACACGGAGATGTGAAACAATGATCCCTTGACATAATTGGCTTTGAAAACCCATTTTCTAGCCGTTCCGCCAAACTTTCCCCGTGAGACCAATTTCCCCGACATCCCACCATAATCCCCTGTGACGAAGCGACTTAAACTTGCAGAACATCGCGGAATTTAATTGAAAAAAGGCAGATTCACAGGAAAAAAAAAATATAGTCAAGAAGCCAAATCATCATAATTATGAAAGTAAGATATAAAATAAAAATTCTGGAACGTCGCATGAGCAAAGTCAATGGCTTCATTTAAAATTAACAGTGTTTGGATGGTTATTCGTCCCCAAGAAACCTTCCGCTGCACATGCCAATTTTTTTTTGACTTCAGGGAATAAATCATTCACTTTAGGGCATGCAAATGATTTATGGTTAAAAGCATATGAAAACTAAGCAGTATACATGGCTTCTCCAGCTAGTTACAGTTGTGTATTTTGGGAAGATGACTAGTATTAAAAAAAAACACCCCTAGAAAAGTGTCGCCCTTAGCGGGCGTTTACGTCGCTTCCGCCAAGATCTGGCGCTTACAACAGTAGCATGGTTTTCTTCACCACCCTTAGGGCAGTCAGATGTCCAGCCTGTGACCCTATGCCCTTTGAGTCTAGCACGGACCTCCCTAATGTGTTTACCCTCTACTCGAGTCTACCCAGTCGAGCGGAATAACTGGGTAAACACACTGACTACACGTCGAGGGTACTCAGAGAGACAGCGCACGAGTTACCAGCGGTGAGTTGACAATGTCTGGAAGCGTTTATATTTTATATTTTTTTTACCGTGCTTTGTGTCCAGGATGTAGCTGATATGACTGTGAAAATGTTGTTAGCTTAGTTTAGGGGTTGGAAAATAAGAATTACGGATAAGCTTTCAATGTTTAGGATAGAATTCTGTCATGTCTGCAAGATTTGGTAGATAAAAGCTTTTTCTTTTCACGCGAAAAAGATAATAAAATAAGGATTACGTTGACAAGCAGTTCATTGGGCTGTTTAAAATTGAAACAAATAGCAAGATATCTCGGGTGATTGCAAAGAATTCTTAACTTCTTCAAAAACTTTGGGCACGGTTTTCTTCGCTTTCAAGAAAATTTCCTCCTCCGCATGGCCGATTTAAGTCTCATGTTGCTTCACGAGTCGATAATAAATTAAAAAAAGAAAAGTTTGTCTAAGTGATGAGTTTCTTCCTAATTAAAGTTGGGAGATTGCCGGCTTAATTGGCAATCTGGCGGGTAAATAATCTTGGAAATAAGCTGACACAAAGCGCCGCTAAGTTTTCTGCGCAAGAATATTGATCGCGATATCTCCAGTCGCCTCTAATGAGAAAAGAAAACTATTTTGATACCAAGACAAATATCTCCCATTTGACGACAACAATCCGGTACCCTGTGCTGCATTTTCCAATCTAGACGCCACTGTCTCTGGCATAGTGTCAGGTTCGCGTTCAAATCTGGACTTCTAAGCGCCATTTCGAATCAAACGTAGCAGTGAATGCCATACAACATGACGGTGTTTTAATGTCAGGAACACTAGAATGTCGGAAGTGCAAATTCAACATGTATAGTAACAAACAGCAAGACTATTCCAGTTTGGGTGTTGTTTGATTTTATAAAATCAAAAAACTTTAATAGGGAAATTCCGCCCAAAAAACAGTGCCACCCTTACAAGCCTTCCCTTGCGCCTGGATCTGACCTTGTTGTTTATGCTACATTGGCGGCAGCGGCTCATTGACTATAGCAGTTCGTGCTAAATTGACCGCTACATTGCCTGCTATACATTGCCTGCTACACTGACTACTGAAAAGCACCAAGGGGACCACCGGCTTTATGTCCCTTCCGTAGGACAGTACAACTCGAACAACAAGATTCCTCCACCAAACCATGCTGTCGAGAGGTTAACAAGCAACGCGATGTTGCTTAACTTCGGTGATCTCACGAGAACCGGTGTTTCCAAGATGCCAAACCGATCAGTGACAGCTATACATTGACTGCAGCGGCTCGCATCCACCAGCAGTACATTGTTGAGCATAACAGCTGTCGGTCCAGCCCAGGCATCACCAGTTACTCACCATCGAACTTGGTCGCCCTCGTCTTGAGCACCGCCGCCAGCTTGCTGAGCGAGTCCTTGACAGCCTTCTCGTACTCGAGCCGGCTCTGCGCACTCAGCTGCGTTTCCATCTCCGGCGTGCAGCACGTCTGCTCCTTTGGACACACGCGCAGCTGCACACCTGCAAAGCACCAATCACAGGCGAGGTTAGAAACTGATTCGCATACAGTAACCAATCAGAGACGAGGTTAGAAACTGACTTGCAGACGACGACCAATCAAAGACAGGGTCAGCAACGGATTTGTAGACAAGGACAAATCACAAAGTCAGGGACATGTCACAAGTGTCAAAAGGCCGTCAACAGACTTGCAGACAACGACCAATCACAGCGGAGGTAAGCAACTGAGTTCAAGACAAAAATCAAACAGAGACGAGATCAGTAACTGACTCACAGGCAATGAAATACCCCTTCGAAGTCAGAAACTCAACAGAAATCGAAAGTTCGGGCTGGAAATGCTTTAGAAAAATATAAAATCGTGGTATTTGAATTATCTAGACATTTTTTTCATATAAGATTTCGACTTTTCCCCGCTGTGTGATGTTACAGTCGGACTGAATATCTTATTTTCATCAGCTCGTGACGTACGATTTGTTTGGTGGTCTCCATGCGGTCTCACACGCATGACCCAGGAATTATTAGCATGTAAATACGACATGGGCGGAATGTACACTGATTTAATTCGCTTACAATTCTCTTCATGCATCGCGGGCGTGACACATATATTAAAATACTATTTAAAAACAACGTTTCTTACACATAGAGTCATTCATATCTACAAAGCCAGAGCGAATTTCGCAAACACAAGACTTAGTGACGCGAACCGTGTTATTATTCGGCGTTTGCATAAAATAGCGTATACGGAGCAAGAAATTCGCTAACGCCAAACATTCTGCATGCCAGCCTCCGACCCCCCCCCCCCCCCCCCCCCCCCACTTCAGGCGGCGGCGGCAGCGGCCACAAGGAATCAAAATTGTCAATTAAATCCTGCCTTGCAGTTTGTGTGGGCACAAGGTTGTCCGACGGCTATGCTATGACTCGCCGATCGTTTGTCAGCTCAGCGGCCACTTGTTGAGTTTGTTGATCATATTTTTTTTAAATACTATTCTATGGTGAGATACCTACAGTTAACTTTGCTAACTGGCGGTGAGACACAGTTAACAATGCCAAACTGGTTGTGAGACACAGTAAGCAATGCGAACTGGCGGTGAGCCACAGCAAAGAATACTAATTGGCGGTGAGACGCAGTAAAGAACACTAACTGGCGGTGAGACACAGTAAATAATACTAACTGGCGGTGAGACACAGAAAAAATACTATCTGGCGGTGAGACACGCGGTAAACAATGCTATCTGGCGGTGAGACACAAAAAGAAACACGTAAACGGGCGGTGAGACATGGCGCATGTGCAGGCAACCGCCGGCATCTCGCAAACAGTTTAATCTCGAATCTGAATAGAAGCATGGCTGCCGCGTCGGCCGCAGCTTTTATATATATAATATATTATAATAATGCGAAGAGCGGGCCGAGGACGGCACCGCCGTGGTTTCAGCAAATGCCCGCGCGACATACGGCAATAAATTTTAATCACATTTACAATGAACGCGTTTTAACCATGTTTATTGTTCAATTTATCTCTTCTTTATTAGCATAATTTTCTAGACATTTTCATGGATGTATGCTAACTATGTGGAGAGTCGTGATAGGCTGAGAGTTGGCGATTAACCGGCGGTACTGTTGCTTTAAGGAATGTTTGTTTTTAGGTACGATACCTCAAAATAATCAGAAATAACATTTAATATGTTCCCCGGGTTTTTCACCTTTGGAAAGGCAATCAGTTTTGCGATAAGTCTTCTATAATGGCGTAAATACGCGTAGTTTGCCACTCTCTGCGCTGCCAAGGCGCTTTAATGCTAACTACCCGCTTCGGCGGCGTCTGCCGCATAAAAAGAGAGCGTTGTTTTTATGTTTATAAATTTACAAATCTAAATTCGTAATACCACACAATTGGAATTACAATTAAATTCATTCGGATTTATAGCAGTGTGTGTATATGCCGCGGCGTCAGCTATCGTTGGAGATCAAATAAACAAAGGCAATGGCGGTCACGGCCGTAATTTTGTGGTTTACCACCCAGAGACAAATCACTTAATCACTGGGACCATTGCGTGCGGTGCGTATCGCAGCCGCATAGTGCGTAAGATGTAATTTATATGTACGCATGTCCGTAATGGCTGGGTGTTGGAATCGGCTCCATAGGTAATTGTGGGAGGTAAAAACTAACAAGGATGAACTTCTAATGAGAGAGTAGTGTGCTTGAAGGCATACGCGCGGCAAAAAAAAACTGTGTGAAGAAGATTACATGCTTTGGTGGGTTGTTTTGTTTCTGTCTTGATAATTGATAATAAGAAAAAAATATTGTGAATGACGTCTTTGATGTTGTGTTTTGGTGTTTTATATCCGTTGTTCGTTGGGGCTGTATGACCAGATAATGTGTCTTTTAAAGTGTCTCTTAAAGGCGAGGTCCAGACTGATAAGATGAATTTAATTGAAATCTTTGGTGCGCTGTCATTATTTTTGATCGTATAAAACGAATCAAGTCGTCGAAATTGCCAATAAAAACAACATCGCTGAGCAGAATTTTGATATCGTCCGTGTTTTTTTATTTATTATCCTGCACTTAAACTACTTTTTTTGTGGGAGCATTTATATTGCAAGCATAAACTGCATTTTGGTAGGACGCCAACGGTGTGATTTTGTTTTTCATCTGCCATTGACGCTAACATGTGTTTTGATGGCAAGTTTTTTTTTTGTGAGCTACTTTACTTTGAATGTTTATGGAAATGCATTTTTCGGAGTTTTATCGCTTTTAGAGGGAAATTACCTTATGTTAGGCATCGCGGTGGAAATTCTGCAGCTAAGGATTCGTGGCAGTTGATTTTATTCATTTCTATTTGAACCATTTCCAGCTTTTCCATTCGCCTCTGCTAAAAATTTCCCTAATCTATAGCCAACTTTATCAAATACGCCAATTCACAACACACGTGCACGTGGAGGAAATTAGAATACAGAAAAATGAACCCCAACTCAAAATGCAGAAGAGTCTTTCACGCCTCAACCAAATCTAAAAGTCGAAGTCGACATAACTATCTGAAAGCAAGGAACCAATCAGAAACCCTACGTAAGCAACGGTTAAAAATCCTTATCGATTCGTGTTAGCTTTTATACACAGTCAGCCGAATTTCGAGGAGTTTACCCAAATGAACATTTTCACCCCCTAAAAGCAAGAACAACATCGCTCTCAAATCTCGTTTACTTTCAACCAGCATTAAAAATGCCGTCCTTTCCACCCTTAACCAAATTCAAATATAGTTGCATAAACACACGAGTCAAAACATAAAAACTCACAGGAATAAACCCTTAAATTCAATTCAGACAAGTAGGAAAGCATAATTATTATTATGAAAACGAAATATATACAAAAATTGAGTCCACCATCCAACTGTTGGCTGTAAGGGCAACAAATTTCAACACCCCATCCCGGCAAGGCGAAAGATCAGAGTTCGACTCCCAGTACGAACGTAATTTTGGAATGGGCTTTTCGTTTATAATAATAAATATCTACTATATGTACCAACGAGTAATACTGGTAGAATCAACACAAAACTAGGCAAGCAATTTCTGCTGCGTGAACGCATGCAAGCGATGACCGTGTCATAACACACCGCGTCGAACACATCGTGTCAAACATGCATCCAACACATATCAAACACATCATGTTGTGTGTGCGGTGAGTGGCCCTATAATCGTTTTCCCGACATGAAACTCACTCACGCACTAGTGGCGTGCAGAGTGCAGGAAAATTGAGCTAGACACCATGACAGGATAGCCGTCCACATTTAAATCTCGCTTCATGGTTCCTGTTCCAGTTTACAATGTCTAGTTAGGGCTGAAATTATACAATGTAAGGTGGCTAACCTCCAGATAGCAATTCACCTCTATGGTGACAACTTATCGGTTGATTCTCTATATCACTACTAACTGGGAGATAACTAATTGACTGTGCATTGTAAATAAGCCCCTAAGTAGCAATGCTTCTATAGTGTAGAATTGGTGGTCGTCTGACAATGGTTCCAGGTTCGTACACAACAGCTTCACGGAGTGCTTTAACTATGTGGATGAATGAAACAGCTGGTGTGTCTACTGTTGCTCTGGCCTTAAAATCATAGCCTTCTTAATCGCTCGTTACCTGCCTGTACCCACATATTTTTAAATAACGCGAAATAGATATTTTCAATTAAATTCACATATTTCATGCCATGTATATATTCACCAACGGTGTGCACCCTTCGTTCAAGTTAAACACACCGACGTTGTACAGTCAGTGCGCCACTGTTCATGTCACTGTTCACTGTTCATCAACGTCAAGTCAACTATACGTTGTATGCTCAGTACGCCACTGTTAATATCCGAAGATCAGCTGACTCAATCAGACACCTATTATTAGGGTCTAGCACCGATGCACCAGCAGCAGCAGCAGCAGCAGCAGCAGCAGCAGCAGCAGACGAAGACAGAGACGAGGTAAAAAAATGCTCGGAGCTCGGTACGTGTATACAGATCAAACGGAGCCTGACCGGGCTATTAGCATTCCTTGGAGGCGGCCGAGCGCATCGCCAGGCGTTTGACAGTGTTCGGGAGGTTGCACGGAGATGATAACTTTTTTGGTTAAGTTAGATGTCAATATGAGTAACTAGTTGCTAGCTAAGTTACGGGAGGTTTAAAGTATTTCGGGGGATAGTTTCCTGTTGATTTTTCTGTTAAAATATGATAAAATGTCATCGGACATGTGATAACGTACGAAGAAACGTCGAATGTCTGGAGAAAAAATGTAACAACGCGCTATGATTAATCGACTCATTAATTATTTGTCATCGCACGATTTATGTGTCACACGAATGTGCGATTATTTAATATTTGTAAGAAAACTTGTGCGAATCGATTATTTCATCCCCCTCGGGTACCACATGGTATTTTGTCTATCACTTCTTCGAGCGCCAATTACTGATTAAAAAACAAACTGTTATTACCGACAGTAAAACTAGGATTGTGAGACGCTTTGCTGCATTCCAGTACGCATGTGATTTTCAACAGTATCAAGCAAAAAATCACAAAGAAAATCATTTCTTACGAATTCCACCACCATTAATCGTCGTCGCTATACAAAGCTTTATTGAAAAAAAAACCAACCGATCACGGCTAATCTGAGATAAACTGAGACGACCGATCAGTTAGTTCCATGGAGGCGCCATGAGTGAAGATCTGACACACGATAGGCAGGCACATCGATCTAAAATTCAAATGCACCACATTCGGTCTGCAGGCAAGACTCAAGTCTGATCGAGCCAGCCGCACGGAGAATAGCGATTGGCCATTTCGATATCGGATTTTGACGGTTTTAAATACCTTTATAGGTGGACGCTTTATTTTTATATCTACATCTTTATGTAGTATGTAGAAACAAACTGCAAATATTGGTTCCATGCATTGCATTGTAGATATTTGCTGTTAGAAACGAAACATTCGTTCCAAAATTGTATCTGCACTGAGAGTCAAATCCAGATCCATCACCGTACCGGCGTAATGCATTACCAATTACGAAAAATGCGAATGCGATTGATAATAATTGCGAAAATACGTAATGAAAGATCCGGGTAACTCCCGGGTCGGATACAATTTTGGAATTGATATTTCGTTTCTTACAAGTGTATATAATATCTTGTTTTTGCGGTGTAAAAATTGATAATAAAAAAACTAAATCGGAGCGCATTATGGTAATAACAATCTACTCTAAGCAACGGCTCATCAAGCCAGATCCAGCACGTCAAGGTCCTGAAATCATAGGTGGTCTCGACAATAATCCTGATTTAAATCCTGTCCAATCCTGCACCGGTCGGTCTGCCGTGATCATCTCTATTAAGCAATCACGAGCATATGGCCCCAGCAGAGCGGCCGACATAGAAAATATATATGAATGAACGTCGAGAGATCTTAGAGAGCCAAGGTGTTTTCTTCCTACGTTTTTTTTGTCTGAGGAATTTCTGACGATCTAGCGATAGAAGAAAGGTTGCTATGTGAGCCGAGTTCCCATCTCAGCTGCTCATGCCCACCTGCTATATATATACGAACGAGCAACTTTTAATTAGAAACAATTACGCCGGAATGATTGGGATACGGTCCTTTTGATGCGCGTATTAACTCGCCTAAGGGTGCAGAGCTCCAGCCGTATTGATACAACGCGTAAGGGCGTAAGAGATGGGGCTTGAAATTGGAGTTTTTTTGTTTTTTCGATTTCAATTGTGTTTGCTCTGTTTTGAATTGGACGGGTATTCGTAATTTCGAGTGCAATGCTCATAAAAAATTGCCGACTTGCTGTCAAGGGCGCGTTAATTTTGATGTGCACAGCCACAGTTAGTATTTCAAAATGGCAAGCATTGTGAATGTACAAAATGCAGACAGTAACAGATTCTTTCGTATCTACCCGCGGCGTTAATATTTTAAGTTTTTCTGCATGGTTGTCCTTCAGGATTTCCTCTAAAACGGACGGCCAAGGCACATGACATGCATTACAAGAGCATAACTTGCCATAGATCAATATGAAGAACGTATCCGCGAGACAATGAAAGAGAAAAAAAATGTACACTGGAAATGAGCTTATGGTCGGTGTATCATAACTATTTTATTGAGAATTTTATCGTCTGCAGATGGAAGAATGTACGCAAGTCAATACAGAATACTAATAACACGTATATTTTAGCATTATGCATTATATTCTCAGCCAGTAAAAATCCCATACAGACTTGAAAATATATAACAGCATTGAGAAATAAAAATAAATTGCGATACCACAATAGCAAATATTTGCGCAGAAAAAATTCAGAGACTATATCAACACTGTGTTTATCAAATTGCGAACACAGAATTTGGCAAAAGCCGATGGCATTGATTTGACCTGCCCATTTTAGACAATGACCAAAAGGTAGCAACACCACCAGGAGCTAGCTGACCCACTATGACACTAGACCAAGCCATCAAGACCCCCGTGTTAACAGCAGCATCACAGACAAAGACACAAACACCTAGCTCTCAAAAACCATAGCGTCGCTACCAATTTTCACGACTTGTAAAATCCTGTCCTTCTCCATGGTAGATACATCACCCCCTCACCCCTCCCCAACATGTCCGGAGGGCGCTAAGAATGTGGGCCACCCACTACCCCAATGCGTCTGCCATCCCCCAATGCCTCGGCCGATACCTTGGCTATACACACAGCGTGCCGCCACCCAAAGGTCCGACCCAAGAGCCCTATGGCACCCCTCCGTATATACGCCATCTGATAGATGCTGTATAGCTCCAGAAATACGCGCAAACACGTGCTGGTGTTCTCATAGAGCTACTACCCTGCGTTTGTGAGACGGACTGTTTCGGGTTATAGCGTGGTTTTAGGGGTTGAATTGTGGGGTTTTGGCGTAGGGTCGATTGATTCGTGGAAGTTAATTTGGTTGATTGATTGATTGTGTCTCAAGGGCGCATCGTTCTTCAGATGTTGATGTTATACATTAAAGTATTGTCTTAAAATAGACAGAGATATAGTATAGCGAGCTAGTAACTAAATAAAGATAGCGAACGCATTGATTTTTGTTTTATTGATGATCTCATGGGTGTTTCCAAGGAGAAAATGTTAAGAGACCACACAAAGACTGCTTAAATTTATCAACATAAAGCATCGGAATATAATTAGGATATCTAACAATTGTAGATTTATTAAAAAGCTCAAATAATGTATACGAAAAATGAGGCACCTTATAAGGCCACATCTTGATAAGAAAAATAGAGTCATTTAGTTCGACGTAGAAAATGTATTTACAGGTTTTTCATATCTGTTGTTATAAGTAGGATCTAGGATTGTATCTCACAGATCTTGTCTGATTCGTGCCCAAGTTTTACGCTTTCGGTAGTAACCCAAGAAGACCCAACGCACACCGGAGGTGGTAGATAATTAAACTCACGCATTTTCCCTGCTTGAAACCGGAAATGCATGGAACCAAGACATGGAGCAGCGTTGCACACAAGCTGCTTCGATAGACTGACTCTGTTTGGAAACATACCATTTCTAGTCGATATGTTTATGACGTACACAAAATATACAAATTTTCCACAAGCATACATTTGAGTAGATGTGCTGTCATTTGAAACGGCTATTTACAAGATAATTTAGTTATCAGTAAACAAAACTAGTTCATTATTGTCACCAGTGACAATAGACAAACTCTCGTTAAACATAGATTCATTTATAATATCGAAACACGAACTGATGGATTATTCAGTGAATTATTTTCTGCTCTGTATACCTAAATTGAACCCCGAGCGAATTTAATTGCTATGTTCAGTAATTTTAATTCAACTTAATTACGCTTGTACCCCGTCAATTCCACTGACCACAAGAAGTTGATACCAAATTAATTAGTTAGTCCACTAATTATTTGGTGCTGTATACATGGCATCTTCTGTATCAGATTTCCGCAGTTCGATGCCCAAAAGAGCACTACTATTTCCCCTTATCCTTTACACAAACAGCAGCACAAACCACATGTCAATTGAGAACATTAATAGGTTCCTAATTAGTAATTCACCGCTCATTAGTCGACACAATGACGACTGTAAAAATTATCACCGGCCGTTTCCGGGCAGGAGCGCACAATCTATAATTGAAATGTATTGTTTGCTTCGGAGCACGAGCACCCTTAAACGTTTGACTATTAAATGCTTTATTAGTCATTTCAGGGGCCCTCAATAACAAGGGGTTGTCAATAAAATTTAAATGCTATGGGGCAAATACTTAAACAAACAAATGATCCTCGTGCGTATTCAATATGTTGTTAATATTACAATGGCATATCGTTAAATTCCAATAAACGTGAATGTAAAATATAGGTTAAAATGTGCCTAGGCGAGGTAAATGGAACTAACCCAACTTTTCTGCCCAAATCATCGGTGCTGCTGTCGTCTAAGGTAAATGAATTGAATATACCTGAGAAATAATTGCAGCTCTTGCTGTTTTAAAGTGGAAGAATTGTTTACACTGAAATAATTTGATAGCGCCTATCAATTAACTGGGTTCAAAACACTGACAGAAGAATAATTGCAGCTGTTCGAACCGAAGGTCGACGATAGTTCCAATTTGTGTCGCAAGGTGGCCATGCAAAACAGTCAAACATTTAAAATTATTCGAACATTTGAAGGGAGGAGACGGTTTTTTTTCACATTGGTTACATGACGATTCGACTTAAGTCGCAAGTTGCCAAATTCATTTCGCGAATCAATACTAGTTTGTGCTGTTACAATGTGGACGAGATGTGTTATTGTGATGGAATTAACTTGGCTGTGCTTGGTTTTATGTATGTGTCAAGAAACAGTGACAAGATGCAAATGGATCCCCGAGAGTCAAGGATATGAAATGAGCTTCTTCTCCATCGGCAGTCCCTAATAAGGTTAGACTAACAAAGACAATCACTATTCGTTCACGAGTATTACTATAATGCTTCGAATTTATGTACAATGCGATACGTGTGTTACGTGTGCACATTGCCACATAACACTGCAACACGTATTCATAATCCTATAGAGACATAATATGCAATGCGACCAAGTGTTTTAAGTAATAAGTTACGCCTAAAACGTCTTGTTTAGACAACCCGCTTATACAGAAAGAAAACAGGTACAAGATTCTGTTGCTACCAAAAGCATGGCGGCCCTTGTCGTGAAAACAAAAGGATAAAGAAATCCACCGATAGTTGTATAGTGAAGAATGTTTCGTCTGGTGAATGAATAACCTAGAACCCTAAGACCATAATACCTGCCAATGCACTCACAATGTTTTTTTTTAACATTGCTCCTTTAGTTCTAATTGGGATATGAAATTGATGATTGATGGCACGTAGCTATTACCGCACCGTTTTCGGATACTTTGAGCGAAATTATAGAGAATGCACAAAATTGTGTGTTTACTGATCGTTTCTATCATAACAATCTCTTGCGGTTATCTATTCAAGAGATCGAATCGATCAACCATTTCACCAAATCCACATTCATCGCGTCACCGCCAACGACGACCAAAAATCATCCCACATCCTAGAAAATCTCCGAAACTCTCATATTACAAGCGATTCATATGTCCTTGCCGCTGCGCCCACACCACCAATCAAGCACCGAAACACAATTCACCGCGGCGCAACCTAGAATCGCAATAGAATACGAAAACCCACCGGAAATAAGCCGCATCACCACGTGATCCGTTCATTAATTGAATAAAGAGCCACGGGACGGGGTTTCGCCCCACGCTCGTACCACACGCCCAACTCCAAACCACCCAAAAAACACACAGAAATTAGCTGACAGCACACAATCCAAAAAGAACAACCGTTCTCATCCGATTTCCTATAGGCATATAATGCAGTAAACGCTGAGCCGCGTAAAAGACCCATTTCGATGTGTGATTATTCTGCAGCTGATAATTTGTCAGTCGGAATGCAGTCGGCTAAGGAACTTCGGAAGAGAACCCAAACAAAAAGCATGCAAGGATCATCAATCATCGCCAACGAGCGCCTAGCAGTGGTACAGGGTATACAGGTATCAATATACTAACACAATGGAATGTACACTCGGGTGAACACAGGGTGGTCCCGTGGACGGTATCGGGTGCACCGATGACGCCGTCATCCCAGGCCATGCACCGGCTTTGTCTGATCTCTTTCGAGGGTTTATGGATAATCCGGGGGCGGATTTAAGGTTTAAACCCTGCCAGCACGCGGAGCCAGTTGATAAGAGCGTTGCATTGCAATGGATTCGTTACTGCACTGAACGAAACAGGCTAGATTTCGTCGCTGGATCTTTCAGGATTTTATTATGAATTTTAGGATGGCATATAGTGGGCTAGGTGATGAGATGGGATATGATTTGATTACTATACTAAAAGGGATGACACGTAATATAGCACGTCAAGTTGAAGCGATGCGATGGAATTTTATCGTGGAAACGGAGACGTGGGGGGTAGAATTGCGGTGTTTAAATGGAATTGGGACGACGACAGCAGACTAGACAGGAGTTGACCTGGTTGACTTTAATTTGTGCTGTTCATAGGTGAAGCTTATAGTGAAATGTAATTTGGACGCGAGATCGATGTAAATGTAATGTAGGCAACATGTGGCTATATAGATTGTGGGATGCAGTTTTAACAGCGACGATGCATCGGGAATGTTACATGCGAAATGTCGCCTCGCATTTGATTAAGTCTATTACAGATGGTTACAGTAAGGGATGATATAATTGCAATATCATACCCAGAGCATCCACATTCAACAGCAAGTGTTTTCAAACTTTTATGTTCGGTTTTTTATCTGCGTTAGACATATAATGGCGAAAACAGGATATTGAACTTTTCATACTGATCGATGGAAAATCGCACGCGATTATGCGTGGGGGAAAACGGAGCGAATCTGTAGAAAACTTCGGAAAAGCCGCGACCGGCCAGACTATACAATACAGGAGAGAATAAACCGCTGAAATTACTACCTGCATTATGTTATATACGAGCCAGCCGCTCGCCGAGATGCCGTAAAATCGCTAAAATAGCAGCAAACTGTGGCCAGTAAATATCTTGTCCATGCACGCAATCTAAAATCTCTTATGCCATTCAGCATTTTTATCGCCATTCAGCCGGGCCAATAAAATTCGAACGCCATATCCTTCGACGTCGGAGTGTTGCTTGCACGCAAATGCTGTCCGGAGGCTGAGCGCTTTCGATCCGTCGCGTGATACGACACCCTGTCACTGGCACTCAAATCTCAGTACGTCACTGACAAGGTTGATATAGGACCGATCACCGACAACTGCCCATACATCACCGTGGACGCTTCCTCTGATGAAATTTTGCTTTTTGAGAATGTCGGCCTCATGCGTTATTATCCCAAAAATATGTGATTCATGGAATTTGACGTCATCATCACAAGAAGATTGGTCGAGGAATCCGGTACCTATCTCCGTTTCCATGGTTATAGAATAAATATATTATTTTATTTAAGAACTTGACGCAAAAATTAGCTCATAGTCCGCTGCGGTTATCGAGACGAAGACGGTTTTGTGGAGTTACATGATTTTATTGAGCTTAATTTCATGACAACACCCTGACAACTGCAGCGAAATTCCACTGTTTCTAATGTCAAATTTCTGAATAAGAAATTCAAAATATTGGTAGCACCAGCCCCCAAGAAGACCAAACATCTTCGCAATGACTTTAATTTTCCAGAAATCCTCACGTGTTCGCTGTACCAACTAGAACATCTAATCAAAAATCACATTCAAAATGTAACGTCCACTCAAGAGAATCGAGCCCCGATCAGTTCAGCAAAAGCGACACTTTTGAAAGTTGAAAGTCAAATGCAAACGCTTTGCAGTTTCCATTACACACTGACCTTGTTGCTAGCAAAGTCTAAACCTTCGACAGATTATCTGCAAACTATATCCATCGCATCACCGCAAACTTTTTCAAATCGATCCAGAGAGAGACACACTGCAGAGAGCAACGAACAAAAAGCAATATATTATATAGTGAAGTGATCTTGAAAGGTAATCAACATTTGACTGCAGCATCCTTGAGATCGCTGGTGCTGTGCTCCGTGGGAAGTTGCTTGCCAGCAAGAGATTGAACAGTGGTGTTTGTCTCTGGATCCGATGCAGTGCATTGATATCAAAGCAGCGAGCGGCCAGTTCGTAGCACTAAGCTCGGCGTTGAATAATAAGACTGCATTGTATACGCTACCTTGGCCGTACGGAATACGCAGCGCTCCCAGTTTCAAAGCATCATAACCATCATAACCAGGTGTGAAAAACAGTGTGTTGGTTGAGAAAAAACTTGCATAGATTGGAGTCGGGTACTTTTTTTTATCTTAGCAGATCTGAATGATACATGAAAAACACCAAACCATAGACCATATCCATAACAACAACAAATAGAACAAGATGTCTATGCTAACCCAACATACTAAGAACCATTTCCCGAAGCTAAGGTAATTGAAAGGATAATCATCTTAATCCTGGCTTGATGAATAGTTTTTTGTAATTAGTAGGATTGTAGGAATCACGATTAGTAGGTATATAGAAAGATAATTGTTTTCAACTGTTTTCAATGATAAATAGGTGATTGGAGGGATTTGCAAGTGGTGCAAAATCACCATCGTCAAAGAAAACCGTGTTTTCAGTGGAGGTCTAATTATTTCCACCAATTAAAAACCGAGTGTGCCTCATAGTTTGTGCAGCATGGTTATTAATGCCGCTGAGCATTCAAAACTGACTGCACGCTGCATTTAAAATTTTACGACAGGATGCGCCCACTGCAATTTTACATCCACTCTACAGAAGCAGAATAATGTCATGTTTCAAGTACGTTTCAGGAACGTTGCTGTACTTTTCGAGACATTGAAACATAATTGAGTGCCTCGCGCCACAGCAAAATGTTGCACGCCTTCATTACAACAATTACTGCTGAGTTTTTGTGATACAATTTGCATCGCATAGAACAAAAAAATTCTTGAGCTAGGTAATTATACAGCTGAAAGTTTTCTTTTTATATGGCCCACCAATTATAATTAATTGTGCGGTGTATCGCTGCATAATAATAATCAAAACATGTGTTTAACATGTGTTTATGGCCACTAAAGTTATGTATCTTACCATGTTTTGAGGAATATAATATACTAGGGGCTCTGCCCCTGCGGCCTCCGGCCGCCAACCTACCCGGCGTGCTTTGGGGCTTCGCCCCAAAGCACCATCTGCTCGGAGCCCTCTTGCAGGGGGCTTCGCCTCCTGTCGGTTTTATTTGTTTCTTGAGTTAATTTGTTTTTTGGTAATTGGTCTTTGACCCTTCTGCCACGCTTGCCAAACACTTCATGTTTACCTACATATACACTGCTCAAATGCGAACTTATGGGTACTACTAATGATGGCTAGATATATTTTCGTGACACAGGTACACAGAGGTCCACCATCAGTTGGTGACCCAGGAAAGGATAGTTTTCATGTGATGCCGCTCACGCTGCTTCTAAGTCTTCCTTTCCTGACCCCACCCAACCTCCCAACCCAACCGTGTTGTATGTTTCCTGATGCCTTTCCTGCCTTTCGAGCGTAGTTTTTTGCCACTCCCCCTCCCCCCCCCCAACTAATCCTACAATTCCTCACCCCACCCAACTTCCCAACCTGCCTCTGCGTATTATTTTAAAAGCAAAAACATTGACTTTAGGACAGATGGGTTTTAGTGCATGTAATGTTTACGACATTTTTTCCCGTTTTCCTTTCCTGACCCAACCCAACCTCCCAACCCAACCGTGTTGTATGTTTCCTGATGCCTTTCCTGCCTTTCGTGCGTTTTTTTTTTGCTACTCCCCTTGCCCAACAATTAGTGCCTTTCTGCATGTTCTCTGCCCACCTGTTCATTGTTGGGTGTTGCTTAAAGGAGGGGGGTTTCATTTCGTGACACAGATACACCGATGTCCACCATCGCTTGGTGTCGCCACAGCATGAGTTTTCACGTGCCGCTGCACGTGTTTCTTCTATGTTTTCATTTCCTGCCCCAAAGTCACCTCCCAACCATGATTTTGAAGATTTTCCCATCCCCCTCCCCCACCCCTCCACTAATCCTACCTTTCCTGACCCAACCCAACTTCCTAACCTTCCTCTGCGTAGAGCCCCCTTGCAGGGGGCTTCGCCCCCTGTAGGTTTTATTTGTTTCTTGTGTTGATTTGTTTTTCGGTAATGGGTATTTGACCCTTCTTCCACGCTTACCTAACACTTTGTGTTTACCTACATATACACTGCTCAAATGCGAACTTTAAAGTAATACTAATGATGGCTATATATTTTCATGACTCTGGTACACATGCGTCCTCCATCAGTAGTTGATCCAAGAAAAGCAAGTGGTGTGGTGTCGCCGAACTTCGAAGCATGAGTTCTCATGTGCCGCTACAC
Source organism: Nemurella pictetii (assembly GCA_921293315.2). Classification (NCBI taxonomy): domain Eukaryota; kingdom Metazoa; phylum Arthropoda; class Insecta; order Plecoptera; family Nemouridae; genus Nemurella; species Nemurella pictetii. The sequence goes on along the minus strand of OV121123.1, from coordinate 7,741,163 downwards.
GTGTTTCTTCTATGACTTCCTTTCATGACCCAAACTAACCTCCCAACCATGGTTTTGCAGAGTTCCCCCCCCCCCCACCCCCCCGCCACTAATCCTACCTTTCCTGACCCAACCCAACTTCCCAACCTTCCTCTGCGTAGGGCCCCCTTGCAGGGGGCTTCGCCCCCTGTAGGTGATATTTGTTTCTTGTGTTGATTTGTTTTTCGGTAATAAGTCTTTGACCCTTCTGCCACGCTTACCTAACACTTCGTGTTTATCTACATATTCAATGCTCAAATGCGAACTTATGGGTACTACTAATGATGGCTATATGTTTTCGTGACTCAGGTACACAGACGTCCACCATCAATTGGTTCAGGAATGGTTTTGCAGAATTCCGCACCCCCCCCCCCCCCCACCACCTTCCAAAATCCAACCTTTCCTGACCCAACCCAACTTCAAGCCAGAGGCGATGAATTGCTTCGAATTTTGTCTCGACGTTGGACGAATTTCGGCCACGTGAACCCCAATCAAGCCCTTTCGAGCCCTATCAAAGCCCTATCAAGCCCTGCTCAAATCGCTGCCTAAATATTGCAGCGCGCAAGTCCCCAGTGGCACGAACACAACGCAACTTGACCCACGCGTTTTCATCGCGTTTTCGCAATTTCTATAAAGAATTACGCGGAGCCAAATTTAAGGATTTTAGTTAAGGTGGATGATGATTGAAGGTTGATGTTTACTATGATTGCTGTGTGTTTGCTGCTTTTCGCGAACCAACGCGAAATTGGTGTCATTACGCGCAAAGTTGACCAATGTTCGCGAACTCTCGATACCGACGCCTTACGAAAACAAATCACAATATCGTCAGTAATTTTCAGATTCATTTTTAGTTTCAATTAAATGTGCTCAAAAAAAAAAGCTCAATGTGTATGATCAGTTGCGTAATCACGGGACTTCCCCGAAATGCGGCTGGCTGTAGCGAGCCCCCTCTCTCCATGATGATTTATATGCACTTGGTGGGGCCATGTGTTTTAGGACAAAGTACTTCAAAAACAGACCACAGCGCTCATCTAGCTGTCAGCGTTGAACGCAACGAAATAAGTTTAAGAAATTCATACATTTGACGGGAAATAATGTCAAGATGAGCGCAATTTTACCATGCTACCAACGGACATGCACTTTTTAATATCTTCCAGAATGCCCACACCGCAAGTCGGGAGTTTTTGCGAAAAGACCCCCCCCCCCTCCCCCCACCTCCAAAAAAGGGCCCAATTTCGGGCTGGCTAATTTTAAGTCGTGGATTTGTAATAAAAATAGATGCTCAAATTTGGTTGTTGAACCCCCCCCCCCCCCCAAAAAGGGCCCATTTCGGCCAAACCATAGCGAGACCCCATAAGTAAGGTGTAGAATGCTGGATCTAGTTCGATTTCAAAGTTTCATATTGATAGGAGCATAATTGCTAAGTGTAGAGTCGCATGTTTTTGTTTTTGTGAAAAGACCCCCCTAAAAGGGCCCAATTTTGGGCTGGCGGATGTAAAATTATAGGTTTGAATTTAAAATGAACACTTTTACACGGGTACAAATTTTCAATTCTATGTGTCCAAATTTGACCGGCGAACCCCCCCAAAAAAGGGCCCATTTTGGCCAGACCGAAGCGAAACCCCAGCAGTATATTAAAAGGGCCCAATTTTGGGCTGGCGGATGTAAAATTATAGGTTTGAATTAAAAATGAACACTTTTACACGGGTACAAATTTTCAATTCTATGTGTCCAAATTTGACCGGCGAACCCCCCCAAAAAAGGGCCCATTTTGGCCAGACCGAAGCGAAACCCCAGCAGTATATTGTAGAATGTGTGATCGAGTACGTTGCCAGAATTTCATAAAGTTAAGAAAATAATTGCCAAGTGTAATCGCAAGTTTTTGTTTCTGCTAAATGACCCCCTCCAAAGGGCCCAATTTTGGGCTGGATGATTTGAAAATTTCAATTTGAATTGAAAATGGTCGCTGCTACACGGGTATAAATTTTCAATCCTCCAAGTCCAAATTTGGTAGGTGAACCCCCCCAAAAAAGGGCCCATTTTGGTCAAACCGCAGCGAGACCCCCTCGTTGCACCCATTTATGATGTATCGAGTGCGTTTCCAAAATTTCATGAAAATAGGCTGAGAACTTTAGGCGTGCATAGACATGTCTGAAAGTGGTGAAAACATACCGAACCACAGGGATAATATTAGTATAGGGACTAGTGGCTCCGCCCCTGCGGCCTCCGGCCGCCAACCCCGCCAGGGGGCTCCGCCCCCTGGACCCCCGAAGTTTGTTGGTGGGGGGCTACGCCCCCCAAACCCCCCCGTCGAGTATTTGGGGGGCTTCGCCCCCCAAATACCCTCCGGTGCGGCCTCCGGCCGCACACACCTAGGGGGGATTTCGCCCCCTGACATGTGTGGAGGGGTGAACGTAATTAGAGTGAAATCATGACAGGCAAATAGTTGGTCACCGTAGTATCATCCGACTACATCAAAATTCAGACCTCATCTAACCGACCCGACCTAAAATTTGCAAAAATATAGGTAATATTAATGGAGGTTTTATGAAAAGACTCAGACATGCAGACGTCCGCCATCGATAAATCATGCCAAATAATTAATTTAGAGCCGTTAAAAAAGATCCATGTTTACAGAAAGCTGATCAGATATATAGTTCAAAAACCGTTTTTTTTTATCGCATAGGTGCGTATTTAAGACATCCTATCGGTTTCAGTTCCTCGAGTTGCCTCCTAAATGCAGATTTTGAAAAGTTTCGTGGTCATTAGTACACAGATAAGTTTGATTTGTAGATGGCTTGGGAAGGAATGATAATAATCTGTTTGTGAAGTAAAGGCAGGGCACAGATTTACAGAGATATACATAGCACAGGGCTTGTCTTAACAATTGTGGGTCGGCTGACAAAAAAAAAATGAATTGTATAGAAAATTAACGTCTTGGAAGTCAAAATTTAAGGAAAAGGGCCAATTTTGGGCCGGTGTCCATTGCGGCTCGTCTAGCAGTCATGACAGTAATTTTACCATATAGGGGCGGAGCCACTAGTTTTCATATAATGTGTTTAAAAAAAAACTCGATGTTTATGATCAGTTGCGCAATCACGGGACTTCCCCGAAATGCGGCTGGCTGTAGCGAGCCCCCTCTCTCCACAATGATTTATTATGCACTTGGTGGGGCCATGTGTTTTTTGCAGAAAGTAGGAGTGTCGCATGTTTTTGTTTTTGTGAAAAGATTCCCTCCCCCCCAAAAAGGGCCCAATTTTGGGCTGGCGGATGTAAAATTATAGGTTTGAATTAAAAATGAACACTTTTACACGGGTACAAATTTTCAATTCTATGTGTCCAAATTTGACCGGTGAACCCCCCCAAAAAAGGGCCCATTTTGGCCAGACCGAAGCGAAACCTCAACAGCGAGTTGTATAATGTGTGATCGAGTGCGTTTCCAGAATTTCATAAAGTTAGGAAAATAACTGCCAAGTGTAATCGCAAGTTTTTGTTTCTGCTAAATGACCCCCTCAAAAGGGCCCAATTTTGGGCTGGCTGATTTGAAAATTTCAATTTGAATTGAAAATGGTCGCTGCTACACGGGTATAAATTTTCAATCCTCCAAGTCCAAATTTGGTAGGTGAACCCCCCCAAAAAAGGGCCCATTTTGGTCAAACCGCAGCGAGACCCCCTCGTTGCACCCATTTATGATGTATCGAGTGCGTTTCCAAAATTTCATAAAAATAGGCCGAGAACTTTAGGCGTGCATAGACATGTCTGAAAGTGATGAAAACACACCGAACCACAGGGATAATATTAGTATAGGGATATATAGGGATATATAGTTCTGATGTTACACACAAAGTTTATACCTATAGCTACTGGAAAACAGTGCAAAAACTCGAGCTTATGCTATGAGCTGATTAGTGGATTATTTGATTGTGAGAGTAATTAAGACTGACAGATGCTGCCAGTCGTGTTCTGTGTATAAAGTGGATTATGTGTAGGAAAAACATGTCAAGATTTGAAGGTAATCCTGATATAACATGTTGGGTAATCAAGATGTCACACATACCACGTTTGAGACAGTGGAAACAAACAGATACGATCTAATAATTAGTAGAAAATCGAATCGATGTGACGGAGTGGAGCATACTCCAAATTTTAGTGCACTTGACTGTGACGAAATCTACCCCATTTGTAAAAAATTGACTATTTTGTGTTAAAAAAAATAGCTTAAGTACCCTCTAACTAACAATCCGTGAATGATAGCTTGTGTGTAATGATCCTGAAACAACAAGAATGGAAAACTGATAACATTTACACAAGAAAACAGCCGAAATAAAATATGAGTTTAGGTATATAAATGAAAAAAAACTCATACCAAAATTCCTAAAACAAATTTTCCTATCATAGCTGTAACACCTAATTTAAAAACTGAGGCCCAGTTATATGATCCATCCCATATCATCCAGCTTTTGACAAATAAAAATCCAAACATAACACCAAGCGCCCCCAACCGCCCAAAATCTCCCGTCGCACCGCACGCCACCGCAGTGCCCCGTATAGACCAGGCTGCTTTTTGCCCCGGACAACTCTTTTTGCTCGCACCCTCCCCGCCCGCACCCCCCCTGACCATCGCCGCCGACGCCGAGACCTTCGCATTCTTAAATGACGTTCGCCAGCGCGGAGGGCCGAGAATTGCACCGGCCTTTTTGCACACCACACCGTCCCGTCGCGTATATCCTACCTGTCCCAGACACGGCGCGATGCAAATTACCATTCATCTACACGCCTCGTCTCGCCGCCACTTGTCAGCGGTATAGTGGTGGTGTCTGGTTTATAAACAGAACATAACAACGTCTGACCAAGCGTTGAGATGTGGTGATGAAAGTTCGCTGTATCATGTTGCGTTGACATGACGGTTGTTGATCATCCGACGGATTGTCAGTCCGTCGCGTCGGTAGCCCGTTCGTCGTGCAGACTTTGACTCAGTGCCACGGATTACAATCCGTCGTGTGCATCGCCAGTCCGTCGCGTCGGCAGTCCGTTCGTCGTGCAGACGTCGACTCTGTGCCACGGATTGCAATCCGTCCTGTGCATCGCCAGTCCGTCGCGTCGGCAGCCCGTTCGTCGTGCAGACGTTGACTCTGTGCCACGGATTCCAATCCGTCGTGTGCATCGCCAATCCGTCGCGTCGGCAGTCCGTTCGTCGTGCAGACGTCGACTCTGTGCTACGGATTGCAATCCGTCGCGTGCATCGCCAGTACGTCGCGTCGGCAGCCCGTTCGTCGTGCAGACGTCGACTCTGTGCCACGGATTGCAATCCGTCGTGTGCATCGCCAGTCCGTCGCGTCGGCAGCCCGTTCGTCGTGCAGACGTTGACTCTGTGCCACGGATTGCAATCCGTCGTGTGCATCGCCAGTCCGTCGCGTCGGCAGCCCGTTCGTTGTGCATACATCGACTCTGTGCCACAGATTGCATGATTGCCACGGATATTCAATCTGTAGTGCGACTATGACTTACACAAATTGACGTTTCATTAAAATTGAAGTATTCGTGGGCCGGTTTAAATATGGGATTTCACTGATCTCACGAATCAATACAACTAGTGTGTGGTTGCCAAGTGAGAATGTTTAATGTTTAATTTGACATTTGAAGGAATGTTGTAGAAGGGCTTGTATAATCAGGAATGTCACGAACCAAAGCTTCTGGCTGGCACGTGGAATTGAGACCTAGTGTAGACCCATAGCGACCAGACCAGTCTTGTTGAATAAATAATCGACGGTGTGCAAAACGATTCGGAGATTGCTTGTTAATCAAGTTTTTTATTCCCGGTGTGTGTGTTTTTTTTCTCATTTTCTTTTTCTTCTTCTTCTTCGGACTCTTGCTGGTCAGACAGTGCATGGCAATGTGGTAATTGACCAATGACGAGGGGCGGATGGAATGCATGCACGGCGACCCGGACGTGGTACAGTTGGGAGTGCACCTCCGCGGATGCTTAGGGTGGGGGGTGGGTTGGAGGTGGCGAGATGATTTGTGTTCTATTTTGAGCTGCTGCCGAAGTGTCGAATCTCGTTAGAGCCTGCCATTTGTGACTGGCAATCGATTTTGAGCGTTGCCGGTGGAAAAAATTGCGAAATTTATTTTGGATTAATCAGTAATGTGTGGGGGATATAAGATATTGCAAATCTTTGTGAATAACCATACTTTCAACCCGTCTTTATTTCAATGGAATTGAATTGCAACTCGTCCTTGTAACCATTTTTTAAAAAGCTACCAAAATTTGTGAATCTGCAGTTGCCCAAGTTGAACAATCATCGACAGCTCACGAATGAAAAACCACAATAAACATCTGCCACTAACCATTAACAACACAAATAACTCCCAAAAACCACCCTAGCCACCCGTTCCAAAACTGCGCCTTGCATACTATTAAAAAAAACAAACACGAAAAAATGCCCCATGCGCTCTGAAAATCTGAATCACATACATCGATCACAGCTAGCTGCTATACGCATCCGATCACGATGCCAAGAATTCTATTCAAGCAGCGACCCTAGATCCGAACACCTGGACATAGTGGAGAGACTCGGCAAAGGCATCTTGCGTTGCAAGACGCCTGTAAATGTACACCCATTGAAAGGGTTACTATGCTATTGGTCGAGGAACATCAGGTCCATAGGTCTTGTGTTCGCCAGACAAAGCACACAGGGCAGCTATACAAGCTGGTAGCACCCCATTATCCCAGCCGCCGACATCGTCGACTTGAGCCTACCCTGTTGATTGCGTCTCTTTCATTAGCGCCGGACAATGATTAGTGTTCGAGATGCTTTTGTCGTGTAATCAACGGACATTTGCACGCGCGACGCGTTGGCATGGAGGGGTGCACGTTTCTTTGCGTTGCGTTTCGGGGGTTAGGTTGGGTCGACGGCCGGCGATATCGGGTGACGTCGGGTGTGATTTGTCACCGATTGTGTGATTGGAGGTTGATGTAAGTGTTGATGGGGGTTGATTAGATGGCCGATCAATCGGGTGTCATGTTTCGGTGTCGCGATGGGTTCGACAGGATTTCTAAGGAATTCACTTGACTAAATAAAAAGCTAATTTATAAATATATGAAAAAATGTTTGAATTATCTTTCAATGTCACTCTAGATTAATTTGCTGTCTGAAATGAATCATGAATTGAAATAATTTAACTGATAAAGGTTTCCTCTATACTAATCTTGTGCAAAGCGTCTCTAAGACTGCAAATAGCTTCAAATAGCTATAGCACCCGGAAAATGCATGGATGAAACTGAATGGACTGAAACTGAATCCAAAGTAAGTAAAGTAAGTTAGTAAGGTGTATACAGTCCTAGGAAAAATCCATTTAATCTCATGGTTAAACACGATCGGTCAACTGCCGTTTCTGTAAAATCATCGAAACTCTTAATAGAAAAAAAAACAGCCTCCCACAAGATCATTTAGCACCATTAACGAACACAACAAAAAAAAAGCGCAACATTTCAAGTCCTGACCCTCGAGAATCTCCAGCGAAGCGCAACACTGCAAATCGCGCCCCTGAATGGACCACCCCGCCGCGGGGCCCGTCAGGTGACAAAAGCCCCGAGCCCGGCCGCCTCACCTGCACCCTCTCCACTCTTCATCCCCCGTACACGACCAACAGCGGCGCCCAAAATTCCGACATTTTCTCGGCGACAATCGCACAAGCGCGGCGCCCGGCCATTGATGTCTTATTACAGCCGGCCTCAGGTATATAGGATGTGGAACAAACAGCTGATACAATTCACAGATCCGACGGACGCTCATATTTCACGGGAATCCGAACACGAGCAATGCGACTAAGGGATGATGGGGTGGGGGCTGACCGACCGCAGGGTGTTCTCGCGTTTCGCTGAGAGGAAAAACGGCTGTGGTGACAAAAGAAAATCAACACAGCTATGTGTGGTTGTAAACAGCTGGTCATTCATGGCTGGCGAATAGGGGTGATAACCCCCACACCCAACCCTAACCCTCAAAGTGTGGAGCAATAGCACGAGGATTATTTAGTAATTTATGACACTATATTTTAGCAGGAAGCTCAATGAATCTGTCTCATATTTGCTGGTTAAAACGTTACAGGGCTTTTTGATGAGAGTTTGCACTTCGATGAAGATGGGTTGGCTTTACAGCATTGTCAACAAGTAAAGTGATTCAAATACAATAAAACCTCGAATAGATGCACTGAAAGGGTGCGATTAGAAGAGTCTAAGTAAAAATGCCTGTCGACAAGGTTTTTGATGACAGTCAAGGTATTTTCTGGCCCTCGAATCTTGTCAAGTCATGAAATTCGTAGCACAAAAGCGCCGACGCAACTCTGTGATGTGCCCTTCGCAGTCTCACACGAAATCTGCACACTTCCATTTTGATTAGTTCCAGAAATTCTTTATTTGCACATATTTCACGCAGCGTGGCTCATCACGAAATGGAAGCAGCACGGAATTTGTTAAATGCTAAACGACATTATTTTTTTCTTATCACGTAAATCGAGATTGAAAGACATGGACAAGGAAGCACATATTTCTAGCCAGCTATAGGCTAAAAGAACGAGAGGCATGGCGTTGTAAAGAAAAATATCTCGGCGTAATCCTGCGAGGAAAATTTGTAAAGAGAAACGCATGCAGACAAAGAGTTTATTCAGCGCTGATGATTCCAGTTTTCTTTCGAGCCGCGCGCATGGAAATACGCTCTTCGCGCGTCGCTACCGGATCTAAGTGCTGTTTTTCTTCGACGCGAAATTGCCGAGCACTTTTCATCAAAACAGCTGGTGCACATAACGGATTTCCCGACTAGTTTAAACCAAGCGCAACCTCAACAGTTTCACTTTGCAGGAGCTGTTATTTTCTGAGTGTGCTTCAAAATCTGGACAAGCAAAAAATATGCCATATACTGTCCGTCCCGAAATTCAATTATCAGTGCTCGTACAGCATCGCTCTAGTCTTCTTAGCAACTTATCAACAACATCGCTCGATGATTCGAACGCTCACAACCAGACCGATGTTTGCGTTTGATTTATTGCGCTTTCGGATTACCAGCCACCTGATAAGCTACAACCCCACGATAAGACAAATCGAACAATATCGATTGCAAGCCGACTTTTCTGAGCCCATAAAGAACACGAGCCGGTTCCGGATGATCCTTTCACTCACGGCGAACGCATCTCGCGAACACAAGCGAACCGTTCCACGCCATCAGAATGAAGATTCGAAGGAGATCGCTCTATACAGCAAAGGTAGTCAAAGTTTCTTCCAAAACAGCCGCTGTGTATTCATCCCCCAAGTTCATTCAAGTATTCGCCCCGTGTATAGATGAGTACAAGTAAGCTCATCCCATACCCTCAAAATTTATTGCATCAGATGCGCGCACTAATGCTTCCAGAGTCTCGGGGTCTAATTCATCCCCAACTTCAAAAAGCGTCGACCGGGTTGGAAAATTGCTAAGTTCCGTCGACAAACGCGTGGAGCCTCTAGGGGGAGGCAAAAACCTCTAAGAGGTTCGGCGGTCTCTGCGTTTAGATGCCCGCTCACAGAAGCATGCGGCGCTGTTTTCTGATGAAAAGCCGAGATGAAAACTTGGCATTTTCCGTTGTCGTCGCATTAGTTTCGCCAGCGTCAGAGTGTCGCCAGCAGCGCGCGCGGGGGCAAGAAACTTGACGGGGAAAACGGGAACCCGAGGCGCGCGTTTTGGCGCTGTCAAGCTGGGTTTTGTAACCGGGGTTTCACATGCAATAAGCCTCGTTGGGGCAACTTTGATGAATGCGTGTGTGGGTTTTAGGTCGAAGTTTTTCAACGGGCTGTTACTGAAATAACGGGTTGTTAGCATGAAATCTGATTATAGCTGTTGTCACGAAAATAATAAGAAACCGAAAACAAGCCATTACAAAATTTTCTTTGCAGAAACATGGACAATTTCTAGATTAATCTCCAACGCTTATGCCCGTTTGAGATTAACCTATAACCAGAGTTTATAAATTATAGAACCTGTGTAACCTGCTCAAAGAAAATTCAATGACTCAGTGTGACTCGTGATTGCAGGAATTCATAGAAACGCGTTAAAAACTCCTCCAAAAAAATCTCATGTTTGTATAGGTATACAAAAAAGCACGAATCGTTGGGAAATGCCCGGCTATCCGCGACCCCTGCACCCCCCACCACGCCACCGACAAGCTGACGTCAGTGTGTCGCCGGGAAATGTTATCGAGGCGCTTTTCATCTCACATGTCGCACGCACGCTGTCCGTGCGCATTTCCCGCGGCCCGCGAGGGCGCTTTCCCGCGCGTGCGACCTCGCGGGGCAAATAACACGAATTATGTGTACGTCTGTAGCCATGAGAACGTCGCGCCAGATTTCCACGACGAAAAGAAACCATCACGCTATGACATGCTGTAGTAAGCGACGTCGGAGAAGTGAGGGCTGTTCTTGAAACGCGCCGCTTAAAGCAGGTGACTTTTCATGCATAGTTCCGTGAAGAGATAGCCAACATTTCCTTCTTTTAGGAAAGACATGTAAAACTTAACCCTCTCACTGCTCCGTCCACAACAGTGGACATCAACTACTGTATTTTTCTGAAAATTTAGTTAACTGGGTATTGAATGATAGGCGACCTAACTCAAACTTTACCCGACTATTCGCTAGGCTTTTCTGCCTGCTTTATAAAGGGTTGGACAGGACTTCCAGTGACTTAATAAGTAATAACTTTTGTATTATGAAACGGCTAGGATATCCATTCTAGAACCTACCCTTGAATGGCCATGTACATTAAACTCTGATACAATCTGCCAAATCACTATACCAATGCACCTTTCAAATTTCATCTCGATCGGATCATTACTTATCGAGTTATAACTGATAAGGCGTATCTAACCGAACCAAAATCGTGTACATACCTACACACTATTTTCGACATGCTAAACATCCTAAAATTTGACAGATAATTTATTTTTCAAATAAATATGTATTTATAAATATCAAACGATATTAAAAGTTTCAGATTTTGACATTTTTAGCTCCAGCAATAAAAGCTGGTGATGACAAAGTTAAATACGCAGTTTAGCATGTACAAAACCATCATCGTTTTATTTTCGTAGCCAGCTCTCAGACGCAGCTCCTTTACAAAGATGAGGCACAAAGGTGAAACAAAAAGAGGTCCATTTTATACCGGCCAGTCATGTGAAGGAACAAGAACAGCGGCTATATGTGCAGACCCTAACAAGGTGCGCACCTCATCCACCTCTTCACGCTAAGCGTGGGTGTGACCGGAGAGCCGAGGAAACCTGCATTCTTCAAATCTCCGGTCATCTCACCAATCTCACGCTGAACAAGGCAACTCTACCGACCGCGCGAGCGCTAGATCAAACGAATCATCAAGGAATAATAACGAACATGAATCACACAACGCAACACAATAACAAAAAAGGGCTGCCATCGGCTATGTTAGTCACTGCTTTGTGGTCTCGTGCATATTTTTGAAGACAGAATCGACTGTATTAAGTTTCGGCTCTCAATGAGTGCGTTATAAAGCTACGGATGATACCGACAATCTTTAAAACAAATTGATTCACTGTGTAAATAATGCATTAAAATTTAAAAAATTGCTGCTGATTATGTATCAGATAGGTATATCAAAGTGAAACGTAACGTGGCTTCGGTGCAACTAGGTTTATGCCGATTTTGTTCTTTATTTCCTATAAAAAAAACTCTAGGCGTGGAGACATTTTGAGTAGAATAGCATTCAATACCCTGAGATGAGGCAAAAGACACGAGAATTTAATGGAGCAAGCGTTCTTTTCGATTAGCATTGAACAGGCAAGAACAGACTTGCGCATAAAGTGCCGCGGGGTTAACCACCACCACTTTGAAATACCTCCCTGCACTCACAGCGGATCGAGCTACGGACATGCTGGTGCACGAATCGTCAATGAAAATTGGCCTTTCATTGAATCACACCGTCGGCGCGGTGGACTCTGTGTGACTCACCGGCCACTTTTGGTCACCCCCCTCCCCTGGCAGCCATCCCCTTACCCTCCCGGGAACGCGGGGCCCGCCGTGTGACACAATCTGCCCCTAGCATCGGGAGCCAAATGCGATTTGCATAACAATTCCCGGCCCATGGTCCACTCGTGGGTCCACCATGAGGCATGCGGAGGGCTTTGGTTGGTTGAGAGTGGCCGACTCAAAGCGTTGACGCCATGTTTGACACAAGACTGACTGTCAAGCTGTGCAGATTTGACAGCCAGAGAGTGGCCGACTCCGCGCGCGGACGCCATGTTTGACACATCATGACAGTCAGTCATGCTGTGCAGCCAGAGTGTTGCTGACTTCAAGCTTGGACGCCAAGCTTTCAAGCTCTCGACAGCCTGCGCAGTGGCCATTAAATCTAAGCGTGGAGCGTCATGTCTGTCTCAAGACAAATGACGACACCCGTTTGATTGCAATTTTCCAAAAAAAAAAAAGCGTTTAGGTAACTAATCATACCACCGAGGCAACCAGCTACCACGCAGCACTAAACCAAAGCCGCATCAACTAACCCACTCCCCGGCAACGAAAGCCCTCCAGCGCGTAACAAGCCCTGCGCGATGGGTAATATTACCCACGACGAGCTTTGTAAACCGGCTACTTGCAGATGCAGACGCCGTCACCAGATAATGCCGCGCGGTGCGGCGCGGCGGTCAGAGGACCAGGCAAGTGGATGCTGGGCACAGCCACTACACAAGTCTGCAAGGATCGGAATGTGCAGCGCTCGCAAGCGGCGACACGTCGTCGCACGGGATGAGCACGGCGGCAGAAGAGAAAAAAAAACGACGCGATATTTCGGCACTGGCGTGTGAATTTTTTCACTCTAGCACGGTGGTTTTTAGAAAGGTATGGACGTTACTGAATTGACACTGTCTTGGCGTCGTCGGGTCTTGCGTCAACGCCCGTACGAGTTATGATCAAATTCACCGAATCTCCGATCTCAATCAGCGGCGTAGTCTGAATTAAGGAGGCTAGGTGGCGCGTGGCAGGCCGCGTAGCGTGGCCCGTCTTGGCTGGGTGCCCCGATTCTTTGTCCGTGCAACTTTGAGCGTTCGGTACCAAATTGTGAAAATGGAGATCGACATCTTCGCTTTCCCATGAATCTTGTTGGAGCATGGTCATACCAGCGACGTCATTTACAAAATACCTACCCGCACAAAACGGGGAGTCGCGCCGCCATTGCGTCCACTTCACTATCAGATTAAATACCGAAGCAATTTGCCGCTTCTAATGCCGGTCACTAAGTCCTTAGCGACGATCATAAGCGGCCCGCGCCATAATGAGAAGGTTACGAAATCCGAAACAGGTTCACATATCAAGAAAGGTGACATTTTCACTGCGACCAGACGACGATAAAATAATGTATGTAATTATCTCTCAAACGGCTATTAACTTAGATGGCATAATGAGGCGGCTAAGTGGATGTTCAGGAGACCTCCCCAGTTCGGCATACCTACATAGCGCCACCGGGGGCGCACGAGGTTGGGGGGGATGGGGGGTGGGGTGTCGACGACTGCTCAGGACGTGTCGGGGCAAAGAATTTCATCAGTGTCGTCTCCGGGGGATATGAGAACGTGCAACGTGCGAAATGCCAAAGTGTTTTGGGTCAAAGAGTGCCGAAATGGCCCTTGCTGCTGCTGATGCGGCGGCGGCGGCATGGAAAGTGTCGTGGCATGTGACGGGGATGGGGATTTGGGTGCGTTCTTTTTGCGGGGGATGCTGTTTTGATGTATTATAAGGACAGCGAGATAGTAGTTAATTTTTGGGGTGCCGGAGTTGTTCAAAACGTATTTTGCGATTTCGTATTTGCCGGATCTTAATGAGACACTAACGCATTGATTTATCGCTGGATAGCTGTATTAACCCTGGATTCATGATGAGCTGAGAAATTTGACTATTCTGAAATATAAATCTGACCCAGGATGCAGTTGTTGCGTTCTAAAAACTCTTTATAGCAACGATAAAACTGGATTATTGATTGATTTCAGTTAACTTTAATTTCTTTGAGTATAGCTATCGATTCAATATCGTTTCCGCGAAGCGATTCTCGACCACAATAACATATTAACCCCTAAATTGGGCCGCGTTCCAAATCTCCAAGCAACCATTTAAAAAGGTCACATTCATCACAGCGACGAACAAACCAATTGCCAAATCATTAATAGAGATCGATTTTAATTGTGTCGGCGTTTTCGACTTATCATTTCTATAATTAAACGCCATGACCAATTCTGGGAAGCTGTCCGCCCGGTGCGGTCGAATGTACGACATGCGATCGCACCACCGGTAGACCACCGATGATACTTGACACAGTACTTCTAAGAAAACTACCGGAAAACACTCACGGAAAGTAGAAAAAAAATGTGATGTTTCTAAAATATTTCTGTATGTCCGTTGAAGTTATGCCGCTCATTGATGTAGAGCGGTGACAGCAAATTGTCTAGGCGAGAGAGTACCTGTTTAGCCAGCACAGAAATAGGTCGCATTTCTTGTGAAAAGAATAATAAAGATTGAGCCATCGGTTGAAAAGGAAAAATTGTGACACATTCAAGCTCGGACATCAGTGGAATGGGTGGCAATGTGCTGCTGCATTATGAGGAAATGTCGAGAACGCTAAGTGGTCAGATATTTTGGTCGGATACCATAGTATTGTGGTTGTGCATACCAGAGCCGATCGGCTTGGCTTCATAATGGGGGTGGATTTTGAGTGAAGGGATGTTATATTTTGGCGTTGACCGACAGCATATATTTCTGGATATCCGATTGATGGAGATAACGAGTCGTGACGCCGGTGTCTTGCTCGCTGGACGAAAAAGGGTGGAGAGAGGTATATTTCTGGAGCTTTTCGACCGCGGATGCTGATAAGTTTACCTGCGGATGGGGGGAAGTTAGGAAATGAATTATTAGGAAGGTGTGTGCGCTTTGTTCGGTAAAAATGAACAGCTTTCTAATTTTTTTCAAAATAAATCTTACACTTCTTGGATTTAGGGGTTGGTAAACAGAATAAAACCGTCGTAAAAATTCCACTGCACGGAATATGCTATGGTGCGTTAGAGCAGGGAATATTAAAAAGCCGATATTATTTATTACGGACAAACAGAGAGACAGCTTTAAGCTTTAAGCATAGCCACACATAACAAGCAGACGTCGAAAATTATTGATCACAAGACAAAAATTCAAAAAAATTAATTGGCCATTTTAACACGATCCGATTTTAATTGAGTGGGAAGTCGTTTATAAAAATAATCAACACTATTAATTCCGTCGGACACACTTGCCTTGATTGCGGCAGCGGCTAGCTGTTGCGCGGATCCATACAAAACGTCTCGCGCAATTCAAAAACCACACACGCCAAAAAACAACAAAGAATCCAGCCCGAAAAAAAAGACATTACAAAACCAGTATTGCAAAAAACGAAATACACAAATCGAGCTTTAGATAGGTATGCAAGTGCGATCGCACATAGAGATCTCATGTGATACTTGGTGTCTAGAGAGACAGTGTTAGGTACCACTTTATGCTTGTTTATGCCGTGTCATTACTCATTAAGTAAAGGTGATGTTGTTATTGGAATCAAGATTTAACGACTTAGGTATATGCCAAACTCGCATTACGAAATTGACTGTCAATTACCGTCGAGTTAATCTCCCAAAAAAAGTCTTTTTAAATTAAGAATAACTTTACCGGCTCAGCGCTAGTATTGTCAATACGACTACCAACGAGATAGCCAATAAATTTGCAGGCACCGATTCATCTTTATTTCTAACTGTATTAGCATATAACTGATTGATTATTGGTGTTTAACGACGCAGTGTTTTGACAACTGGCCCTTTGGCACTGGTCTAATGGCGTAGGTGAGCTTACAACTGTATAATGACAAAGTTACTACAGTAAAAAACCCATTGAAGATATGCGAGTGGTAAATAAAACGTTTTTTCTTTTAGCGTTTGATTTTGAAAATTTGAAATAGCACCGTACGGATTTATTTTCATGATTTGGTGAAATTTAAATGGCAGCCATAATTTCGAGCATGACCTGATCCTTGAGTGCAATTTTGTAAAAATTTCGTTCAGTCACTTGTCTTCTCGAGCATTAAAATCATTGATAAAAATTGAGATCTCGTATCATCTCACCGAGACAAAAGTTACAAAAACACCTCCCTGCATTAACTAAACGCGAACACCACCGTAATCAAGCCATGCTCGCCCGTACAGAGTCTATACCATCAGCCACAACACCTCTCTACCGTCTTATTAGCATAGGCGCCTGGCAGCAAAGGACCGAGCCAACTAGGTGTGTTATCTGGACTTGTATAACCGACACCGCGTGGGCACTGGAACCGACTAAAAAGGCAAGACGAATTCTCGAAGCGCGGCATTCGAAGCAAGATTATCTATCACGGCCTTGATAGAGCGCGACCGACTCGTTATTAGAGGCGATTGTCGGCGCCATCGGATGCTGCGTCGGTCGGTGCTGATCAATCGGCCGGTTGGGGCTGGTTTGCATATTAATGTAGGTGATTGGGGAGGGACGCTGAGGAATGGCATGGAAATTTATTTTTTGAAAATTGATTCAATGTCAAATTATCAACAGCAAACTTTATGTTTACTAACTGGCGGGGGGTGGTTCGATTTTTGGTTTAATCTGAGACTTAATTTACACTGAGGCCCATTGATAAAGAAGACAGCACAGCTGCTATAGCTGAATATTATTTCATGAAAATAGGAAAATAATGGCAAATTTGTGTCGACTTGAAACTGTTGAAACGATTGTGATGAAAACACACCGAACCATAGGGATAATTTTAAATATTTAACTCATTCTGATTAGTTGAAGTGTTATTTGAGCTTAATGGCGTGGCAACGATATAACAGGTGCAGGGAGAGTCAATTTTTTTTGAGATATCTCGCAACTTTGAGTCGACAAAAATATGGTAAACCTGGCAAGTTGTCCCATGATGACAGAATAATATAATTCTAGTTAAACCAAGTTTAACAAAATGACAAGCTTCATGTGTCCGCAATTACGATCTTACTCCGACACGCCCGATCAAACTCGGCATGTCAATAATTTAGCAAATCAGCCTGTCAATTTTGAGATCACCATCATTGCTGTCCACGTCGCCGTAGGCTGGTTTCGACGATTTGGGTGTGAATAATTTAGGTTGCAAATGCTTCTAGTACTTTGCAAGGTTTGAATTCATTTATTTCGATGTCAAAGGGAGTGTGCCCTTGTGGAGACTGGAGAGCATAAATGTCTCTCACTTTTTTTACATGGGGCGCGGGCTGTCAATAGGTAGTTTCGTGGCATAAATTATTTAGGGTGAAAATGTTGAATCGGCAACGAGGTGGTAATTGTGACTGAAGAGCCACAAGCAGTTCGAATTTTACTTTCAGAGCTTGATAACTCGTGATTTAATCCTAGCCCCAGTATTATCGTAACTCTGGTAGAATCAATTGAACTTCACTGCATGTGTTTCGATTTCGCCATAGAACATACTTCAACCCACTAACGACAAAAATGGTAAAATGTCCCCTAATTGAAAGGCAGTTCGAATCCCTTTATGCCGTTCGACTTTTCAAGCCGTCGTATTGCCTGCCTCCCGCATTGGTGCTAAAAGACATGGAATTTTCATTTATACAAAAAAGTTAGAAGAGTAAAAAAAAAAACTGCTTATGCCAGGAAGTCACTGAATAAATAAATAAAATTAGTCGCTCTATACGCAGCGCTTTTTAACGCACACGTGCCAGCTTTACAGAGCTGTAGAGTACATATTTAATTTATACACTCTGTCCGTCCACACGTATATTATAGACAAGACACCACCATAAGCAGCTACCTACATTCTTCCATCTTCTACGACACTAAACACATTCGTGCAGTGCGACGACGCATTTGAAAAGCCAGTGAAGACGCACGTTGCCATCTCTCGAGGAAATCATTGAAAAACTGGTCGGGTTAGCATCGGAATTCCAGCCGACTTGATTTCGATAGTTTCCTCATCGGAAATTTGTAACGGCTTCGTTTCAAATTCAAAGTTAGTTACTTCTTCGTTTTGTCAGGCCATTCTCTACCCACATCCTGTTCATTTAAATGACAATAATTTCCCTTTAGCCTCCTTCCTGTCTCGTCCGAATGCAATACATAGGGGTCCTCCTCCTCCTCAGTTATCATGTCGACTCGATTCAAGATGTTGTAAGCACGTCTCAAACCTGAAGAACAGCACTACACACGTATAAACGAGATGATGTTGATGAAATCGTAACTTCGCCCACGAAAGTATGTCTATGAAAATTACGACCTTTAGAAAAGCTGCATACACTTTGTTCAAATGTGGCAGATCAACGTGAGAGCCATACGCTCAAGTGCTGTCAGTCATTGCATTTCTGCCTTCAGTCCGAAGAAAACCCGAAATCTGTCTCAGAAAAAAAAGTGCTGGAAGACACTCACATGAGATCACGACTGTGATCTTGTAAATGCATGGCAGCATCACAAATGCATCGTCCAAATTAACAATTTTATTAAATCGTAAATTTTACCAACTGTATACGAGCCGGACATGAGAGTCCAGACGAACCCACAAAGAGCAACCCGTGTTTTTGCATGGTGAAAACTAAAAAAGCATCGTTCGTTGCTCTTTCGTCTCGGCGGTACCATGAAATTAATCATCAGAAGATGCTATTGCGACGTGCAGTTCACCCAACACCCAGCCCCGGTCGCCATAAAACTCGCCGCACTCGCTATCTCGACTTGTTGATCGTTAATCAAACAGGGATTAGTCAATAACGACTACTGTAGATTACTATATAACATTGCGCGAGCGAGACACATATTGTGCCAAAAACACGGTGCATGCATGACCGCCGTCCGATTGCCGATTAATCACACCGACTCTCTCGTGAACAACGTGACGCGCTAATGAACGCAAATAACACATGCGTGAAGAGTTCTTGCGAACGCGCGACGGTACGACACGGGAACCCTTCTAAAGGTGTTCAATTAAAACATCCAAGCTGAATACCCGAACTTCATTTTATCGTGCGATACTCCAAGGAAATAAACCGCGGAATTTAATTGACATTAGATTGTGGACTCAGATAAGACCTTCGATTCTGTTTTGACACGCTATATAGCTCTCTCTTCGACGCTTGCATTTTAGCTCTAGACCCTATTTAATTGCCAATTAATTACCTGTCAATCCTGCAGCACACTGCCGCGACATAATCTCATAGAAAACCCAACGCATAAAACACCCCCGAACCTAAAACCTGTTGTACACAAGGCGAACAAAAGAGCACTATAGATAGTGCACTCGAAATTCGCACTCCAAGTTTTCGCCCGTCGTCACGACATAGCACTGTAATTACCTGTGAGCGCATCTTTCGGCATCGCACCCATCCCCCGTTCCTCGTAGTTGTATTTCACGTTCGCGCAATCCAGCTCGGCACCCTCGCACAATCCGGCGAGCGCGACCAACAGTACACTCACAACCCCTAGAGTCCACGCGGCGCCCCGTCGGTCGTCGCAACGCCTTCCCCACATCGCACCAGCACTATTCTCTCGCCTCGCACACTCGAAACTCTGATCGCACCCGCAAAATTCGCCCGCTTTGGTCCTCATCGGCACACCGAAAAACACACGGATACAAAACACTGACAGACAAAAAACAACACTCACGATCACAACACACCGAAGTTAAAAAAACAGTAAACTGATTTTAACCTTTGCGAACTCTATTCAACTCTAGTTCAACTATCAACGCCACATGTTTAACTCTGGGTTAAGCCCGGGTTCGCGGGCGTCCGAAGTGAAATCTTTAGACGTCTGTGATCCAGACAGCCTAGTCGCGAGCGCGTGAGGTTTCGTTCCGTCGCTTACACGGCTTGGTTGTTGTCTGCTTTCGAGCGGTGCTGCTGTGCCGAGCTGTGATGTTTGCTGGCTGCTGGTCCCCCTCTTTGCTCTGCGCACCCCTCGGTGTTTTTGAAGACGGCGGCGGTGGTTGAGATTGCTGCCGCCGAGCGCCACTGTTTGGCCGGCGTTGCTTGGCCGCGTGGTTAGTTGGCGGAGTGGCCGACAGGTGGATTGTGATGGGCGCCGTGCGCGGATTATGTGATTATGGATTATGTGTGGAAAGATTATTTCGGTGAATCATCTTGTGTCGGTAATTAACTTGCATGTGATTGAGTGGACGGTTGTGGTTGACGATAGCTGATTAAGAGTTGTCAAATAGCTTTGTTTGGTAATTAAGTTTATCAAACTGGTTTGGGGTCGCCTGCTTGTGCTGCAATTGGTATTTTAATTTCATCAAAGGTGTTTCCAAAGTTCAAATTAAGTATTTTAGCTTGTGTACATTGAAACATAAATGCAAATACTCGTTGAATGTCCAGTAGACATTGATTATTGATTATTTAATGATTGATGATGAAATAATTGGTGATTTGACGACTTTGCTGTCATAACAAGAATCACCAATTGATTTGGTGTCTGTATTTATTAATCAGCACATCTTTCGCCTAGATGTGCATAGATTATGTTGCAAACGGCCACACAAGACTCTATACAAAACCAATAGTATGTACTTGTGATATCAACGTCTTTGTAATTTAATAAATTTCTACATTTCCACTTTCAATCAAGAACACCTTGTAAAGGGTTGTATTAATTGCTTGCCGAAGACAGAACAGCACATCAGAAAAAACACTTTTTGGGTCGGATTTAAGGAAGGGTTGAAACAGGTTAAGCTGAAAACTATAAGCGAATACCAGTAACAGAAGCGTTTAGTTGAAAAAATATATATCTCCTTTATTTCCCACACTCATCGCTCAACAAGCCAAATAAATAACGCCATCACGGTGTCCGGCGTCGCGACGTCGCCGGGATCTGCGCCGCTCCCCCTCACGGAGCCATCGACGCCATCCACAGCGACGCCACCCCCCGCCGGACACCCCTCCCTCCTGCCCTCGTGCCTAGTAGTAAGCTCGCACACCACCGTAGTGCTGCTGGGGGTGGTGGGCGTGTCCGGACTTGCGCACGACCGCGTTGAAGCCGTTGTGGTCGTCGGCGGTGTAGTCGACGGTGCGCGTCGTGCCGTCGGCCTCCAGCAGCGAGTAGCTGCCCTTGACCACGTCGCCGTCGCGAGACTCCCACTGGTTCTTCACGTCGCCGGTGTGCGGGTCGTGCACGGCGTAGTCGAACTTGTAGTGCGGGTGCGTGTCGGCCTGGTCGGGTGGTTGGGGTGGGGTGGGGGCAGACAAGGCTGGTGAGTCGCCGGTGGGTGGTTTGCCTATAGGCAAGGCTCGGGAGCAGGGACCCATATCTTCGTTGTAAAGGGTCTAAGAGTTAACACCACCATAACTCTCCTTTGATCGTGCATTTTCCAGAAAACTGACTTGAATTGTCTGGATATCGTGAATTTTGTGTTCTTACTCACAAATTTTAAATATTAGAAGTGGACAAACCTGGGAGAACGTGATAGAAAATAACATAAAATCTAGGAATTTTATCTAGGCCCACCTTGTGAAACTTGATTTTCACTCAAATTTCAAGAAGAAATTTGTCAAATAATATCAAACTGAAGTGGCGTATGAATAGGAAAATTTTAAAGCTTCCTTAACCTTAAATTCATGTCTGGATGCGGATTAACAAAGATCAACCCGTTATTGCAATGCAGACTCTGAACCACAGACAAGGGATGAGGAGCTTTAAGGTAGCTGCACTCACATAGTGCTCCGGCTGGTGGTGGTAGACGGCGCCACCGTAGCCGCCACCGTAGCCGCCCCCGTAGCCTCCCAGGTGTCCTGCGCTTGCGCACGCCGCCAGAGCCACGAGAACGAATGCTGCGATCATCTGAAAATTAACAGCCACTTGTTAAACTCGGAATTTAGTTATTGACAGAAGAGCCAAAATGATAAGCAACAAACCACCCAAGCCACCAAATGTTTGGCAGCCATGAAGACCCAATCATGTAGTTATCAACTGCAGCCAGCAAGCAAGCGCGTGGTGGTTTCACTCTCTAACCCACGCCGCGTCTTACCTTGTTCATGGTAATTCCTCGAGTTGTTCCGCCTGTTGCTTGAGACAATTGACTGATGCCTTCTGGTCGGCCACGCGTCGCTTTTATACGATCACCATGGCAACGTGCCGCCCCGTGTGTTACCTAACACCCTCTCGAGTGTGCAGACCACGTGTTGGTAGGGGAAACGGAAGCAAGATGGCCGGCGTCGGTTGCTAGGCTACCAGGGAATGTTTGGTGGTGTGTGCTTGTGAGGAATGGGAATGTTGGTCACTCGTTTATTGGCGGTGAAACGGAGAGCTCGATAATTGGTCTTGATGTGTAACGCTTTGTTAGGAAACGATCTTTTTGTTCAAGTGTTTGGAAGGCAATTACAGTGACATTGCTTTTGGAGTTTGGTCCCTGTTCAAATTGATGAAAATTGTGACCTGGTTGGTGCTTTGTTGATTTTGATCCACAATATGATAAAAATTTGGACATTACAGCCAACTTCCAGGCAGATTATAGACCTGCGAAGGTATTGGATTAAAAATTATTTGATCCCTCTATACCTTATGTCACAGTGAAAATTACGGCATGGATTTTAATTGCGTCTGAAAAAAAGTTTGTCTCTCGACTCAATCTCGCAATTGTGCATGCAATGGCACAAATAGTTTAAATATCGGGAAATTTCTGCAAAGGAAACGTGGGCTCCTAAGGAAAAAAAAACAATTTGGCCCTGAATTAAATGGGGTATAACTGATTAATTATGTTAAAGACATCAAATAATGCTTGTCTTATACTTTAACTCTGAGCATGGTGAAAATGTGGGAAATTATATCGAAATTTTTACTTTCTAATTCTCACGATTTGCAATACTTACAGAATTTCACCCATTTACATCACTGTGGCATTGGGCTTTGCTTGACCAGAGTGCCTTGCGTAGGCGCCTGGGCCTCTCGTTGAGTGTGTTGATTGTCTGTCATGATTCTGTCGGAAAATGCATTAGAAGGCATTCACTCGCTATACCTACAGAGAATCTGCCAGACG
Source organism: Nemurella pictetii (assembly GCA_921293315.2). Taxonomy (NCBI): domain Eukaryota; kingdom Metazoa; phylum Arthropoda; class Insecta; order Plecoptera; family Nemouridae; genus Nemurella; species Nemurella pictetii. The sequence goes on along the minus strand of OV121123.1, from coordinate 7,718,064 downwards.
TTTAAGTTGTGCCAATGAGTTTCATTGGAGTTGTAATTTGTTCTCATTATCTAAGCAGCTGTGGCAGCTAAGAGAGTCATGAAGAACGGATATTTCATAATTAACCACCCAATTTGTTTTACCAGTTTTCCTCCGTTCACGTCTCGTACGAATATCTAGCCCTTATCGAGGGGGGTATAATTGAACATATTATGCAAAGTCAATATTTATAAATTTAATGCTTTCGGAGTTTGCTGTGCCTAAGAAGTCTGTCAGTTTCATGGAAAGTGGTATAGTAAAGGAAGAAGGGCAGCAGTCAGCTACCCACAGGAGTCCAGTATCTCAAGATTTGATTTGTTTGATTGCTATGCAGTGTTGAACGATGCATCAGAAACTAGACTTGTGTCACCGGATTAAGGACAGGGTAAAGGGACGGTGTAACTAATGAATGTATAGGAAAACACCAACACAATTGAGTAAATTTCAAAAATAAATCATTTTATTTCCATAAATTCATAGCACATCCAATCAAATAAATAACACAACAACGCCGGCCTCGCGCCGGGCTACTGCCTAGTAGTAAGCTCGCACGCCACCGTAGTGCTGCTGGGGGTGGTGGGCGTGTCCGGACTTGCGCACGACCGCGTTGAAGCCGTTGTGGTCGTCGGCGGTGTAGTCGACGGTGCGCGTCGTGCCGTCGGCCTCCAGCAGCGAGTAGCTGCCCTTGACCACGTCGCCGTCGCGAGACTCCCACTGGTTCTTCACGTCGCCGGTGTGCGGGTCGTGCACGGCGTAGTCGAACTTGTAGTGCGGGTGCGTGTCGGCCTGGTCGGGTGGTTGGGGTGGGGTGGGGGCAGACAAGGCTGGTTAGTCGGCAGTGGGTGGTTTGCCTATAGGCAAGGCTCGGGAGCAGGGACCCATATCTTTCGTAGTAAAGGGTCTAAGAGTTAACACCACCATAACTCTCCTTTGATCGTGCATTTTCCAGAAAACTGACTTGAATTGTCTGGATATCGTGAATTTTGTGTTCTTACTCACAAATTTTAAATATTAGAAGTGGACAAACCTTGGAGATCGTGATAAAAAATAACATAAAATCTAGGAAGTTTATCTAGGCCCACCTTGAGAAACTTGATTTTCACTCAAATTTCAAGAAGAAATTTGTCAAATAATATCAAACTGAAGTGGCATATGAATAGGAAAATTTTAAAGCTTCCTTAACCTTAAATTCATGTCTGGATGCGGATTAACAAAGATTCAACCCGTTATTGCAATGCAGACTCGGTACCACAGACAAGGGATGAGGAGCATTGAGACAGTTGCACTCACATAGTGCTCCGGCTGGTGGTGGTAGACGGCGCCACCGTAGCCGCCCCCGTAGCCGCCCCCGTAGCCTCCCAGGTGTCCTGCGCTTGCGCACGCCGCCAGAGCCACGAGAACGAATGCTGCGATCATCTGCAAATTAACAGCCACTTGTTAAACTTGGAGTTTAGGTAGTTATTGACAGAAGAGCCAAAATTGTAAACAATAAACCACCCAAGCCACCAAATGTTTTGCAGCCATGAAGACCCAAAGAAGTAGTTATCAACTGCAGCCAGCATGCAAGCGCGTGGTGGTTTCACTCTCTAACCCACGCCGCGTCTCACCTTGTTCATGGTAATTCCTCGAGTTGTTCCGCCTGTTGCTTGAGACAAGTGAGTGATGCCCTCTGGCCGGCCACGCGTCGCTTTTATACGATCACCATGGCAACGTGCCGCCCCGTGTGTTACCTAACACCCTCTCGAGTGTGCAGACCACGTGTTGGTAGGGGAAACGGAAGCAAGATGGCCGGCGTCGGTTGCTAGGCTACCAGGGAATGTTTGGTGGTGTGTGCTTGTGTGGAATGGGAATGTTGGTCACTCGTTTATTGGCGGTGAAACGGAGAGCTCGATAATTGGTTGTGATGTGTAACGCTTTGTTAAGAAACGCACTTTTTGTTCAAGTGTAAGAAAGGCAATTTCTTTCACATTGCTCTTGGAGTTTGGTCACTGTTCAAATTGATGAAAATTGAAACTGGTTGGTGCTATGTGGATTTTGATCCACAACATTATATAAATTTGAAATAATTGCCGACTTCCAGGCAGATTATAAGCCTTTAAAGGTATTGGATTTAAAATTAATTGATCACTCTACCAAATGTCACAGTAAAAATTACTGCATGGATTTTACTTGCGTCTGAAAAAAGGTTTGTCTGTAGACTCGGCCGCGCAATTGTGCATGCAATGGCGCAAATAGTTGACATCTCTGGAAATTTTTGCAAAGTAAACGTGGGCTCCTAAAACCTTCCAGGTAAAAACACAAACAATGGCCCATGAAAAAACGGGTAGAATTTTTTATGATTATATACCGACATAAAATTAGATTTGTGTCCGTTACTATTTGTCTTCATGAGTATGGTGATATTGTGGGAAATCTTCTTGACAATTTTTTACTGAGACAAACGAATTTTTTGGTATTTTCTTCAACTTTTCTTGACCAGAGTTCCTTGCGAAGGCGTCGTGGGCGTCCGCTACGAGAAGTGCTTTCATTTTCTGACATGAATCTGTCGGGAAATGCATTGGATGGCGTTCGTTCTCTAATACAAAGCATTTTCCATTCGATCAAATTGTGATAGATATTGTCACGAAAGGTGTTCCACCTTCGTGGGACTTTTGTTCCCAACCCTAATTATCCTTCAAATACCTAAACATCCCTTGATTCCTACAACCCTCCCTCAAGGCCAACACAGTGCCTATCCTATCAGAATGCGATAACATCGGGCATTTCCCTACTTATCCATAACACCCCTCCTCCAACCCCCAGGTGATTCACAGGCGGGAGTGCTGAGTCAGCCTCTCGGGCTATCATTTAGTAGCCCTGCTATAGCTACTCAATCTGCTGTAGTAGCCAGCCAAATTGTATCTAGCAAGTCAGCAAATCATCGCGTAGACAATTTGTGCATGTGCATCGCCACCTCAGTGAAATCGCTCTCAGACGGCGGACGACCAACGAAGAAACACGTACGAATCGAGGAGGGAGAGAGCGCGGACAACTCCTGGATGTCGGACACCGAACATTTAAGTATCGCTTAGCTTAAGTCACATACTGTATTTCTGGTGTAGTTGTAATTAGGGTGGCCAACCTCAATAATAAATGGTTTTCTGGTACAATTTGTCAAGTAACACCCGGTAAGTCACGATCCCTCTCACAGCCAACCCCCAGTTCTAGAGTTCCAGGGATGCTCCCTGTGTGAACACCAGTCGGATTTCGTGACAATATCATTGGATGCGTAATTTGTTCCCATCATCTTAGCATTTAAGAAAACAGCTTTATCAGCGAAGAGTGATGACCTATGGGTACTTCATAATCAACCAACCAAATATCTCAATGGAACGTAGTTTTACCAGTTTTACCACGGTCACGTCTCAAAAGAATATCAACCCCTTTTTGAGAAGGGTAAACTGAACTTATCATGCAAAACTTTTGCTGATTAAATTTATACTGTCAGAGTGTGTTGGGCTGAAACAGCTGAAGGCTGAAACAGGACAGCCTTCAGCATGCCACAGGAGTCCAGTATCTTAATGTTTGTTTTCATTTATTGATATGTGGTGTTTAAAGACGCATCAGTACCTAGACTAGTGGCGCCGGGTTAAAGACAGGGTTAAAGGAAGCTGTGTAATCGAGGAATGAAAAGGAAAACAGCAACACAATTGAGTTAATTTAAAAAATAAATCATTTTATTTCCCAAAATTCATCGCACATCCAGTCAAATAAATAACACAACAACTCCTGCCTCCCACCGGGCTCGTGCCTAGTAGTAAGCTCGCACGCCAGCGTAGTGCTGCTGGGGGTGGTGGGCGTGTCCGGACTTGCGCACGACCGCGTTGAAGCCATGGTGGTCGTCGGCGGTGTAGTCGACGGTGCGCGTCGTGCCGTCAGCCTCCAGCAGCGAGTAGCTGCCCTTGACCACGTCGCCGTCGCGAGACTCCCACTGGTTCTTCACGTCGCCGGTGTGCGGGTCGTGCACGGCGTAGTCGAACTTGTAGTGCGGATGCGTGTCGGCCTGGTCGGGTGGTTGGGGTGGGGTGGGGGCAGACAAGGGTGGTTAGTCGCCGGTGGGTGAGTTGGCCGGTCGAGTCCCGGGGGCTGGGACCCATGTCTATCATTGTTAAGGGACTGAGAGTTAACACCATTACAACTCTCCTTTGATCGTGCATTTTTCAGAAAACTGACTTGAATTGTCTGGATATCGTGAATTTTGTGTTCTTACTCACAAATTTTATATATTAGAAGTGGACAAACCTGGGAGAACGTAATAGAAAATTACATAAAATCTAGGAAGTTTATCTAGGCCCACCTTGAAACTTGATTTTCACTCAAATTTCAAGAAAAAATTTGTCAAATAATATCAAACTGAAGTGGCATATGAATAGGAAAATTTTAAAGCTTCCTTAACCTTAAATTCATGTCTGGATGCGGATTAACAAAGATTCAACCCGTTATTGCAATGCAGACTCTGTACCAGAGACAAGGGATGAGGAGCATTAAGACAGCTGCACTCACATAGTGCTCCGGCTGGTGGTGGTAGACGGCGCCACCGTAGCCGCCCCCGTAGCCACCCCCGTAGCCTCCCAGGTGTCCTGCACTTGCGCACGCCGCCAGAGCCACGAGGGCGAATGCTGCGATCATCTGCAAATTAACAGCCGCTTGTTAAACTTGGAATTCATTATTGACAGCAAGAGCTAAGATGATAGATAAAAAACAAACCACTTAAGCCACCAAACGTTTTGCAGCCATGAAGACCCAATGAAGTTGTTATCAACTGCAGCCAGCAAGCAAGCGCGTGGTGGTTTCACTCTCTAACCCACGCCGCGTCTCACCTTGTTCATGGTAATTCCTCGAGTTGTTCCGCCTGTTGCTTGAGACAAGTGAGTGATGCCTTCTGGCCGGCCACGCGTCGCTTTTATACGATCACAATGGCAACGTGCCGCCCCGTGTGTTACCTCACCGCGTTCTCGAGTGTGCAGACCACGCGTTGGTAGGGGAAACGGAAGCAAGATGGCCGGCGTCGGTTGCTAGGCAACCAGGGAATGTTTGGTGGTGTGTGCTTGTGTGGAATGGGAATGTTGGTCACTCGTTTGTTGGCGGTGAAACGGCGAGCTCGTTAATTGGTCTTGATGTGTAACGATTTGTTGGGAAACGCACTTTTTGTTCAAGTGTTAGAAGGCAATTTCTTTGGCAATTACTCTTGGAGTTTGGTCACCGGTCATATGGATGAAAATTGAAACTATTTGGTGATTGGCTGAATGCTACCCAAATCAATTTCTTAATTTTGATTTTAGTCACCTCAGAGGCAGGAAGTAATTCGTTAAAGGTATTTAACCTAAAATATAATGCCCTTTTCGCATTTTGCGTAGAAGATGACTGTCTGGGATTAACATTGCGTCTCAAAATATTTTTCGCGAGTCAAATCACATAATCACGCAAGGAAAGGGGCCTAATGCCATATTCAGGGCCCTTGCGCAAGTTCTATGTTGGCTTCCCATCCCTTCGCCTGCCACAGAGAAAATCCACACAAACTAGATATGAAAATGTGAAAAAAAAAGATTTTATCACACTCTTCAAACTTTTCCTATAAGTAAATAATGAGATGAAAATATGGGTGATCTTTGCGCCATTTCTTGCATCACAACTGCCCACACAAAATTTTTAGTTATTTTTGGATACCAATTTATGAACCCAGAATATTTTCCCTCCCAGTGGCGTGTAGGTGGCTTGTGCCATATAATAAAGCGTTTCAATTGCTTGACGTGATTCTGTCAAGAAAGCATTGGATAGCGATCATTCGTTTTAAAAGTGCATCTCGCATCCGATTAAGGTGTGATGAATGGATCCATAAGCCTATGTTTTTATGATTGCACCTGAAATTCTATGCAACTACATAATAACTTATGAAATTTAAACTCTAGCTTAAAAAGACACTCCAAGTTAGGGGTGATACGTAGTTTTTACCTGGCTCCAATTTGCTAGAATATCTAAAGCATGTATTGAAGAGTGAAAACTTTCTTTAATTTTCATTGACAAAATCATTATTGTCAGTGTTTGCCCGGACAAAAGGGTCGCTCTCCATCATTGCAGTTGGTGGAAAAGAAGGAAAAAAAGCTGTCTAATCGCCCGAGTCCTGTAGCTTAAGTTTTTTTTGTGATTGAAATGTGGTGTTCAACGACGCATCGACAACTAGGCTTATATACGCAGGATTAAATGCAGTGTTGAAGGATGTAACCGAGGAATGAAAAAGGAAAACAGCAACAAAATTGAGTAAATTTCAAAAATAAATCATTTTATTTCCTAAAATTCATCGCACAATCAGTCAAATAAATAACACAACAACCCGGCCTCGTGCCCTTGTGCCTAGTAGTAAGCTCGCACGCCACCGTAGTGCTGCTGGGGGTGGTGGGCGTGTCCGGACTTGCGCACGACCGCGTTGAAGCCGTGGTGGTCGTCGGCGGTGTAATCGACGGTGCGCGTCGTGCCGTCGGCCTCCAGCAGCGAGTAGCTGCCCTTGACCACGTCGCCGTCGCGAGACTCCCACTGGTTCTTCACGTCGCCGGTGTGCGGGTCGTGCACGGCGTAGTCGAACTTGTAGTGCGGGTGCGTGTCGGCCTGGTCGGTTGGTTGGGGTGGGGTGGGGGCAGACAAGGGTGGTTAGTCGCCGGTGGGTGGTTTGGCTGGTCGAGTCCCGGGGGCAGGTATCTCTGCCATCATTAAGAAGAGGCTAAGGGCTGAGCATGGATGAACATGTTAGCCCCGTGAAATTCGACTTAAGACTTATGTGCCGTTACAAGGGAACCAATTTTTAAGTTTATCTAGGCCCACCCTGAATCTCGTTTTTTATCAGTATTTGATAGATATAAGATCAGAGAGAGATGTGACGATGGATAATTTGTAGATTTATTCACCAAGAATCCATGCCAGGAATCAGGATGCTCAACTCGGCGCTAGTTCCTGCCTATGCAGTGCCGACCCTGCAGCCTAGAGACAAGGGATGAGGAGCATTACGACAGCTACACTCACATAGTGCTCCGGCTGGTGGTGGTAGACGGCGCCACCGTAGCCGCCCCCGTAGCCGCCTCCGTAGCCTCCCAGGTGTCCTGCGCTTGCGCACGCCGCCAGAGCCACGAGGGCGAATGCTGCGATCATCTGCAAATTAACAGCCGCTTGTTAAACTTGGTATTTACTTATTGACAGAAGAGCCAAAATAATAAACAACAAACCACCCAAGCCACCAAATGTTTTGCAGCCATGAAGACCCAATCATGTAGTTAACCTGCAGCAAGCTAGCGAATGATGGTTTCACTCTCGAACCCACGCCGCGTCTTACCTTGTTCATGGTAATTCCGCGAGTTGTTCCGCCTGTTGCTTGAGACAAGTGACTGATGCCTCCTGGCCGGCCACGCGTCGCTTTTATACGATCACCATGGCAACGTGCCGCCCCGTGTGTTACCTCACCGCCCTCTCGAGTTTGCAGACCACGTGTTGGTAGGGGAAACGGAAGCAAGATGGCCGGCGTCGGTTGCTAGGCTACCAGGGAATGTTCGGTGATTAATTCCAATGTTGAATGGGAATATTGACTTTGTTAGTTTGTGTCGAATTTTCGTGCCAAATGCAGATCAGAGATGTCAGAATGGGATTTTGAGTGCCATGTTGAAGGAAGGGTGTTTGACGGATCGCGATAAGGCAGCAAGCAGCAAATGCTTACCAGCAGTAGGTAGAAAGAAACTTGTCAGCAGTCGGGATTAGTTGTCATCGAGGGTATGGGCTTTGAAAGATGTTAATTGTTGAGAGTTGTTGGTTTTTCAATTTTCAGTTGTTCTGCGCCTTGTATACTGGCCCTTATGACGGACAAAGTTCAGTCCTCAGTTAAGATTAGAGCTCGTAAGATATAGGAAAAGTTAAGCAACATTTGCCAGGAGTTTTGATTAGATAGGTGACCTTCAAGAGAAAATCTTCACAAGTATACCTTGACAGGACACTTGATTGTATGTCACTGTCACTGGTGTGGAAAATCCAACTCCTACTGTCAATAATGCCTTACGATGCCCCTAAGGGATGTGCTGACCACTTATGTACGGATTTTATGTCGGAATTGGGTAAAATCTGTCATTTGCGTAGATGTTTCGCACTCTCGGTGATATGCTGTTTCGATTTTTGTCTTTTGTTTTTGTCCAAAAATGAATTTGAGTAATTATTTTAGTTCACTGAATTTGATAGGTACTATAAATAATACAGAGAAAATAATTTGACGGATCATTTATTTAAATTTTCCGAAATTCAAATGGCTGACCTTGCAAGGTCGTTTGATGTGGCCTTGAGCTGTCTTTGCCCGTTTGGCTTTGCTCTTTGCACACCAGTGTAAACAACTCTTTTCTCTTAGGGATGTGACTTTGCCCCAGTCGCTGTATACGAATTTTAAAATTTCGCTAAAGATACCACTCGGTACATTATATAACGACAATTTACTGCCAATGAAATCTCATGTATGTCGCTCTTATGTTTTCTTTACATTATAGACCATAGTTACGTACTCGCATTTGAGGTTCTACAAATTTCCGAATCAAAATCGAATAATGGATTTAATTACTGGAAATCACTGAATAAAATCGTTCCTCGACACGATCACAATTAAAATTACTAAAATAACTCGCATTCAATCTCACTTTTACTTTGACACAGTTATGAATCAGGAAAACGTCGATTCTATTTCGGTATTTTGTTCGACAAAACACAAAACTGAAAAAAAAATTATAATTGAATAATTGCTTCACACTTTTGTGTGAGGTAGTGTGGTGTGTGATAAGGAGCGGAACGACAAGCGATTACAAAAAGCGCTTTACTAACCGATTACACATGTGCAAGGCATGCATAACATTACACCTTACTTGTTGCAAGCGCGATAAAATCGCAACGAATTTCCTATAGACAGCTTGTACACTTGTATAATGAACCTTTTTTTTCTCAACTGCTTTGGCACAAGCTTTGACGCTCTAATAATACATTTTATTTTCTACATATTATTCATTTTAATCAGGTTTCTATTTTTGACATTATTTGCTAACGTTAGTTAATTATTAACGCAACGTGAGTGAAAATCAATCGCGACACTTTGCTTTTTCAGCGTTGTAGAAATGAAATTAATTAAAATAGTAAAAACGAGGTTGTTTTGAAAAATGTTGCTGAGGTTTTAGTACGGGCGTAGCATGGGTCGAGCACACGTTCGCTGCACGGATCAGTGGTCGTTGACAGCACGGATCATTAGATCCGTCGTCGACCAACGAAGAAACCTTGACGCGATTATGACATACGAAAGGTCCTGCTTTGTTACGCTTTGGCGAGGTCTAACGACGCATGGCCGGCGAAGATGGCATAATCGGTGATGAGTGGATTATCGCATCTTAGAATATTGAGCGAAGAAACTAAGAATTGGTCCGTGTTTTTGTTTTTGATTTGCTTTCTTTTTATCCTGCATGTGATATGTTATGGTGAAAATATTCCAATATCACGGGTATTTATGTAATTATAAAATCGAGATATCTAGCACCTTATTCTACTGCCCTGTAGCGATAGACTTCATTTCCAATAATGAATAATACGAAAGAAATACATGAGAATGAATAAAATAGCGATTTTATAGCGCATTCAAGTCTCCTATTGTCATTGTAAACTCAGTTAGCTTTGGTTTGCTAAACTTTTATGGGTTTATCGTAAACGCAGCCAAATAATTCATAGTTACATTTCTGTATAGGTACACTGATGATTTATTCATAATCACTAGTAAAATAAAAATTTAATCAACGGAATAGATGGAATGCTAGGGGTTAAAATAATATTATAATGATTTTAGGCTGGTAAAAGTGACAAGACAAAAATTTAGAGATTTTGAGCAACGGATTTTGATGGTCCAGACAGCGTCTCCTTGGATCTCAAAGCAGCTAACAGCTCACTCATGAATCAATCTATAAAATCGATACGTGGTTAAACCAATCTCATCAGATGATAGGGTTGCCAAGATGCACCGGTGCCCTGATAAGAGAAGATCGTCCATGTAGAGGCGCTGGTGGCTTCGGAAAGCAGCCAGTGGAACACCCTTGCCATCGATGAAGCCATGGGAGTTTTAATTGAAATGAGAAGGTTGATTCAACTGAGGTGTATAGGTAACATAGAAACGCTTATAGCTTGGTTTCGGGAACAATTTTAAAATTAAAACTGTCAAATTTTTCACTGCTTTCGCAATTGTACTGGATTCTAAACTTAAATTAATATTTTGTAGGTGTTTCTTAAAGCGATGGAAAGAAAAAGTAATATACAAATTTTGGGTCTTCTCGACACCCTTATTGATTTGTTTTCAAGACTTTTTTCCTGCAGAAATCAAGTCAGTAGGACACATGAAATAATCAGTCGTTTTAAGGGGTGCATTCTCATAAAATATTCAAATAGGCACAAATATTTGGGTTATTACTCAGAATAAAAATAAAATCGGTCGCTTTTAAATATATTTCAAGAAGAACAAGACGTAGTATAAATGCAAGATGCAAGATGTAGCATGGTCATATTATATGACATCTAAAATTGAGTGCTGGATTCCTCATTTACACTCATAGATACAAATTGAAATTAATTAGTTCATTGAGATATATCTCAAGAGATGAGTATAATTTGATCAAAATACTTTGCATATCAAAAGTTTTAAGTACCCTAAGTAATGTCATATCCGCCAAGAATTAAAGCCAATGGTGTTTGGATCGAGGAAGTTCGTATTTCCACTTATCCAATAAAATGTTCTCTACGCTGGAACCGAAATGGAGAACGAATGGTAAAGTAGGCAATTGAGTTATGGTCGTCATCTGTAAACAAAACGAAAGCATGTGCTGAGTTCCGCCGGGATTGCATGACCGAAGCTAATTGCAATTAATTGACCCTTGGTAACTCGATTCAATCATAAATGACTTTCATAAGCACCCTCAAATCCGTATTTTACAACCGAATCCCCTAATTAAAACCAGCGATTAAACATAAAACTGACAAATGAATGCGTTACCTTTGATCAAATCGGCATATCATTTTAATACTACTTTTTGTGTATTATATTCTTAATCAGTGTTCTTGTATTCTGTTCATTAAGAGTTTACATAAATTAATTAATTCAATAAATATATTTGAGGCCTGAATTTCGGGATGACTAAGTATCATGAAAGCAAATAAATGTTCGCGAAGATTCAAGAGCACTAGAATCTAGAGCTCCAATTCTCATTTCCTGCCGAGCTCCTTTGACAAACAGCCAAATAGCAGCGTCGACATCTCTTCCTGATTCACTCATTATGCATGCCAACTCAAACCCCCAATCAATTCCTACCACGCCAAGTTCCAAGCAGTGGCAAAAAAATATATATGAAAAATACCATCGCAAAAAACTATCGGTCATTCCGATCTCCGTTTTCTATCATTTCACCGCGAACTGACCCAATTGTGTCTCCAACACAATAACAAAAATAATATCACACGATTACATAACATTAATATGTTAACGATCCTAAGCCTATAGGTAGATTTTTACTACGCCATCGTGTATAGTTACTGCGCTCGCCCGATAAAAACAAACATTCGGAGCGTGTTCGAGTGCTGGAGCAATTTGTTGGCTGAGAATGCATTGTCTGACCGGCCATGCGTGAATTCTAGTGCAGAAAGAAGTGCTACGTGCGACGTGCCGGTCTCACTTTCCTGGTCGGAATGTACAGCACGTACAATGTTCGAGAGACATTGTATAAGATCTGTGACAACGCACTGCTAGTCCCTAGGGGGTTGTTTTTGGGGTGAATTATGGGGTAGAAACGTTCTGATCCCACTTTAATTGTGTTTTAATGTACAGTGTATGTACAGTGTAGTTTAGTAAGATTTGTAATTTTTCTGCAATCACACAGGGGTTTGTTTTTAGGGTGAACAGAAATGTCAGGGCACGCAAGTGCCCGTGTAATTTGTAATGTACAGCATTACCTTCAATAGATTTTATATGATTTGTGACAAAGGACTACCATCCCATGGGGGTTGGTTTTTAGGGTTAAATATGAGGCAAAAATGTGCTCGTCTCACTTAAATTGGCTGTAAAGTACAGCACTATCACCATAGAGTAAGTAAGGCTCTTTTTGCTATCACTATCTATCTAGGTAGCTCTACCATCAAGATGTTTATAGCCGCTGTACGACGCACTGCAAGCGCTTAAGGGTAGATAGTGGGGATACCTTTAAGACTGATAGAAGTTCTTGTGATGTCTAACTTGATACAAATGAAGCTTACAAAGCTTAACTTTTGAGATATAATTTGTTTATAAAAGAATTATCTAATCACAATGTCAGAATATTGGATGAATTATGGACGAGTATGTTTATTTTTTTCCGACCATAATTAGTCAGGTTCTCAAGTGACAAAACTTCTCATAGTATATTTATTATGAAAGGTTTTCCTAAGAAACGAAGCCAAAAATCAACGCTTTGAACAGATTGGCTGGATGCAAGTTTTTTTTTTCTGTGTGTCACTATAATAGGTGGTCAAAGTTGATTTTAATATCAAACATAGGGATCGTTTGGGTGTGAATGCGTGCAGAAAGAAATGCTCGTAATGTCAAACATTACTGACAGGCTTCTAGCATTGTGAGCATCGAATCAATGTGACGTTTACGTCTTTCGTTCACGCAAACTTTTAAACGGTCACCACTCCGCTCTCTATACCAGGCCACTAGTGCTTAACGTAGATGGTATTGTGACAAGCGACACGCTCTGTCCACGGATCACGAAACCAAACCACCTTTTTTCGGCGGGCAGGTTGACAAACGAAATAAACTGTCACATTCGACTCAAGGTGAAGCCAACTCTTTTCTTATTGCACCGCAAAACCGCAGCGCTAAGATTTCTGTGTTTTGCGTGAACTCGGTGGTTCTAATATTGCTCGGCGATGTTTCAATGTTCCAATGTTGCGACGCAACGCAGTGACGCACGAAATATGCGCGTGTGCGGTGAGGAAAATAATTTCGACATTGAATTTTTGAAGTTTAACCGATTGGTGCTTTAGCTTTTCGAAACGCATGTGTGTGTGAGTGTGTGTGATGGTTTCTCTGTTTCTCTTTCCACTTGCAACACGATTTCATTGCTATGTTTAATTGAATTGATTTGATCGCATGAGTTATTTACTATACCAAATAAGCCAACATCAAAATATAAATATATTTTATGAAATATCTATTAATATACTATGATGCATGTGCACATTTTCAAAATACTGAAACTGCATTAAAACTAAGATGGTTAACAGAAACCCCAGTGCAAATTTTGTACAGCCTGCTACATTCCACCACATTCAATTGGTTGTCAGTTAACATGGTGATAAAAATTTAACTCTTGGCTAAAATAACGTATGACTTTGCTAAAATCTGACTGCTACTGATTCTATTTTTAACAAGTAAGAATCATTGCTTTACTTTTCAAGAAATTATGCATGTGCTTGGTATTTATTACGATATAGCTAATTAAATCAAGTGGGATATCGCACCCATATGGAATTCACGGAATTTACTTTCAATTTAAAATAAAGTGTCAAATGCATATCGAGCCACCAACTTTGTTGAATGAATAATTATGAAAAGTCGATACCATTGACACAAATCGAAATCAAAATCGATATTGGAGCCCAAATTAGCGAAAATATAGGATATGTATAAACTAAAAATCCCTAACTTATGGGTTTGAGAACAATTTAGGCAAATGTAAATCTTGATCGAATTCAAGAGTGCTACGCGAACTTAAGGATTATATCTACTCGATCACCTTATTGTTTGGACATACAAACTTCTATATCGAATTTATATCACTATTGCTAATAAAGGAAGTAAGTACTTAAAATTTGTCAGAACACTGAATCAAATTCCTACCACAAAGCCACATCAACACTCATCAATCCCCCAACCACGTAACACCACAACAATGCCAGCCAAACTAATCAATTATAATCCATTACGCGACGCATCAAATTACGCATGAATTATCCATGCTCTGATTACCCGTGCCTATAATGCCAGTTCCACAAGCCAGAAGACAAAAACCAGGCAACACAGAGGTGTCTTCATCAACACTTTCACATTAAAATCAGTTTTGATGCTAAAAAATGTGTTTTTCGTTACATATTACTATCCGTTGATGATTATCGGCGGTGATATTGGCAGACAGCGGTGCAGCATGGTGTTAGGCGTTACATCAGCGTTCAGACGCAGAATGAGTGGGTGTATAAAAGGTGGACACCGAGTCGAAGAAAGCATCAGTTCGCTACCGTTTGTACAGCAAGCAGTATCACAGCAAAGGAATAATCATGAACAAGGTGAGTGGACAACATTGCCAGAAACAATACAACAGAATCCGTAGTCAAATCTAAGGGGATCAGATTTATCAGGACTCAACCATAATATTTTGGGGGATTTTTGATGATACATATAAACAACGATAATCGATTAAGGAGTTTAGAGACAGGTACAAGACCATGAGCCAAAAAGTCTTCAAATTAATGTTCCTAGACTGCCGTTTGAAGAAACTTATCAAATGGAAAGCATTTTGAGTCTCAACAAAATTAATACCTACTTATTTATGGGTTTATTAAAATTAAACGATTTTAATAAACCCAAAATGAGTATCAAACAATCAAACACTTGATTCATACACTCGAACGTGGAATGCAAAAAATACTCTGAAACAAGTGTATATACAACCTATTAAACATGTATACTGATACAATCTAGGAAACATAAAAAACATTTTGAGAAATTCAGATACCTTGACAGCTGATATAACTGATCACTCAGAGATTAGGTAATGCACCGAGTCTAATTGTGAATGTGAACTGGACGGCTACGACCACGCGCCCTGCTGACCGTGTTTTGCCCTCGGACAGATGATTGCAGCATTCGCCCTCGTGGCACTGGCGGCGTGCGCAAGCGCAGGACACCTGGGAGGCTACGGGGGCGGCTACGGAGGCGGCTACGGTGGCGCCGTCTACCACCACCAGCCGGAGCACTATGTGAGTGCAGCTACCTTAATGCTCCTCATCCCTTGTCGCTAGGCTGCAGGGTCGGTATTGCATTGGCAGGAACAGGCAGGAGCTCTGAGTTAGGCATCCTGATTCCTGGCATGGATTCTGGGTGAATAAATCTACAATTTATCCACCGTCACATCTCTCTCTTGTGGTCATATTCTGATCTGATTTTGATTTGGAACGAGAATCAGTGTGGGCCTAGATAAACTTCCGAGAATTTCAATTCTTATCATTATTTGTTTCCTATAGATTTATTCCACAATAAGATGTACATGCTGTGTTAAATAAAAGCACAGAAAGCACTTCAAGCCAGTCCCCTGTCAAATACTCGATCAGCTTGAAACGGCACTTAAGTCTTAAGTCGAATATCACGGGGCTAACATGATAATTCGTGGGGGTAACCCACAGCCCCTTAACAATGATAGACATGGGTCCCTGCCCCCGACACTCGACCAGGCATACCACCCACCGGCGACTAACCACCCTCGTCTGCCCCCACCCCACCCCAACCACCCGACCAGGCCGACACGCACCCGCACTACAAGTTCGACTACGCCGTGCACGACCCGCACACCGGCGACGTGAAGAACCAGTGGGAGTCTCGCGACGGCGACGTGGTCAAGGGCAGCTACTCGCTGCTGGAGGCCGACGGCACGACGCGCACCGTCGACTACACCGCCGACGACCACAACGGCTTCAACGCGGTCGTGCGCAAGTCCGGACACGCCCACCACCCCCAGCAGCACTACGGTGGCGTGCGAGCTTACTACTAGGCACGAGCCCGGAGGGAGGGGTGTCCGGCGGGGGGTGGCATCGCTGTGGATGGCGTCGATGGCTCCGTGAGGGGGAGTGGCGCAGATCCCGGCGACGTCGCGACGCCGGACGCCGTGATGGCGTTATTTATTTGACTTGTTGAGCGATGAGCGTGGGAAATAAAGATTACAAATTTAACTTAACTCCACTGTGTTGCTGTTATTTATTATCTTTTCTTCAATATACATTTATGAATACTGCCACTTCTGCAATCCTCTCCGTATGATATCGCGATCGATTCCTGCCATACAAGGGCTCTACCGATAATGGTCTATCAGGCTCTTCCGGTGGAATATTTTTGAAAAGAAAAATCTATCTCATATTCTGTGTCTCCCAAGTCTGGAACTTGATCAAGCTTAATGTTGTTTGCTTTGACCCTTTACTGTTGTGCGAATTAAACGCGCTCGATCGAAAATCCCACACGCTGCGCCACATTTACTGATTTTATGAGCGCGCTAACCACTTATCGCCGTACAACTGTGACATGTATCACAAAACTATATCTCATAGTAATAGAGTAGTAGTAATATTAAGAGATAATTATTATCATATAATGATTTTATTTCATTTTGTTATTTTATTCTATTATTATTAAAGAGAGACTCTTCTGAATGAAAACAGTATCCATCCCTGGTCTTAAATGATGTTCATTAGCTAAGAGAGTGTTAGGAAGTCTTTATAATTACACTAAATTAATTAATTAGTTATATATCGATCTATGAGCATGTCACGTATTTTATACTGTCCATATCTGTGTTAAGCAAACAGTTTAAATCAACTGCCAGACATTCCTCATGAATGCAACAAGCGTTGAATCTATCAAATCATAACCCTCTCACTCGAATGTCAGCCAGGTTTTCAAGCCCTTTATTACTGATTTCCTCCGAATTCTCTTAGATGAATAATTGAAGGGTTGCATGTATTGGAAGTGGCTCATTGGGGCTTCTCTAAATATATTGACTTTCCTTGACGTATTGATAGAAAATTTCCATTGAATAGAAGTCTCGTGGTGATTATTATGTTCAACATAGCTTCCATTCACGTGTTGGTACGTATTTCTTATGTATCAAACATACATTTACCGTCGTATATGAAAGCAATTTATGGCTTTCAGACTAGATATGCGACCATTTATATAGCGGTTAGGTAAACTATAACTTACTGTGCAAGTACTTTTTTTTTTATCAGAGAAATGGATATTTCCTTCAATGATTTAAATGTGGATTGGCCTCTTGTGAAATCTTGTGAAATAATTTCAATATCTCACCAGTCTATTCATTAATAATATACACAAGTACACATACAAAGCAATATAATATTTTATTGATTTTCTTAATAATTATCTCTTTGTGAACGAATACAAAGATCGAGCATAGAAAAGCTTAAAATATTCTAGTTTCGTTGCCTCCATTCGAAATCGTATCCATCACTGCGTACACCGAGTATGAAAACTTGATCACCTGTAAAAGGAAACGAAACGAAATAAAACATTATTATTTTATGGATTTCATTAAACTTCCAGCGTTCAGCTAAAATAAACAGCAAATATTCTATCAAGAATTAAGGAAATAGTCAAAAACAAACCTACGGTTATTTCATTGTCAAACTGATAGTGCAAAAATATTTATTTTTTAATTAAGATTGTAAATCCGTTCCATGTGTTAAAAAATAATACAGCTTCACTAAGAGGTACCAAAAAGTTTTCCGAACGTTAGTGATCACGCTGAGATTTGAGCGTGAAGCCATGTTATTAATCTAATGCGTCTTACTGGCTGTTATCAAAGCGATTCCAGTTTTTTCCATCCTTCTAAACCAGAAATACCCGGAGTTACAATAGCACCACTATTATACCGGCGATGTGGCAGCATTAGCAAATATCACTGGTTTATAAAGACAGGGAAGATCCAGTCTTCATTATAAAGCACTGCCGTTCGCAATTTAAAACTAATCAACCCAAGATAGCTAACTCGCTTCAACCAAACAAGTAACAATCCTCTTTTGCAAACAACCCGCTTCCGTCATGAAGCCAGCATCTCGATTACCGTCAGGAAGATGTCGATGGTGATTGGGAAGATGACGAACACCCTGAAAACGACACCGGTCATGCTTGTCGCCATGACAATGCGTAAAGAGTGTTTATTTTTCTGCGAAAAGCCCGTCCAGTCGCTTGAGTAGATGGCGAAGCCGAGGTCGCTGCTCTGATGACAAGACGATACCACAATCATACATGTTATACTTGTTTCCGTGACTGCAACGTGACTGTATATAGATTGGAATTTTCTTGATACCATTGAAATATCTGACCTGTTCCCAAAAAATTGTTAATGCAATGGCACGAGTGCAAAAAAATGAACTAGCGGATCAGGAAAAATGTGCGACCGAATCGGGATACGAACCCAGGTATCTTCCGCTTCCCAGGCGGCTTCCATATAGCTATTCGGCTCTTTTCATATCTCTCTAGGTACAATTTCTTACTGGTGTAAGCTTCCATTAAAAAAAGCTTAATTATCAAGTTTTCAACATTTTCACACATGGTTTTTCCCATTCAGTGTCAAATCATGCATTTCTTAATGAGTAAAATAAGATAAATAACTAATAAAATTTAAAGCAAGGGCACTCGGGACAGTCTCTTAATAAGTGCGTCGTGCAGCGGTGTTTCTCCGGTTCGAACTCACATAATCTTGGAGGAGAGTTCCAAAGACGCTGTGAAAGAAGAATTCGGCTACGCATCCCAGCATGATTGCACACATCATTTTCACCTTGGCGTCGGCTTCGAGGGCCTGGAACACAGATCACAAATCACACTTCACAAACATAATCTCTGTGTACTCTTTATTACATTTTAAGATGGTTGTTAATAGTTGCTAACAGTGTGTCATCATTATGGCAGTAAGTTGTGACTGGCGACTTATGCAACTGATTGCTTACCAGGGTAGTGACGTACAAAGCTCCAAGGCCAATTAACGCGTTGCAAACTAGTTGATACATTAGGTGAAATTGCACGATAGATCCCAGCGAGTCAAACAACCTGTGGAAAACAGGACAATGAGTGTATAAAGACAACACCTGCCTGCAATGTCTGCTATATTTAGCTCTTGGAAGAAATTTTTGGAGGGTGGAGACGCTAGACAACTTACTTGACATATTTTTGTGGAAATTTCAGCAGATCTAGGAAAAAGTAGTGAATGTGCACTTTTTAAGATAAAAGTACGCACTTTAGATCAGCTGAATCATAAATTTGAGGCGAGTAGCTTATCAGAAACTCATGAAATTGCAAGAAAAAAAAAATCGGTAGCAAGACAAAGGATTTTTGTAACTTTCCTAATTCAAACCTAGCTTTCATTGAAATGAGAGCGTTAGTTAGTTTTCAGCAGGTCACTAACTCACCTGATCAAAGTCAAATGATGTTGGACGCATTCTTGCAGAAACCTAGACGTCTCAAAATCTCTCTCACCCGACGAAAAATCAGTCGCATAATTATCTCTCTCCCTTGGCAACGTTTTTCCAAGCCTCCCATCTCCACGCTTCAAAATCACCCCCGGCTTCGTTCTCTGCCTGCCCTCGACGTCGAGGCTGTTAGCAATGCTGACAAAACTCATCGCGAGGCTGTCCGAGTGCGCCGGCGGCCTCCTCTCTGACAAGGCCACACGATCTTTGGCACAGCTCGTCGCTGCCTTTGCACGTTTCAACTTCAAACGTCCGAGCAACAACTTGGCGTTAATCTCGGACGAAACGAGATGCTTGATGTTTTCTAGTTTGTAGCCTAGCAGGCGATATTGGCCTATCATTTGGATGATGATCGCGATGAAGAACAGATCGAAGATGATCAGGATGAACAAGTCGGACGTTTGTGTCGTCATCACCGTGAGGAGGGTCATCTCGAAAAGAGGTGACCATGAGACGTCGACGGGAAACCATTTTCTGGAAAAACAAAGCAAAATCTCTTCACTTTGCGGGATGTATTATTTTCTACGTGGGACGACCCCTTTCACAGGGACTTCATAGTTCTATAGATGCAATTGAACAGCACAAGATACTTTAGTGCGTTGCTGTTGAGTATTTAAATACACGGTCCGAATTCACAATCGAGATGGATGATGATTCCAGTTTATTCAATGGTCGTTTTGTGGTAAGTAGACAGTCATGAAATGATATCATTCAGTGTGTAAAACGCAGTTGTTAGATTTCTTTTCTTCATATCTGTTCAATGTACAAAAACACTGTGATATTGCGCGTTTGTTCTTTTAGTAGCTTCTAGAAAACACTGTACTTTTTGAAGCAATTATAAGCTTGAATCCTTTGTGATTTGATTTATAAGTATCCTGTGTAACTAATGCTACAGCTCATTACTATTTAAAAAACAAAACTTCAACGAAACAGAATCACGGAGATACTAAATTGACTCGAACGCCCAAATGCAACCCGCAGAACAGACCTGGCTCCTCCACCACCAACAAAAAAAACTCAACTCACCTGTACGGAATTTCTCTGTGCTCCAGCCCGTACGGAATCAGAATCAATGCAACCGCGATACAAACGCTCCCCACCAACAGCGACGCGAAGATCGAGAAGTAGTGTGCCGCCCGATTGGTCGTCACCAAGATCCTGACCTTGCCCGCATCTTCGTCCTTAAAGTCCTGCAACTCCTTCAGCGACTCCACCAGCCTGGCAATCTCGTCGTGTCTCGCCAGCAGGATGTACATCGACAGCAGGACTTTCACCTCGATGGCGAGGATCACGAAGTATTCGACCATGTGATTGATGTCACCCCAGGCCAGGTAGATGTTGTACGCTTGCGCGAAGATGCCGTAAAGGGTGCGGGTGACTTGGAGCCGGGGGAAGAGCAGGCGCCAGACGCGGAGGGCGTTGGTGCGGGGTTGCGGGCCGCCGAGGGTTTCCGGCCAAAATCCTGGGGAAATCACGAGCAAAGCCCCCCCTATTTTCTACAGAGAACCATGATATGTCGTAGCTCATAGGCTATAATCGCATCAAGACAATCAAAACGTCGTAGCATTGAATAAAAATAAACGACGGGTTAAAAATTATGATACAGCAAAGACCACCATATTGTGCGAGTCAACAGGTAACTTGATTAGTTTTTTTTTTGTTATTTCTGTTGTTTTAATATTCAATGAGCGATTTCAATCATTAGTATGTCGGCTATAATTATATTGACGTTCGATATCATGCCGTTAACTGCGTTTGATAAATGTTTGTTTCTTTTCACTGCCAATGGTCAAAAGTTTTTTAACATGATACTAGATTTTATAATATTGCTATTGCAGACTGTAATGCTTTCTTGTGTATCGCTTTACTAGTTCTTGATAATATGACCAATAGTTTGTTTTTAAATCCTATATAAAGCACAATTGAAATTTGTAAGAACACATATTAAAATCTAGCGTGACGGGGATAGTTGTTCAAAAGTAATGAAGTCGACATGTGCTAATACAAGATATTAAATAATTTAAGTGAGATGAATTACTTGCTTGAAAACAGCATGTTTCATTGCGACATAAGTGAGTTAGGACTTGAAAGCTTTTAATCGACTCTTAAACTTACCTGTGTAAAACAAGCTGTGCAAGTTTAACTCTAGACAATTACGCATAGCTGCCCGTATTGACAGCTCTAGAACAACATGTTCTGGTTCCGGCCACAAGGAAATTGTCGTCCGAGCACCTTTCGTGAAGTACTGAGTTGAAACGTGTGGGAACCGGCACAAAATGCTTGATAGAAGAAACCGTGTGCACATATCACTTCGACTTTATTCATTCATTTGGTCTGCTTGGCTTGTTGGTAAAATATTTATTGAAACTTGCCAGGTAAGGAGGTTGAGATACCTAGATCGACACTTGTTTCGTTCTCAAAGAAATTTCTGGTCCTACCGCTTGATTTACTGGAATGTTTAGGCTCGTTAAAATTGGTTTCTAACATTGTAGTTCATGTAAATTATGTATACGTGAAGTGTTCAAGCGAACATTGTAGTTTTCCCACCAAGATTCATAATCATTATTTATGATTCAAAATTGGCATTGTGTATTCCAGCATTGAATATGAAATTCATACTTGGATTTGGTTGAATTGTAAAGAAATGTGGAAATCAACGATTTTATAATATTTATTTCACTCGAATTATGTTAAGCTTACAGGCAACAAAGCCGAAGGATGTGTGGTGATTTGGATGTTTTTCTTGGAAATATCGTAATATTTATGACAAAAGATAACGTTATTTTACAGTTAAAAGCGAGAAAAATAACCAAACAATGCAGAAATGTATATTGAATAAGTATAGGGAACACACCGACAACAATTTTATCCCTATACTAATATTATCCCTGTGGTTCAGTGTGTTTTCATCACTTTCAGACATGTCTATGCACGCCTAAAGTTACCATCCGATTCTTATGAAATTTTGGAAACGCACTCGATACACCGTAAATGGGTGCAACGAGGGGGTCTCGCTGCGGTTTGACCAAAATGGGCCCTTTTTTGGGGGGGTTCACCTACCAAATTTGGACTTGGAGGATTGAAAATTTATACCCGTGTAGCAGCGACCATTTTCAATTCAAATTAAAATTTTCAAATCAGCCAGCCCAAAATTGGGCCCTTTTGAGGGGGTCATTTAGCAGAAACAAAAACTTGCGATTACACTTGGCAGTTATTTTCCTAACTTTATGAAATTCTGGAAACGCACTCGATCACACATTCTACAAGTCACTGATGAGGTTTGGCTTCGGTCTGGCCAAAATGGGCCCTTTTTTGGGGGGGTTTACCCGTCAAATTTGGACACATAGAATTGAAAATTTGTACCTGTGTAAAAGTGTTCATATTTAATTCAAACCTATAACTTTAAACCCGCCAGCCCAAAATTGGGCCCTCTTAGAGGGGGTCTTTTTCCAAAAACAAAAACATGCGACTCTACACTTAGCAATTACGCTCCTATCAATATGAAACTTTGAAATCGAACTCGATCCAACATTCTACACCTCACTTATGGGGTCTCGCTATGGTTTGGCCGAAATGGGCCCTTTTTTTGGGGGGGAGGGGGGGGGGTTCAACCACCAAATTTGAGCATCTATTTTTATTACAAATCCACGCCTTAAAATTAGCCAGCCCGAAATTGGGCCCTTTTTTGGTGGGGGTGGGGGGGTCTTTTCGCAAAAACTCCCGACTTGCGGTGTGGGCATTTTGGAAGATATTGAAAAGTGCATGTCCGTTGGTAGCATGGTAAAATTGCGCTCATATTGACATTATTTCCCGTCAAATGTATGAATTTCTTAAACTTATTTCGTTGCGTTCAACGCTGACAGCTAGATGAGCGCTGTGGTCTGTTTTTGAAGTACTTTGTCCAAAAACACATGGCCGCACCAAGTGCATATAAATCATCATGGAGAGAGGGGGCTCGCTACAGCCAGCCGCATTTCGGGGAAGTTTCGTGATTGCGCAACTGATCATACACATTGAGTTTATTTTCGAGCACCTTTAATTGAAACTAAAAATGAATCTGAAAATTACTGACGATATTGTGATTTGTTTTCGTAAGGCGTCGGTATCGAGAGTTCGCGAACATTGGTCAACTTTGCGCGTAATGCACGCGCGCAATTTTGCGTTGGTTCGCGAAAAGCAGCAAACACACAGCAAACATAGTAAACATCAACCTTCAATCATCATCCACCTTAACTAAAATCCTTAAATTTGGCTCCGCGTAATTCTTTATAGAAATTGCGAAAACGCGATGAAAACGCGTGGGTCAAGTTGCGTTGTGTTCGTGCCACTGGGGACTTGCGCGCTGCAATATTTAGGCAGCGATTTGAGCAGGGCTTGATAGGGCTTTGATAGGGCTCGAAAGGGCTTGATTGGGGTTCACGCGGCCGAAATTCGTCCAACGTCGAGACAAAATTCGAAGCAATTCATCGCCTCTGGCTTGAAGTTGGGTTGGGTCAGGAAAGGTAGGATTTTGGATGGGGGGGGGGGGGGGGTGAGGAATTCTGCAAAACCATTCCTGAACCAATTGATGGTGGACGTCTGTGTACCTGAGTCACGAAAACATATAGCCATCATTAGTAGTACCCATAAGTTCGCATCTGAGCAGTGTTAAACACAAAGTAGGTAAGCGAGGCAGAAGGGTCAAAGACTTATTACCGAAAAACAAATCAACACAAGAAACAAATAAAACCTACAGGGGGCGAAGCCCCCTCTAAGGGGGCCCTACGCAGAGGAAGGTTGGGAAGTTGGGTTGGGTCAGGAAAGGTAGGATTAGTGGATGGGTCGGGGGGGGGGGGGGACGCTGCAAAACCATGGTTGGGAGGTTAGTTTGGGTCCGGAAAGGAAGTCATAAAAGAAACACGTGTAGCGGCACGTGAAAACTCATGCTTCGGCGACACCACACCACTCGCTTTTCTTGGATCAACTACTGATGGAGGACGCATGTGTACCAGAGTCATGAAAATATATAGCTATCATAAGTATTGGTTTAAAGTTCGCATTTGAGCAGTGTATATGTAGGTAAACACAAAGTGTTAGGTAAGCGTGGCAGAAGGGTCAAATACCAATTACCGAAAAACAAATCAACACAAGAAAAAAATAAAACCTACAGGGGGCGAAGCCCCCTGCAAGGGGGCTCTACGCAGAGGAAGGTTAGGAAGTTGGGTTGGGTCAGGAAAGGTAGGATTAGTGGTGGGGGGGGGGGGGGGGGGGCGACGCTGCAAAACCATGGTTGGGAGGTTAGTTTGGGTCAGGAAAGGAAGTCATAAAAGAAACACGTGTAGCGGCACGTGAAAACTCATGCTTCGGCGACACCACACCACTCGCTTTTCTTGGATCAACTACTGATGGAGGACGCATGTGTACCAGAGTCATGAAAATATATAGCCATCATTAGTTTTACTTTAAAGTTCGCATTTGAGCAGTGTATATGTAGGTAAACACAAAGTGTTAGGTAAGCGTGGCAGAAGGGTCAAATACCAATTACCGAAAAACAAATCAACACAAGAAACAAATAAAACCTACAGGGGGCGAAGCCCCCTGCAAGGGGGCGAAGCCCCCTGCAAGGGGGCTCTACGCAGAGGAAGGTTAGGAAGTTGGGTTGGGTCAGGAAAGGTAGGATTAGTGGAGGGGTGGGGGAGGGGGATGGGAAAATCTGCAAAATCATGGTTGGGAGGTTACTTTGGGGCAGGAAAGGAAAACATAGAAGCAGCACGTGTAGCGGCACGTGAAAACTCATGCTGTGGCGACACCAAGCGATGGTGGACATCGGTGTATCTGTGTCACGAAATGAAACCCCCTCCTTTAAGCAACACCCAACAATGAACAGGTGGGCAGAGAACATGCAGAAAGGCACTAATTGTTGGGCAAGGGGAGTACCAAAAAAAAACGCACGAAAGGCAGGAAAGGCATCAGGAAACATACAACACGGTTGGGTTGGGAGGTTGGTTTGGGTCAGGAAAGGAAAACGGGAAAAAAATGTCCTAAACATTACATGCACTAAAACCCATCTGTCCTAAAGTCAATATTTTTGCTTTAAAAATAATACGCAGAGGCAGGTTGGGAAGTTGGGTGGGTTGAGGAATTGTAGGATTAGTTGGGGGGGGGAGGGGGAGTGGCAAAAAACTACGCTCGAAAGGCAGGAAAGGCATCAGGAAACATACAACACGGTTGGGTTGGGAGGTTGGGTGGGGTCATGAAAGGAAGACTTAGAAGCAGCGTGAGCGGCATCACATGAAAACTATCCTTTCCTGGGTCACCAACTGATGGTGGACCTCTGTGTACCTGAGTCACGAAAATATATTGCCATCATTAGTAGTACCCATAAGTTCGCATTTGAGCAGTGTATATGTAGGTAAACATGAAGTGTTTGGCAAGCGTGGCAGAAGGGTCAAAGACCAATTACCAAAAAACAAATTAACTCAAGAAACAAATAAAACCGACAGGGGGCGAAGCCCCCTGCAAGAGGGCTCCGAGCAGATGGTGCTTTGGGGCGAAGCCCCAAAGCACGCCGTGGGTTGGCGGCCGGAGGCCGCAGGGGCAGAGCCCCTAGTCTGAATAATATATTAGCAAAATGCCACGATAGTCTAATGGCAAGAGTGAATGATGAGTTTCATGACGAAGATTATCCAGTGGATTTCTAACAAACTCACTTAATATTTTCTTTCGACATTTGTACAAGAATTCCAGCAAAAAAATATGAAATGAATTCTTATTTAAGTAAGCCAAACATGATTTCTGTATAAACTCACTCACAAATGAAAACGCAGATCACCACCTATCGGCCCAAACGCTCGGAAACGCTGAATAGATTGAGTTCCTCAAACAACTCCGATAGATCATCTTTTCACCATAACGTGACTTTAAAAAAAGACTAGAAACTCAGAGAACGCATTGCACATTGTGGGGCTTCAGTCACAAAACAGGGGTCAACTAATTACCATAACCCTAGTGATATTCACAAAACATTAAATTCATTAGATAATGTCAGTTAATGACTGTTCAAAATTAACCTAAGATACTTCAGCGTCGAATAGCACGTTTATTGTTTCCAACGAATGATTCTTGACGCGAGGCTACTTCACCAGCACAGTTGAATAGGCCACACACTGACGAGTAGGGACCTCCGATGTTGAAGGTGGCGGAACGATGATCTCTTCGTACTGCACTGTTTCACAAGTCGCCGGGGACTCCACGATTTCTTCGTAGGGGTTCTCGTCGAGGTAGGCGTTCCCGCCGCCTGGCAACAATGATTTCGGTGACGTTCAGGGGTGGAACTGCACGCTCGGACTATTAGTTATTTTAATTAAAAACTTTCATTCCGATTTGATTCATATTTATTTTGTGATATTATATTGTTAATATGAAAACACATAACAAAGTGAATTTCAACGATTAGAGAAATCCTTTAAACAACAAATATGTTAAAATGGGAATCGGACGAGACTAAAAATTAATTTGCATGCACAGTATTATCAGATATACTGTTATGCCATTTGAAAGTACCCGGATTACTTTCTTAAGACGCAAGACTTTTCATAATCTTAGCACGATAGTTGCCAGAAAAACTATGTAACTGGGTACTGAATGCTATGTCCTAACCCCGGATTCGTTTTCTGGTACATGGATAAAATTAAAGAATGTTTATTTCCCATTAAATCAAATGAATTGAAAGAAAATTGTTGTAAGTAAGTATTTTGAGCTTTGCGGATACGGACTGGATGTTAAGATAAACTTACCAACTGTTGGCGCATGGTCGATGAATTTCAACGTCGTGTGAGATTGGTACATCTCGTTTTCCTCGAAGATCGTGCCACGGTTGCCAGCAGCGCCTTAAATTCAAATTAAGTGTGACATTTTAAGATTCTGAATCTGTGTGAATCAAGCATTCCGTTCAGGAACATTTGAAGCCCTTAAAAAGTCAATTTTTGGGTCAAATTTTATAACTTAACATGTATATTGTCGATACATTTTTTCAGGCTCAGATAAGAGGACAAAAGCATACGACTGATTTCTACGCAGTTTGAAAATCACCGAGCTAAAAGCATCGCATTACTCGATTAAATATATGTGGCCGTACTTTACAATTCTGATTCTATTTGAAGGAAGGCCAGCAGAAATGGTGCTATTTTATAACTTCATCCAGCCTGCTAAGCAGCCTTTGACTAGACGGATTGATAAAGAAATCATGTAGTTTGAGCTATAAGCCTATATCTTCCGAACGCTGAAGCCTAGAAATCCAAAGTGGGCTATGAACTTGCCACAAAGTTGACCGAAATCACGTCATTTTCTCTGTGGATCCTGTCAACCTTAGAAGATAGTGAAATCATATCCAAGCGACTTTTTTTAGTGGGTATCTGACGTAATTTTTCCCAAAGCGGAACAGATTTATTGTGGCTAAAAACGCATTAGTTATTTGCTCATCATTGCTTACATTGGGTCTGGAACGTGGGTTTCTTGCGCATCGGAGTCGCCATGGCCTGTCCCTTCCTCCGCCAGAAGACGACGCCGACGCCGACGCCGACGCCGACGCCGAGAAGTAACATCGCGAACACGACGCCGACTACAATTCCGGTCTGGCTTCCTTGAAATAACACAGAATAATTCGTCACTGTGGCTTTCCGGGAAGCACTTAATTAGAATAGCTGTACGGCAGGAAAACGTGTTACATTTACTCATACTTATCAATCATTGACCACTTCCCAGTTGACATTGAAAATAATATATGAACACAAATGAAGAAAACGAGGGGTTTTTCCGAAATCCCCATATAACATGACAGCATGGTTATTACGAGCAAAAAATAAATTACAATTAACTGACAGATTTTTTATCATTGAAATATCCATTTCAAAATTTTGGAATTGATATTTTGTTTCTAATAATAAAAATCTAAACATGCAACGAGTATTTCCATAAAGGTTCGAATCAAACTAACTTGAAGACTTATTTGAAGTTTTTTCAACTTGACCAATCGCAAACGCGTTAAACTCCAGAATGTCTTATAAGTAAGGCTTGTTTCATGGGTGATTTGTGAAGGATTTCCTGGCCATGTCTTGGTTCCAATTGCACGGGAACACCGCTCAATTCCAATACGAAATATTCAGCACTAAAAACGTACTAACGCGACTTTTCTTACATGATATCAAGACCCTGTTAGTTTAAGCAATATTGGGCTTGGTAACCACATTCTTTGTTGACTAACGGGTCGCTTAAAATTAAGTTACTTTAAATCTTAATAATAATTAAATTACAAAATACTCAAAACCAAGGGTTTCCTTAACGAATCACTTACCATTATCCGGATTTGTTATCTTTTCGCTGGCCGCCTTCCAAAGAACACTGCTGTTCGGGAAGTAAACTTCGCAGCTGAGAGATTTCCCTTCGTCCTCCTCGATCAGTGTCCTTGCCAACACCTGCGTGATGGACTGGACGTCCCAAGGCCACCTCCACCCCCTCTCTACGTCATCGTCGACCGTGTCGTTCCTGATGACGTCATCTCCTAGCCTCCACAAGATCCTTGCGGCGGGTCGGGCGTTCTCAACGGAGCACGTAGCGGTCAGGTGCCTGCCAGACGTGAAGTTCAGACCCAGTCTCGGAGCTGTAGGGGTCTCTGTGACGAATGGACCCTGATTAATTATGATACAGTATCCCTTTGAAATGGGTGTCAAATTAGTCTTACAGCCGAAATATGTTTTACTTTCTATATAAGTTATCCATCTTTTCCAATGACAAATAACAATGGTAATAAACATAAAATATATACCCATAGGAAAAAAGCTATAGTTATGTGGAGTCGTCGAATGATAATGCACTTCGTAGAGTTGAACCCTATTGAACATGTGTGTTTTGACCGGGAGACAAACCCTGTACCTTAACTTTCTTGGGAACAATGGTAGGTGCCGCAAAGGTGATGGTCATACAGTTTTGATTTGATATTTTGTTACTATTAGATATTTAAAATAAACTGCCGATAAATAGTAAGGTAGTTTCGAAAATAATAACCAATGTGGGCTCTATTTTTTTTAAAGTTTTTACTGGGAAATGCTCATCACACTTCAGGCCCCATTTTTGTAATATCAAATACCAAGTACTCTACATCAGTGCAATCTTTTAATGTAAAGAAAAAATGCTGATAAAGAAAAAACTGCAAGTTAAGTAACTTGACAAAATATACTTACTTGTGGTCACCACCAGCCACGGATCGAACACAGAAAAGTTGTTTGTTTTATTTGTGCTTATCAGCACCCACCAGAGTCCGTTGGCTGCCTCCGTCACGTTCATGATACTGACACCACAGTGAGTTGAATTCTTCAAGAAAGTTCCATTGGGGTTTGTAAGAGGTTGAGCATAATATACGCCTTTCAATTTACTTTCCCATGGCAAAGATATCTTGCAATAAGTTACGTTGGTTGTTTCAGTTTCATATGTGTTCGTGAAGACATCTCCGTCCGAAAGCACCGAAGTGTGAAATACCGGTCTCGATTTTGAAAGCGTTTTTTCTGAAAAAAAAATACAGTTGATCCACGAGACACAGTCACAGTTTCTGTACAGTTGTACAGTTGTACAGTATGTACAACTGTATGTTCAGTTGAAAATAGATTTTACTAGAAACTAGAGTTCCACGAATACTTTTTTTCTTATCACGATGGTGATCAACAATATTATAATGATGCTGATGAGATTGAAGAAAAAATAAGTCGAAAAATATTTATGATCGTAAAAATCGAACTAAAATAAAACTGTGGCTTCAATTTAATTTAAAATCACACAAAATATTATTTGTATTATTCAGATTCAGATTATTTACAGAATTAAGAATTGATTGGATTTGCCCTTTTAATTTAGTCGAAATCGGTACAGCCAGAATCGGTCCAGAGGATATATACTTATATCTACTAAAAACTGTGTAAAAGTAGAATTTTTAAGAAAAGTCGTGCTCCAATAATTTTACAGTCTTCATATTATCATTAGGATCGTTTTATTTAAGATTATTATCTCATTCTAATAAACGAGATCACCTACCGAGTAGTGTTGAAAAATTGAAACTAATCGTAAAATTTTTGCAACTTCAAAGTTAAAATATTAAAGGGTTCGCCCAAAATTATTATAAAAATCAGTTAATGTGTTTTTTATGAAGAGCGTAAACAAAAAAACAACACACCATAAAATCATGTGAGATTTATCTTAGCAGGGGGTCATATAGAAAATTGTATTCATTTTCCTAGCACGCTGGGCTCTCGACAACGTTGAACTCACGTCTAACAGAAGATGTGAAAGTGGAGAAATCATAAGTCCAGCCTCCAAAATCTCCTCGAGCTCTGCACCCCACAAAGTAGCGACCTTGGGGCAAATCGGACAGCTTCAACCCGCACTGCCCCTTTTCCAATCCAACTCCGTGGTTTCTTCCGAAGAAGGCTGCACTGACGTTCTCTCTTTCGAGGTCCGTAAAAAACTTTATCTCCGAGCTGTTACTGTCAGTGAACTTTACAAGCCGACTTTCTATACGGTTTTCTTTATACTCAGCACGCAGTCTGAAGCTACACTCAACCAACGGACTGGCCGACTCACACATTACAGTAATGTGTTCATTCTTCTCAACGAACCCCCGCACGGGGCGTATCTTCAGGTCCACAGAACTAGATTCATCTGTGAAAATTATAAAAATAACAAACGTTCAAGTTTTTTCCAACGAGAACGAGACACGCCAGTAACTTAAGTGCGATAAAAATTGGTTTGTTTTAACAGAATAGACACAAAAAAATATTTTGCAATATCTACTGACAATTGGGGGTGTTTCGTTTTAAGTCTTGCACAAGGTATTAGCTTTGATTCTCGTTGGAATTTCAAAAAAGTGCCGAGGACAGATATTCTAGGTGAAAAAAAACAAACTTTTGAATATACTCTGACTGTTCATCGTGTGAAAATTTTACTTCTTACTGTTGCTTCCAGAAAGACCCTTGATGGATACTTAATAGATTTGAGGAGATAAAAGTAATAAACACTTCAAGAAAGGCTTATGTGTCTTTTGAGATTTTTTGCTGAGGTTTTTGCTCTCGTATAAATATTGCACTTTCGTTCAAGTAAAAGTATGTTTAAACATTTTAAGACTTTGCATTAAACAATACTCACTATTTAGTCTAATAACCGTACTAGCAGTTTCCCAAAGTACACTGCTGTTCGGGAAGTACACCTCGCAGCTGAGAGTTTTCCCTTCGTCCTCCTCGGTCAGTGTCCTTGCCAACACCTGCGTGACGGACTGGATGTCCCAAGGCCACCTCCACCCCCTCTCTACGTCATCGTCGACCGTGTCGTTCCTGATGACGTCATCTCCCAGCTTCCAGAGGATCCTTGCGACAGGTCGGGCATCATCAACGGAGCACGTAGCGGTCAGGATTGTTCCTTCGACCGTAATCTTCTTAGACAGGGTAAGCCTGGGATATTTTGGTTTCACTAGGCAGAAAAAATGGACCGGATAATTTAGGGAAGCATTTAAAAACAGATTAACTCTCAATTTGTTTAGAATGATTTGTAAAAAGTACCTTTAATTTGAACTATCCTGGGATAAAATGCTTTGAACATAGTTTCGTTACTGGTCGTATATAAACACCAAACGAGACCACTGGAGTTTGCCGAAGCATTCAAAATCCGAACGGTGCAATTGTCCCCTGTCAGTGTTACTGAGTGAGTCGAAGTTATTTGGGACATATTGCCAGTTGTATTTGTCACAACAATTTTAGTCGATTCGTTATTAGTTTGGTTCGGAAAGTATATTCTGCATTCTTGCAAAGATTTCTTGTTGAAAGCGATTGGTGCACTATCTTTGTGTAGTTGAACGACCTTTTCCTTAGCTGGGGTTAATTTATTATCCTCAAATTCATTTATTGCTGAAAAAATCAACATATAATTATTGAAAAAAATGTCTCAAAATATAACCAGTCTTTGAAGTCTACAAAACAGTTACCTACGGTTTGTGTGCACTATTATGGCCATGTAGTTGTACGCCCAGCCACTGGTTGTGTTTCGCACCCTGCACCCCACAAAGTATCTACCAGACGCCAGTTCGGTCATCTTCACGCTACACTGGCCGCTGGCAAAACCCGTGCCTTCACTAGCGGCATTAAATAAATGATGTTGCCTGGAAGGGTGCCTTATATCAACTGATTGATTGCCGGTGGTCCAATGAAATATTTCCAACTCCACATTCATGTCAACTTCTTCAACCCAAAACTTAAACTGGCAATCTTCCAGTGCAAAACTAGCATTGCATATCACACTAACGTTTCTGTAAGAATTTCTGATTGCCAGCTTAGGAAAGATCGTCATCACATCGTCATCTGCGGAGGAGAAAATCAAAAGCATAATACACGATGCATAGGGTGGCTATAAAACAATTACACAGAAAAAACACCTAAACCAAGAAACTTTGCGGCGCTCCGTCAGAGTTAGAATGGGTGACCATACCTCGCAAAACCTGGAATATTTCGGTAGAGAGGTTTCAGGGTTTTAAGCTAGTAACTATTAACTTAAATTCCAACATCAACCGCCAACGCCATTAGGCATCCTGTGATAATGTGTGATAATCATGTGTGATAATAGGAGTCAAATCTGAGTAAGCTAACTCACAGAAAAAATTGTATTTCACTGCACGTGGTTGGCCGTGGCCATGGAATTAAACTCCCACTCCAACCCAAAGTTAAAAAAATGGTAAAACTGGCCTAATTTGCTACACTGAAATTCAATATTGTACATGGTTGCAAGGGCTTTAACGCAAGGAAATTAAAAAACTGTTAAAAACCCGCAAACACCAAAATTTCAGGTCACTCACCAGCTTGTATACCACTCGAGGGCCATGCCACTCCAATCAGCAGAAGTAACACTTTCATCTTCAGATAACGTCTGAATAAACATTAACAGTCTCAAAGTGCTAACTCCAGTGTCCCTGCACCAACGATAATTTTGTTACGACGCCAATTTAAACGGTCCGTGTCACTGAGTGTCACAGTGTCACAGTGTCACTGAGTTGAATTGGTTCATAACCATAGTCACGTCGCACTATCACTGGCGAAATCAGCTGTTGATAGTGAACATTATTAAGTTACGATTTTACCTTGATCATTAAAAATATACTAGACATGTCTGCTTGATTTCAGAGCATATCAAACTCTGTGGCCATGAAAAACACAAAAAAAACTACTTAATGACACACAAAGTGACACACAAAAATACACATTTCTACCCCAAAACTAAAGCAAACTGTCTCTTGATCCGTCATTCAATCACGGAACTAGTTCATCATGATTTCTTCACTGTCACTTGCCTTACATGAAATGCGCAGCAATACATTTTACAAAACAGTTTAAAAAATCAAATTAACGTTTTGAAACAGCACAGCGGTGCATGTGCTTAAATTTTACGCTGACATCTAAGCAAGTCCGAAGCAAATCCGAAGCAACACTGAAGCAAAGCAGGAATGTGCGGCGCGTCAAAATGTCGGCAACTGCGACAAGTTGGTTTATATTTCTCTGCTGCGAACGCTACGAATCCCACTTCCTTGCGCGGGTTGCCTCGCTCGTGCACTGGCTGGACGACCGCATCCTCGTCTCGGCCGGGAAATCGACGTGTTCGCCTGATAGCACGGAATTTATCTCGCCGATTGTGTTGATATCGAGGTGTGTTTTCCTTCCGGGAGTGTTTGCTTGATTATGCTGTCTGCTTCGGCGATATGAAATCTATAAATGCCAACAAATATGATTCTTGGTTGGTTTTTGCGTGATTCCATTATCTCATTTGTCAGGAACTTGATATCGATATCTTGCTACGGAATTTGTATTCTTGTACCTAGACAAAATTTTCTCGAATAAGTACTAGTGCTGAAGCCATTTCCCAATTAGTGGAAGGTAATGTTCGTAAAATTGAAAATCTACAGCTTGAAAGTCAGAAATTTATGATCATTTTTACAGAATTTTTTAAATGAAAAACGCGTGCTACGAACTAGGATTATCTGCAGCTAATTTTAATTTTTAAATTTAACTAATAATTTTGAAAATGCTGAAATTTTGAAAACTCTCCCAACCTGGGTTTTCCATTTGGAAGCCTGTAAGGTTACCATGAACTGAACTTTATGTAAGAATAAAAAATATGTTTGTCATTCGCAAAGATTGACTGCATGAAAGTTGGGATGGTAATCTTTCACGATATTTATCATGGTTGGGACGGAAATGTGGTATCGAGCGAGCGGTGCTCGAAATATCAAGCTGTCTTTTTCCTTGTGGCAGACACTAACGTTGTGGGAAAGATAACGCAATGTGTTTCTTTTATGGCCATTATCCGCGATGATCTACACAAAAAGGATTTTATTAGTAGCGTCTTACAAAATCATGTGCAAAGTATGAGAATGATATAGAAAAAAAATATTTTGGAAAAAAATATGATGGCTATATCCACTTTCAATTCATTTACCATGAAACATACCCGGTTCCAGTGAACAAGATTCACACTTTGGAAAAGTGATAGTGAAAATAAAAAAATGAAATAGAAGACA
Source organism: Nemurella pictetii (assembly GCA_921293315.2). Taxonomy (NCBI): domain Eukaryota; kingdom Metazoa; phylum Arthropoda; class Insecta; order Plecoptera; family Nemouridae; genus Nemurella; species Nemurella pictetii. Next base: position 7,683,101 of record OV121123.1, on the reverse strand, counting down.
TTAATATTCACATTCAGATACACTACTTTTTCACTTTTCTTGATGAACTGATGATTTTCAATTTATTTTTAATTTAGCGGAAAAAATTTATTTATCAGTAGTATTGACCAATCATTAAGTCCAGTTTTACAGTGGATTTAACGGTCTGTTAGCTCAATATCTAGGCATCTCATTGGCCGTAGCCATGGTAATAACACATTAACGATCCGTTAAGAAGTTAACGGGTAACTGAAAAACTGGACCATGTGACAACTATAGGAAAAAAATCAAAAAACAAAAAATCGCAAAGCTAAGCTTCACGGCACTTAAAGAAGCATGTCAATTTGCTTTGTAAAATATACCGGGGTAAATGGTGGTAAGCTTTTCACTAAAAACCAGCTGTGATTATTTTGATATTTTATTGCTCTTCCCTTAACAAACCCTATAAAAATTAACACACTTTCCTCGTTCAAATACCATGCGTGACGCCAACTGTACGGAAGATCAAGAAATAGTGCTGTGCGGTTATGCAATGCTTATTATCAAGTGCGATAACAAACACACACAAAATTATCAACGCGTAAGTTAAATGCCCGGTGCATAATTGTAATTCAATTTTTTTTTTCAAAATGGGGCACATTCATCTTTTGATACTTTTCACACCAAAAAGGTTCTTTTTTAGTCCCAAGATTTTCTATTTGAAATACTAATTATTGTAAAGTTTGTAACATCCAACCACAAGATTGTTATGGCGAGTATATATATATATATATATATTTTTAAATAGATGTAGAATGCATTTACGCACACCGCCTATAAAGTCGGTAGTGTGGGACTCTTTCAGGCGAAAATACCCACTAAACTCCATCTCTCGCCACACGTCCACGGAACCGCCTTACGGCATTGCATTAGGGACGGGGCGGTCAAATCTCGGCGGCCCTCCGGTCCAAACCGAGATTTTTTCTGGTCAGAGTACTCCCAGGAATCCGAGGATGTTCCCATCCTCGTCCTGGTCCCCCTCCTCGTCTTCCGGTTCACCCACGACCATGCTCATCGGCAAGAGCTCCCGCTCTTCCACCTCTTTCTCGGCAAGCGTCTGTCTCACGAAATCGTGGATCACCTTCCAGTGGGACCCGGACTGGATCAATGGCGAGTATATAATATGCTTATAGCTCTTCAAACATTATTTTAGGATTTTGAAGATGATTATAGCATCCCTATATTCTAACCGTAAATTCCTTCTAATTGCTTTGAAATTTAATTTGATTTTATAGTTTTTAATTAAAAAGTCATCTTATTTGTAAGAGACCAAAAACCCTTGAAGATGCTTACATTTAACTAATCAGGAATTTTTGTACAATAAATGCACATCATTCTTATAGATTGATTGTTTTATTATGGCTGTCAATTTTTAATGAAAACACCATGCATTACATATTGGATTAAGCTTTTGCTGAAAATTAAAATTAAATTTCTCTCAATAAAGTAAATACACGAAAAAGCATAATATAATGAAAAAAATAAAATACATCCTTGATCGTTCTACAAACAATCACATTTTATCATTCTATAAAATGATAACATTGATTATCAGCACCAGTTTGACTGCAAATTTTTTGTTATCTAATAATCTTACAGAATAATCTTGCAGGCTTCATGATACAAGAATAACTACCAACAAATGTTGTGAGGATCGGTTATTGTGATTTAAAAAATTATCACACTCTTTGTGTGCACACAGATATAAACAATATAAATGACGACAGGGTCCTAAAAATCGAACGCTCAGTCGTTTCAATTGGCTTCATGAAGCCGTCGATTTCCCGCTGCTATCAGTCTGCAAAGAAAACAAAACAGTTTTCCCATTTATAGAGCTTACTTTCTATCAAATAGTTATTTAAATTATTAAAACCACTGACACCACTTTTATCTGCTAACCGCTGAAAATTATGAAATTATTTTATCAAACAAATTAATCATCGTGTGCTAAGCTTTCTAACAATAGTTTCTCAGCGGTTTTCAAAGCTATGTAGCCTTCTGAGAAATGGTAAAGACTGCCTTATACATATATGAAAAAAACCGAGAATTACCAGTTAAATGGTGATTTTTTTCTATAAAAATAATCACAATAAAATATAAGCTGCATTTTCTCATAAGAAATTTCTTACAGTGTCAAGCCCATATTCATAAGACATATTCATAATCACCGAAACATGGATAAGTGAGAATTTTCGAGACAGTGAAATATTTCCTCAAGATTATACAATATTTAGAAAAGACAGGAAAACAATAAGTTGGGGAGGAGGTGTAGCAATGGGGGTTAAAGTGCAGTATGAATCAGAATTAGTTAAAACTGAGGAACGAAAAGAAGAGATGCTGATATTGAAGGTAAATTTGAGAAAAGGAAAGAAGATATATGTTGCTGGAATTTATAGGCCACCAAATCAAGGCCTAGAAGTTATAAGACAACTGAAACTTTTACTAGCCAAGGAAGTTGGGAGCTTAAATGATGTAATTATTGGAGGAGATTTAAATTTGCCATGTGTCTCTTGGAGAATGGAAGCATATGGAAGGGGTCAAGCTCAAGAATTAATAAATACATTAATGAAAGAAGAAGGTCTAGAACAGTGTGTGGAGGGAGGAACGAGAGAAAAAAATTTGCTGGATGTGTTTTTAGTAAGACCACCAGAAATAATAAAATCAGTGAAATTGGAAGAAGGGATGAGTGACCATAAGGTGGTCATATTGGAGCTAGAATATGAAAGGAAAGAAACAAGAATAAGAAAAAAAATAGTCTTGGAATACAGAAAAGCTGAAAAAATTGGACTAACTATGTTCTTAAATGAAAACTATAAAAAATGGTCGGTTGAAGGAAATTGCGTCGAAGAAATTTGGCAAGGTTTTAAACAAATTGTAGAAAGGAGTAAATCTTTTATTCCTCACAAGGTTGTAGGTCTTAACTCTGAGCCGGAATACTTCAACAGAGAACTCAGGAGTTTAAAAAGAAAATGCAGGAAGAAATACCAGCACAGAAATCTTAGTGAATCAAACATTAAGGAATTTAAAACCATAAGCAATGAATTTAAAAAAAAGAAGAAGGAAATAAGAGATGGGTATTTATGTTCATTGATGGAAACAAATTATAATGAAAGTAAACAGGAAGCTGAAAGAAAATTCTTTGCATATCTTCGAAGAAGAGGCATCGGAGAGAAAAAAATACAAAGTTTATACTGCCAAGAAAAAGGAAAGATGTTGGTAAGGGATGAGGACATGGCAAACTTACTAAACTGTTTCTATGGCAAAGTCTTTGTGAATGGTAATCAGCACAAGGAGAAAATTAATTTTGATGACAATGAAGAGATTGAAGAAAGCATGGAAAATAAACCCTTTACAATAGATTATCTCCAGATTAAAAAAACGATACAACATATGAAGGCACATAAGGCATGTGGTGCAGATGGCATAAGTGTTGATTATTATAAGTTAGTGCCAAAAGCAATTGTTCCATATCTCATGTTATTATTCAACGAGTCTTTAAGAAGTGGAGAAATTCCAGAAGATTGGAAGAAGGCCATAGTGGTCCCAGTATTTAAGAAAGGAGAGAAGACTGATCCAAGCAACTACAGACCTGTGAGCCTCACATCGGTAGCATGCAAAATTTTAGAAAAAATAATTGGAGAATATGTACGAGACCATTGTGAAGTAAAAAAATGGTTTAATGAAAATCAGCATGGATTTAGGAAAGGACATTCTTGCGAATCACAACTTGCGACTATCGTGCAAGATGTGAGTGATGCAATAGAGAAGGGAAGTCAGGTAGATATGATATTTCTGGATGTCAGCAAGGCATTTGACACAGTTGACCACAATATTTTACATAAGAAGATAAAAGAAATGAAAATTGATAATCGTGTTGAAGTATGGATAAGAGAATTTTTAAGTAAAAGAACACAAGTTGTCAAAATTAACGATGAAATATCAGAAAAGATTGATGTTACTTCTGGAGTGCCCCAGGGGAGTGTTTTAGGCCCACTGTTATTTCTTATTTTCATTAATAGCTTACCGAAGAGAATATTAAATTCAACTGTCAGATTATTTGCAGACGACTGTACCATTTATAAAGAAATTCGCAGTTTAGAAGACCAAGTTAAATTACAGGATGACCTAAGAACATTGGAGAATGCCCTCAAATCGGTTCACTTAAAGCTTAATGACAATAAGTGTGAAACAATAACATTAGGGAAGAGAACGCTTGATGAATTTGATTATGCCATTGGAAATAACCATATACTGCAAAAAAAAGATCAGGTAAAATACTTGGGACTAATAATTGACAAAAAACTTGGATGGATGCATCATATAGATCATATGACAAAGGTTGCATTCCAGAAACTCCATTTTGTAATGAGAAACCTTAAAGGCACTAAAAGAAGAGTTAAGGAAAGAGCATACTTAACAATAGTACGTCCAGTATTGGAATATGGGTCTGGTGTTTGGAATACAGGAACAGAAAGAAGTGTTGGAAATAATAAGAAAATTGATTCTGTACAAAGAAGAGCAGCAAAATATATACTGGGGAAAAAAAATGTTAAGAAATGCATAGTGAAAAAGAATATAAGAGACCTTAAAAGTAATGAAATTAAAGAGGAGTTAAGGAAAAGAGGAATTCAAATCAATGGCAACAAAGACACTTTACTGAAAGCACTATTGGAAACCATAAATAACAAGGACGGAGAGGTACGAAAAGGACAAGAGGAATTTGGAAAGGGGGCTGCGAATGGAGGAAGAGGAGAAGTTGGAGTAGACGATGAAGAAGGTGAGGAAGTCGAAGAAAAAGGAGAGGGAGGAGAAGAAGAAGAAGTAGAAGAAGAAGAAAAAGAAGAAGAAGAAGAAGAAGAAGAAGAAGAAGAAGAAGAAAAAGAAGAAGAAGAAAAAGAAGAAGAGGAAGAAGAGGAAGAAGAGGAAGATGATGAGGAGGAGGAGGAAAAAGATGAAGTAGCAGATGGAGAAGATAAAAATGAAGGGAGGAATGAAAATGAGATTGAGACAATTGAGTTGGTCACGTACAACTATAGAAGTATAGGGAAATTTGTTGACCAACTTGGGTGGGAAGATTTAATGAAAAGAAGAAAGATGAGTAGATTAGTTTATATTTATAAGGCAATAAGTGGGCAGTTGGCGTGGAAAGAGCTGGGAGGTAGATTGGAAAGAGCGAGGTTTATTGGGAAGAATGATCATGAGTTTAAGTTGGACATGAAAAGGAAAGGAATGAGAAAGATAGGAATTTTAGAAAGGGGTGTCGAGGAATGGAACAGTTCAAGAATAAGTGAAGAGATGTTGGAAAGTGTGAAGAATTTTAAGGTAGGGATAAGAAAAGGACAGGGTGAAGGTTAGGGACTCAGACACACTGGCATGCAAAATGTACAAATCTGTTTCAATAAAGAAATAATAATAATAATAAGCCCTATAATATAATATTCTTGCGTGTATTGAAGTGAAATTTCAGCCCAACCCCCATATTTCGCTAACTGACTTACCTGATGCTGTGTAATAAATGGTATTAAATCATTCGAGGTTTCATGTAGCCGTCTTCATTCACCGAAACTGAAAAACAAACAAAGTGTCGTGAAAGCAGCTAAAACTGCTTCTAACCCCAAACATCCGCCACATACTCACTCTTTGAAAATTATCCCTAGCCTCCCAAAACTTCAAAGATAATCAATCACGTCTCATGGACCCGCAATCTAAACGGGGATGATGTAGTCTGGACTCTGGTTCAACTACTGACCGTCAGGCAGGTTGGGGATGATGTAGTCTGGACTCTGGTTCACCTACTGACCGTCAGGCACGTTGGGGATGATGTAGTCGGGACTCTCCGGGCGCGGAGGAGCGGATTCCCTCGGCACCGTCAGCTGATCGGAATCTTGACGTCGTGGCCGCAGGGGAACTTCCGGCGCCGGCGCAGGTTGGGAAAATAACGCTAGGAAATGCAGTGGTTTAGTGTTTAACAAAGTATTTTGGAGACTATGTTTTGAATTTACGTTTGGATTTGCTTTCTTACTGTTTTTTTTAAATCCAATCTGATAGATATTCTATATTTGCTCCGACGAAGTTTTGTCATTCGATAAATCACGGTGATCTGAAAACCTGATTTACCTTCGTTGATTTCATCGTAATGCGGCTCTTCAGCCACGTTTAAATCTTTCAGATGGTTTGCTGGAGAACAGGACATAAAACATAAATGTATTCATATATATATTCAAATAATATCTTAAAATTGAGGTAACTAAGTCAATATATTTGCAAGATCGGCGTGTAAAGTTCAAATTAAACTCTGAATACCTTGTTCCGCCCTCGTCGATTTTTGGGTGTATTTGCAAAGCCCGTGTGATGAACGCCTGATGTTGATCACGGTGAAGAGCAAAAATAGCGCGAACATTACGAGCCCGCACACTAACCACAGAAACATGACCGCCAGATCTGTTGAGCCTGAAACCACACGCAACGTCATCACACCACTCATTGTCAAACCTTTGACACTAGTTAACTGTACTTAATAAAAATAAAAAATAAAAAATTCATTCTATTACATACTCTAGTTGTAGTTTAGTGAGGTTTAGCTACTTTTTGTTTTAGTTTAGCTGTAGGTATATTTATTTTTATTTTAAGCAGATGTTAGATTATTAAACATTACACAAGCGCAAATAGCAAAGACAACATATAAATCCACTAAACAACACAAGTTCCACTATTTCATAAGTAAATCTGCGATTGAATGAACGGTGCTCGTTTTTAGTTGCTTTACAGAAGGTTAATCAAACAGCACGAATTTGGAAAGTAATCGCCTGATTATCAAGTAACATCAGATTCGCGCATCCCTTTTTGCCATTGCAAAACACAACCTACTAACCACAATAGCTTTACAAAAGCGATTAATGAGTCCCAAGTAATTTACCATATCGCCATGTCGCTGTGTACAACAAGTTCAGCATAATTCATTCTCTAGCCCAACAGAAATAAATAACGAATCACTCACCATTATCTGGATTTGTTATCTTTTCGCTGGCCGTCTTCCAAAGAACACTGCTGGTCGGGAAGTAAACCTCGCAGCTGAGAGATTTCCCTTCGTCCTCCTCGGTCAGTGTCCTTGCCAACACCTGCGTGACGGACTGGACATCCCAAGGCCACCTCCACCCCCTCTCTACGTCATCGTCTACCGTGTCGTTCCTGATGACGTCATCTCCCAGCCTCCACAAGATCCTTGCGACGGGTCGGGCATCGTCAACGTAGCACGTAGCGGTCAGGTGCCTGCCATCCGTGAAGTTCAGGCCGAGTCTAGGAGCTGTAGGGGTCTCTGTGACGAATAGACCCAGATTAATTATGATACAGTATCCCTTTGAAATTTGATGTCCATTGAGTCTTGCAGCCGAAATCGATTTAAAACCAAGCCTCCCAGTTAGTGGAACTTCTTTTCGGAAAATACAAAAAATAAATACGTGTAGAAAACAAAACAAAACAACATAATATTTAGATGCATGCAAGAAAGGGATCTTCCCAGAGAACTTGTGTGTTCTGATGTGGACACCCTGAAACTTAACTTTCCTGGATTCAATGGTAGACTCTGTCAAGGTAACGTCGATATGATATTTTGTTTAAATTTAAGATTTAAGATATACACCGTTTAGTAAAATCTGGGCAGCTACGATTTTATGCCCCATGGAATCTTTTTTGCGATATAAACTGGAAAATGCAAAACCACACTGCATTTATACATCCATTAACTCCTTTTTTCGTAGTATCACATTCCTACCAAAAAGACTGTTCTAGGAGGATATTTAAATCTAGTTATAAAAAGTCAGTCAAAGAGAGAATAAAATGCTAGTAACTTTCTAAAATGCTAATAACTTGACAAAATATACTTACTTGTAGTCACCACCAGCCACGGATCGAGTATAGAAAAGCTGTTTGTTTTATTTGTGCTTATCAGCATCCACCAAAGTCCGTTGACTGCCTCCGTCACGTTCAATATACTGACACCACAGTGAGTTGAATTCTTCAGGAAAGTTCCATTGGGGGTTGTAAGAGGTTGAGCATAATCTACGCCTTTCAATTTACTTTCCCATGGCAAAGATATCTTGCAATAAGTTACGTTGGTTGTTTCAGTTTCATATGTGTTCGTGAAGACATCTCCGTCCGAAAGCACCAAAGTGTGAAATACCGGTCTCGATTTTGACAGCGTTTTTTCTGAAAAAAAAATAATACAGATGATCCACGAGACACAGTCACAGTTTCTACTTGCAAAAAAAGCAGTTACAAGTAAATTTTACTTAAGACTAGAGTTCAACTCGATGAGAAGTTGAAAAAAAACGAAAATTATTATAGACTGTAGAAATCGAACTAAAATAAAACTATGGCTTCAATTTAATTTTAATTTACATTAAACATCCAAAAGCTCGGAAGTGTGAAATACAATCCTCAATTTTGAAGTAGATATTTCTGTAAAATTAAGTCACTAAGATAGATAATTTAGCATTTAGATACAACATTTTAATTTGATCCACCAAACTACATTCACATTTCCTGCAATCAAAAATTATAGTGTTTTTTGGATTTTCCCTGTAACTAGGGACTCGCTTACGATTATTTTTATGGCTCTATGTGGATCAGTAATATTTAAATTTAGCCGATGAGAAGTTGTGAGAAAATGCAGAAAAATATTAATTACAGAAAACTATGCGTTAGGTTTATTTTAAATCACCCTAAAGGTACATATTTTTAAGAATTTGTAAGACACTATTTAAATAGAATCGAAATCGGAAAAAAATCACAAAAGCAAAAAAATAACCAAAGTACTTTTAAATATTTCACGGTCTTAAAGTCATTAGGGTACTAAACTAATCCAGAAAAATTCGTCTCATTCTAATTACTGGTGAAACATGTGGTAGAAACACGGAAACTTTTCGACCAACATAATTGATAAAAAAAAACCATGCAACTGATTTAATTAAAATACATGGCAGTAATAAATTTTCATATTTAAGACGTTTCCCAAAATTTTCATCAAAATAAATTAAATGAACTTAAAAAAAATCCATTTGAATAATTTTTCAGCATAGGGTCAAATTTGGTTGGGCTCATCAATAACTTACGTCTAACAGAAGATGTGAAAGTGGAGAAATCATAAGTCCAGCCTCCAAAATCCCCTCGAGCTCTGCACCCCACAAAGAAGCGACCTTGGGGCAAATCGGACAGCTTCAACCCGCACTGCCCCTTCTCCAATCCAGCTCCGATGAAGGCTGCACTGACGTTTTCTCCTTCGAGGTCCATAAAAAACATTATCTCCGAGCTGTTACTGTCAGTGAACTTTACAAGCCGACTTTCTATACGGTTTTCTTTATACTCAGCACGCAGTCTGAAGCTACACTCAACCAACGGACTGGCCGACTCACACATTACAGTGATGTTTTCATTCTTCTCAACGAACCCCCGCACGGGGCGTATCTTCAGATCCACCGAACTAGATTCATCTGTGAAAATTATAAAAATAACAAACGTTCAAGTTTTTTCCTAAGAGAACGAGACACCAGTAACTTAAGTGCGATAAAAACTGGTTTGTTTTAACAGAATAGACACAAAAAAATATTTTGCAATATCTACTGACAATTGGGGGTGTTTCGTTTTAAGTCTTGCACAAGATATTAGCTTTGATTCTCGTTGGAATTTCAAAAAAGTGCCGAGAACAGATATTCTAGGTGAAAAAAAACAAACTTTTGAATATACTCTGACTGTTCATCGTGTGAAAATTTCACTTCTTACTGTTGCTACCAGAAAGGCGCTTGATGGATACTAGATTTGAGGAGATGAAAGTTATATTCACTTCTCAAGAAAGGCTTATATGTCTTTTGAGATTTTTTTGCCGAGCTTTTTGCTCACGTATAAATATTCCTCTTTAGATCAAGTAAAAGTCTGTTTGAACATTTAAAGACTTAGCATTAAACAATACTCACTGTTTAGTCTAATAACCGTACTAGCAGTTTCCCAAAGTACACTGCTGTTCGGGAAGTAAACCTCGCAGCTGAGAGACTTCCCTTCGTCCTCCTTGGCCAGCGTCCTTGCCAACACCTGCGTGATGGACTGGACGTCCCAAGGCCACCTCCACCCCCTCTCTACGTCATCGTCGACCGTGTCGTTCCTGATGACGTCATCTCCTAGCCTCCACAAGATCCTTGCGACAGGTCGGGCATCATCAACGGAGCACGTAGCGGTCAGGATGGTCCCATCGACCGTAATCTTCTTAGACAGGGTTAGCCTGGGATATTTTGGTTTCACTTGGCAGAAAAAAATGGACCAGATAATTTAGGGAAGCATTTAAAAACATATTAATGCTCAAATTGTTTAGAATGATTTGTATCAAGTACCTTTAATTTGGACTATCATGGGATAAAATGCTTGGAGCATAGGTTCTTTACTGGTCGTATATAAACACCAAACGAGACCACTGGAGTTTGCCGAAGCATTCAAAATCTGAATCGTGCAATTGTCCCCTGTCAGTGCTACTGAGTGTGTCGGAGTTATTTGGGACATATTGCCAGTTGTATTTGTAACAAGAAATTTAGTCGATTTGTTGTTGGTTTGGTGCGGAAAGTATATTCTGCATTCTTGCAAAGATTTCTTGATGAAAGCGATTGGTGCACTATCTTTGTGTAGTTGAACGACCTTTTCCTTAGCCGGGGTTAATTCATTATCATCAAATTCCTTTCTTGCTAAAAAAAATCAACAAATAAATATTTTTAAAAATGTCTCAAAAATATAACCAGTCTTTGAAGTCTACAAAAAAGTTACTTACGGTTTGTGTGCACTATTAAGGCCATGTAGTTGTACGCCCAGCCACTGGTTGTGTTTCGCACCCTGCACCCCACGAAGTATCTACCAGACGCCAGATCGGTCATCTTCACGCTACACTGGCCGCTGGCCAAACCCGTGCCTTCACTAGTGGCATTAAATAAATGGTGTTGTCTGGAAGGGTGCCTAATATCAATTGATTGATTCCCAGTGGTCCCAAGAAATACGTCTATATTACTGTCCATTTTTAAGTCATCTTCTTCAACCCAAACTTTAAACTGGCAATCTTCCAGTGCAAAGCTTGCTTCGCACGTAACATTAACGTTTCCGTGAGTATTCCTCTCTGCTTTCTTTGGAGATATCTTTATCTCTTCGGCATCTGTGGGGTGAAAATTCAAAGGTTAATTGGTACATGGAACGTACAGCTGATAAACAGGTCCTAGAGAAACACCGAAGTTAAGCAACTTCGCGCTTGGCCAGAGTTCGGATTGGGGGCCATTTCTTTCTAAGCCCGATTAACTTTGCTAAAATAGTGTCAGGTTCTTAAGCTTTAACAAAATCATCAACCTCAATAACATCTTCCAACGCCACAAAGATTTTGTCGCGTATTTTCAATAAAGGATATCTTCTGCTTTATTTTGGGCAAAATGGGGGCGGCTGTGATAACCTAAAGTTGACGAAGAGGCCAAGTTAAACTGAAATCCTAAATTTAACGTGCTTGCACAGGCTTTAACACGAATAAAATAAAAAAAACCGTTAAAAACTATCAAAAACCACTATTGCAGGTCACTCACCAGCTTGTATACCACTCGAGGGCCATGCCACTCCAATCAGCAGAAGTAACACTTTCATCTTCAGACAACGTCTGAATAAACATTAACAGTCTCAAAGTACTAACTCCAGTGTCCCTGAACCAACGATAATTTTGTTACGACGCCAATTTAAACGGTCCGTTAGTGTCACTGGGTTCAATTGGTTCATAACCATAGTCACGTCGCACTATCATTGGCGAAATCAGCTGTTGATAGTGAACATTATTTATTTCCGATTTTACCTTGATCATTAAAAATATACTAGAGATGTCTGCTTGATTTCAGAGCATATCAAACTCTGTGGCCATGAAAAACACAAAAAAAAACTACTTAAAGACACTCAAAGTGACACACAAAAATACACATTTCTACCCCAAAACTAAAGCAAACTGTCTCTTGATCCGTCATTCAATCACGGAACTAGTTCATCATGATTTCTTCGCTGTCACTTGCCTTACACGAAATGCCCAGCAATACATTTTACAAAACAGTTTAAGAAATCAAATTAACATTTTGAAACAGCACAGCGGTGCATGTGCTTAAATTTTACGCTGACATCTAAGCAAGTCCGAAGCAAATCCGAAGCAACACTGAAGCAAAGCAGGAACGTGCGGCGCGTCAAAATGTCGGCAACTGCGACAAGTTGGTTTATAGTTCTCAGCTGCGAACGCTACGAATCCCACTTCCTTGCGCGGGTTGCCTCGCTCGTGCACTGGCTGGACGACCGCATCCTCGTCTCGGCCGGGAAATCGACGTGTTCGCCTGATAGCTCGGAATTTATCTCGCCGATTGTGTTGATATCGAGGTGTGTTTTCCTTCCGGGAGTGTTTGCTTGATTATGCTGTCTGCTTCGGCGATATGAAATCTATAAATGCCAACAAATATGATTCTTGGTTGGTTTTTGCGTGATTCCATTATCTCATTTGTCAGGAACTTTGTATCGATATCTTGCTGTGGAATTTGTATTCTTGTACCTAGACAAAATTTTCTCGAATAAGTGCTAGTGCTGAAGCCATTTCCCAATTAGCGGAAGGTAATGCTCGTAAAATTGAAAATCTACAGCTTGAAAGTCAGAAATTTAAGATCATTTTGAAAGAATTTTCTTAAATGAAAAACGGGTGCTACGAACTAGGATTACTTGCAGTACCTAAATTTAAATTTTTAAATTTAACTAATAACTTTGAAAATGCTGAAATTTTGACAACTCTCCCAACCTGGGTTTTCCATTTGGAAGCTCGTAAGGTTACCATGAACTGCACTTTATGGAAGAATAAAAAATATGTTTGTCATTCGCAAAGCTTGACTGCATGAAAGTAGGGATGGTAATCTTTCACGATATTTATACAAGGTTGGAACGGAAATGTGGTATCGAGCGAGCTGTGCTCGAAATATCAAGCTGTCTTTTTCCTTGTGGCAGACACTACAACCTTGTGGGAAAGATAACGCAATGTGTTTCTTTTATGGCCATTATCCGAGATGAGCTACACAAAAAGGATTTTATTAGTAGCGTCTTACAAAATCATGTGCAAAGTATGAGAATAATATAGAAAAAAGAAAATTGTAAAAAAAAGTTTGAGGGCTATATTCACTTCAAACTCACCCGGTTCCAGTGAACAAGATTCACACTTTGGAAAAGTGATAGTGAAAATAAAAAATGAACAAAGAAGACATTAAAATTAATATTCAGTTACACTACTTTTGCACTTTTCTTGGTAAGACCGATGATTTTCAAATTATTTTTAATTTAGCGGAAAAAATTACTGCTTTAAGTCCAGTTTTACAGTAGATTTAACGGTCTGTTAGCTCAATATCTAGGCGTCTCATTGGCCGTAGCCATGGTAATAACACATTAACGAACCGTTAAGAAGTTAACGGGTAACTGAAAAACTGGACCATGTGACAACTAGGAAAAAGATAGAAAGAAAGAAAAATAAATCAAGAGTCTGTTCCACACATCGGGGTGTCATATAACATGAGAATATCGGACGTTCGTGGTGGTTAGAAGGATATTATTGAAGACACTCGATGATATAGAGTGTTTAGGCCCAGTCCTACCATTTTACTAACTCTGAGTTCAAGGGTTAGTCGAGCTAAACGGCATGGCAACAGCCAGCCACGCGCACTGAAATTCAACTGTTTGTGTGTGTTATATCTCAACTTTTGTTTTGATTTTGTTTTGTTTTCGATCATTTTTTAGCTTGGCTATCTCGAATATAAAGTATTGGAAACCATGATATTCGATTCAAAATCAGTTTTTAGTTTGTTTGATTTTTTTTCAAGTTCTAAAAACTTGTAAGAAAAATATAAATCCGAGCTTGCTCGGGTCAGTTAAGTTAGCCCAACCCAGAAACGAATCTTTTAAGTTAGCCCAACCCACTTAAAGTGTATTTATCTCGTTAAGGGAGGTGGTGCAAAATTCGCAATTAGTGGTGCAAAATGGTGCATAATTGGTGCAAAATTACTGCACAGTTAGATTTATGAAATTGCATCTGGGTTGGGCTGGCCCAACCCAGGTTTTTTATGTTTTTGGACCCTTAATATAGGGGTGCAAAATTCGTAATTAGTGGTGCAAAATGGTGCAAAATTGGTGCAAAAATATAAGCCTAACGCCAGTGCTGTGTGATGAATGGGTTGGGCTGTCATTAAGTTAGCCCAACCCACTACAAATACGATTATCTCGGATTTGGGATGGGGTGCAAAATTCGAATTTGATGGTGCAAAATGGTGCATAATTGGTGCAATATTCAGAGACATTTATAATTAAGATTCGTTTCTGGGTTGGGCTAACTTAACTGACCCAGCTTGCTCCAAGCGCTAAAACATTATTAAATAACCCACACATGACACCAATTGTAAATTAGTTACACAAAATCTACCTTTTAAACTATAAAAAGGAAGTGTGAGCAACTCAAGCTAAAAATTTATCGACGATTAATCATTTTAAGATTGTTGTAGCTAAACATGTGAAACATGAAACAAGATTGATTAGAACTGGCAGAAAATTTGTTTAAGTTAGCTTCCCGGATGTGGAATGTATAGTTTAAATATAGCCTGATGAACGATTTTAATCTATAATCGTTTACAAAATTGGCATTGAGATAAAAGTAGATTTATATGAAAAATTGCCTTCCACTTTTCATTTGATTCTTTTTTCTCATAAAATAAAAATAAAATGTGGTAAGCATTGAAAGAGAAAAAATCAAGCATACTGTTAGATAAACAAACGCGCTTGATTAAAACCTTTTATACCACAACATTTATCTTTCAGTGAAACAGAAATAGAGTCATTAGCAAAGGATTTTCTTCGTTTATTAGCAGTCATATGAGTATGAGGAAAGTTTAATATTCAATCAAGACAACTTTAGTGCAAATCTGTCAACCTCAACTGTGTTTCACTTTCTAAGTGGTTACAAAACCATATTATCAATTAATCCAAATCTAAAAACTTTAAAAATATCCTACCTAACTAACTGCTGGTTAAAGAGGGAGAGAGGAAAGAGGAAAGAGGAAAAAGGAAATTTATTTACATAACATTATTAAATTTACAAATATTTACATTTCGACGATGAAAACTTAATCGATTTAATGAAAACGAAATCAACAACGCAGTACTCATAAAATTGCTTATTCAAGCAATAAAATATCCTTATTTGATAAAACACCAATCCCTATGATCCAATAGGTGCCAGCATCCAGCATCAGCAGAGTCAAATCGCCCAGGAACCAAATATAACAGTTAGATAGCTTCGTGCCAAGCAAAGATAGAAGAATTCCAAGCTGTGCTACGAGTAGAATAGTCGGTAATCTAGACTTCGCTAACTTGACGCTGCTTAGGCGTCAGCACCCAGCGAGCGTCGCCGCGTCGGAACATGATCAACGTATTGCGGAGGTCGCAGAGGTCGTAGAGGTCGGTGTGTGGCCGCCATGAGAGGGGTGTGGTGGGTGCTGCTAGGGGTGAAGCTGGTAAGCGGGCGAGTTACTTGTTGACTGGTGTCATGGTGTATTTAAAAGCACATCTAAACGAAATGTAAAGCAAACCACAATCTTGTTCCTTCTGTGGAATAGAAATAGAGTGATAAGCGAGAGATGTTCTTGAGTTAGCCACCAGCAAGTGTTTTTTGGTGGCAAGTCAACTTTTAAGCATGGAAATTGGATTGCTGTATGAGCAAGCTAACAATGTTAATGATGATCGTTTTTTATTTAATTGACCAGTGCTAAAACTGTTTGATATAATGATAAAAACGTTTTGAATCTGTTTGCGAATAATGTTGAGCAGAAATAAAACTTGAAATTTTCAACTGCAAAGCAAGGACGCGTACGTATTTGAGTGATACTTCCATTATGGTAACCTCTCTAGAATCAAAACACAACCAACCTAGCTCGCTCAGTTAAAATAAATCATCTATGTAGTTTTATATTCGGAAAATAATCTGCATGCGCTTTACACAAGGCATCTGTGTAAAGGTGTGTCAATATTCACACAGATACTCATACTCTTAGTATATTTTAAGATGTATAAAATAATCTTATTTGGTTAAACATCAACTACGCGAAGATAACATAGATTCCGGCACTCAGAATAAACACATTTTAATGGAATCAAATACAACCGAACCTAATCAAAACCAAATAGTCCTGATAAACACCCCGGATGGTCTCGACTCATTGACAAGCAAATAATAAGCTTTCAAACCTCTGCCAAGACTAACATCGTCGAACTTTGTCAACTGTCGCTGCTAAGGCTTCGGAACAGCAACTAAGTGTTGTAGAGATCGCGTAGGTTCAAGAGGTCACAGAGGTCGGTGGGTGGCCGCCATGAGAAGGGTGTGGTGGGTGCTGCTGGGGGTGGTGCTGCTGCAGGACGCACGGCTGGCGGGTGAGTTACTTGTTGACAGGTGGCAACGTGTGGCGAGGGTGGTGTTGATGGACTGTTTCCATCTGCAGGTGCGCAAGGAATGAAGATATCTCCGAAGCGAGCAGAGAGTTATATCGGTGGGAATGTGAATATAGCCTGTAATCCACCTGAAGAACTTATTCTCGCAGGTTGTTACTTTTGCGTGTGGCACACTGTTGATCACGAGGATATACCAAGCAAGAAAATGTTAAATCTTACTGCCGGTGTTAACGCTGGGGAAAGTCAGCACGAAAATTCAGACAGCGATTTGATTTTCAATGCGAGGTACCTGGGAAGTGGTCTTGATCACGGCCAGTGTGGGCTGAACATGTCCAACTTGACTGCTGGCCAGTACTTCGTGGGGTGCAGGGTGCGCAGCGCCACCAGCGGCTGGGCGTACGACTACATGGCGCTTCTGGTGCACTCTAGCGGCCGGGCAGGACAAACTCCTGCGGAACATCGGGGCGACGCTGAGTTTGACACTATCAATGTTGAAAAGGGTGGCGATGGCACAGGAAATGGCTTCGTCGATTTCACGTTCAATTCGTCCATACAAGAGTGCCAGTTATTATTGAGTACTTTTAAAGTAGCGCTAAATTACACCACAACAACCACCACCAACACCACCAACTACGTACCACGAGCCACATTAAATTCTCAAGACAACTCAGTCAGCTTCATTTTGCACAACGTTGGGATTGGTGGAATCGTTTGGTGCTTGTGTCGGAATGACCCTCTCAAAGATTTCATTGCTTTCGATATCAAGATTATCGCCATGTTAAGTAAGTAACGAAAGTAATATGCACTTGTCATTAGCATTCCTACTGCAAGACTCGATGAAAATGAACACCTGGCTTATTTTGTAGAGCGCCCCAAAAACACGCTGTCGGCAACAAAAACGAACTTCACCGAAGGAGACACCCTGAAAGCAACGTGTCTGGCGAAGTTTGCTCGTCCTGCGGCTAGGATCGAGTGGACGCTGGGAGGTGTCGTCATCAGGAACGACACCGTGGACGACAATGCAGATGACCCGAGGCTTGACATCGATGACAATGCCTTTGTCAAGCCAAACCCTCCAGGAAGTTGGCCCTGGCGCTGGCCTTGGGACACGAAGTCCGTCAAGCAAGTCTTGACCCGGAAGTTGACCTTGGAAGACAACGGAAAGGGTCTTGCATGTCATGTTTTCCATCCGACGTTGACCCCTGGATCGTGGGTGTCGAACGCTACCAACATTACAGTGATCAAGCGTAAGTCCAAGACATTATATTGCTGCTGCGAATAGCATATAGCACAACAAATCGGCTTTTCTTATTGAAACTGTGAATAAATAATACATGTATATGACTTACTATAGCATGCTACAAAAAATTATACCTGCTTCTTCATTTTTTTCACTAGATTATAACTCGAATTGGATTGAAAATTCGAAAATATTAATATTAATAGCGGTGATCGTGGGAGCCGTGCTGATTGCCATAAACTGTGTTGCTGCTATCGTCTGGCTGAGGAGGAAAGGAAGTCAATCCAATCCAAAAGGTAACGTGCCCTAACTAACTAGTTCAAAAACTAAATTTTATTGGCACAAATTACAAAACTCCCGATTCCCACTTTTTATACATTAATTTCGAATGGAGTTTTCGCGTCTCACAATTATCACGTGGCGTATGTTCTATTGTTTTTATCGCAATTCTTAATTTTAGGTGCTTTATATGCTGACGAGCTTGTCCAGTATATGGAAATCACCGAAGGTACTGTGAAATCTCCATATTGCCATTATCCACGAACTTCAATTTCTGTTTCTTCTCAAGAGAATGAAACATCAATATATTGGACGGACTTACGTACAGCTTTTTTTTTTGGAACTCAGCGTTTATTGGTTGAATAGTAACTAAAGATATATTAACTATTGATAACAATTTGAAAACAATAATTTCTTAAAGTCTTCCTAGTCGGCATAGACGTAGGTTCTATGACTGCGCCCTGTGATGAATATTGTCTCGTCGTGATTTCCGGGAGTTTATCAGAATTTACCCGGGCTTTTACAAACTCCCACACTTTTGCAATCTACCAACTAATTATTTAAGATATTTTGGGATGTTTTTAGCAAATGAGCAAAATCAGCTTTGAGCTAAATTAGTATGCTTCCATTTTATAGCAAATAGTTAAACAGTAAACGACTGCATTTCCTAGCGCTGTTTCTTAAACAAGCACCTCCGCCGGAAGTACCCCAGCGGCCACGGCGCAAGGATGACGAAAGGCTGACGGTGCCGGACGATTCCGCTCCTCCGCGCCCGGATAGTCGAGTTAAAATTATCTCCAATACACATGACGGTCAGTAGATAATCCAGAGTCCAGACTACATCATCCCCAAAGTGCCTGAAAGTCAGTAGTTGAACCAGAGTCCAGACTACATCATCCTCAACGTGCCTGACGTTGAGCCCAGAATACTGATCGGAGAAAATAAGAGATGATAATGATGAATAGATGATGATGGGTAGCTTTAGTCTGATGATGACGCGTAGATTGTGGGTGGAGGGGAGGAGTCTGTCTTTTAATTTATGGTTTTCTTTTGAAGAAACTTCAATTGATTTACAAATAACTTATATTTTATTTTCAGACTCTGTGAATGCAGACGGCTACATGAAACCTCGAATGATTTAATATAGATACTGACATGAAGCTAATTGTTTCGTGCTTCAAAGGGAAATATATTTTCTGAACGCCTTAAATGCCAAGACTGCTTCTTTCTGTATTTTATTTCTGGCAATAAATTTTTTTTCAGTGATTTAAAATACTAAATATTCAATAATACGAATATTCATGATCAAGAGACATTCTTGAGATTACCAAATTAAAGGTAACTAGGGGCTCTGCCCCTGCGGCCTCCGGCCGCCAACCCCCCCGGCGTGCTTTGGGGCTTCGCCCCAAAGCACCATCTGCACGGGGCCCCCTTGCAGGGGGCTTCGCCCCCTGTAGGATTTGTTTGTTTCTTGTGTTGATTTGTTTTTCGGTACTGTTATTTGACCCTTCTGCCACGCTTACCTCACACTTCGTATTTATCTACATATTCATTGCTCAAATGCGAAGGGATTGTAGGGATTATGCAGCAGGTGCAGCGTTTGCAGCGAACCTTCCTTTCTCTCCCCCCCCCCCCCCACCCATACTGATCCTACCTTTCCTGACCCACCCCAATTTCCCAACCTTCCTCTGCGTAGTACGACAGTGTTTATATGCACAATCGTACGATGGTTATCTACATATTCACTGCATAAAACCACTGTATTAACCCCCCCCCCCCCACATCTAATCCTACCTTTCCTGACCCGACCCAACTTCCCGACCTTCCTCTGCGTAGAACAACAGTGTTGATATGCGCAATTCGTACGATGGTCTGTACCTTGTGCACTTGTGCCTTGTGCCTGAAGCCCCTTCCTACCTCCTGGCTGCATGACAGACTTCCTTCCCTTTCTCTGTCCCTGCTTGTGTTGTCCACCAATATCCGGATATAAGGCCTGGTAAATCGACACGGTCTTCTCCACGATCTTACTTCAAGTGCAAACGCGACGGTGTTGACATGCACGGTCGTACGGTGGTCTGTACCTTGTGCACTTTGCGCTTTGCCAGGAGCCCTTCCCCGCTCCCGGCTGCATGACAGACCAAGCACCCAGCACTCAACACCCAGCACCAAGCACCCGGCACCCAGCACCCGGCACCCAGCACCCGGCACCCGGCACCCAGCACCCGGCATCCAGCACCCAGCATCCGGAACCCGGCACCCAGCACTCAACCAAGCACCAAGCACCCGGCACCCAGCACCCGGCACCCGGCACCCAGCATCCAGCACCCAGCACCCGGAACCCGGCACCCAGCATCCAGCACCCAACACCCAGCATCCAGCACCCGGCACCCAGCACACAGCACCTAGAACCCGGCACCCAGCACCCAACACCCTGCACCCAGCACCCGACCCCCAGCACTCAACACCCAGCACCTGGCACCCAGCATCCAGCACCCAATATCCGGCACCCGGCACCCAGCATCCAGCACCCAGCTTCCAGCACCCAGCACCCAGCTTCCATCACCTAGCACCCAACACCCAGCACTCAGCACCCAACATCCACTTCCCGACCCCCAGGACCCGGCACCCAGCACCCAGCATCCAGTACCCAGCATCCAGCACCCACTACCCAGCACCCAGCACCCGACCCCCAGGACCCGTGCCCTGTCGGCCGCTGCCTTTGTCCTTTCTTCGTTGCTCGTCGGCGTTAGTTTGGCCTGGGTCAGGCGAGCACGTTTTTTTGGCGGCATCTGTAGTTGTATGATGTGTTTCCAGTATTTCAGTATACAGCTGTAGACGTTGTGAAGGGCATAACTCGATTTATCCTTAAAACACTATATATTCCTAGTGGAAAAGTCGCGTAAAAACTCACAGCTAAACTCGTGTAGGAACTCTCACAGAAGAAGAGATACACCGATGTCCTCCCTCGCTTGGTGTCGCCACAGCCCGAGTTTGTCAGTGGCAAATTATTTACAGACCTGTTTAATTTTGTAACTATAGATACATTTAGTCGTGCATTGTTGCCAATTGTTGCCTCCAGAGGCGCTAAAATGGGAGGCATGGGCGATGACTTCTGGCCGAGTAATTTGGCGTGTGTTTTTCGTTGTTTTCACCATCAATCCGCGCTCAAATCGCTGCCCAAATGTTGCAGCGCGCAAGTCCCAAATGAAAAGAACTTAACGCGACTTGGTCCACGCGTTTTCATCGTGTTTTCGCAATTTCTCTAGCCGTTTACGCGGTGCAAGTTACATAGTGACATCCAAACATCCCCACATCCATGAGTACAATTGTATCGTGGCAACAGAAAATAAGGATTTTATTTTGATCACACAAGAGACATTCTTGAGATTACCAAATTAAAGGTAACTAGGGGCTCTGCCCCTGCGGCCTCCGGCCGCCAACCCCCCCGGCGTGCTTTGGGGCTTCGCCCCAAAGCACCATCTGCACGGGGCCCCCTTGCAGGGGGCTTCGCCCCCTGTAGGTTTGACTTGTTTCTTGTGTTCATTTGTTTTTCGGTACTTGTTATTTGACCCTTCTGCCACGCTTAACTAACACTTCGTATTTATCTACATATATTCACTGCTCAAATGCGAAATTATGGGTACTACTGATGATGGCTATATATATTCGTGACTCGGGTCCACAGACGTCTACCATCAATTGGTGATCCATGAAAAGAGAGTTTTCATGTTTTGCCGCACACGCTGCTTGTAGGTGTTCTTTTACTGACCCACCCCAACCTCCCAACCCAACCGTGTTGTATGTTTCCTGATGCCTTTCCTGCCTTTCGTGCGTATTTTTTTGCCACTCCCCTTGCCCTACAATTAGTGCCTTTCTTGAAGGGATTATGCAGCAGAGGCAGCGTTCGAAGCGAACCTTCCATTTCCCCCCCCCCCCCCCCCCCCCCACCACCTCCACTAATCCTACCTTTCCTGATCCAACCCAACTTCCCAACCTTCCTCTGCGTAGCACAACAGTGTTGATATGCGCAATCGTCTGTAAGACGCAATGCGGTCTGTACCTTGTGCACTTGTGCCTTGTGCCTGGAGCCCCTTCCCACCTCATGGCTGCATGACAGACTTCCTTCCCTTTCTCTGTCCCTGCTTGTGTTGTCCACCAATAGCATTAAGCACCCGGCACCCAGGACCCGGCACCCAGCACCCAGCACTCAACACCAAGCACCCGGCGCCAGGCACCCGGCACCCAGCACCCGGCACCCGGCACACAGCATCCAGCACCCAGCACCCAGCACCCAGCATCCAGCACCCAACATCCAGCACCCAGCACTCAACACCCAGCACTCGGCACCCGGCACCCAGCACCCAACACCCGGCACCCAGCATCCAGCACCCAGCACGCGACACCCAGGATCCGGCACCCAGCACCCGGCACCCAGCACCCGGCACCCAGCACCCAGAGCCCGGCACCCAGCACCCGGCACCCAGCAACCGGCACCCAGCATCCAGCACCCAGCATCCAGCACCCGGCACCCAGCACCCGGCACCCAGCACCCGGCACCCAGCATCCAGCACCCAGGACCCACCACCCAGCACCCGGCACCCAGCATCCAGCACCCGGCACCGTGAACCCGGCACCCGGCACCCAGCACCCAGCATCCGGCACCCAGCACCCAACACTCAGAACCCAACACCCAGCACCCAACACCCAACACCCAGCACCCAGAACCCGGCACCCAGCATCCAGCACCCGGCCCCCAGCACCCAACACCCAGCACACAGCACCTAGCACCCGAAAACCGGCCCCCAGCTTCCAGCACTCAACACCCGGCACCCGGCACCCAAAACCCAGCACTCAGCACCCAGAATCCAGCATCTGGCACCCACCACCCACCACCCGGCACCCGGCACCCAGCACCCGACCCCCAGGACCCGTGCCCTGTCGGCCGCTGCATTTGTCCTTTCTTTGTTGCTTGTCGGCGTTAGTTTGGCCTGGGTCAGGCGAGCACGTTTTCTTGGCGGCATCTGCAGTAGTTTTATGGTGTGTTTCCAGTATTTCAGTAAAGCTATAAAGTTTCTGAAGAGCAAAACCCGAGCGTCAAAACTCACAGTTAAGGTCGTGTAGAAACTCTCACTGAAGAACAGATACACCGATGTCCAGCATCGCTTGGTGTCGCCACAGCGTGAGTTTGTCAGTGGCAAATTATTTTGACACCTGTTATTGGCAATGTTCGACATTTGGCGAATTTCATCACTATGGAAACTATTTTGTACCTGTATTTTCCTTGCTGCCTGCATTATTGCCTCCAGAGGCGATGACTTTTGGCCGAGTGAAATGGCGTGTGTTTTTCGTTGTTTTTCACATCAAGCGCGGCTCAAATCGCTGCCCAAATGTTGCAGCGCTCAAGTCCTCAGTGGCACGAACACAACGCGACTTTCCCCGCACGTTTTCATTGCGTTTTAGCAATTTCGCTGGCGATTTACGCCGTCAATTACATAGTCACATGGCCACATCCCCACATAGCCACATCCATGAGTACAATTGTATCGTGGCAACGGGAAATAAGGATTTTATATAAGGTTGAACTAGGGGCTCTGCCCCTGCGGCCTCCGGCCGCCAACCCCCCCGGCGTGCTTTGGGGCTTCGCCCCAAAGCACCATCTGCACGGAGCCCTCTTGCAGGGGGCTTCGCCCCCTGTAGGTATTATTTGTTTCTTGTGTTGATTTGTTTTTCGGTAATTGTTATTTGACCCTTCTGCCACGCTTACCTGACACTTCGTATTTATCTACATATTCACTGCTCAAATGCGACATTATGGGTACTACTAATGCTGGCTATATATATTCGTGACTCGGGTCCACTGACGTCCACCATCAATTGTTGATCCAAGAAAAGTGAGTTTTCATGTGTTGCCGCACGTGCTGCTTCTAGGTGTTCCTTTACTGACCCAACCCAACCTCCAAACCCAACCGTGTTGTATGTTTCCTGATGCCTTTCCTGCCTTTCGTGCGTATTTTTTTGCCGAAGTAAATTCCCCCCCCCCTTCCCCCACAAAAAACTAATCCTACCTTTCCTTACCCGACACAAATTCCCAACCTTCCTCTGCGTAGTACAACAGAGTTGATATGCGCAATCGTACAATGGTCTGTACCTTGTGCACTTGTGCCTTGTGCCTGGAACCCCTTCCCACCTCCTGCCTGCATGACAGACTTCCTTCCCTTTCTCTGTCCCTGCTTGTGTTGTCCACCAATAGCCGGATGTAAGACCTGGTGAAGCGACACGGTCTTCTCCACGGTCTTCCTTCAAGTGCAAACGCGACGGTGTTGACATGCACAATCGTACGATGGCACCCAGCACCCAGCACTCAACACCCAGCACCCGGCACCCAGCATCCAGCACCCAGCACCCGGCACCAAAAACCCACCACCCGACCTCCAGGACCCGGCACCCAGCACTCAACACCCAGCACCAGGCACCCGGCAACCGGCACCCAGCATCCAGCACTCAAGACCCAACACCCAGCACTCAACACCCACCACCCAGCACCCGGCACCCAGCATCAAGCTCTCAACACCCAGCACCCGGCACCCAGCACCCGGTACCCGGCACCCAGCATCCAGCACCCAGCACCCAGCATCCAGCACCCAGCAACCGGCACCCAGCATCCAACACCCAGGACCCAGCACCCAACACCCAGCACCCAGCATCCAACACCCAACACCCCAGCAACCGTCACCCAGCACCCAGAACCCGGCACCCAGCATCCAGCACTCAACACCCACCACCCAGCACCCGGCACCGAGCACCCAGCACCCGGCACCCGGCACCCAGCATCCAGCACCCAGCACCCGGCACCAAGCACCCGGCACCGAGCACCCAGCACCCGGCACCCAGCATCCAACACCCAACACCCAGCACCCAGCACCCGGCACCCAGCATCCAGCATCGAGCACCCGGCACCCAGCACCAACACCTAGCACCCGGCACCCGGCACCCAGCATCCAGCACCCGGCACCCAGCATCCAGCACCCAGCACCCGGCACCCAGCACCGAGCAACCGGCCACCGGCACCCAACACCCAGCACCCGGCACCCAGCACCCGGCACCCAGCATCCAGCCCCCAGGACCCGGCACCCAGCACCCGGCACCCAGCATCCAGCACCCAGGTCTCGGCACCCAGCACCCGGCACCCAGCACCTAGCACCCGGCACCCAGCATCCAGCACCCAGGTCCCGGCACCCAGCACCCGGCACCCGCCACCCAGAATCCAGCACCCCGGACCCGTGCCCTGTCGGCCGCTGCCTTCGTCCTTTCTTCGTTGCTCGTTGGCCTGCACGTTTTTTGGCGGCATCTGCAGTAGTTGTATGATGTGTTTCCAGTATTTCAGTAAAGCTATATTATACTTTATCAAGAGCAAAACTGGATTTCAAACACTATTATTTTCCTAGTGGAAAAGCCGTAGAAACTCACAGTTTAACCCGTAAGAAATCTCACATAAGATCAGATACACCGATGTCCACCATCGCTTGGTGTCGCCACAGCGTGAGTTTGTCAGTGGCAAAATATTATAGGTCCTGTTACTTGAGGCTGAAATAAATGAACTTTTCATTGCGATTTCTTTTGTAACTATGGATACATTTAGTCAAGTATTGTTGCCAATTGTTGCCTCCAGAGGCGATGACTTTTGGCCGAGTGATTTGGCGTGTGTTTTTCGTTGTTTTTTACATCAAGCGCGGCTCAAATCGCTGGCAAAATATTGCAGCGCTCAAGTCCTCAGTGGCACGAACACAACGCGACTTTCCCCGCGCGTTTTCATTGCGTTTTCGCAATTTCGCTGGCGATTTACGCGGTGCAAGTTACATGGTCACATGGCCACATCGCCACATCCCCACATCCCCACATAGCCACATCCATGAGTACAATTGTATCGTGGCAACGGGAAATAAGGATTTTATATAAGGTGGACTAGGGGCTCTGCCCCTGCGGCCTCCGGCCGCCAACCCCCCCGGCGTGCTTTGGGGCTTCGCCCCAAAGCACCATCAGCTCGGGGCCCCGTTGCAGGGGGCTTCGCCCCCTGTCGGTTTTACTTGTTTCTTGTGTTTATTTGTTTTTCGGTAATTGGTATTTTACCCTTCTGCCACGCTTACCAAACACTTAGTGTTTACCTTCATATTCACTGCTCAAATTTGAACTTACTGATGGCTATATGTTTTCGTGACTCCCCCCTCACCTTTCGTGAGGTATACAGAGGACCAGCATCAATTGATCACCCTGGAATGTATAATTTTCATGTGTTGCCGCACATACTGCTTCTACGTATTCCTTTCCTGACCCCGCCCGAACTCCCAACCCAACCTTGTTGAATGTTTCCGTTTACCTTTCCTGCCTTTTGTGGGTATTTTTTTGTCACTCCGGTTGTTGGTCTTTGACCCTTCTGCCACGCTTACTTAACACTTTGTGTTTATCTACATATAGTCAATGCTCAAACGTGAACTTATTGGTACTGCTGATGAAGGCTAAATATTTTCGTAACTCGGGTACACAGACGTCCGCCATCAATCTGATGATCCAAGAAAAGAGGGTTTTCATGTGTTGCCACACACGCTGCTTGTGGGTATTCCTTTACCCACAAACCAACCCAACCTTGTTGTATGTTTCCGTTTACCTTTCCTGCCTTTCGTGTTTTTTTTTTTTGGCACTCCCCCTTTCTCCCCCCCCCCCCCCCCCCACCACTAATCCTACCTTTCCTGACCCCCCCCCCCCCCCCCAACTTCCCAACCTTCCTCTGCGTATGGCCCTCTTGCAGGGTGCTTCGCCCCCTGTAGGTTTTATTTGTTTCTTTTGTTGATTTGTTTTTCGGTTGTTGGTCTTTGACCCTTCTGCCACGCTTACCTAACACTTAGTTAATATAACTTATAACTTATAACTTATTGGTAATACTGTTGATGGCTATATATTGTCATTACTCTGGTACACAGGCGTCCACCATCAGTTGTTGATCCAAGAAAAGCGAGTGGTGTGGTGTCGCCGTAGCAAAACAAAACAAAATGCATATGCCCGGCAAGGAATTTTTTATTATTCTAATACCTCAATTTACACACATTTACAATTTTAATTGTAAAGAAAATGATTGTAATTGCATGAAAGACCTCCTTCATTTTCTCTGTCTCTGCTTGTGTTGTCCACCAATAGCCGGATGTTGGGCCTGGTTAATCTACATGGTTTTCCTTCAAGTGTTAGCGCGACGTTGTTGACATGCACATTCGTACGATGGTCTGTACGTTTTGCATTTTGCGCATTGCCAGGAGCCCCTCCCCGCTCCCGGCTGCATGACAGACCTCCTTAATTTTCTCTGTCCCTGCTTGTGTTGTCCACCAATAGCCGGATGTTGGGCCTGGTTGATCTACACGGTTTTCCTTAACGTGTTAGCGCGACGTTGTTGACATGCACATTCGTACGATGGTCTTTACGTTTTGCACTTTTTGCGCTTTGCCAGGAGCCCCTCCCCGCTCCCGGCTGCATGACAGACCTCCTTCATTTTCTCTGTCCCTGCTTGTGTTGGTCACCAAAAGCCTGTTGGTAAGCCCGGTTTACCAACACTGTCCCCCGATGCGCAACTCTTTGCATAGAAGGCATATCTTTGTTGTTGTTCGTTTTGTCACGTTCGGTTTTGCTGTCGGATTTGTAGTTTCTCGATTGTGTATTGTTCTGGTTCGAGCGCGTGTTCCGGGAGCACGTTCTTGCAGAACATATCACTCAGCATCTTTAGGTCTTTGTGCATTGCCAGACACGCTTTTCCGTCTGGACTCGCGTATCCTTGTTGGTTTCTCGCGTGGGAACCAAACAGCCAGTATGTCCCATTATCCGCTCTGCCTATGGCCACCGACACAGACACCGCTGTTAGGATTCCGCAGGCCGCACTCGCGAGAAACGTGCTTAGGCCGGTGTGTAGGTCGGGCCAGGCGTTGTGGCGAGCGATGTTTTGCGGCCAGATCAGGCCGGAAACAGCAGTGTCGGCGTTTTCTTGTTTGTTTATCCATGTGTTCACTCCCGCGACGGATATGTGGTCGTGTAGTTCCTGTACCGTGAGATATTGCTCGTCCCTTGGCAGATTTCGCGCACTGAGGGTGTACAGTGCATCGCCGGAATCGAGAATTCTGTCCAGTGTGTCTTTTTGCCATGTTGATGGACACTTGTTGTTTGCTAAGGCGATAGCGCAGGCAGCCATTGCCGTGCATTGCCTTCCTGCGTTGACAAACTTTCTGGCAGCATCCCCCTGGTGCCACGAACCACGCACGATTCTGATGTTCGATTCGTTCCAGTCGCTTGTGTCCATCTGTTCGTCGTCTTCGTTCAATGCTCCAGCATCTGCGACAGTTAGCTTGCTGAGTGTCCGCTCGATACCCTCGTCGTCAGCCTCTCGTGGGTCACTGAGACGACCACCTTGTGAGTTTGGGGCCGCTGTTGACTTTTGCGGGGCATGGCTTTCTAGCACCTCTTTGTACACGATGTTCTTTGTAAAAGTGGTGTTGCATGACTTGATCAGCTTGCCCTGCGCCTCGTTGCTGGTGACTGCTAGGAACACTGAGTCGAGGGACCGAGCTCTTGACAGCGCCACGTAGAGCTGGCCGTGTCCGAACACTGGTTTTTCGAGGTTCACTCCCACGCGTCTCAAAGACTGTCCCTGGGCCTTGTTAATCGTCATGGCGAATGCCAGACGAATCGGGAATTGGCGCCTGATCATCGTGATCGGCAGGCCTGCGTCTGAGGGCGTGAGGTTCACTCGGCAGAGAAAAGTCCTGTTTCCTGCGCATCGTCCTCCGATGATCCGACAGTCGATCACGTGCTCGTAGAGTGCAACCACGCTTAGCCGGGTGCCGTTGCACAGGCCGGCTCGTACGTTCACGTTCCTCATGAGCATCACGACTGCGTGCACTTTCAGGCGCAGCTTGTGCGGCGGCATCCCAGACGGCGTCAGCGAGTTCAGGTACTCGACTGGATAGTCGGTGGTCAGAGCGTCGCCATCCTCGCCTTCGCCGACGTCCACTGAGTCAGCGCTGCAGTATTCGTGCACGTCGCCTTCGAGTCGCTCGAGAACAGTGTCGTTGATGTTTAACGACTCCGTGTTCTTCGGGCAGAGGATTGCGTGATCCTGCATCGCGGCCATCTCGGCAGCACTGATGCTTTTGCCGAAGACGGCGTCCATGACGCAGTCGACGACGCACTGGTCGGGCAGGGCGATTGTGTCTTCTGGCAGGTGGTGGTCGTTCGTTAGTTCGCCGTTTCCGACGCGCAGCAGCCACTCCACGAACTCGTCCTCTCCTTCGTTGGCGCGCATGTTCGCGCGCAGTTCGAGCGTGCGGAACAGGGCCCAATGTGTGCTGCGTTTAATGCACTGTTCGACGATGGTCGTTCGGTTGCCGTTGCGGACGACCGGAAGGCACTGGCGAAAGTCACCTCCAATGACGATCACCTTTCCGCCAAACGGTCGGTCATCGTTTGTCACGTCACGCAACGTGCGCTCGATCGCGTTCAGGGCCAGCACAGGCGCCATGGGCCCTTCGTCCAAGATGACCACCTTGGCCGCCCGCAGCGCAGCACCCTCGGCGGAGTTGGGCTTCACGCCGGACGTGCTGTTCTCCACGATCGGGACAGGCAGTCTGAATCGAGAATGGCAGGTTCTCCCACCCTTCAACAGCGTTGCAGCAATGCCAGTCCACGCGACGGCCACGGCTCGTTCACCTCTGGCTCGCAGCGCGCTGATCAGGGTGTTGTAGATGAAGGTCTTTCCACTGCCTCCCGGCCCGTCAAGGTAGAAACACCTCTGCTCGGTCTTCGGGTCATCGATTGCTGCCATCACCGTTTCGAATGCCACGCGCTGTCTATCGTTGAGCAGTTTCAAGTTTCCCTCGGCCTCTTCCCTTTCGGCGGCCTGATCGAACTGCTCGTCGACAGCAACGATGACCGGCAGTCGGGGCGCTGGCAAACCGAGTTCGATGTTCGTCAATCGGTGCAGGGCGAGTACGGACTGGATGGCGTTCAGTGCCATCTGTTCTGAATCGACGGGGTCGTGGTCACGGGCGAAGTCTTCGCAGAAATCTTCCTTGAAGCGCTCCCAGAGTGACAGCGGGCTAATCGGCTGGCAGAACGCGCAAATCACTGCAAACAGTTGCCGCAGTTCGTTTGGCATTTGCACTGCAACAGCCTCCTCGAGACACCTCTGCCACTCGTCGTCGTCCATGAGCAGGTTGCGCGCGATGGCAGCCTCCTTGAAGGTGCCGTACACAACGCCGTGGTGCGTGCGCACGTCTTCGAAGGACGTCGCGCCTGTCACGTGCAACAGGAGCAGACGCAGGTGGTATCGCTCGATCTGGCGCGGCGACACGGAGTACATGCGGGCGATGATGGTGTTCGCCCCTCGCTTGCGCGTTGCCCACGTGCGATTGAACCCGTAGTGGTACGGGATGTCGGTGTACTTGTGTTGGCGTGCTGTTGGGTTGTTCCGATTCCGGTCGAACCACGCTGTCAGTGTTGTCAGTGCAGTGCTCCCGCGTTCTGCTGCAGCTACTTCGTCTCCGGGCCGGAACGTGACTGTGTGTTCTCCCTCGAGGTGGATCGCGAGTCGGATGATGCTGTGCGATTTATCGTGCATTGCAAATCCTAAAATGCGCCACACTGCCTCTTGGGGGCTGACATAGCGCGAGTCGATGTAGTTCGACACTTCGTCCCATACCAACACGGGCTTGGCCCCTTGCGCCGGACGCTCGCCATGTTCACACTCGGCGGGAACAGAGACGCGCAGCTCCACCCTGGCACAGTCGTGTCCCTTGTAGACGTACTTGCACAGGTACTTGACTGTCTTCGCCGAGCCACAGTGCACCACGTTCAGGTGGCAGTCGTACTTCGAGCTCAAGTACTTGTTGTAAGGCACAATGTCCCGGTTGTCGACCACTTTTCCTGTCGGAGTCATGTACATCCGTCCGTTGTCTCTCCGGCGATAGACGGTGAAGCCCCCTTCGTTCACCACAGTCTCCTCTGTGAACAACTTTGGGAACTTCTTCTTGCATTGCCCGTCCTCCATGCACACTGAGCGTGGATTCCGCGCGCCGCACGGGCCGTGAATCATTGACGACACGATGGTCTTTTGTAGTCTCTCCTCGGTCACCGGGTCAGGCAACTCGGCGCAGATGAGTGCGTCGATCTGCTCTGGTGTGCGGATCTTGTCCTCGTAGCGCAGGATGACCAGGATGTGGGCGTGGGGTAGTCCTCGTTTCTGGAACTCGACCACGTGGAAGTGCGCCAGGGGCACGCCCATCACGTGCTTCGTCGTGATGTCGGCCATCAGTTCTTTGAGTTTCATTTGGAAAACTCGTGCGGTGAGATCGGGTCGGTCCTCCGCCCTTTCATACGCCGCGAGGTTGTCCTGTATTTCTGGCCACTTCGGGTTGCACGTCATCGTCACGAAGAGATCTGGCTTGCCAAACTTTGTCACGATGCTCATAGCGTCTTGGTACAGTTGTTGGCAATGTCTGGGACTGCCAATGAAGCTGGATGGCAGTATCACCATTTTGCCAACGTCGTATCCCTGCCGCTCGGCCCTGTGCTCGATGTGGTCCATAAGGCCGCGATACAGCTCGGCACGCAGTGTTTTTTGGTTCTTGATGATGAATTCAAGTCGGTTGCCCTCCACCTTGATGTACGCGTCTACCATGAACTGCTGCGTCAGCTTGCCGGCGTGCAGCACGGGGTTGAAGGCGCCGGCGCGCTCCTGGAGTCTGTAGCTGTAATACTCCATCAGCGTGATGACGTTGTGCGCGGATTGTTTGGTGTGCGGCATGTCTCTTTGGAAGCCGGCTTCACCACGTGGAAACAGCAGGGCGTAGCTCAGTGGGTCCGTGGATGGCGACAGGACGGACAGCTGTTCGAAGTAGCCGCTTCGCGTGTGGATGCGAATGTCGCGGCCGAGCGTAGGCATTCCACCGTCTACGCTCTGGTACACCACAGCCACTTCGAGCGCTGTCGGGTGCTCGAAGGTTCGACGCTTGTCTTCGACGACGCGCAGCTCTACTCTCGTGTCTGGTCGACCCTCGGCCGTGGCACGGACGCGCTCCTCAGCCTCCACCTGCCCCAGGGTCTTGAGCCCTTGGGCGAAAGGGTTTACTTCGCGAATCATCGCGTCCAGCTCGTGCAGCAGGTCGGGCAGCAGCTTCGTGTTTTCGCGCCTGTCGACTCGATGTGTCTGCGCTTGCTCGGCGTCGAGGAAGTACAGGTGTGAGTAGAGCGGCTTCTCCACCCCTTGGCCCATGTGCGCTATCCTGTGCTGAATGTTTCCGTGAACACGGAAACAATACGTGCCACGGCCCTTCGGTATTTCGGTCTTGGCACCGACCGACGCGAAGGAGAGCGAACTGTTGTAAGACCGGATGTTCTCACGGAAGTTCCTCGAGTGGTAGTGGCCTCCCGTGAGCAGTTCGAACATGAAGCCGGGGTACGGGAGCAGTGGCTCGAGCTTGACGTTGCCCCTGTGGCAACATGTCGCGAACTGGCGGTTGTTTGTCTTCCAGCCGGCGGGCCTTTCCCCTTTGTAGTGCAGAGCGCTGCACTCGTCGCACACTTCGTTTTGGTTCCCGCTGTAATGCTGCAAGACGTCAGCCACATCTTGCCTTGCGGCCTCCAAGTGCGTGGGTGCCAGGTCCACCGGCGCGAGGTCGGGCTCCATCGCTTCATCCTCGGTTAGCTGGTGTTGTTCGCGTTCTGCCTCTTCGGCACGATCGCTGGCTTCCTCCTCGGCGCGCTGGGTGGCTTCCGCTTCAGCTGCCGCCAGCCGGTCCCCTGCCTCGGCGTCGCGACGTCGCCGCGCTCGCTCCCGCAGGCTAGCTAGGCGCTCGGCATGCTCGGCTGCAGTCGCGTCCTCTCGCAGTGTCCGATCGTGAGCGGCCGTCTTGGCCAGGCGCGCTGTCCGCTGGGCCTCAGTCTCGGTCTCCATGCGCTGTCGCTTGTAGCTTGCCGACTGGTCCAGCCGCTGGAGTCGCTGTTCCTCGAGCTCTTCCTCCCTGTGCCGGCGCTCTCCTCCGGCCTTCTGAGCGAGTCGCTCGACATGCTGGGTCTCGGTCTCGGTCTCCCTGCGATGGCGCTCTTGCTTTGACAACTGAGCCAGCCGCTGGAGTCGCTGTTCCTCGAGCTCTTCCTCCCTGCGGCGGCGCTCTGCTCCGGCCTTCTGAGCGAGACGCTCGACATGTTGGGCCTCGGTCTCGGTCTCCCTGCACTGGCGCTTGTAGGTTGCCGACTGGTCCAGCCGTTGGAGTCGCTGTTCCTCGAGCTCTTCCTCCCTGCGGCGGCGCTCTCCTCCGGCCTTCTGAGCGAGACGCTCGACATGCTCGGCCTCGGTCTCGGTCTCCCTGCACTGGCGCTTGTAGGTTGCCGACTGGTCCAGCCGTTGGAGTCGCTGTTCCTCGAGCTCTTCCTCCCTGCGGCGGCGCTCTGCTTCGGCCCTCTGTGCGAGACGCTCGACATGCTCGGCCTCGGTCTCGGTCTCCATGCGCTGTCGCTTGTAGCTTGCCGACTGGTCCAGCCGTTGGAGTCGCTGTTCCTCGAGCTCTTCCTCCCTGCGGCGGCGCTCTGCTTCGGCCCTCTGAGCCTGACGCTCGACATGCTGTGTCTCGGTCTCGGTCTCCCTGCGATGGCGCTCTTGATTTGTCCACTGGGCCAGCCGCTGGAGTCGCTGGTCTTCGAGCTCTTCCTCCCTGCGGCGGCGCACTGTTTCCGCCTTCAAAGCCAGGCGGTCGACGCGCTGTGCCTCGGTCTCGGCTTCTCTGCGCTGGCGATCGTAGCCAGCCATTCGCGCGAGGCGAGCACGGCGTTCGTCCGCGGACTCGCTCGCTCTACGCAGACGCGCCTGCTCTGCCACGACAGCGAGGCGCTGGCGGCGTTGTCTGTCTGGCTCGTCGTCCGGGCGTTGGCCACAGGCATTGTCCGGTCTCTTCTCGGCGTGCGCCTGGTGTACCGAGACATCGTGCGAAATAGAAGTAATATAGGGGATGACGCTCACAGATTCGGCCGCGGGTCGTCCTTCGAGGGGGTCGACGTCGGGCTCGGCAAGGGGCGGCAAAGCGAGCGTTGTCGACGGCGCAGTGGCATTTAGCTCTCCTGTCGCGTGCTTGGCAGCTCGCTTGGCCCGTGCCCTGTCGGCCGCTGCCTTCTTCGTTTCTTCGTCGCTCGTCCGCGTTCGTTTGGCCTGGGTCAGGCGAGCACGTTTTTTTGCCGGCATCTGTAGTTGTATGATGTGTTTCCAGTATATATCAGTATACAGCTATATTATATACTTTCTTAAGGGAAAAACTCGATTTCAAACACTATAAGATTCCTAGTGGAAAAGTCGCGGAAAAACTCACAGTAAAACTCGTTGGAAATCTCGCAGAAAAATTTGCTGAAAAAAAAAATCAACTTCACAGTGCGATTAATTTTGTAACTATAGATACATTTAGTCGCGCATTGTTGCCAATTGTTGCCTCCAGAGGCGTTGAATTGCTTCGAATTGTGTTTCGACATTTGGCGAATTTCATCGCTATGGAAATTATTTTGCGCCTGTATTTTCCTTCATGCCTGCATTATTGCCTCCAGAGGCGATGACTTTCGGCCGAGTGAAATGGCGTGTGTTTTTCGTTGTTTTTTACATCAATCCGCGCTCAAATCGCTTCGCGAGTGTTGCAGAGCTCAAGTCCCAAGTAGTAGGAACTTAACGCGACATTGTACAAACGTTTTCATTGCGTTTTCGCAATTTCGCTGGCGATTTACGCGGTGCAAGTTACATGGTCACATGGCCACATCGCCACATCCCCACATCCCCACATAGCCACATCCATGAGTACAATTGTATCGTGGCAACGGGAAATAGGGATTTTATATAAGGTGGATTAGAATGCTTTCTGTGAAAAGAAAAAATTTACTGTGTTAAGCACAAGCTCTTAAAACAATTTAATATTTCAATAAAATCTTTTGACTATATGAATTGTATTCCGAATAATGGCAAACAGAAAACTAAATTAGTAATTCCAATTCCTAAAAGCAAGTGTACGCGAATTTCTGCTGCTGTTAATGCTTACACTATGGAGATCTCTTTCAACCAAACCTCAACACACTAAGTTTGCTTAGCTCAAAAGTAACAGTGAATTTATTGTCATATGCAGAAACTACACTGCATGTGCTTTGGTAAAAAAAATTGTTCTGAAGGATTGCCGTTATTCACACTGCTACTGAGATATCAGTTTTTTTTTGTGCCATAAAATAATCTTATTCGGGTAAACACCAACCGTGCTGATATAAAGTGGGTGCCGGCATTCAGAAATAGCAACATCTAATCACTCAGGAAACCATATTGTACCAATATCGAAGCCAGAGAGCCTCGACTCGCCTAGAAAAGATAAAACTATTCCAAGCTGTGCTACGGGCAGGATCGTCGATCATTCAGACGTCGCTAAATCGACGCTGCTTAGGCGTCGGCACGCAACGAGCGTCGCCGGAAGGGCGTCGGAACAGAAGCAACGTGTTGCGGAGGTCACAGAGGTCGGAGAGGTCGGTGGGTGGCCGCCATGAGAGGGGTGTGGTGGGTGCTGCTGGGGGTGGTGCTGCTGCAGGACGCACGGCTGGCGGGTGAGTTACTTGTTGACAGGTGGCAACGTGTTGCGTGATTGCGTTTGGATGTGAGGGTGGTGTTGACCAACTGTTTACATCTGCAGGTGCGCAAGGAATGAAGATCTCTCCGAAGCGAGCAGAGAGTTATATTGGTGGGAGTGTGAACATAACCTGTAATCCGCCCGAAGGACTTCCTCTCGTGGGGTGTTTCTGTAGCGTGTGGGTTGTAGATGTAAATGGGACAAAGAAATATGAGAAACTGATGGATTTTGGTCGTGGTTCTGCAACTGGACACATATTTTACCTAACAGATGATAAGGACGTATTTGCGAGGTACCTGGGAAGTGGTCTTGATCACGGCCAGTGTGGGCTGAGCATGTCCAACTTGACTGCTGGCCAGTACTTCGTGGGGTGCAGGGTGCGCAGCGCCACCAGCGGCTGGGCGTACGACTACATGGCGCTTCTGGTGCACTCTAGCGGCCGGGCAGGACAGACTCCTGCGGAACATCGGGGCGACGCTGAGTTTGGCATTGTCAATTTGGAGAAGTTTAGCAATGGCACAGGCAATGGCTACATTGATTTTGTTTTCAATACATCGATAAAAGAGTGCCAGTTGATTTTAAGCACTGTTAAAACTGTGATAACTTACACGACCAACAAGAGCGTATCACGAGCCACATTAAATCCGAATGACAATTCAGTCAGCTTCATTTTGCACAACGTTGGATTTGGTGGAATCGTTTGGTGCTTGTGTTGGAACGACTCTTCCAAGGATTACATCGCATTCGACGCCCAGTTTTTCACCCTGTTAAGTAAGTATCAGAAACAACAAGCAGGGTTAATTTACATTCCTACTGCTGGACTCGATGAAAATGAACACCTGACTTATTATTTAGGGCGCCCCAAAAACACGCTGTCAGCAACAAAAACGAACTTCACCGAAGGAGACACCCTGGAAGCAACGTGTCTGGCGAAGTTTGCTCGTCCTGCGGCTAGGATCGAGTGGACGCTGGGTGGTGACGTCATCAGGAACGACACCGTGGACGACAATGCTGATGACCCGAGGCTTGACATCGACGACGATGACGATGAGGGAAAAGGCATTGGAGATTGGCTCTGGCGCTGCCCTTGGGACACGAAGTCCGTAAAGCAAGTCTTGATCCGGAAGTTGACCTTGGAAGACAACGACAAGGTTCTTGCATGTCATGTCTTACATCCGACGTTGGCCAATGGATCGTGGGTGTCGGACGCTACCAACATTACAGTGATCAAACGTAAGTAGAATACACAACCTCTTACCACGGAAGCTAGCATAGCACAAAACAGCGACATTTCATTTTGAAGCTCTCAAATATTAATATCTGTACAACATGACTTAATTTAAAAATATTTTTGTTTTTTAAATTAGAAACTACTGCTACTTCAACAACTTCTACTCCTGCTATTGCTACTTCCTCAAAAGATTCGGACTTCTTAGGTTCAAACAGCACCGTAATAATAGCGGTGATCGTGGGAGCCGTGCTGATTGCCCTAATCGGTGGTGCTGCTATCTTCTGGTTTAAGAAGAAACGAGCCGCATCCCAAACAACCGGTAAGGCGAAGAATTTTATCGATGTAATTTAACTCTTATTGGTTGCTTTTAGCTTATTAGAAGATACATAAACCTACAGCCTGACTGAAAATAACTTCTCTGCTCTTGTTAAAGCTTCCCCAAAAGGGTCGGTCAGCAATTGAATCCCTTTATAGAGTATCATCAATAATTAGGTTTATGAAATTAAACTCGCACACGTTGTGTTGATTATGTTTCAAAAAATCTCTATCATACTCTCATAGCATGTATTTATTAATTTAACCTTTATTATAATCAAGGTTCCTACCCTTTTTGAATCTCCAAAGAAGTTTACCGTGAAGTTTAACGTTTTCTGATATTTGTTTGCCGCTTAGGATCTCCAGACTCCAACGAGCTAGCACATTACGAGGACATCAACGAAGGTAGAGTGAAATATTCATTGTCATTAGCCGTTATCTCGAATTACGTTTTTCCCTCCAGTGAACGCAAAGACAAATCATTGTTCTCAAATGTAAACAATCTATTTGTAAAAAACTGTCGGGGGTTAAACTGTAGATCACGATTTAATTTGACGACAAGGATTTAGAGAACTGTTTTTTTTGGTATGTAATATGCTTTCTAATAACTTATTATTGATGAGCGTAACGAGCGTAGCGAGTGAAGCGAAAGCTTCAATTTCACTTTACTGCTAAAAAAAATCCTGAATGTTTTTTTTTTTTTTTTTTTTTGTGTGTTTGTTCGCTCTCTACAGGCCAAACACCAAAACGGATTTTGATGAAAATTTCTGTGAACCTTCGTTTTCTCTGAACTTAGATCTGCCACGTTTTTGAAGCAAATCGGACAAGTAAATTTTATGTTATTAAGTTTTTACGAAATTTTTCAGTTTTTCCAAAACACGTTTTCCACTCTAGAGGCCAAGGATCTCCATATAATATGACGAAACTTTCTAGATATGTTGGCCCCCACGATTTCATGTTTGTGTACAAATTTCATTGTTGTATGTTTATCGCTTTTCTTGGAAATGGCGCTTTTATGACGCTTTTTAGCGATTTTGCAGTTTTTTGCAACTAAATCAATTTTATCTTCAACCGATTTTGACAAAATTTACTGTGTGCATTATAAATCGTAAAAAGAAGATACTGTGTTAATTTCAAGCAAATCAATTGAGTAGTTTTTCTTTAAATCGATTTTTAAGTTTTGAAATATTCAATGTCATTGAGAAAGCTGCTAAATTAACGCCGAACATTTTAAATTGATCACTAGGGGCTCTGCCCCTGCGGCCTCCGGCCGCCAACCCCCCCGGCGTGCTTTGGGGCTTCGCCCCAAAGCACCATCAGCACGGGGCCCCATTGCAGGGGGCTTCGCCCCCTGTCGGTTTTACTTATTTCTTGTGTTGATTTGTTTTTCGGTAATCGGTTATTTACCCTTCTGCCACGCTTATCTAACACTTTGTGTTTACCTACATATTCACTTGTCAAATACGAATTTATTGTCAATACTATTGATGGCTATATATTTTCAAGAATCTCGTACACAGGCGTCCATCATCAGTTGTTGATCCAAGAAAAGCGAGTGTTGGGGTGTCGCCATAGCAAAACAAAACAAAATGCATATGCCCACCAAGGAATGTTTTATTATTCTAATACCTCAATTTACACACATTCACAATTTTAATTGTAATTGTAATTGCATGAACGACCTCCTTCATTTTCTCTGTCCCTGCTTGTGTTGTCCACTAATAGCCGGATGTTAGGTCTGGTTAGTCAACACGGTCTTCACCACGGTCTTCCTTCATGGGCAAACGCGACGGTGTTGACATGCTCAATCGTACGATGGTCTGTTTATTCTGCACTTGGCGCTTGTGCCTTATGCCAGGAGCCCCTCCCCGCTCCTGACTGCATGACAGACCTCCTTCATTTTCTCTATCTTTGCTTGTGTTGTCCACCGTTAGTCGGATGTTGGGCCTGGTTATTCTACACGGTTTTCCTTCAAGTGTTAGCGCAACGTTGTTGACATGCACATTCGTACGATGGTCTGTACGTTTTGCACTTTGCGCTTTGCCAGGAGCCCCTCCCCGCCCCCGGCTGCATGACAGACCTCCTTCATTTTCTCTGTCCCTGCTTGTGTTGTCCACCAATAGCCGGATGTTGGGCCTGGTTGATCTACACGGTTTTCCTTCAAGTGTTATCGCGACGTTGTTGCCATGCACATTCGTACGATGGTCTGTACGTTTTGCACTTTGCGCATTGCCAGGAGCCCCACCCCGCTCCCGGCTGCATGACAGACCTCCTTAATTTTCTCTGTCCCTGCTTGTGTTGTCCACCAATAGCCGGATGTTGGGCCTGGTTGATCTACACGGTTTTCCTTAATGTGTTAGCGCGACGTTGTTGACATGCACATTCGTACGATGGTCTTTACGTTTTGCACTTTGCGCTTTGCCAGGAGCCCCTCCCCGCTCCCGGCTGCATGACAGACCTCCTTCATTTTCTCTGTCCCTGCTTGTGTTGGTCACCAAAAGCCTGTTGGTAAGCCTGGTTTACCAACACTGTCCCCCGATGCGCAACTCTTTGCATAGAAGGCATATCCTTGTTGTTGTTCGTTTTGTCACGTTCGGTTTTGCTGTCGGATTTGTAGTTTCTCGATCGTGTATTGTTCTGGTTCGAGCGCGTGTTCCGGGAGCACGTTCTTGCAGAACATATCACTCAGCATCCTCAGGTCTTTGTGCATTGCCAGACACGCTTTTCCGTCTGGACTCGCGTATCCTTGTTGGTTTCTCGCGTGGGAATCAAACAGCCAGTATGTCCCATTATCCGCTCTGCCTATGGCCACCGACACAGACACCGCTGTTAGGATTCCGCAGGCCGCACTCGCGAGAAACGTGCTTAGTCCTGTGTGTAGGTCGGGCCAGGCGTTGTGGCGAGCGATGTTTTGCGGCCAGATCAGGCCGGAAACAGCAGT
The DNA here is from genome assembly GCA_921293315.2 of Nemurella pictetii. Taxonomy (NCBI): domain Eukaryota; kingdom Metazoa; phylum Arthropoda; class Insecta; order Plecoptera; family Nemouridae; genus Nemurella; species Nemurella pictetii. The sequence continues at coordinate 7,642,899 of OV121123.1, read as the reverse complement.
GTCGGCGTTTTCTTGTTTGTTTATCCATGTGTTCACTCCCGCGACGGATATGTGGTCGTGTAGTTCCTGTACCGTGAGATATTGCTCGTCCCTTGGCAGATTTCGCGCACTGAGGGTGTACAGTGCATCGCCGGAATCGAGAACTCTGTCCAGTGTGTCTTTTTGCCATGTTGATGGACACTTGTTGTTTGCTAAGGCGATAGCGCAGGCAGCCATTGCCGTGCATTGCCTTCCTGCGTTGACAAACTTTCTGGCAGCATCCCCCTGGTGCCACGAACCACGCACGATTCTGATGTTCGATTCGTTCCAGTCGCTTGTGTCCATTGGTTCCTCGTCTTCGTTCAATGCTCCAGCATCTGAGACAGTTAGCTTCCTGAGTGAACGCTCGATGCCCTCTTCGTCTGCCTCTCGTGGGTCACTTTGACGACCACCTTGCGAGGTTGTGGCCGCTGTTGACTTTTGCGGGGCATGGCTTTCTAGCACCTCTTTGTACACGATGTTCTTTGTAAAAGTGGTGTTGCATGACTTGATCAGCTTGCCCTGCGCCTCGTTGCTGGCGACTGCAAGGAACACTGAGTCGAGTGACCGAGCTCTTGACAGCGCCACGTAGAGCTGGCCGTGTCCGAACACTGGTTTTTCGAGATTCACGCCCACGCGTCTCAAAGACTGTCCCTGGGCCTTGTTAATCGTCATGGCGAATGCCAGACGAATCGGGAATTGGCGCCTGATCATCGTGATCGGCAGGCCTGCGTCTGAGGGCGTGAGGTTCACTCGGCAGAGAAAAGTCCTGTTTCCTGCGCATCGTCCTCCGATGATCCGACAGTCGATCACGTGCTCGTAGAGTGCAACCACGCTTAGCCGGGTGCCGTTGCACAGGCCGGCTCGTACGTTCACGTTCCTCATGAGCATCACGACTGCGTGCACTTTCAGGCGCAGCTTGTGCGGCGGCATCCCAGACGGCGTCAGCGAGTTCAGGTACTCGACTGGATAGTCGGTGGTCAGAGCGTCGCCATCCTCGCCTTCGCCGACGTCCACTGAGTCAGCGCTGCAGTATTCGTGCACGTCGCCTTCGAGTCGCTCGAGAACAGTGTCGTTGATGTTTAACGACTCCGTGTTCTTCGGGCAGAGGATTGCGTGATCCTGCATCGCGGCCATCTCGGCAGCACTGATGCTTTTGCCGAAGACGGCGTCCATGACGCAGTCGACGACGCACTGGTCGGGCAGGGCGATTGTGTCTTCTGGCAGGTGGTGGTCGTTCTTTAGTTCGCCGTTTCCGACGCGCAGCAGCCACTCCACGAACTCGTCCTCTCCTTCGTTGGCGCGCATGTTCGCGCGCAGTTCGAGCGTGCGGAACAGGGCCCAATGTGTGCTGCGCTTAATGCACTGTTCGACGATGGTCGTTCGGTTGCCGTTGCGGACGACCGGAAGGCACTGGCGAAAGTCACCTCCAATGACGATCACCTTTCCGCCAAACGGTCGGTCATCGTTTGTCACGTCACGCAACGTGCGCTCGATCGCGTTCAGGGCCAGCACAGGCGCCATGGGCCCTTCGTCCAAGATGACCACCTTGGCCGCCCGCAGCGCAGCACCCTCGGCGGAGTTGGGCTTCACGCCGGACGTGCTGTTCTCCACGATCGGGACGGGCAGTCGGAATCGAGAATGGCAGGTTCTCCCACCCTTCAACAGCGTTGCAGCAATGCCAGTCCACGCGACGGCCACGGCTCGTTCGCCTCTGGCTCGCAGCGCGCTGATCAGGGTGTTGTAGAGGAAGGTCTTTCCACTGCCTCCCGGCCCGTCAAGGTAGAAACACCTCTGCTCGGACTTCGGGTCGTCGATTGCCGCCATCACCGTTTCGAATGCCACGCGCTGTCTATCGTTGAGCAGTTTCAAGTTTCCCTCGGCCTCTTCCCTTTCGGCGGCCCGATCGAACTGCTCGTCGACAGCAACGATGACCGGCAGTCGGGGCGCTGGCAAACCGAGTTCGATGTTCGTCAATCGGTGCAGGGCGAGTACGGACTGGATGGCGTTCAGTGCCATCTGTTCTGACTCGACGGGGTCGTGGTCACGGGCGAAGTCTTCGCAGAAATCTTCCTTGAAGCGCTCCCAGAGTGACAGCGGGCTAATCGGCTGGCAGAACGCGCAAATCACTGCAAACAGTTGCCGCAGTTCGTTTGGCATTTGCACTGCAACAGCCTCCTCGAGACACCTCTGCCACTCGTCGTCGTCCATGAGCAGGTTGCGCGCGATGGCAGCCTCCTTGAAGGTGCCGTACACAACGCCGTGGTGCGTGCGCACGTCTTCGAAGGACGTCGCGCCTGTCACGTGCAACAGGAGCAGACGCAGGTGGTATCGCTCGATCTGGCGCGGCGACACGGAGTACATGCGGGCGATGATGGTGTTCGCCCCTCGCTTGCGCGTTGCCCACGTGCGATTGAACACGTAGTGGTACGGGATGTCGGTGTACTTGTGTTGGCGTGCTGTTGGGTTGTTCCGATTCAGGTCGAACCACGCTGTCAGTGTTGTCAGTGCAGTGCTGGCGCGTTCTGCTGCGGCTACTTCGTCTCCGGGCCGGAACGTGACTGTGTGTTCTCCCTCGAGGTGGATCGCGAGTCGGATGATGCTGTGCGATTTATCGTGCATTGCAAATCCTAAAATGCGCCACACTGCCTCTTGGGGGCTGACATAGCGCGAGTCGATGTAGTTGGACACTTCGTCCCACACCAACACGGGCTTGGCCCCTTGCGCCGGACGCTCGCCATGTTCACACTCGGCGGGAACGGAGACGCGCAGCTCCACCCTGGCACAGTCGTGTCCCTTGTAGACGTACTTGCACAGGTACTTGACTGTCTTCGCCGAGCCACAGTGCACCACGTTCAGATGGCAGTCGTACTTGGAGCTCAAGTACTTGTTGTAAGGCACAATGTCCCGGTTGTCGACCACTTTTCCTGTCGGAGCCATGTACATCCGTCCGTTGTCTCTCCGGCGATAGACGGTGAAGCCCCCTTCGTTCACCACAGTCTCCTCTGTGAACAACTTTGGGAACTTCTTCTTGCATTGCCCGTCCTCCATGCACACTGAGCGTGGGTTCCGCGCGCCGCAGGGGCCGTGAATCATTGACGACACGATGGTCTTGTGTAGTCTCTCTTCGGTCACCGGGTCAGGCAACTCGGCGCAGATGAGTTCGTCGATCTGTTCTGGTGTGCGGATCTTGTCCTCGTAGCGCAGGATGACCAGGATGTGGGCGTGTGGTAGTCCTCGTTTCTGGAACTCGACCACGTGGAAGTGCGCCAGGGGCACGCCCATCACGTGCTTCGTCGTGATGTCGGCCATCAGTTCTTTGAGTTTCATTTGGAAAACTCGTGCGGTGAGATCGGGTCGGTCCTCCGCCCTTTCATACGCCGCGAGGTTGTCCTGTATTTCTGGCCACTTCGGGTTGCACGTCATCGTCACGAAGAGATCTGGCTTGCCAAACTTTGTCACGATGCTCATAGCGTCTTGGTACAGTTGTTGGCAATGTCTGGGACTGCCAATGAAGCTGGATGGCAGTATCACCATTTTGCCAACGTCGTATCCCTGCCGCTCGGCCCTGTGCTCGATGTGGTCCATAAGGCCGCGATACAGCTCGGCACGCAGTGTTTTTTGGTTCTTGATGATGAATTCAAGTCGGTTGCCCTCCACCTTGATGTACGCGTCTACCATGAACTGCTGCGTCAGCTTGCCGGCGTGCAGCACGGGGTTGAAGGCGCCGGCGCGCTCCTGGAGTCTGTAGCTGTAATACTCCATCAGCGTGATGACGTTGTGCGCGGATTATTTGGTGTGCGGCATGTCTCTTTGGAAGCCGGCTTCACCACGTGGAAACAGCAGTGCGTAGCTCATTGGGTCCGTGGATGGCGACAGGACGGACAGCTGTTCGAAGTAGCCGCTTCGCGTGTGGATGCGAATGTCGCGGCCGAGCGTAGGCATTCCACCGTCTACGCTCTGGTACACCACAGCCACTTCGAGCGCTGTCGGGTGCTCGAAGGTTCGACGCTTGTCTTCGACGACGCGCAGCTCTACTCTCGTGTCTGGTCGACCCTCGGCCGTGGCACGGACGCGCTCCTCAGCCTCCACCTGCCCCAGGGTCTTGAGCCCTTGGGCGAAAGGGTTTACTTCGCGAATCAGCGCGTCCAGCTCGTGCAGCAGGTCGGGCAGCAGCTTCGTATTTTCGCGCCTGTCGACTCGATGTGTCTGCGCTTGCTCGGCGTCGAGGAAGTACAGGTGTGAGTAGAGCGGTTTCTCCACCCCTTGGCCCATGTGCCCTATCCTGTGCTGAATGTTTCCGTGAACACGGAAACAATACGTGCCACGGCCCTTCGGTATTTCGGTCTTGGCACCGACCGACGCGAAGGAGAGCGAACTGTTGTAAGACCGGATGTTCTCACGGAAGTTCCTCGAGTGGTAGTGGCCTCCCGTGAGCAGTTCGAACATGAAGCCGGGGTACGGGAGCAGTGGCTCGAGCGTGACGTTGCCCCTGTGGCAACAGGTCGCGAACTGGCGGTTGTTTGTCTTCCAGCCGGCGGGCCTTTCCCCTTTGTAGTGCAGAGCGCTGCACTCGTCGCACACTTCGTTTTGGTTGCCGCAGTAATGCTGCAAGACGTCAGCCACATCTTGCCTTGCGGCCTCCAAGTGCGTGGGTGCCAGGTCCACCGGCGCGAGGTCGGGCTCCATCGCTTCATCCTTGGTTAGCTGGTGTTGTTCGCGTTCTGCCTCTTCGGCACGATCGCTGGCTTCCTCCTCGGCGCGCTGGGTGGCTTCCGCTTCAGCTGCCGCCAGCCGGTCCCCTGCCTCGGCGTCGCGACGTCGCCGCGCTCGCTCCCGCAGGCTAGCTAGGCGCTCGGCATGCTCGGCTGCAGTCGCGTCCTCTCGCATTGTCCGATCGTGAGCGGCCGTCTTGGCAAGGCGCGCTGTCCGCTGGGCCTCAGTCTCGGTCTCCATGCGCTGTCGCTTGTAGCTTGCCGACTGGTCCAGCCGCTGGAGTCGCTGTTCCTCGAGCTCTTCCTCCCTGTGCCGGCGCTCTCCTCCGGCCTTCTGAGCGAGTCGCTCGACATGCTGGGTCTCGGTCTCGGTCTGCCTGCGATGGCGCTCTTGCTTTGACAACTGAGCCAGCCGCTGGAGTCGCTGTTCCTCGAGCTCTTCCTCCCTGCGGCGGCGCTCTGCTCTGGCCTTCTGAGCGAGACGCTCGACATGTTGGGCCTCGGTCTCGGTCTCCCTGCACTGGCGCTTGTAGGTTGCCGACTGGTCCAGCCGTTGGAGTCGCTGTTCCTCGAGCTCTTCCTCCCTGCGGCGGCGTTCTCCTCCGGCCTTCTGAGCGAGACGCTCGACATGCTCGGCCTCTGTCTCGGTCTCCCTGCACTGGCGCTTGTAGGTTGCCGACTGGTCCAGCCGTTGGAGTCGCTGTTCCTCGAGCTCTTCCTCCCTGCGGCGGCGCTCTGCTTCGGCCCTCTGTGCGAGACGCTCGACATGCTCGGCCTCGGTCTCGGTCTCCATGCGCTGTCGCTTGTAGCTTGCCGACTGGTCCAGCCGTTGGAGTCGCTGTTCCTCGAGCTCTTCCTCCCTGCGGCGGCGCTCTGCTTCGGCCCTCTGAGCCTGACGCTCGACATGCTGTGTCTCGGTCTCGGTCTCCCTGCGATGGCGCTCTTGATTTGTCCACTGGGCCAGCCGCTGGAGTCGCTGATCTTCGAGCTCTTCCTCCCTGCGGCGGCGCACTGTTTCCGCCTTCACAGCCAGACGCTCGCCGCGCTGCGCCTCGGTCTCGGCTTCTCTGCGCTGGCGATCGTAGCCAGCCATTCGCGCGAGGCGAGCACGGCGTTCGTCCGCGGACTCGCTCGCTCTACGCAGACGCGCCTGCTCTGCCACGACAGCGAGGCGCTGGCGGCGTTGTCTGTCTGGCTCGTCGTCCGGGCGTTGGCCACAGGCATTGTCCGGTCTCTTCTCGGCGTGCGCCTGGTGTACCGAGACATCGTGCGAAATAGAAGTAATATAGGGGATGACGCTCACAGATTCGGCCGCGGGTCGTCCTTCGAGGGGGTCGACGTCGGGCTCGGCAAGGGGCGGCAAAGCGAGCGTTGTCGACGGCGCAGTGGCATTTAGCTCTCCTGTCGCGTGCTTGGCAGCTCGCTTGGCCCGTGCCCTGTCGGCCGCTGCCTTCTTCGTTTCTTCGTCGCTCGTCCGCGTTCGTTTGGCCTGGGTCAGGCGAGCACGTTTTTTTGCCGGCATCTGTAGTTGTATGATGTGTTTCCAGTATATATCAGTATACAGCTATATTATATACTTTCTTAAGGGAAAAACTCGATTTCAAACACTATAAGATTCCTAGTGGAAAAGTCGCGGAAAAACTCACAGTAAAACTCGTTGGAAATCTCGCAGAAAAATTTGCTGAAAAAAAAAATCAACTTCACAGTGCGATTAATTTTGTAACTATAGATACATTTAGTCGCGCATTGTTGCCAATTGTTGCCTCCAGAGGCGTTGAATTGCTTCGAATTGTGTTTCGACATTTGGCGAATTTAATCGCTATGGAAATTATTTTGCGCCTGTATTTTCCTTCATGCCTGCATTATTGCCTCCAGAGGCGATGACTTTCGGCCGAGTGAAATGGCGTGTGTTTTTCGTTGTTTTTTACATCAATCCGCGCTCAAATCGCTTCGCGAGTGTTGCAGAGCTCAAGTCCCAAGTAGTAGGAACTTAACGCGACATTGTACAAACGTTTTCATTGCGTTTTCGCAATTTCGCTGGCGATTTACGCGGTGCAAGTTACATGGTCACATGGCCACATCGCCACATCCCCACATCCCCACATAGCCACATCCATGAGTACAATTGTATCGTGGCAACGGGAAATAGGGATTTTATATAAGGTGGATAAAAGCCTCTAGGCTATGCGCACACGTAATATAATTGCGTTGTGGGTGAACGTAAGTATTACGCTCATCCACAACACGTTTATATGAGTGTTCGCATAGCCTAGTCTAAATATATGTGTCTACAATATTTGAAGATATACCAGAAATGAGATAATTTACTAATAATTCATTTTGTAAACCACTGCAATCCACAGCGCTTTTCAAACCCACGCCGGCGCCGGAAGTTCCCCGGCTGCCGCAGCCGAAGAATACCGAAAGGCTGACGGTGCCGAGGGAATCCGCTCCTCCGCGCCCGGAGAGTCCAGACTACATCATCCCCAACGCTCCTGACGGTCAGTAGGTGAACCAGAGTCCAGACTACATCATCCCCAACGCGCCTGACGGTTAGTAGGTGAACCAGAGTCCAGACTACATCATCCCCAACGTGCCTGACGGTCAGTAGTTGAACCAGAGTCCAGACTACATCATCACCAACGTGCCTGACGGTCAGTAGTTGAACCAGAGTCCAGACTACATCATCCCCAACGTGCCTGACGGTCAGTAGTTGAACCAGAGTCCATACTACATCATCCCAACGTGCCTGACGGTCAGTAGTTGAACCAGAGTCCAGACTACATCATCCCCAACGTGCCTGACGGTCAGTAGGTGAACCAGAGTCCAGACTACATCATCCCCAACGTGCCTGACGGTCAGTAGTTGAACCAGAGTCCAGACTACATCATCCCCAACGTGCCTGACGGCCAGTAGTTGAACCAGAGTCCAGACTACACCATCCCAAACGTGCCTGACGGTCAGTAGTTGAACCAGAGTCCAGACTACATCTTCCCCAACGTGCCTGACAGTCAGTAGTTGAACCAGAGTCCAGACTACATCATCCCCAACGTGCCTGACAGTCAGTATTTGAACCAGAGTCCAGACTACATCATCCCCAACGTGCCTGACAGTCAGTAGTTGAAGCAGAGTCCAGACTACATCATCCCCAACGTGCCAGACAGTCAGTAGTTGAACCAGAGTCCAGACTGTCCCCATCACTGTTTAATATATTTAAGATTGTTTTTTTCTTATTGCTGAGAGGGTAATTGAAGGGGGTTTGTGGACGGTCTCTCAAAGTAGTGAAGTAGTGTTCTACATTTAATTTTTTCTTTGTTGGTTTTCAGACTCTGTGAATGCTGATGGATACATGAAACCTCGAATGTTTTAATATAGATACAGACATCAAGTAGGTTTTTTTGCGAGAAAATGAAGTTTTTTAATCGCCTCGATTGCTGTGGCTCTGAGTATCGTTGGGTTTTAGTTCCTCAAACGTATTTTTACTTTTGATTGACAATATTTTGTTCTTAGCTACTCGATACTTGTATATTTATCCAATAATTTTTATGCGCAGTTGAAATTGTTTTAATTTCCTATTTTTCAATATTTATATGTTCATCTAGAAGTTTATTGGTACATTAGAAATCATTGCTTATAAATTTCTAATGTTTCTGACATTGTACATCGCAGGTCCAATTTTGAAAATGGCTTCCATACTAAAGATAATTTGCTGCCACATAGCTATTATTTGCAAGTATAATAACATTTAAAGATATCTTTTATCCGTTTCGATAACGTCAGTATATTTTGCTGTGCGCTTCCCTGTGTGAGGGATTGTGAAGAACTCTGTTTGCGCCCTTTATTGGAACGCAGCCCGCAGTACACAAACGCACTGGATGCGGACCTTACAGGCGTTGTAATAGCTTCACATTCGTCAACTGCAGCAAGCTCTGAGTTTATCCGACCAGCTCATCACATATATGGAAGTCGGGATATCTGAAAAACGTGCAATTTATTGAGATAGGTCTTCTGGTGACACTATTCTTACAATCTTACCCGAAATGTTGGATTAGGAATATAATTAAAACGCAGGAGGACATGGTAAAGTTATAATATAATTTTCATACTTTTTGGACAGATTGAATTGAATTGGCAACTGGTTTGAGAAAAAAGTTTTTTTTTACAAAAATTCTTTGCTTCTGCGGTACCAAGTTATACATTGACCAGGTGTGATAAACGATATTTTGATACGCGATAACGCACGGGATTTTAACATTAAAAATAAAAATGGTCTGAAACTCACTGAGAGGTATCTACATTTTGGCATTTTTTTTGGTAAAACGGTTATACGGAATCAATATCAGAGGAAACCCGAACAAATTTGGATGTAAAACGAAAAGATAGATAAGAAATTGAGTCTAACTTCAAATTTATTTGCATACCTAACCCAATACAAATGAGATTTAAAAAAAAATTGTGAGCTGATGTTGAATCAATTTTTATCAAAGATTGACTGGCTTTATGTTTCATCACAGTTTAAATGTGTATGCATCCTATTGAAAAGATTAAAAACATAAATTTAGCCATTTAAATGCCAATTTTATGGCCCATTTTCATGCATATTTTTAATTTAGGTAATTTTAATAACTTTCCCGTGAGATCACAATACAAAATTACTATCACAAATGCGAGCATCTTGTGCTTATCTACCCTACCTACTTATCTATGAGTTAATTGTTTATATGCAACGCATTTCAATTAATCATCACCAAAAATATGGTACCTATTGGGAATACAATATTGATAGAGTCTAACCTTCGAAGGTCTAACTAGCAAGATGAGAAACACTGTTAACATGTCACTGTTTTAAGAATAAAAATTTAACAAACTATATGTCCAGCTGGCCAAAATTTTGTCCACAGAGAGAATAGGTATTGAAAGACATTTGAATGAACGACTAACATTTGTTCGAGCGAATCATCATTACTATTTATAACTAATAGTTAACCAAGCGTACTGGAGACTTTGCCGTCTTAAATGTTTCAACGTCTTAACCTAATCAAGTAATCACGTACTTACACTTCCAACAGAAACTATTTTCCACCACTTCCTTCCCTGTCACTTGGGCAAATCCAACTTAAATTTCAATATTGTATAGATTTCTAACATCTAGTAGCATCTAATTCTAGTACACAAGCGTTCTTCATCCAATTAATCGAAGTTTCAATCGAAACACATGCCAACAACCACCGAAAATTAACATTTCACGAACAAATAGGGAATGAAAGAGTGATTTTACAATTCTTACTAACTATTTCAAATGCATCATCAAGCACTTGTTATATGAGATATATACACTAAATAAGTCAAATATTTTAAACCCTTATTTGTTTCCTGTCCATCCCATGAGCACATAAGGAATATATCTCAATCACTATCTTTATCTTCGTAGAATTCTATCTCGTTGACATTCACTTATCACTTAAGGTAGCATCTTCTTCAATGTTTCAAGGGTTATGACTAGTTCACACGCGAAGTTAAATTATTCGCCAGCCTCTGAGCAGTCTGGCACCGAGTCCCATTGTTTCTTGCTTTACACTTGTAGGCTCACCGTTATAAAAACGAATTGAGATCAAGGAAATTATGACTCCTGCCACCTACTTACTTCACATCTCGCTAAAGGAAAACATTTACTTTTAAGACATTTGAAATGGTGGATTATTTTACTCTATTTTACGCGGCGTTTAAAAAGCAGCTACCTGTCTTTGAAGCCTCGACCGAATAAGGAAGCACTACGACAATATAATGAATAGCTTATGAATGATTTTCTTAAAGGAATTAAATTTAAAATTATTGAATGCAAACCTTAGGCTTTTGACCCTCGATTGAAGCAGGCAGCATAGAAAATTACAAGTTAGAAGAAATCCGTAACAGAAAGATACTAAGTAAAAAAAGGTTAGAAGCAAATTGAATTACATCTTTTTAAATTCCTGCTACAAACTAATCGTAGAAGCCCCTTCCCCCTCCGCCAAAACAAATATATATACAAATTAAAGTTTGGTTTTCTACTATTTTCTCCCAACGTTATAAAATCTGCTGCTTCTTGGACATCCTCATAGACCAATCATCGATCGAAGCAGAAGTCATAAAGTCACGTCACGAGAAAACAAAGTCACTGCAAGAAAGCAGTATTCCACACAGCTTCACTACGAGCGCCGTCGTCAATGCGTCGTTCAACGCTTCGGCCGGGCGTCTTTGTGCAGAACCTCGGCATAGAGGACCGTCTCGTCGGGCTTCTTCGGCGGCGGCGGCCGGGCAGGCTGACTCGCCGGCCCAATCATCACCTCCTCGTACTGCACCGTGTTGCTGTAGATGTTAGACCGAGGCCGCTCCGCCGCCACCGGGGGGTCTCCGCCCCCGCCCTCGGCACCCCCGCCCCCGGCGCCCCCGCCCCCGGTTTTAAGGGGGGCAATGGACAGCTCGTCGTAGGGGTTCTCGGAGGGGTAGGTGAGGCGCGAAGCTGCAGCAGAGGTGCAGTAATAATTGTAATAGAAATTGTAAATTTTAATATAAATAGTATAATAGTAATAATATTACTGCAGTAATAATCACTGCAGCAGAGGTGTTGTTTGGCGAGAGGGTGGTCGTTGGGGAGGGCGGTACAAGGTGCCTGGGGGCTTAATGTTGGGTTTGACTTTGTTGGATTATGTTGACATTGAGGTTTTACCGTCGAAAGAGAGTTTTTGCTGAAAAACATCGGAATTGGAAACTAGATTTCGAATCATGTCCACACGGGAAGTGAGGAAACATTTTTGATTACAAATAAAGTTTCTGATTTATTTAATGTTTCGTTTATCTGAAGTAACACACCTATTCCGTTCAATCAAAATTCTATCAAAATAACGTCATGATACCCACTCGCTAGAGCCAGGTAGAACATGTCGGGGTTTTGATTTCCCTACCTTCCTTTGTTATAAAGCGGAGCTAATTAATATATTTTTTCAAACTGGTAGTACGTCCAGTGGGTATCTAACGCCATTTTTCTGAGTGGAATAGGTCTATTGGCAGTTTGGGTCGATGCATAAATGATTCTTGCAAAATTCCTACAACATCAATTTCCCATCCTCACCAGTCGTTCACTAATTTATAATGTAATAAGCATTGAATTGAATTGAATAGCAACGGCTCCTGATTTGATTCGAATCAAACTGCAATAAAATGCTCACTTATAATAAATAGCAACGGCTTATAATTAGCATAGTAAACGAAATACGCAATACACGGTGAGTGCCCACTTTCCAAACCGGAAGTTCAAGGTTGGGAGGTCATGACACATTTTCAATTGGATATTTACTTTCAAAAAATTAAAGTAAAAAATTATCAGTTTGCTACGGTTCCTGAATTAGCAAGGGCTCACGTTGTGTTCCTGACAAACGATAATGTGCGCTATTGATGGTGTTTAACACGTTTGTTATAAATGTGTTGCAGGGATTGTGTTTACCGGCTGCGTTCTGCCGATTGGTACACGATTGGTAGAGGTCGTTCTCCTCGATGAACGACGTGCGGTCGCAGGTTGCATCGGCTGCGAACACAACGCATCGATTAGCAACAACGACAGGTAACAAGTAGTCGCTGAATTAAGCTTTTGCGTTGAGAGACACAGGGGTATTGGTATCGCTTTCAAGGACCCAGCCTTATCATCCGGGTGCAGATTCTAAATAGCCGATCATAGTAAGCATCCTGTGCATTGACCGTCACTGTCACTGTGACTGTTGACTGTTGACTGTTGTCATTGACCAACATGGGTTGGTAAAAAGTTTCTAGATCTAGAAGGGTTCTTATCGTGGTTTAGTCACACATACAAAATAGATTATACATTTCCTTACGCGGCCAACAGTGATCAGAAGATAAAACTTCACGATAAACTTATTCAGAAATTCAAAATGAATAAGAACCTTCATATTTAAAAATATTGAATTAATTATCACGTGCTATGAGTGTGAGATAGAGGTTTTGTTGAACCATAGCTTATATATCTATGGTTGAACATAATCGACACACCAACGGCGGGTTTAATTTCATTAATCTAAGTATTGATTGGAAAAATGATGCTCTTAAAGACAAAGGATTCAAAAGATGACCTATCCTTTTAGGGGAAGCGTTTCCAAGGACAGAAAAGTTAATTTTCAGTCAGGCTTTATGTTTATGTTCCTCCTGACAAGTAAATAGCAAAAAATTAAGTGTTAAATTACATCGATAAAATTCTTCGTCTTACCGGTTGTTTGGGATGAGCCTCGTTTTTTCTTAAACCAGAAGATGGCAGCACCACCGATTAGAGCAATCAGCACGGCTCCCACGATCACCGCTATTATTACGGTGCTGTTTGAACCTAAGAAGTTCGAATCTTTTGAGGAAGTAGCAATAGCAGGAGTAGAAGTTGTTGAAGTAGTAGTAGTTTCTAATTTAAAAAACAAACATATTTAAATAAGTCACTAGGGGCTCTGCCCCTGCGGCCTCCGGCCGCCAACCCCCCCGGCGTGCTTTGGGGCTTCGCCCCAAAGCACCATCTGCACGGGGCCCCCTTGCAGGGGGCTTCGCCCCCTGTATGTTTTATTTGTTTCTTGTGTTGATTTGTATTTCGGTACTTGTTATTTGACCCTTCTGCCACGCTTACCTAACACTTCGTATTTATCTACATAATCACTGCTCAAATGCGAAGGGATTGTAGGGATTATGCAGCAGAGGCAGCGTTTGCAGCGAACCTTCCTTTCTCCCCCCCCACCACCTCTACTAATCCTTCCTTTCCTGACCCACCCCAACTTCCCAACCTTCCTCTGCGTAGTACGACAGTGTTGATATGCGCAATTCGTACGATGGTCTGTACCTTGTGCACTTGTGCCTTGTGCCTGGACCCCCTTCCCACCTCCTGGCTGCATGACAGACTTCCTTCCCTTTCTCTGTCCCTGCTTGTGTTGTCCACCAATATCCGGATATAAGGCCTGGTAAATCGACACGGTCTTCTCCACGATCTTCCTTCAAGTGCAAACGCGACGGTGTTGACATGCACAATCGTACGATGGTCTGTACCTTGTGCACTTTGCGCTTTGCCAGGAGCCCTTCCCCGCTCCCGGCTGCATGTCGGGAGCAACACCCAGCACCCACCCCCCGAACTTCAGGACCCCACACCCAGCATCCAGCACCCAGCACCCGGCACCCAGCATCCAGCACCCAGCATCCAGCACCCAGCACCCGGCACCCAGCACCCAGCACCCAACACTCAGCCCCCGGAACCCAACATCCAGCACCCAGGACCCGGCACCCAGCATCCAGCACCTAGCACCCGGCACCAGGCACCCAGCACCCGGCACCCAACACCCAGCATCCAGCACCCAGCACCCGGCACCCAGCACCCAGCACCCAACAACCAGCACCCAACACCTAGCCCCCGGAACCCAACATCCAGCACCCAGGACCCGGCACCCAGCTCCCGGCACCCAGCACTCAACAACCAGCACTCAACACCCGGCACCCAACACCCAGCACTCAACACCCGGCACCCGGCACCCAGCATCCGGCACCCAGCACTCAACACCCAACACTCAACACCCGGCAACCGGCACCCAGCATCCGGCACCCAGCACTCAACACCCAGCACACGGCACCCAGCACCCAGCACCCAACACCCAGCACCCAGCACCCAACACCCGGCACCCAGCACCCAGCACCCAGCACCCAGCACTCAACACCAAGCACCCGGCACCCAGGACCTGGCACCCAGCACCCAACACCCAGCCCCCGGAACCCAGCATCCAGCACCCAGGACCCGGCACCCAGCACCTAGCACCCGGCACCCAGGACCCAGCACCAAGCACCCGGCACCCAGCACCCAGCACCTAGCAACCGGCACCCAGCACTCAACACCCAGCACCTGGCACCCAGCACCCGGCACCCGGAACCCAGCATCCAGCACCAGGCACCCAGCACCCAGCACCCAAAACCCAGCACCTAGCACCCGGCATCCGGCACCCAGCACCCAGTATCCAGCACCCAACACCCAGTACCCGGCACCTAGCACCCAGAACCCGGCACCCAGCCCCCGGCACCCAGCACCCAGCACCTAGCAACCGGCACCCAGCACCCAGCACTCAACACCCAGCACCTGGCACCCGGCACCCAGCCTCCAGCACCCGGCACCCAGCATCCAGCACCCAGCACCCAGCACTCAACACCCAGCACCCGGCACCCAGCACCCAACACCCAGCACCCAACACCCAGCCCTCAACACCCAGCACCCAGCACCCGGCACCCAGCAATCCACACCCAGCACAAAGCACCCGGCACCCAGCACGCAGAACCCGGCACTCAGCCCCCGGCACCCAGCACCCAACACCCAACACCCTGCACCAAACACCTAGCACCCAGCACGCGACCCCAACGACCCGGCACCCAGCACCAAACACCCAGCACCAAGCACCCAGCACCTAGCACCCAGCACCCGGAACCCGGCACCCAGCATCCAGCACCCAACACCCTGCACCCGACCCCCATCCCCTGGCAACCGGCACCCAGCACTCAAAACCCAGCACACGGCACCAGGCACCCAGCACCCAGCACCCAACGCCCAACACCCAACACCCAGCCCTCAACACCCGGCACCCTGCACCCGACCCCCAGCACCTGGCAACCGGCACCCAGCACTCAACACCTTGCACCCAGCACCTAGCATCCAGCACCCGGCATCCGGCGCCCAGTACCCAGTTTCCAGCACCCAACACCCAGTACCCGGCAACCAGAACCCGGCACCCGGCACACAGCACCCAGCACCCAGCACCCGGCACCCAGCATCCAGCACCCGGCATCCAGCACCCAGCATCCAGCACCCAACACCCAGCACCCAATACCCAGCACCTAGCACCCAGCACCCGGCATCCGGCACCCAGAACCCAGTATCTAGCACCCAGCATCCAGCACCCAACACCCAGCACCCAATACCCAGCACCTAGCACCCGGCACCCGGCACCCAGCACTCAGAACCCGGCACCCGGCACCCAGCACTAAACACCCAGCATCCAGCACCCGGCACCCAGCACTCAGAACCCGGCACCCGGCACCCAGCATCCAGCACCCGGCACCCAGCACCCGGCACCCAGCATCCAGCTCCAGGCACCCAGCATCAAACACCCAGGACCCGGCTAACCGGCACCCAGCACCTGGCACCCAGCATCCAGCACCCAGCACCCGGCACCCAGCATCCAGCACCCAGGACCCGGCTAACCGGCATCCAGCACCCGGCACCCGGCACCCAGCACCTGGCACCCAGCATCCAGCACCCAGGACCCGGCACCCAGCACCTGGCACCCAGCATCCTGCACCCAGGACCCGGCACCCAGCACCCGGCACCCAGCACCCAGCACCCGGCACCCAGCATCCAGCACCCGGCACCCAGCATTCAACACCAAACGCCCAGCACCCGGCACCCAGCATCCTGCAGCACCCAGCACCCGGCACACGGCACCCAGCATCCAGCACCCAGCACCCGGCACCCAGCATCCAGCATCCAGGACCCTGTACCCGGCATCCAACACCCGGCACCCGGCACCCAGCACCCGGCACTTAGCATCCAGCACCCAGGACCCGGCACCCAGGACCCGGCACCCAGCATCCTGCACCCGGCACCCAGCATTCAACAACCAACGCCCAGCACCCGGCACCCAGCATCCAGCACCCATCACCCGGCACCCGATCCCCAGCATCCAGCCTCCAGCACCCGGGACCCAGCAACCGACCCCCAGGACCCGTGCCCTGTCGGCCGCTGCCTTCGTCCTTTCTTCGTTGCTCGTCGGCGCTAGTTTGGCCTGGGTCAGGCGAGCACGTTTTTTTGGCGGCATCTGCAGTAGTTGTATGATGTGTTTCCAGTATTTCAGAACAGCTATATACTTTCTGAAGAGCAAAACTCGATTTCAAACACTATATATTCTATATATATACACTATATATGGCATGAATTTGTCGGTGGCAAATTATTTTGAAACCTGATACTTGAAGCTAAAATAAATGACTTTTTGAATTTAATTTTTTCGTAACCATGGATACAATTTTCGTCAAGCCAGAGGCGATGAATTGGTCCGAATTTTGTCTCGCCGTTGGACGGATTTCGGCCGCGTGAACCCAAATCAAGCCCTTTCGAGCCCTATCAGATCCCTATCATGCCGCGCTCAAATCGCTGCCTAAATATTGCAGCGCTCAAGTCCCCGGTGGCACGAACACAACGCAACTTTCCCCGTGCGTTTTCATCGCGTTTTCGCAATTTCGCTGGCGATTTACGCGGAGCCAAATTTAAGGATTTTAAAGAAGGTGGAATATTGTACAGATATTAATATTTGAGAGCTTCAAAATGAAATGTCGCTGTTATGTGTAATGCTATTTTCCGAGGATAAAAGGTTGTGTTTTCGACTTACGCTTGCTCACTGTAATGTTTGTTGAGTTCGACACCCACGATCCATTGGTCAACGCCGGATGTAAGACATGACATGCAAGATCCTTGTCGTTGTCTTCCAAGGTCATTTTCCGGATCAAGACTTGCTTGATGGACTTCGTGTCCCAAGGCCAGCGCCAGGGCCAATTTCCATGGCCTCTTTCATCATCGTCATTTTCATCGATGTCAAGCCTCGGTTCATCAGCATTGTCGTCCACGGTGTTGTTCCTGATGACGTCACCTCCCAGTGTCCACTCGATCCTAGCTGCAGGACGAGCAAACTTCGCCAGACACGTTGCTTTCAGGGTGTCTCCTTCGGTGATGTTCGTTTCATTTACCGACAGCGTGTTGTTGGGGCGCTCTAAATAATAAGTCAGGTGTTCATTTTCATCGAGTCTAGCAGTAGGAATGTAAATTAACCCTGCTTGTTGATTCTGATACTTACTTAACAGGGTGAAAAACTTGGCGTCGAATGCGATGTAATCCTTGGAAGGATCGTTCCAACACAAGCACCAAACGATTCCACCAATCCCGACGTTGTGCAAAATGAATCTGACTGACTTGCCATTCGAATTTAATGTGGCTCGTGATATGTTTTTGGTGGTGTTGGTGGTGGTGGTGGTGGTGTTGGCGGTGTAGTTTTGCACTACTTTATTAGTCCTTAAAATCAACTGGCACTCTTTAATCGATGAATTGAACGCAAATTCAATGAAGCCATTGCCTGTGCCATTGCTAAACTTCACCAAATTGACAATGTCAAAGTCGGCGTCGCCCCGATGTTCCGCAGGAGTTTGTCTTGCCCGGCCGCTAGAGCGCACCAGAAGCGCCATGTAGTCGTACGCCCAGCCGCTGGTGGCGCTGCGCACCCTGCACCCCACGAAGTACTGGCCAGCAGTCAAGTTGAACATGCTCAGCCCACACTGGCCGTGATCAAGACCACTTCCCAGGTACCTCGCAAATACGTCCTTATCATCTGTTATGTAAATGTCTCCAGTTGCAGAACCGGCAATATCCATCAGTTTTTCATATCTCTTTGTCCCATGTTCATTTACAACCCACACGTTAAAGAAACACCCAACGAGAGGAAGTCCTTCAGGCGGATTACAGGTTATATTCACACTCCCACCAATAGAACTCTCTGCTCGCTTCGGAGATATCTTCAATCCTTGCGCACCTGCAGATATAAACAGTTGGTCAACACCACCCTCACATCCAAACGCAATCACGCAACACGTTGCCACCTGTCAACAAGTAACTCACCCGTCAGCCGTGCGTCCTGCAGCAGCACCACCCCCAGCAGCACCCACCACACCCCTCTCATGGCGGCCACCCACCGACCTCTACGACCTCTGCAACCTCGGCAACACGTTGCTTCTGTTCCGACGCCCTTCCGGCGACGCTCGTTGCGTGCCGACGCCTAAGCAGCGTCGAGTTAGGTCAGCGTCGAGGTTGATACAGAGGGTGGTTCAGTGGGGGTAAGGATACTGCACAGCGGTCCGCTGATCGAGGCGAGCTCGTTGCGACTGGGAAGGCGGTCGAGGGACGCTAGAGGATGTCGACCGGGGGGAAGTGACGCGGTTTCTGGGCTTGGCTGTCGCAAATGTCGCGCTGATAGCACGGGTTGTGTGTGTGTATGTGTGTGTTTAGTTGTGATAGTGGCACGGTTATCGTCGAGATAGAGTTAGAGAGCAAATAAGGAGGCAGTTGGTAGGATTTATTTCAGTTTCATTTGGCATGTTTCTTGATAATGTATTTTCAATTGACTGGTTTGAATCTATATTCGATTTACGTTGGGGTTTCTTTTTGGCTATAAACCTATTCATGTGATAACAGGATTTATGCATTTTGGTCATACGGAATAAAACGTCCATTCGTTCCCTTAGCGATGCTTTCAACTGGGGTTCTAACTCATTTGAATGGATGATTTTCTTATGATTGAATTTTTTTGATCGAAGATAAAATGGTGTACGAAAATTATATTTCAACCATTATCATAAAATGACAAACATCATTTATGAACACGATGAGGCAACTATGTTAGCGCGAACAACAACAATATTACTTTCTTAAGCCTTGATAAGGCAGCACAGCTTTGCGAAACGTTGGGATAATTTTGATTTTGGGACCTAGCATTCAATACCAAGTTAAATCAAATGAAAATGTGTTTTATTATTTTATTGGAATGACGCAATTTAAGCCGTATCTGCTCCGACCGATTAATCGTAACATACTGTGATGCGTCACGGAGTTTAATATAAGTGTGCTGACACACCGTTTATCGACGGCGGTCTGCTCAGGGTGGTTTCCCGTGATTCACCGTCTTTCTGCCACCGAGGGGAAGCCGCTGGCTAGCAGGGTTCTCTCCCCTCCTTCTACCCTGTGGTTAGCAAACTTTGCTATCTTTACAGGCAGCGCTCCGCAGTAGGCACTTGCATTATTTCACCTTGAGTTCGCTTGATCGGATTATCTAGTTTTTGACAGGTGGTGCTGATACTGAGATGCGTATATGGATGATCTGATGTGAGGATTTTACATCAACCATTAGGTATATAGAACCATCATTAGTCTAACAAAAAAAAAACTTTGAAACGAAGAGCAAATAATAGAAAGAACAAGGGTTGCTAGTTGGTATGGATAGGGTGGATTTTTATCGAAATCTTTGTAATTTTTCCTAAAGCACGATTTTAATTAAATGCTGGCTTGCTTAAGTCGGAGTCCTAGATTCGTCAGCATTAAATTCTTTAATCAAGTGAATCAAGGGAAATGCGGCTTTATTGCTCTCGAAATAGTTCATACGTGTCATGCTTCCTTGTTGCTTCCTCATGTGACGTTGTGTCAATGCGTACACGAAGCTTTGTTATTTGTACATTATAATAATCATTCTTGTTCATTGTTCGTCTTATATAGCCCACATCCCACTCTTTAATATTCCTCTGCTGGTAATCGCACATTTGATAAAATAACGCCGCATCATTAACTAAATAGTTTGATAGTTTGCATAATTGATGGAACAAATGAACGCTCTCATCTCATCTCACATTGAAAAAAGCTTAGAGAATCGCTCTGCAGATCTCTTGTATTTTGTAGAGTAAGGAAATGATTCTCAACTTGTTTCCTTCTGCTGAGTTTGACAAGGAAGAATGATCCTTTCACTAAGTTGCATTGAATTCAACATTTTCTAAGCTGAACAAGATTTCCAAGGATCAAAAAACTGAATTGGCTGGATCAAAATGTTATCAAAATGTTCATTTTTCCAGAAAAGTCAAGAAAAATGAAAATCATGCGACAAATTTCTAAATTCCACCGCAAACCAAAGAAATCATTCGCTTATCTCGCTCCCATCTCTTCTTGAATCAAAACGATCGACTGAGGAGCACTCACCAGTCAGCTGATGCAGATTACATATTGCGTAATAATGACAACCGGTTTGTTATCCCGGGTCTAACGAAGACACTGAACCGCTACGGGAAAACGCGACGGATACTAACGAACGAATAGTTTTCCCATCTCACGCCTTGTGTCTGGTTTTTCAGCTGACGGGATGGACCAGCATGGACCAGGATAGACCAGGATGGACCAGGATGGACCAGGACGGACCAGGACGGACCAGGATGGACCAGGATGGACCAGGATCTTGACCAGGTCCTCGCGTCTTCGGAGGTCGAGGAATATTCGGAGATTCAACGAGAAGGCAATTTGAAATCACAAGGATATTTAAAGGTAGGTAAATTTGGCTCAAATTTAACTATTGGATAAATGAAGTCTTAAATTAAATCATTTGAAGTTGAATTTTGAAAGTTCATGGTTTACATAAGGAAAATTATGGTGTCCTAAGAATTTTATAGGGGGAAAAAATGGATAGTAAATTATTTATTACTTCTTTATTGAAACAGATAAGTACATTTGCATATCAGTTTGTCTGAGTTCCTATCCTTCACCCCAACCCATTCTCATATCTTCCTTAAAATTCTCCACACTCTCCAACATCTCTCCACTGTTCCATTCCTCAACACCCTTTTCTAAAATCAGCGACAAGCATATTTTGTTGCCTCCGTAAATTATGTTTCGACTTATTATTAACACGAGATATTAACTTTGACTCACAAGTTCCTCGCTGATATGAATGCAAGTAAGAGATTAAAACACAAACACTTTGGTAATGTGAGCTTAAGAAAAGCAATCGGTCTGGAGTTTGAGTTTGTTTGCTTCTTATCGTTATCGAGAATATCGAGAATAAGGAAGCTAAATATATTTACCTATTGCGTTTCCCGGTGGAAGATTTGTTCAGAAGGCGACGCAGGGGAAACAGCAGGAAAAGTATGTGGTCTCCCTGGGTTTTTCTAAACCTAGCGTTGGCCTCAGATCTTTCTTTCCTCGATTGCCTTAAAAGGATATCTTTGATTTTAAACTTAAGTTGAATGATGGAACTCACACTTTTTAAAGGAAATTTTATGTACACAGGACTTGTTAAAAGAGTTTTTGTAGATGCGTTTGTTATTACAGACCGGTACTGGTTTAAGATCGTGTTTAAAACCTAACTGGAAATATTATTTGCATGCGGCTATGAAAAAAGTTAAAAACTCACAGTAACAATAATTTAAGACCCCAATTTCTGAACATGTCTTTGAAGCTCTTTGTTTTGTTCACAGCCTGCCCGGAAAGTGAGGAGCTACCAAAACCAAAGAGACGACGGCTGCCAAATTTGATTTTAACCGTATGAATCGCTTCGCTCGCACGTAAAAATGATTCGTATGGTTCCATATTAATTCCATTTATTGCATTATATTCCTATATATTTACTCAGCTTCTTTCGCAAGCTTCTTTCGCGGTCCCGACCACGGCTTCTGAAGTGCTACACTACCTGCGCAACCTCCCCAACGGCAAGGCGCCCGGGGAGGACGGTATCACCAACCTTGTGCTGAAGGAACTGCCATCATCCGCAGGCACAAGGTTACTCGCTATCTTCAACGCTAGCTTGAGTTTACAGCACTTTCCACGGCCATGGAAGGAAGCCAAGGTGATTGTGTTTCCAAAGCCAAACAAATCGCTAAGAGATCCAGCAAACTATCGTCCAATCAGTCTTCTGAGCGGACTTAGCAAACTGCTCGAAAAGGTCATGCTAACACGGCTCTCAGGCCATTGTCAGAACAGGGGGCTGCTAATCAACCAGCAGTTTGGATTCCGACCCGAGCACTCGACTAACCATCAGTTGCTGCGCGTGGTCAACCACATCTCACATGGCTTCAACTGGAAAAAACACACCGGCGTCGTCTTCCTGGACGTCGCCAAGGCGTTTGACCGG
The DNA here is from genome assembly GCA_921293315.2 of Nemurella pictetii. Taxonomy (NCBI): domain Eukaryota; kingdom Metazoa; phylum Arthropoda; class Insecta; order Plecoptera; family Nemouridae; genus Nemurella; species Nemurella pictetii. The sequence continues at coordinate 7,620,410 of OV121123.1, read as the reverse complement.
GTGTGGCATACAGGGCTACTGCGAAAGATGATCAAGATGGAGTTTCCGAACTACCTTGTGAATCTGGTGTCGAATTATCTCAGCGGGAGATCTTTTCATGTCACCATGGGAGGGGAGCGATCATCCACCCGACCCATCGCAGCCGGTGTGCCGCAGGGGAGCCTAGTGGGGCCCTTTCTCTTCAATGTGTTCACCAACGACATCCCGGTGGACCTGCCCAAGACCGAGCTAGCACTCTACGCAGACGACGCGGCCATCCTGGTCCAGTCTCGCAGCATGCGGCTGGTCGAGCAGAATCTCCAATCGTCACTCGACCGTCTGAGCACGTGGTACGAGGACTGGCGTATCGCACTCAACACCGCGAAAACCACCGCCACCCTGTTCACCAGGAAGCGAAGTGCCAAAGCCAACCCTCCGAGCATCACACTGCAAGGACAGCAAATCACCTGGTCAGACACCAGCAAGTATCTGGGAGTCATCCTGGATTCTAAGCTGAGCTGGAAGCCCCATGTCGAGACAGTCAGGAACCGCGCAATCGGCAAGATAGGATCACTGATGCCTTTGTTCAAATCGAAGACAATGTCCATCGATTCAAAACGAAGACTTTACGTGACCATCATCAGACCAACCATCAGCTACGCATCGCCAGTCTGGTGCATGTGCAAGCTAAGTCTCTTTGCCAAGATGCAGCGCGTGCAGAACAGGGCCCTTCGCGCAGTCGCCGGCCTGCCCCAGTTCACACGCACCGACGATATCCACCGAGAACTCGAAGTAGAAACTCTCGAAGAGTTCGTCAACAGGCTGAACGTGGACTTCTTTGCGGAGCTGCCCTCCAATAAGAACCCACTGATCTCAGGCCAAGCTGCCTACGTCACAATGCCTCATGACAAGTACCCGAGGCCACACGCAGCCCTGCCCCTCTAGCGTGTCCGGCTTGCCGGTTTCAAGACATAACAACCCCGACATGAATTTTCCAAACCACCACTTAGGGAATCACGCGTAATGCGGATAATCCCTCCCATCCTCGGCTAGGTGTGCGAGTTCCTCGCACACCAACACCGACAACAAGTACGGACGGAGCGTGAATATTTTATGTTCAGAAATTCATATCGCTCATAGCACTCACTAGCTCGATAATTCAACTTCCTTGCATAGAAAATAGAACAGAATGGTACAACATCGAATCCTGCTACTTGCTAGTAACATTTTAGAATCTTTGCAGCTCAGGGCCATGTTTTACCATAACCAACCAAAAGTTCACCCATGATGATCCACCTTATATAAAATCCCTATTTCCCGTTGCCACGATACAATTGTACTCATGGATGTGGCTATGTGGGGATGTGGGGATGTGGCGATGTGGCCATGTGACCATGTAACTTGCACCGCGTAAATCGCCAGCGAAATTGCGAAAACGCAATGAAAACGTTTGTACAATGTCGCGTTAAGTTCCTACTACTTGGGACTTGAGCTCTGCAACACTCGCGAAGCGATTTGAGCGCGGATTGATGTAAAAAACAACGAAAAACACACGCCATTTCACTCGGCCGAAAGTCATCGCCTCTGGAGGCAATAATGCAGGCATGAAGGAAAATACAGGCGCAAAATAATTTCCATAGCGATGAAATTCGCCAAATGTCGAAACACAATTCGAAGCAATTCAACGCCTCTGGAGGCAACAATTGGCAACAATGCGCGACTAAATGTATCTATAGTTACAAAATTAATCGCACTGTGAAGTTGATTTTTTTTTTCAGCAAATTTTTCTGCGAGATTTCCAACGAGTTTTACTGTGAGTTTTTCCGCGACTTTTCCACTAGGAATCTTATAGTGTTTGAAATCGAGTTTTTCCCTTAAGAAAGTATATAATATAGCTGTATACTGATATATACTGGAAACACATCATACAACTACAGATGCCGGCAAAAAAACGTGCTCGCCTGACCCAGGCCAAACGAACGCGGACGAGCGACGAAGAAACGAAGAAGGCAGCGGCCGACAGGGCACGGGCCAAGCGAGCTGCCAAGCACGCGACAGGAGAGCTAAATGCCACTGCGCCGTCGACAACGCTCGCTTTGCCGCCCCTTGCCGAGCCCGACGTCGACCCCCTCGAAGGACGACCCGCGGCCGAATCTGTGAGCGTCATCCCCTATATTACTTCTATTTCGCACGATGTCTCGGTACACCAGGCGCACGCCGAGAAGAGACCGGACAATGCCTGTGGCCAACGCCCGGACGACGAGCCAGACAGACAACGCCGCCAGCGCCTCGCTGTCGTGGCAGAGCAGGCGCGTCTGCGTAGAGCGAGCGAGTCCGCGGACGAACGCCGTGCTCGCCTCGCGCGAATGGCTGGTTACGATCGCCAGCGCAGAGAAGCCGAGACCGAGGCACAGCGCGTCGACCGCATGGCTTTGAAGGCGGAAACAGTGCGCCGCCGCAGGGAGGAAGAGCTCGAAGACCAGCGACTCCAGCGGCTGGCCCAGTGGACAAATCAAGAGCGCCATCGCAGGGAGACCGAGACCGAGACACAGCATGTCGAGCGTCAGGCTCAGAGGGCCGAAGCAGAGCGCCGCCGCAGGGAGGAAGAGCTCGAGGAACAGCGACTCCAACGGCTGGACCAGTCGGCAAGCTACAAGCGACAGCGCATGGAGACCGAGACCGAGGCCGAGCATGTCGAGCGTCTCGCACAGAGGGCCGAAGCAGAGCGCCGCCGCAGGGAGGAAGAGCTCGAGGAACAGCGACTCCAACGGCTGGACCAGTCGGCAACCTACAAGCGCCAGTGCAGGGAGACCGAGACCGAGGCCGAGCATGTCGAGCGTCTCGCTCAGAAGGCCGGAGGAGAGCGCCGCCGCAGGGAGGAAGAGCTCGAGGAACAGCGACTCCAACGGCTGGACCAGTCGGCAACCTACAAGCGCCAGTGCAGGGAGACCGAGACCGAGGCCCAACATGTCGAGCGTCTCGCTCAGAAGGCCGGAGCAGAGCGCCGCCGCAGGGAGGAAGAGCTCGAGGAACAGCGACTCCAGCGGCTGGCTCAGTTGTCAAAGCAAGAGCGCCATCGCAGGGAGACCGAGACCGAGACCCAGCATGTCGAGCGACTCGCTCAGAAGGCCGGAGGAGAGCGCCGGCACAGGGAGGAAGAGCTCGAGGAACAGCGACTCCAGCGGCTGGACCAGTCGGCAAGCTACAAGCGACAGCGCATGGAGACCGAGACTGAGGCCCAGCGGACAGCGCGCCTGGCCAAGACGGCCGCTCACGATCGGACACTGCGAGAGGACGCGACTGCAGCCGAGCATGCCGAGCGCCTAGCTAGCCTGCGGGAGCGAGCGCGGCGACGTCGCGACGCCGAGGCAGGGGACCGGCTGGCGGCAGCTGAAGCGGAAGCCACCCAGCGCGCCGAGGAGGAAGCCAGCGATCGTGCCGAAGAGGCAGAACGCGAACAACACCAGCTAACCGAGGATGAAGCGATGGAGCCCGACCTCGCGCCGGTGGACCTGGCCCCCACGCACTTGGAAGCCACAAGACAAGATGTGGCTGACGTCTTGCAGCATTACAGCGGGAACCAAAACGAAGTGTGCGACGAGTGCAGCGCTCTGCACTACAAAGGGGAAAGGCCCGCCGGCTGGAAGACAAACAACCGCCAGTTCGCGACATGTTGCCACAGGGGCAACGTCAAGCTCGAGCCACTGCTCCCGTACCCCGGCTTCATGTTCGAACTGCTCACGGGAGGCCACTACCACTCGAGGAACTTCCGTGAGAACATCCGGTCTTACAACAGTTCGCTCTCCTTCGCGTCGGTCGGTGCCAAGACCGAAATACCGAAGGGCCGTGGCACGTATTGTTTCCGTGTTCACGGAAACATTCAGCACAGGATAGCGCACATGGGCCAAGGGGTGGAGAAGCCGCTCTACTCACACCTGTACTTCCTCGACGCCGAGCAAGCGCAGACACATCGAGTCGACAGGCGCGAAAACACGAAGCTGCTGCCCGACCTGCTGCACGAGCTGGACGCGATGATTCGCGAAGTAAACCCTTTCGCCCAAGGGCTCAAGACCCTGGGGCAGGTGGAGGCTGAGGAGCGCGTCCGTGCCACGGCCGAGGGTCGACCAGACACGAGAGTAGAGCTGCGCGTCGTCGAAGACAAGCGTCGAACCTTCGAGCACCCGACAGCGCTCGAAGTGGCTGTGGTGTACCAGAGCGTAGACGGTGGAATGCCTACGCTCGGCCGCGACATTCGCATCCACACGCGAAGCGGCTACTTCGAACAGCTGTCCGTCCTGTCGCCATCCACGGACCCACTGAGCTACGCCCTGCTGTTTCCACGTGGTGAAGCCGGCTTCCAAAGAGACATGCCGCACACCAAACAATCCGCGCACAACGTCATCACGCTGATGGAGTATTACAGCTACAGACTCCAGGAGCGCGCCGGCGCCTTCAACCCCGTGCTGCACGCCGGCAAGCTGACGCAGCAGTTCATGGTAGACGCGTACATCAAGGTGGAGGGCAACCGACTTGAATTCATCATCAAGAACCAAAAAACACTGCGTGCCGAGCTGTATCGCGGCCTTATGGACCACATCGAGCACAGGGCCGAGCGGCAGGGATACGACGTTGGCAAAATGGTGATACTGCCATCCAGCTTCATTGGCAGTCCCAGACATTGCCAACAACTGTACCAAGACGCTATGAGCATCGTGACAAAGTTTGGCAAGCCAGATCTCTTCGTGACGATGACGTGCAACCCGAAGTGGCCAGAAATACAGGACAACCTCGCGGCGTATGAAAGGGCGGAGGACCGACCCGATCTCACCGCACGAGTTTTCCAAATGAAACTCAAAGAACTGATGGCCGACATCACGACGAAGCACGTGATGGGCGTGCCCCTGGCGCACTTCCACGTGGTCGAGTTCCAGAAACGAGGACTACCCCACGCCCACATCCTGGTCATCCTGCGCTACGAGGACAAGATCCGCACACCAGAGCAGATCGACGCACTCATCTGCGCCGAGTTGCCTGACCCGGTGACCGAAGAGAGACTACAAAAGACCATCGTGTCGTCAATGATTCACGGCCCGTGCGGCGCGCGGAATCCACGCTCAGTGTGCATGGAGGACGGGCAATGCAAGAAGAAGTTCCCAAAGTTGTTCACAGAGGAGACTGTGGTGAACGAAGGGGGCTTCACCGTCTATCGCCGGAGAGACAACGGACGGATGTACATGACTCCGACAGGAAAAGTGGTCGACAACCGGGACATTGTGCCTTACAACAAGTACTTGAGCTCGAAGTACGACTGCCACCTGAACGTGGTGCACTGTGGCTCGGCGAAGACAGTCAAGTACCTGTGCAAGTACGTCTACAAGGGACACGACTGTGCCAGGGTGGAGCTGCGCGTCTCTGTTCCCGCCGAGTGTGAACATGGCGAGCGTCCGGCGCAAGGGGCCAAGCCCGTGTTGGTATGGGACGAAGTGTCGAACTACATCGACTCGCGCTATGTCAGCCCCCAAGAGGCAGTGTGGCGCATTTTAGGATTTGCAATGCACGATAAATCGCACAGCATCATCCGACTCGCGATCCACCTCGAGGGAGAACACACAGTCACGTTCCGGCCCGGAGACGAAGTAGCTGCAGCAGAACGCGGCAGCACTGCACTGACAACACTGACAGCGTGGTTCGACCTGAATCGGAACAACCCAACAGCACGCCAACACAAGTACACCGACATCCCGTACCACTACGTGTTCAATCGCACGTGGGCAACGCGCAAGCGAGGGGCGAACACCATCATCGCCCGCATGTACTCCGTGTCGCCGCGCCAGATCGAGCGATACCACCTGCGTCTGCTCCTGTTGCACGTGACAGGCGCGACGTCCTTCGAAGACGTGCGCACGCACCACGGCGTTGTGTACGGCACCTTCAAGGAGGCTGCCATCGCGCGCAACCTGCTCATGGACGACGACGAGTGGCAGAGGTGTCTCGAGGAGGCTGTTGCAGTGCAAATGCCAAACGAACTGCGGCAACTGTTTGCAGTGATTTGCGCGTTCTGCCAGCCGATTAGCCCGCTGTCACTCTGGGAGCGCTTCAAGGAAGATTTCTGCGAAGACTTCGCCCGTGACCACGACCCCGTCGAGTCAGAACAGATGGCACTGAACGCCATCCAGTCCGTACTCGCCCTGCACCGATTGACGAACATCGAACTCGGTTTGCCAGCGCCCCGACTGCCGGTCATCGTTGCTGTCGACGAGCAGTTCGATCAGGCCGCCGAAAGGGAAGAGGCCGAGGGAAACTTGAAACTGCTCAACGATAGACAGCGCGTGGCATTCGAAACGGTGATGGCAGCAATCGATGACCCGAAGACCGAGCAGAGGTGTTTCTACCTTGACGGGCCGGGAGGCAGTGGAAAGACCTTCATCTACAACACCCTGATCAGCGCCCTGCGAGCCAGAGGTGAACGAGCCGTGGCCGTCGCGTGGACTGGCATTGCTGCAACGCTGTTGAAGGGTGGGAGAACCTGCCATTCTCGATTCAGACTGCCTGTCCCGATCGTGGAGAACAGCACGTCCGGCGTGAAGCCCAACTCCGCCGAGGGTGCTGCGCTGCGGGCGGCCAAGGTGGTCATCTTGGACGAAGGGCCCATGGCGCCTGTGCTGGCCCTGAACGCGATCGAGCGCACGTTGCGTGACGTGACAAACGATGACCGACCGTTTGGCGGAAAGGTGATCGTCATTGGAGGTGACTTTCGCCAGTGCCTTCCGGTCGTCCGCAACGGCAACCGAACGACCATCGTCGAACAGTGCATTAAACGCAGCACACATTGGGCCCTGTTCCGCACGCTCGAACTGCGCGCGAACATGCGCGCCAACGAAGGAGAGGACGAGTTCGTGGAGTGGCTGCTGCGCGTCGGAAACGGCGAACTAACGAACGACCACCACCTGCCAGAAGACACAATCGCCCTGCCCGACCAGTGCGTCGTCGACTGCGTCATGGACGCCGTCTTCGGCAAAAGCATCAGTGCTGCCGAGATGGCCGCGATGCAGGATCACGCAATCCTCTGCCCGAAGAACACGGAGTCGTTAAACATCAACGACACTGTTCTCGAGCGACTCGAAGGCGACGTGCACGAATACTGCAGCGCTGACTCAGTGGACGTCGGCGAAGGCGAGGATGGCGACGCTCTGACCACCGACTATCCAGTCGAGTACCTGAACTCGCTGACGCCGTCTGGGATGCCGCCGCACAAGCTGCGCCTGAAAGTGCACGCAGTCGTGATGCTCATGAGGAACGTGAACGTACGAGCCGGCCTGTGCAACGGCACCCGGCTAAGCGTGGTTGCACTCTACGAGCACGTGATCGACTGTCGGATCATCGGAGGACGATGCGCAGGAAACAGGACTTTTCTCTGCCGAGTGAACCTCACGCCCTCAGACGCAGGCCTGCCGATCACGATGATCAGGCGCCAATTCCCGATTCGTCTGGCATTCGCCATGACGATTAACAAGGCCCAGGGACAGTCTTTGAGACGCGTGGGAGTGAACCTCGAAAAACCAGTGTTCGGACACGGCCAGCTCTACGTGGCGCTGTCAAGAGCTCGGTCCCTCGACTCAGTGTTCCTAGCAGTCACCAGCAACGAGGCGCAGGGCAAGCTGATCAAGTCATGCAACACCACTTTTACAAAGAACATCGTGTACAAAGAGGTGCTAGAAAGCCATGCCCCGCAAAAGTCAACAGCGGCCCCAAACTCACAAGGTGGTCGTCTCAGTGACCCACGAGAGGCTGACGACGAGGGTATCGAGCGGACACTCAGCAAGCTAACTGTCGCAGATGCTGGAGCATTGAACGAAGACGACGAACAGATGGACACAAGCGACTGGAACGAATCGAACATCAGAATCGTGCGTGGTTCGTGGCACCAGGGGGATGCTGCCAGAAAGTTTGTCAACGCAGGAAGGCAATGCACGGCAATGGCTGCCTGCGCTATCGCCTTAGCAAACAACAAGTGTCCATCAACATGGCAAAAAGACACACTGGACAGAATTCTCGATTCCGGCGATGCACTGTACACCCTCAGTGCGCGAAATCTGCCAAGGGACGAGCAATATCTCACGGTACAGGAACTACACGACCACATATCCGTCGCGGGAGTGAACACATGGATAAACAAACAAGAAAACGCCGACACTGCTGTTTCCGGCCTGATCTGGCCGCAAAACATCGCTCGCCACAACGCCTGGCCCGACCTACACACCGGCCTAAGCACGTTTCTCGCGAGTGCGGCCTGCGGAATCCTAACAGCGGTGTCTGTGTCGGTGGCCATAGGCAGAGCGGTCGATGGGACATACTGGCTGTTTGATTCCCACGCGAGAAACCAACAAGGATACGCGAGTCCAGACGGAAAAGCGTGTCTGGCAATGCACAAAGACCTGAGGATGCTGAGTGATATGTTCTGCAAGAACGTGCTCCCGGAACACGCGCTCGAACCAGAACAATACACAATCGAGAAACTACAAATCCGACAGCAAAACCGAACGTGACAAAACGAACAACAACAAAGATATGCCTTCTATGCAAAGAGTTGCGCATCGGGGGACAGTGTTGGTAAACCGGGCTTACCAACAGGCTTTTGGTGACCAACACAAGCAGGGACAGAGAAAATGAAGGAGGTCTGTCATGCAGCCGGGAGCGGGGAGGGGCTCCTGGCAAAGCGCAAAAAGTGCAAAACGTAAAGACCATCGTACGAATGTGCATGTCAACAACGTCGCGCTAACACGTTAAGGAAAACCGTGTAGATCAACCAGGCCCAACATCCGGCTATTGGTGGACAACACAAGCAGGGACAGAGAAAATTAAGGAGGTCTGTCATGCAGCCGGGAGCGGGGAGGGGCTCCTGGCAATGCGCAAAATGCAAAACGTACAGACCATCGTACGAATGTGCATGTCAACAACGTCGCGCTAACACTTGAAGGAAAACCATGTAGATTAACCAGGCCCAACATCCGGCTATTGGTGGACAACACAAGCAGAGACAGAGAAAATGAAGGAGGTCTTTCATGCAATTACAATCATTTTCTTTACAATTAAAATTGTAAATGTGTGTAAATTGAGGTATTAGAATAATAAAAAATTCCTTGCCGGGCATATGCATTTTGTTTTGTTTTGCTACGGCGACACCACACCACTCGCTTTTCTTGGATCAACAACTGATGGTGGACGCCTGTGTACCAGAGTAATGACAATATATAGCCATCAACAGTATTACCAATAAGTTATAAGTTATAAGTTATATTAACTAAGTGTTAGGTAAGCGTGGCAGAAGGGTCAAAGACCAACAACCGAAAAACAAATCAACAAAAGAAACAAATAAAACCTACAGGGGGCGAAGCACCCTGCAAGAGGGCCATACGCAGAGGAAGGTTGGGAAGTTGGGGGGGGGGGGGGGGGTCAGGAAAGGTAGGATTAGGGGTGGGGGGGGGGGGGGGAGAAAGGGGGAGTGCCAAAAAAAAAAAGCACGAAAGGCAGGAAAGGTAAACGGAAACATACAACAAGGTTGGGTTGGTTTGTGGGTAAAGGAATACCCACAAGCAGCGTGTGTGGCAACACATGAAAACCCTCTTTTCTTGGATCATCAGATTGATGGCGGACGTCTGTGTACCCGAGTTACGAAAATATTTAGCCTTCATCAGCAGTACCAATAAGTTCACGTTTGAGCATTGACTATATGTAGATAAACACAAAGTGTTAAGTAAGCGTGGCAGAAGGGTCAAAGACCAACAACCGGAGTGACAAAAAAATACCCACAAAAGGCAGGAAAGGTAAACGGAAACATTCAACAAGGTTGGGTTGGGAGTTCGGGCGGGGTCAGGAAAGGAATACGTAGAAGCAGTATGTGCGGCAACACATGAAAATTATACATTCCAGGGTGATCAATTGATGCTGGTCCTCTGTATACCTCACGAAAGGTGAGGGGGGAGTCACGAAAACATATAGCCATCAGTAAGTTCAAATTTGAGCAGTGAATATGAAGGTAAACACTAAGTGTTTGGTAAGCGTGGCAGAAGGGTAAAATACCAATTACCGAAAAACAAATAAACACAAGAAACAAGTAAAACCGACAGGGGGCGAAGCCCCCTGCAACGGGGCCCCGAGCTGATGGTGCTTTGGGGCGAAGCCCCAAAGCACGTCGGGGGGGGGGGTTGGCGGCCGGAGGCCGCAGGGGCAGAGCCCCTAGTCCACCTTATATAAAATCCTTATTTCCCGTTGCCACGATACAATCGGTACCTGGATGTGGGGATGTGGCATGTGGCCATGTGACTATGTAATTGACGGCGTAAATCGCCAGCGAAATTGCGAAAACGCAATGAAAACGCACGGGGAAAGTTGCGTTGTGTTCGTGCCACTGAGGACTTGAGCGCTGCAATATTTTGCCAGCGATTTGAGCCGCGCTTGATGTGAAAAACAACGAAAAACACACGCCATTTCACTCGGCCAAAAGTCATCGCCTCTGGAGGCAACAATTGGCAACAATACTTGACTAAATGTATCCATAGTTACAAAATTTATTTCTGCCTCAAGTAACAGGACCTATAATATTTTGCCACTGACAAACTCACGCTGTGGCGACACCAAGCGATGGTGGACATCGGTGTATCTGATCTCATGTGAGATTTCTTACGAGTTTAACTGTGAGTTTTTACGGCTTTTCCACTAGGAATATAATAGTGTTTGAAATCCAGTTTTGCTCTTGATAAAGTATAATATAGCTTTACTGAAATACTGGAAACACATCATACAACTACTGCAGATGCCGCCAAAAAACGTGCAGGCCAAACTAACGCCGACGAGCAACGAAGAAAGGACAAAGGCAGCGGCCGACAGGGCACGGGTCCTGGGTGCTGGATGCTGGGTGCCGGGTGCTGGGTGCCGGGTGCTGGGTGCTGGATGCTGGGTGCCGGGTGCTAGGTGCTGGGTGCCGGGTGCTGGGTGCCGGGTCCTGGGTGTTGGACGCTGGGTGCCGGGTGCTGGATGCTGGGTGCCGGGTGCTAGGTGCTGGGTGCCGGGTCCTGGGTGCTGGATGCTGGGTGCCGGGTGCTGGGTGCCGGGTCCTGGGTGCTGGATGCTGGGTGCCGGGTCCTGGGTGCTGGGTGCCGGGTCCTGGGTGCTGGATGCTGGGTGCCGGGTGCTAGGTGCTGGGTGCCGGGTCCTGGGTGCTGGGTGCCGGGTCCTGGGTGCTGGATGCTGGGTGCTGGGTGCCGGGTGCTGGGTGCCGGGTCCTGAGTGCTGGATACTGGGTGCCGGGTGCTGGATGCTGGGTGCTGGGTGCCGGGTGCTGGGTGTTGGGTGCCGGTTGCCGGTTGCTCGGTGCTGGGTGCTGGATGCTGGGTGCTGGGTGCTGGATGCTGGGTGCCGGGTGCCGGGTGCAAGGTGTTGGTGCTGGGTGCTTGGTGCCGGGTGCTGGGTGCTGGGTGCTGGGTGCTCGATGCTGGGTGCCGGGTGCCGGGTGCCGGGTGCTAGGTGCCTGGTGCCGGGTGCTGGGTGTTGAGTCCTGGGTGCTGGGTCCTGGGGGTCGGGTGGTGGGTGGTGGATGCTGGGTGCCGGGTGCTGGGTGCTGGGTGCCGGGTGCTGGGTGTTGGGTGCTGGATGCTGGGTGCCGGGTTCTGGGTTGCGGGTTGACGGGTGCTGGGGTGTTGGGTGCTGGGTGCTGGATGCTGGGTGCCGGGTGCTGGGTGCTGGGTACCGGGTGCAGGGTGTTGAGTGCTGGATGCTGGGTGCCGGTTGCCGGGTGCTAGGTGCTGTGTGCCGGGTGCTGGGTGCCTGGTGCCGGGTGCTGGGTGTTGAGTGCTGGGTGCTGGGTCCTGGGGGTCGGGTGGTGGGTGGTGGGTGCTGGGTGCTTGGTGCCGGGTGCTGGGTGCTGGATGCTGGGTGCCGGGTGCCGGGTGCTGGGTGTGGGGTGCTGGATGCTGGGTGGCGGGTTCTGGGTGCTGGGTGACGGGTGCTGGGGTGTTGGGTGTTGGATGCTGGGTGTTGGGTCCCGGATGCTGGGTGCTGGATGCTGGGTGCTGTGTGCTGGATGCTGTGTGCCGGGTACCGGGTGCTGGGTGCCGGGTGCTGGGTGTTGAGAGCTTGATGCTGGGTGCCGGGTGCTGGGTGGTGGGTGTTGAGTGCTGGGTGTTGGGTGTTGAGTGCTGGATGCTGGGTGCCGGTTGCTGGGTGCTAGGTGCTGTGTGCTGGATGCCTGGTGCTGGGTGTTGAGTGCTGGGTGCCGGGTCCTGGAGGTCGGGTGGTTGGTGCTTGGTGCCGGGTGCTGGGTGCTGGATGCTGGGTGCCGGGTGCTGGGTGTTGAGTGCTGGGTGCGTACGATTGAGCATGTCAACACCGTCGTGTTTGCACTTGAAGGAAGACCGTGGAAAAGACCGTGTCGATTCACCAGGTCTTACATCCGGCTTTTGGTGGACGACACAAGCAGGGACAGAGAAAGGGAAGGAAGTCTGTCATGTAGGCAGGAGGTGGGAAGGGGGTCCAGGCACAAGGCACAAGTGCACAAGGAACAGACCATCGTACGATTGCGCATATCAACACTGTTGTACTACGCAGAGGAAGGTTGGGAAGTTGGGTCGGGTCAGGAAAGGTAGGATTAGGGGTGGGGGGGGGGGGAAATACCGTGGTTTTATGCAGTGAATATGTAGATAACCATCGTTCAATTGTGCATATAAACACTGTCGTACTACGCAGATGATGGTTGGGAAGTTGGGTCGGGTAAGGAAAGGTAGGATTATTTTTTTTTGGGGGGGGGGGGGGAAACTTCGGCAAAAAACTACGCACGAAAGGCAGGAAAGGCATCAGGAAACATACAACACGGTTGGGTTTGGAGGTTGGGTTGGGTCAGTAAAGGAACACTTAGAAGCAGCACGTGCGGCAACAAATGAAAACTCTCTTTTCTTGGATCAACAATTGATGGTGGACGTCTGTGGACCCGAGTCACTAATATATATAGCCAGCATTAGTAGTACCCATAATGTCGCATTTGAGCAGTGAATATGTAGATAAATACGAAGTGTTAGGTAAGCGTGGCAGAAGGGTCAAATAACAATTACCGGAAAACAAAACAACACAAGAAACAAATAAAACCGACAGGGGGCGAAGCCCCCTGCAAGGGGGCCCCGTGCTGATGGTGCTTTGGGGCGAAGCCCCAAAGCACGCCGGGGGGGGGGTTGGCGGCCGGAGGCCGCAGGGGCAAAGCCCCTAGTTGTATTTAAAAGCTGTGTTCAAATAAGTTGTTCAAAGAACAAGATGTAAAGTTTTAAATTTGTTTTGGATTTTCATCAAATGAGAGTAGTTTTGTTTCCCAAACATCTTATCACCTCAGCTTCCGTACAAACTTTTAACTTCCCAAAGTTTATTTTATTTTATTTTATATAAACGTGCTATAACAATAAAATCTTACAAAACATATTTTATTTTAATTTATAGTAGCTGGAGCCCAAAAGGGTGTCAAAAAAGCACACCTCACAAAAAGGTTGTATAACTTTATAACAATTGAAATGAAATGATTATATTTAAGTATTTAAGAAATGTTTTTCGTTTCAAGTTTTTCCTAGGTTTTTCGCCTACCTAAGTGCCTAAGGTAAGTCGGATAATTACACGCGGGGTAGCCAGCAAACAGCAAGCCGTTGAATCCATTCGACGCTAAGCTATACCCCCCTCCAAAAGACCTATTCCATTCAGTCAAATTTCAATCGAAATGACGTCATGATACCCACTCACTAAAGCCAGGTGGAGAAATTTGGGTTAAGTTTTCCATATCTTTCTTTGTTGTTAACCAGAGCTTGTTAATATTTTTATTCCAAACTTCTAGTACGTCCAGTGGGTATCTGATGTCATTTTTCTCTGAGTGGAATAGGTCTATTAAAGAAGCAGGTCGTGGTTTAAATATCACACAGAAGCAGTTTGAATACGAAATTCTTTTTATTTTTTCTCAAATGAGGCGTAATGGTACTTGACAATGATAGATGAATTCTACAATTTCATACACTAGAATATTGATCTGACAGCTGTACAATAAGTATGGTGATTTATAGTAGACGTGAGGAGTCAGAAGAAAAGTGCCAAGCTGAGACAGTTTATGCAGTGTATGTAGGCAGAATAACCGATTCGGTATCTCTTAAAGACACCCACAAAAAAATCAAAACATTTGTTCAATCATCAGATTTTTTGAGGTTTATTTATTGGATTGCGAGACTGCCTAGCGACGCGACTTAGCGGGTTCAAATCCCAATTATTCCAGCTTTTTGGAACTCGAATCTCAATTGAATTGGTTCATATTAATATGCATTCATACGTTGAAAGGTGAAGTAACTTATGTACACAAAAACACGATGGCTACCAATCACTGTGTGGTCGAGCGGATATCACCGCTGCATTTCAGCAGATCGATCCGGGTTCGATCCCCTGTGGCGGTAAGGCTTTTTGTACAACTTTCTTAAGCTGGATCTTCTTCGTTGCTAGATGCTTCCTAGTTCTTACGTCACGAAGAGCCAAGCTGAGACAAAACCGAGACGTTCAATTTATTACAGCCTCTAGGTTCAACACGATGTAATAGAAGGAAATATAACCTAGTAGCGTTCCAATACCAGCGTGGTCCCGTGGATAGCACGTTGGCTTACGAATGCGAGCTCGGTGTTACCTGGGTTCGATCCCAGCAGCAGGCGTAGCATTTTGGCAATGTCTGGCATTGTCAAATTACTCAATATACACTGTACAACAGTGAAGTAGAGGACTTGGTTGTCTGCAATGTCAAACACAAGTACATCACCTAAAAAAGCACACCGGCTCACCTTGTGCAAGGTGTAGGGAGAATTCGAGGCGATCAAACATCGACAGCGTGGTGCATTGAATAGCCCACCTGCCTAGTATTCTAGCGACGCGAGTTCGATTCCCAGACGATCCACCCTTTTGGAACTTTTAATATAATTAAAATTCCAACGTAAAGCCACGACGTTGTAGTAAGGTGGTACAGAAAAAAAATATACTAAGTCACAGATTTGTTCAATTTTATCTACCAGATGGCGCTGTCTACCAAATTTGTGCACACTCGAGTCTGTTTGGAGCCAACATTTTGGCCAAGCTGAGTGCAAAAGCTTAGGGTGCTAGGGTGGGACGTTTAATTTTCCGCAAAAATTTAAAGCGAGGGAGCGAAGCGACCGAGATTTGAATTTTTGCTACTATATTTAATTACATTCGCCTAAAATAAATGCAAAAAAGCCCTCGCGTCTCTGTACTAGCCGGGATTCGAACCCGGTACCTTTGGGTTATCAGTCTCGTACCTTAACCACTCGGCCGTTGAGACACGATGCTTACACGGAGATTTTTAAGGCATATGAATTACAAGTGGTTTGTTTACCTTTTGTACTTATTAAAATTACAAGGAGTTGGCGTACCCCCGCCACCCCAATTTATGAGCAAAGCTCAAAAGCCACTCGGATTTGAACGCATCATCTTTGCGTTATGAACCAAGCGACTCAACCACTCGGCTATTCGAGTGATGTGATTGTGAGTGAAATTTTTCAGTATATATATTATTTGAAAGATCTTTACAATGGTAAAAAAGCTGTATGCTACAGGGCTTGAACCAGGCTCAAACACTTTCTTGTTTGAGAAGTTAGTGACTTAACCAACAAGCCATTTTGCCAGGTGAATATAACCTGTAATAAAGTTCTGTACCAAGAAAAATGTTATTTTTCTTTAAATTTTGTTTTATTTCACCTCACAACCGCGTACCATGCGAACCTTTATTTTCAGCATTAATATTCAAAATTGCACAGGACTAAATCGTGTTGCAAAAAAATTCCCCTCCCCCTCCTGGTACTTGGCTGTGATCTGCATCCTGACACGTGACTTGTGTCTTGAGAGCACTGCTCGTCGAGTGAAGCGTCCAGTGAGTATGAGGACGTCGTCCACAGCGCACTGAGCTTCACTAACTCTAGGCATTTGACGAGCATATAGCTCATGCCTGTGTAACGTTCGGCTCGAATCCACCTCCCTCTACTAAAATCTCTTGAATGATCGCAAAATAGTGATAGCGGCGTACTTTTGCCAACAGTGCAATCTCTGATTGGTTGCCTCAACTATCAACAGACTATAATGTAACGAGTTACATGTTTTCGATACGAACAGTATCGAAAACCAGTTTAGAACATTCGAGTAGCCAAAACTACCTGGGTCGGGACCCTTCTGGAATATTCGAGGAGCTTGGATAATTCTAGAAGGTGTCACTTATATAAAGGAGGGACAGGCGGTATGAGCGAGTCAGTCTGGATATAGCTTTTGAAGTGTAACGAACAAGTGTATTTGTAGAGTGAAGAATAAATAAGTTTAAATAGAGAGCACGGTTTTAGTTATTTTACCTGGGAATAAATAACTTGGCGCCCAAACCCACAGCGTTATAATTTGGCGTTTAGCGGAAGCGTTACAAATTGGCGCCCAACGTGGGGCAAACGGTTGAAATTCGTGGTGAAGATGGAAATTAACAAGCTGTCGAAGGATGAGTTGACCTACGAACTAAGTATTCGCGGGATCACCGAAGTCTCCACAGTTGAAGAAATGAGTAAGTCCTTCCGACAGTTGCTGAAACTAGAACGTGAAGGGAAATTAGTCATGCCTTCGATCGTTATGGAAGTCAAAGGAGAGATCAGGAGTTGCGAAGAGAAACTGGTGGAAATAGAATCGTTGCTTCTTACTTTCAAAGGAGGCCGACTAGATCCAGTTTATAAATTAGTCGACAGTAAGTTGACGCATGTGCTTGGAAGGGCCGAGAGAATTCAAGCCTTGGAGTCATCGGATATGACGTCCCGGTCGACCATCTTACGCAAGGTTCTATCATTATACAACCAACTTAATTCTTCGGCCGAGGGAGCAATGGACGAGTCCGACGAGGAAGTAATTCCTGAGCTTCCAGATGTTCATGAAGGATTCGAGAAATTCATTTCTAAAGCGGAAGGCGGTCGTATCAAGGAAACGCCTGTCAAAAACGATAAGACTATTCATTATTCGGTAATTCGACATCAGACGCCTGTGTGCCAATGGAATCTTCGTTTCTCGGGAGACGAAAGTAGTCTAAGTGTCCACGAATTTCTGGAAAGAGTTGAAGAATTAAAGACTGCCAGGAATGTTGACGACGAAGATCTTTGGAGATCGGCGATTGACCTCCTGGAAGGAAGTGCCCTTATGTGGTTCCGCACCGTGAGAAGGCAGTTTAATTCGTGGGATCACTTTGTCGTAGGCCTTAAAGAGGAGTTCCTTCCGGTGGATTATGAAGAGAAGCTCTGGGAGGAAATTAAAAGGAGAACACAAGGATCTGGGGAGAAAGTGGGTCAGTACGTACGCACCATGCTATGTCTGTTTGCGAGGCTACCCAACCCGGTAACAGAGCAATCAAAACTCAGGATTCTAAAGAGAAACGTCTTACCATATTTGATCGAAGCACTCAGCTGTTTGGAGTTTGAATCTGTGGATGAATTTTCAAAGATTTGTAAGAAATTGGAACTAGGAAAGATCCAAGCAGAGCAATATCGACCCCCACCAACAGATAGCCGGTCCTTGTTGGAACCCGATCTGGCATACCAAGGTAGAAGACATGCAATCGCAGGTGCTAACTCGACCAACATGAGTAAGATCACGAACCACGGGAGGGCTATAGAAGCCAGAAAACAATACGACATCCCTCAAGAAAAGGCAAGGAAAACCTTCTGCTACGGCTGTGGGGCGGTGGGCGTTATCCGCCGATCCTGCAAAAATTGCAATAATTCGGAAAACGAGAGGGGAGAAAATTTGCGATAGGTCCTCGGCAATTTTCTCCGACCAGAGAAGAGGACGCATTACAAGAATTGACGGGAGGAGAGATGCAGCTAGACCAATTACTCTTTATGGGAAAAGATGCAAGAGCTTACCTTTTCGTGAAGATTATGGGGATTCATTTAAAGGGTTTATTGGATAGTGGCGCCAATCGCACCGTGATTGGAGGTGAAGGATGGAGGTTTATCTCCCAATTAGGGTTGAAGCGGAGCATGGAGAAAGTAAACACGTTCATCACTGTGGCGAGCGGACAGCGATGCGCAGTCGATTTTGTCGTCTATATCCCATTCGAACTAGAAGACCGCCTCCGAGTGATACCTGTGTTGGTGGTGAAGAGCTTACCGATCATCCTAACCCTGGGCATAGATTTCTGGAAGATTATGGGTATCATTCCGAATGTAACCACTGCGACCTGGACCTTTACGAACCCGAATGTTGAACAAGATGACTACAACACTGTGGATTCCATAGAAGAAAAGTCAATCCGCGAAGAAGAAAGAATGAAACTCGCCGAAATAACAACGCGATACTTGGCGAAGATGTCCGAGAATTTGGGATGTCACAGGTCGATCGAGCACAGGATTGATACAGGCAACGCTTCGCCAATAAAACAACGGTATTATCCAGTTTCTCCGGTAGTACTGCGGTCAATCCACAATGAACTGGATAATATGATCAAGCTAGGAGTAGTGGTAAAATCAAAGAGTCCATGGTCGTCGCCTATGCTTTTAATCAAGAAAAAAGACGGTTCCTACCGATTTGTGGTGGACTTTCGCAAAGTCAACGCTGTTACCGTCAAAGATGCATATCCGATACCTTATGTGTCTTCTATTTTGGATCGCCTGCGAGAAGCGAGATATCTTTCATCTTTGGACTTGAAGAGTGCCTATTGGCAAGTGCCTCTAGAGAAAGATAGTCAAGAAAAAACCGCGTTTACGGTGCAAGGAAGAGGACTGTTCCAATTTACCCGGATGCCTTTCGGCCTACATAACAGTGCGGCGACTTGGCAACGACTGATCGATCAAGTTTTAGGTCACGACTTGGAACCGTATGTCTTTGTTTACCTTGACGACATCATTATAGCCACGTCTACCTTTGAGAAACACACGGAAGTCCTCGAAGAAGTTCTCCGGAGGTTAAGGGCGGCGAACCTTACGATCAATAGAGAAAAGTGTGAAATTGGAAGAAAGGAGTTAAGATATCTCGGCTATGTGGTGGATCAGTACGGTCTGCACGTCGACCCTGAGAAGATCAGCGCTATCTTGGACTATCCTGCACCTAAGTCAAGCAAGCAGGTAAAGCGTTTTGTGGGAATGGTGTCGTGGTATAAGCGTTTTATACCTTCATTCGCCATCCTCATGTCCCCACTTCATAATTTGACACGCAAGAACGTCCAATGGAACTGGACTACAGAGGCCGAAGAAGCTTTCAGACAAGTCAAAGAAAAGTTAGTTACGCCTCCTATACTCACTTGCCCGGATTTTGATCGTCCTTTTTCGGTACAAACGGATGCATCCGCCTATGGTATCGGGAGTGTGCTATCTCAAGAATTTGAAGATGGAGAGAAAGTGATCGCTTATTATAGCCGGTCTTTGACGAAAGAAGAGAGGAATTACTCGCCGACCGAACGGGAGTGTTTGGCCGTCATTTGGGCTATTGAGAAGATGCGCCCTTACCTGGAGGGTAGCCGTTTCTCGGTAATTACCGATCACCATTCTTTATTGTGGTTAAACAATTTAAAGGATCCCACTGGAAGACTAGCCCGCTGGGCTATCAGGTTGCAACAATTCGATTTTGACATCAAGCATAGGAAAGGTAGTGAACATGTTGTGCCGGATGCTTTGTCGAGAGCGATAAGCCCTGTCCTCGACCTCATCACCGTCCACGAGCAAGTAGCGGATAAATGGTGGAACAAGATGAAGTCAAGAGTCACCGGAAATCCTCAGAGTTTCCAGGATTGGAGGGTGGAAAATTATAATCTATATAAGAAGGTCAACGATAATTCTCAGCTTGACATGGGATTAGGGAGCAATTGGAAAATTGTCATCCCAAAAGATCTGAGGAACAAAGTGTTACACGAATCCCATGACGCCGAAACCTCAGGGCATCTCGGTATTTTTAAAACCTGGAAAAGAATTGCCGAATGTTATTATTGGCCAGCCATGAAGAGTGATGTTCGCAAGTACATAGGGAAATGCCACGTTTGCGCCCAGTATAAAGTGGAACAATGCAAGCCCGCCGGATTAATGGGACACCGACGGATGGTTTCAAGGCCATGGCAAATGATTTCGTCCGATTTAATGGGCCCGTTCCCTCGATCTTCAAAGAACAACAAGTACTTATTAGTTGTATCAGATTTCTTTACCAAGTTCACATTGCTGTTCCCGCTGAGAGAAGCTAGGACTGCTACGATTTTGAGACGCCTCGAGGACCAAGTTTTCCTGATATATGGGGCTCCGCAATATCTACAGTGTGACAATGGCCCACAATATTCGAGCTCTACCTTCAAGGCCTTTATGAAGAAGTTCGACACGAAGATCATTTATAATCCCAGTTACCACCCACAAGTTAACCCAACTGAACGGGTAAATCGGGTTATTAAAACTATGATCGGGAGTTATATCCGAAACAAGCATAACCAATGGGATAAACACATCCACGAAGTTGGGTACGCGATAAGATCAGCCAAGCACCAAAGTACTGGTTGCACCCCGAATCTCTTAAACTTCGGACGCGAGATTAATCTATCTGGGAAGTTCCACGGTGATGCTGATACGGTACCCGAGAATGCCCCTATAGAAGTCGGGAATCGCCAAAACTTGATCGAAAGACATAGAAGATTAGAAGAATTGTACGAGGAAGTCCGACTCCGACTCAAGAAAGCATACGATGCCAACCAAAAGGTGTACAACCTACGACGACGCCACAGGGAATTCGAAGTCGGAGAAGAAGTTTGGAAGAGGAATTTTGCACAGTCTAACGCAGCTAATAAGTTCACCGCGAGTTTAGCGCCGAAATACACCGGCCCTTTTGTGGTCAGGAAAAAGAGGTCCCCGTTGGTCTATGAACTGGTCGATCAACAGGGTAAGCCAATTGGTAACTGGCATACCAAAGATTTGAAGCCGGTACAAAAAGTCGAAACCGAAGATGACTGCGACATCGCCCAAGAAGAGGACTTTTCAGAAAATGAGTCAGAAGTTGAATAGTTTATTTTTGTATTACATTAATGGTATTTTGTATTTTTGTTAAGATAGGGGGTAATGTAACGAGTTACATGTTTTCGATACGAACAGTATCGAAAACCAGTTTAGAACATTCGAGTAGCCAAAACTACCTGGGTCGGGACCCTTCTGGAATATTCGAGGAGCTTGGATAATTCTAGAAGGTGTCACTTATATAAAGGAGGGACAGGCGGTATGAGCGAGTCAGTCTGGATATAGCTTTTGAAGTGTAACGAACAAGTGTATTTGTAGAGTGAAGAATAAATAAGTTTAAATAGAGAGCACGGTTTTAGTTATTTTACCTGGGAATAAATAACTTGGCGCCCAAACCCACAGCGTTATAATTTGGCGTTTAGCGGAAGCGTTACAATAAAACCACGAGATGATTTCGTGGTGAATCAGTGTGTCCGTGCCGTCGGCGCGGTGAACAGCGTGGTCCGCCAACCAAGCTGATCAAATTCTATAGGGCAATATTTTAATAACTTGATTGAATCCGGTATTGGTAGATGTTAACAGCATTCTCGTTGTGATAATCTCGAGTGTAAATCTAACTTCTAGGCTGGAGTCGATTAGCATTGAGTTCGAAACAAATGCCTGGTTATCCTCATTTGCTGTGTGGTCGAGTGCACTGCATCGCTGTCTCTCACCAGGAAGGCCGGGGTTCGATTCCCGATGCCGGCGTGGCTTTTTGTCCAACAATCTTTGGCTGGACTTCTTCGCTGAACGATGCTTGCTAGTTCTTGCGTCACAAAGAGCCAAGCTGAGACACTTGACTGCCAGAGAACAACTGAGACGTTCAATTTATTACAGCCCCTGGATCAACACAATGAATGGGAAGGAAATATAAACGGATAAGACACGAACAACAGCGTGGTCCTGTGGATAGCACGTTGGCTTTCGAAGGGAATATCGGTGCGACCCGAGTTCGATCCCAGCAACAGGCGTAGCTTTTTGGCAATGTCTGGCATTGTCAAAATACAGAATACACACTGAACAACAGTGAAGTAGAGGACTTGGTCGTCTGCAATGTCAAACACACAAGTCAATCGCACAAAAAGCACACAAGCTTACCATGTGCAATGTGTAGGGAAAATTCGATGCGATTAAACGTCGACAGTGTGGTGCATTGTATAGCCCACTTGCCTAGTAACCTAGCGTCGTGGGTTCGATTCCCGGACCATACGGCTTTTTGGAACTCAAAAAAGAAATCAATTTAATTTATCAATCGTGCAAAACCACGAAGTTGTAGTAAGGTAATGTAGAAAAAAAAATATACTAAGTCACAGATTTGTTCAATTTTCTCTACCAGATGGCGCTGTCTACCCAATTGCAAACTCGAGCCCGTTTGGAGCAAACATTTTGGCCAAGCGAAGTGCTAATGCTTAGGGTGCTAGGGTGGGACGTTCAATTTTCCGCAAAAATTCAAAACGAGGGAGCGAAGCGACCGAGGTTTGAATTTTTGCTACTACCTTCAATAACATTCGCCTGAATTAAGTGCAAAAAAGCCCGCACGCCTCTGTACCAGGCAGGATTCGATCCCGGTTCCTTTGGGTTATCAGTCTCGTATCTGAACCACCCGGCTGTTGAGACACGATACATAGATAGAGATTTTTAAGGCATATGAATTACAAGTGGTTTGTTTACCTTTTGTACTTATTAAAATTTCGCGAGGTTGGCGTACCCCCGCCACCCCAATTCATGAGCAAAGCTCAAAAGCCACTCGGATTGGAACGCATCATCTTCGCGTTGTGAACCAAGCGACTTAACCACTCGGCTATTCGAGTGATGTGATTGTCGCTGATATTTTTCAATATATATATTATTTGAAAGATCTTTACAATGGTAAAAAAGTCGAATGCTACGGGGTTCGAACCATACCCAAGCACATTCTAGATCATGAGCCTAGCGACTTAACCAACAAGCCATTACGCCTGTGCAATCCATAGTGTAATAAAGTGCGTTACGAGAAATAAAGGAATGACTTTTTCAATATTATTTAATATCAACAGGTTATTTAATTCCATACGAAGCATTTATTTTAAGCATTTGTTTGCAATATCGTACATGACTGATTTGACTCATAAAATATATCCATCCCCCCTGCAGGGGTGCTCGTTATCCATCTGCATTCTAACACGTGACTTGTGTCTTATAAGAGCACTGCTCGTCCTCCACGACGAGGAGCACGCATCCTTATGCGTCCAGTGTGTTTGAGCACGACGTCTACTACGCACTGGACTTCCCAAACTTTTGGCACTAAATGAGCAATTTGCTCATGCCCCTCATTGTGCAGGAAGACTTCACCTTCTTCTTATTAAATATCCGGTTTGATCTCAAAAGAGTGATAGCGGCGTTCTTTCGACAACAGCGCAGTCTTTGATAGGTTGTCTCAACTATCAAAAGACTATAAAACCACGGGATGATTTCGAAACATTCCCTCAAAAAATATCCATCCAGACACCAGGGAGATAAGGGAGCAATACCCTTCTTCCCAAACCCCACGTCCCGAGGTGTGTGTGAGGGTGTGTGTGTGTGTGTGTGTGTGTGATGAGAAGCAGTGTGTCCGTGCACTCGGCGGGGTAAACACTGTGGACTGGACCCAATGCGGATCAAATGCAGCTTGCGTAAATTGTGACATGGTGTTTCTTATCATTGAAGTATATCTCCTTCGAAATATCACAGTGGAAAGAAGAACTCTGCGTCTTCAACTCCACCAATGATTGCCTACATGCTAATGATGGTACCATAATTCTCTCCTTGCCCTATGGAACTTATTTTTATAAATAAATGTTACCTCGATGATTTCATATTTTTGCAAAAAAATTTTGTTTACATTTTACGAGTCTTAAAGAACTTTACAACTATGATTATTGATAAAAATAAATCATGGCACCATGAAGTTGGATCGTGACGAAGTAGAAACTTTTGGCTTTATAACTTTTCGACGCTTTCAGACAAAAATTCCTGTTTCTTCTCGAACCAACACGGAGTAAATGATGCAAAATAATTAATTACTATTTTATTTTATTATCTTACCGAAATTTTCATAACTGGATTAAGTGTTTAGGAACAAGTGGAAAAAGGGATACAAAATTGCGAATAAAATGACCAACAATTTAATATTATAAGTTTTTCAAAAAGTATTCCTGTATGACTTGAACGTCAAATTAAAGTTCTGAAAAGCCGTGTCTCTGATCATTCATCAAAGCAACAGATTTAAATCTAAGTTTTTCATCTCTATAAATGAGTCGGTGTTATTGAAAGTTATCCTGCTTCCCAAAAGTACCTTGAAACGAATTGTAAGCATTTGACATTTTAGCGATTAGGCACTTATGAAGTCTATCCATTAAGCATGATCAAGGAAGTCGAATCAGACGGGCACCGCGCGGAACCGCTGGTTAGGTCCGCGGTGCAGCGAGTAGGTGGTCAGCGTTGCCCCAGAGGAGCGGTTCCCTTGCGTAACGTCCAAGTATTTGCCGTTGCCGCTGCGCAAGAACTCGCCCTCGAAGTACCACTTCTGGTTGGATCCGCCATGGCAGGGGAAGTTGATCAGGTAGCCTTGAGGGCTCACATCCAACACCATCCTGTGGACAACGACGGACATCTTAATATTCAGGGGTTGACGGCTTTGGTTTCAATTTGTCTGCTCTGATCTGAGTGGATTTTGTTCCTAGGAGCATGGGGAAACAAACGTTTCGCCAACGAGCGCGTTTTCAGGACTAAATCACACTCTCAACAGAGAAGACACGGTAAAACCACACCCATTATCATGCATGGGCTCTGAAAACCTCCGCTTTATTATACAGGAGTTGTTTTCCCCTATTTTTGTTCACAGATATGCACAAAATTAGTTGATTTGTTGATTAGTTGATTAGTTGATTAGTTTATTAGATTGGATATTAGATTTGGTAGCGTTCTGAGCGAGTGGCGATGAATTATAACAATGGAACATAAACAAATTATCAATTTGGCAATTATCTGAATGAACTAGTGCTTAGATCACAATAACGAATTATTTCTGTGAAGGTGAACAGTGTACGGGTTTGAAGTTATACCTATGGTTATATACTATGTTTCAGAGTAGAGATGATAAAGGTGCGAAAAGTGTTAGGACATAGATCATGACTAAAGAGGACACCCAAAGATAGCATGGATAATCCTGATTATCGTAAGCTTTTGGTAATCATTTATGCTGGAATTTTCACCAAATCCAAGTTAAAAGGTAGATTATGCTGCTTTCAACTAAAGCTCTCATTTGCTAATCATTAGGGAACAGATCAAGCAACAAATATAGACAAATATTTGGGACGGAAATGGTGACGAACCAATACGCAAATCTGACAGTTGGTCCCAGAATGGACCGTAAATAATATTCATATTGGGATCGATTATGCAGGAAGTCTTTTATAATTCCGTTCACAAGCTGACTTTGTTTAATCAGTGTGATTTGATGTTTACTATCTTTTGACAATTGCTCGGTCTAAAGATTACAGATTCGTCATTGCCAGCAAATGTTGGGTTCTCGGAAATACGAGATGATAAAACTGCTCAGTGAACTGTATAAGTGATGCTCGATTACGATAATAAGATAAATAGACACGACTGCAGTTAACTATTTGCAATCTGCAATTTGTTTATTTAATATATATTCACTCCTTGGTAATAAGTTATCCGAGTCATTATTTGAATTTATACACGAGGGAAATTATCCTTATTGAGTGAACCCAAAGTTTATCTACGAAACAGGAATATATAAATAGATGGCATCTATATTAATAAATCAACGCTTAACCGTGCACCTACCCGTTCATCTTGCTGTAGATCATGTTGTTCCTGTAGGACCAGAGCTGATTTGCACTGCCCTTGTAGCCGTACATGATGATCGACGCGGAAGCGGATCTGTTCTCGCACTGAACATCCAGGACCAGTCCGGTGTCCACGTTTTGGATGTAGAAGTAGCCCATCTCGCTGTTGCAACAATTAGTCTGTTAAAAACCCACATCGTGGCAGAATATAGCTGCACATCGTGCAGATCTCAGAAACATTCTGGCAGATTTACTCTATAGTCAGTGTCATGGTAACCTATCAAACTTGCAGCATCACTTACGAACTAACCTCCGAAATTACACTGTTACTGTATTCATCAAATTAAAACCATCCATTTGACTAATTCAACTTTCATGTACTTCTAGCGTCACTGACCCTTGTGGAATCGCGTCTGCAGACTTATTATGATGCGCTTAATTGCAGGCTAAATTGTTCTGGAAAATTAATAAGCTTCTACATGTTCACGAGTGATGCTAAATTCATAAAACATGTGATTATCTTATAGACATAGATAACCATATTTCTCTGAAAAATGACTTCAGCAAGAAAATTAAGCATCCTACGCTTACCGCTGCAAATGCAGATAGCCGATGTTAAGTTTAATGCCACCCAGATGAATTCTAACAAACTATGTTTTTTTTAATTTTGGATCAACAGACTAATTGATATAACTCACTAAAGATGTTTGGCAGTCGTTTTAAATCTATTGCACTATTGAATCAATTAAAGCAACTAATGCAAGTGAATGCTCACCTGATGTGAAGCGAGTCCTGTGATGAATGTGAATAGGTCCCTCGACAAATTCAACTCGGAGGAAGAGAGCGATCTGAGTCTGACAGACGGGCGTCGCGGTACTTCAGTGCGCTTCTGATGCTGATAACAGCTGTTATCAGCAGAAGTGGGTTGCTTCAACGAGCTTGCATGGGGAGAGGCAATAGGAAAATACTTAGTGTAATTTCATTTAGTTGTACACTCATCAGAAATCGAAACATCTTACTCACATCAAATGACAACAAGATAAATCTTAGAATCCTGCGCTATTAATTCCGAGTTCCAAAAAATTATATAGTTAATTGTTTCATTGTGAATTAGCAATACTGATCGTTGTCGCTACTCGGAATTCTACAGCACAATGCAACTGGCACCGAGTCAGTGATCTTACTCGATTGCTGATCTTTATGACTTTTTTAATCACCACTTAAGGTCATACATTTCCCAGATTTTCTTTTCAGTATCATCCAAGTACATAAAGATTAGTGACCATTTTGCAGGAAGTTAAACTTTGCTTTCACGTTTAGGTATGTCACAGTAAGCGCCGCGATCAGTTACCCGGGGGTTAGGGGTGTTGCCCCTGATGCGTTGTGTCGCGGTAAGGGTTCAGCACGATCGCCGCCGAGACGCCACGGTTTGCGTTCTTCACTTCCACCACTAGTTTAGACTCGATTTATTGATTATAAGCGTTTACCGACGCACTGTTTTGACAACTGACCCTTTGGAACCGGTCTAAAGACGTCGGTGAATGAAGGGGTGATGATGAGCCTAACCTTGTCTAGAAGAGAGGAGGAGATACCCGGTGCCGGTATGTAGCCTTCTCCTATCAAAAAGCACCGAGGGGACCACTGGCATTATGATAAGCAAGGCGAGTAAGTTGTCTTACTAACTTCAAGCCTTCAAACCTCTCTCCCGAACAGAACTGGTCATGTGCATGATGGTCACCCATTCAACACGTAACTCAGGGCGATGTTGCTCAACTTCGGTGACCTCGCGAGAACCGGCGTTTCCAACATGCCAAACCTTTCGATTTTCGATAAGCTGGATGTAGAAGTACTTTAGCTCGCAGTCACTGGAACTGCCAACGATAAGGGGAACACTTTACTTAGCTCATCCGAATCGAAAGAAAAGCAGGAAAATCGCGCCACCTTTCAGCTACTTATTGATGAGCGTAACGAGCGTAGCGAGTGAAGCGAAATCTTCAATTTCACTTTACTGCTAAAAAAATCCGGAAAGTTTTTTTTTTGTTTTTTTGTTTGTTTTGTTTGTTTGTTTTTTTTTTGTTTGTTTTTTTGTGTGTTTGTTCGCACGATTCCGGCCAAACGCCAAAACGGATTTTGATGAAAATTTCGGTGGACCTTCGTTTTCTCTGAACTTAGATCTGCCACGTTTTTGAAGCAATTCGGACGAGTAAATTTTATGTTATTAAGTTTTTACGAAATTTTTCAGTTTTTCCAAAACACGTTTTCCACTCTAGAGGCCGAGGATCTCAATATAATTTGACGAAACTTTCCAGATATGTTGGCCCCCACGATTTTATGTTTGTGTACAAATTTCATTGTTGTATGTTTAGCGCTTTTCTTGGAAATGGCGCTTTTATGACGCTTTTTTAGCGATTTTGCAGTTTTTTGCAACTAAATCAACTTTTTCTTCAACCGATTTTGACAAAATTTACTGTGTGCATTAAACATCGTAAAAGGAAGATACTGTGTTAATTTCAAGAAAATCATTTAAATAGTTTTTCTTTAAATCGATTTTTTCGTTTTGAAATATTCAATGTCATTGAGAAAGCTGATAAATTAACGCCGAACACTTAAAATTGATCATAAAAGCCTCTAGGCTATGCGTACACGCAATATAATTGCGTTGTGGGTGAGCGTAAAAATTACGCTCATCCACAACACGATTATATGAGTGTTCGCATAGCCTAGTGGGTATTCAACAGTATTCAATGGTATATTAAATCTGCAAATATCTTAGCAAGAATTTATTTGGGCAAGACAAGGGACCAAAATGGCAAACAAAAATATTTATTCACCAAGAAAATATTTTTGTTAGTCTATAAAACAAATTTCAGTTTTCTATCTTCCAAACGCACCAGCCAGGAATAATTCTACTAAACCTCTGCATCCCCACTCACTGCTAAGGGTGCAAGGCTGGCACCAAACCTTTATAGGGGTCAGTACCTTGATATGTACCACCCTAAGCAGGTGTCATGTTGTGATCATTTGTATCGAGCAATATGCCACTGGGCCACTATATCCTTACATCGAAGCTGCAGTCGATGAGAATTGAATACAAATCAAATACAAATGCACAAAAATCCAATGTGTGCTCGCGTGCATAAAGTCACTGCCTCTTAACAGAAAGATCCGGATTATATTTCTAATAGCGATGTTTTTAATCGAACGAGCTTTAGCTGGATCTTACTCTAATTTCCAGGGAGTACAACTAACAAGTGAAAGAAGGGAAACACAATTGCGAATAAAATGAACATCAATTTAATCTTCTTAATTTTTCTAATTTTTTGATATTGAATATAAGAAACGGAGAGTGGGAAGGCCAAGAGAAAGATGGATTATGCAGGTTAGAAGAGATGTTGAAGAGAGAGGTGAAGAGTGGGAAAAGGTTGTTGAACAAGAAAGATGGTGGGAAAACAAAGAAAAGTGGAAAGAGTTGATCGAACGAAGGGAAGAAGATGACGGGGAGGAAGATGGCGGAGAAGAAGAGGACGGGGAAGGTGGAGAGAGTAGGAGTTAATAATTATTTTTTTTGTGGATGGTGGGTTCCTGGATTCTTATCCACCGAGGTATCCGTGTGCCCATGTGAAAATTTCAACCTGTTTTTGTAATGAATTACTGAAATAAATGATAGAAAAAAAAAAAAAAAATCCTTCATAAGCTGAACGTAAAATGAAAATTATAATTCTATTTCTGAACAACTCTGACTTTGATCTCTCATCAAAGCTAGGGATTAAAGTCAAAGATTTTACATCTCTGTAAATAAGTCGGTGTTATTGAAAGTTATCTTTGTTATTATCAAAAGTACCATGCAACTATTTGTAAGCATTTGATATTCAGGCGTTATCTTCACTCTCAAGATAGTATATCCATGAAGCATGTTCCAGGAAGGCTAATCAGACGGGCACCGAGCGGAACCGCTGGTTAGGTCCGCGGTGCAGCGAGTAGGTGGTCAGCGATGCCCCAGAGGAGCGGTTCCCTTGCGAAACGTCCAAGTATTTGCCGTTGCCGCTGCGCAAGAACTCGCCCTCGAAATGCCACTTCTGGTTGGGTCCACCATGGCTGGGGTAGTTGATCAGGTTGCCTTGAGGGCTCACATCCAACACCATTCTGTGGACAACGACCGAGTGCTTAGCATTCTCGTGGGTTTTTATTTGACAAAACAAGCTTTGGTTTCACTGTGTCTGCTCTGATTTGAGAGGTTTTTGGCCCTGAAAAGCAGCGAGGAAAACGATGTTTTGCCAACGAGCGTGTTTCCAGGACTAAATTCCACTCCTATCAGAGCAGACGCGGTTTAAACCGAACCGATTACCATACATGGGCTCTGTAAACCTCCGTTGATCATACAGGGGTTGTTTGTCCCATTTTTTGTTGACAGACATACACAAAATTAGTTGACGATGGCCTCGGACAGGTATTCGGGACTATGGAAATTTTATGGAAAAGCTACCATAACTGAGCGAGTGGCGAGGAATCAACAATGGAATTTACATAAACAAATGACCAATTCGGCAATTTTCTGAATGAACGCACTAGTTCATAGTGTAGTCATAGTTCATAGTGAACATAGCAATAGTGCATAGAATTAGTGCTTAAATCAGAATGACGAATTATTTCTGTTATGGTGAACAGTGGACGGGTGTGAAGTTATAATATTTTTCAGAGTAGGAATGATAAAGGTGCTAAAAGTGTATAGTTGGATATAGATCATCACTGGATTGACATGAGAAGACATCTATAGATTACATTAATAAACCAGGTTATCGTAAGCTTTCAGTAATCATTTAAGCTAGAATTTTCAACATATCCAAGTGGAGGCCGTAAATTATGCTGCTATCAACTAACGCTCCATTAGCTGGTATTTAGGGAACATTTCAAGCAACAAATATAGACAAATGTTTGGGGCAGAAATGGTAACGAACTATAAAATAGATGATTCTGACAGATGGCCCCAGAAGGGGTAGTCAATAATTCTTGATTGTTAAATGTTTCCCATTTAGAATGCTTTGCAGCAGGAAGTCATTTTACAATTCCGTTCACAAGCTGACAATAATGAATCAATGTGATTTGATGTTTGATCAGTGTAAATATTAAAAATTCGACGTTGCTAGCAAGTGCTGGTTTCTCGGAAATCAAAGTTGATAAAGCTGCTTAAATACTCTCGAGTTACCGTATGAATAAGTGATGCTCGATTGCAATTATTAAATAAATAAATTCGGTGTGGTATCACCACACGATATGCACTGTGTATTTGATATTTTGAATAAATATTCTTTATTTGGTTCGACGTTTTCTGAGTCATTACTTAAATTAACACTTATTGGATTTTATCCTTGTTGGCTTAAAATAAATACTACCCTAGTCTTTATCAACGAAACAGGAAATATTGATAAATGAGACATCTGGAATAAATGTTTTAGAGAAACGCGAAGGAACTTTTCCTTATTGGCTTAAAATAAATACTACCCTAGTCTTTATCAACGAAACAGGAAATATAGATAAATGAGACATCCGGAATAAATGTTTTAAGGAAAGGCGAAGGAAATTTTCCTTATTGGGTTAAAATAAATACTAACCCAATCTTTATCAATTATTGATACATATAGACGGCATCCATAGTAAATAAGTCTAGGTTTTACCGTGCACTTACCCGTTCAGCTTGCTGTAGATCATGTTGTTCTTGTATGACCAGAGCTGGTTGTCATTTCCCGTGTAGCCATACATGATGACCGACGCCGAGGCGGATCTGTTGCCGCCCTGCACGTCCAGGACCAGTCCGGTGTCCACGTTTTGGAGGTAGAAGTAGCCCATCTCGCTGTTGCAACAATTAGTCTGTTAAAAACCCACACCATGACTAGAAAATAGCAGCACATCGCTCAGATCTTGGAAACATTCTGGCAGATTTACTCTAAAGTCAGTGCAATGGTAACCTATCAAACTTGCAGCATCACTTGCTATATCTAACCTCCGAAATTACACTGTTACTGTATTACTGTTACTGTTACTGTAATTTGTACTTTATAATTTGTTTGTTCAACTTTTATGTACTTTTGCCGTCACTGACCCTCGCGGAATCGCATCTGATAACAACAAGTGCAGACTTATTATGATGCGTTATCTGTATAGCTTCGCAGGCTTAATTGTTCTGGAAAATTAATAAGCTGACCTGTTCACGAGTGTAATGTCCGATTGTTGTTCAGAGAGATTCATAAAAAATGTGATGCTCTTATCGACACAGTTTACATTTACATTTCTCAATTACAATCATTAAAATTTAGATGATCAGTGTTAAGTTTAAGGCAACCCCGATGAATTCTAAGAAACAATTTTCTTTGAAAATTTGTCTCTAGAGACTAATTGATAGAAAGCACTAAGGGTTTTTGGCAGTTACCAATGCTGAATCTATTAAAACAACTATAATTCAAGTAAATGCTCACCTGATTTGAAGCGTGTTCTGTGATGAATGTGAAAAGGTCCCTTGACAAATTCAACTCGGAGGATGAGATCGATCTGAGTTTGATAGACAGGCGTCGCGGTATTTCAGTGCGCTTCTGATGCTGATAACAGCTGTTATCAGCAGAAGTGGTTTGTGTGGACGAGCTTGCATGGGGTAAAGACAATAGGATAACACATCGTATCATTTCATTTAGCTGTACACTCATCAGAAATCGAACATCTAATTCTCATCAAATGACAACAAGATAAATTTTAGGAACCTGCTACCAATTCCATGTCCCAAAACAAATATATAATTTAATTGTTTCATTGTGAATTAGCAATACTGATCGTTGTCGCTACTCGGAATTCTACAAGCACAATGAAACTGGCACCGAGTCAGTGATCTTAAGAGCGAGTGAGTTTTACCTTATTCGATTGCTGATATTTAGACTTTATTAATAACCATTTTAAGTGTTTCCAGAAACATCTAAGTACATATAGATAAGCTGAACTCTTTGCATAAAGTTTATGTTTTTCTTCGCGCAAATAGGTATGTGTCATAGTAATTTTTGGACATGTTAAGTATTAATGTGTAGTGTGTGATCACAAGGCGGTTGCAGGGTGTTGGTAACTAAAACAGCACTGAGATATCATGTCTTTTGACTCTTGCTGAGTTTATATGAAAACACATAAAACATGTTTATATTCCTAGGAAAATTGCACGCTGTAACACCATGTTAGGCCCTCAGCCTAACTTAGTCTTAGTCTCAGCCTAACTTAGTCTTAGTCTTAGTAGTCTTTCTTAGTACAGGCCTTCAGCCAGCTTAGTTATATTCATCTTGTTTAGACTGTACATATTTTAGGGGTAGCATAACTATGTACACGACCGTACAAGTACCGCTAGTTTGTCGGTCGAGGCGAGGGAGGAGGACAGTATGCACTAAGGCGAGTCGCAGGAAGGAGGTTTATGTGAGCATTGTGAGCGAGTGTTGAGTGTTGAGTTTGTGTAGAGTTGTGTTTTGATGGAGTAAAGTTATCTATAAGCCAAGTGTTATTATTTATTGATAGGGCTACCCTAGATCCTATCAATTGGGGGCTCGTCTAAAGCTATTTTTGTGTTTCGTGTGTTGGTGGACTGTGTTTTCTTGCGTCGGTGGACTGTGTTTTCGTGTGTCGGTAGACTGTGTTTTCGTGTGTCGGTGGACAGGGTTTTCGTGTGTCGGTGGACAGGGTTCTCGTGTGTCGGTGGACAGGGTTTTCGTGTGTTTGTGGACTGTGTTTTCGTGTGTCTGTGTCTCGTGCGACCATGAAACGAGCGCGTATCTCGGCACGCAGGGTGAAGAAAGTTGCCGTGTCGGAGGAAGCCCTCAGGGCACCACTGCCGACAGAGGAGGTGTCGACAAGGGACGCTTCGGCTTTAACAATCGACGGGTTGGCAGCTCAAATCGCCGGCCTACTGCGTGCGGAGCGAAACGTGCCCGCGGTTGAGCACCGAGCAATACAAGCTCTGAAGATCTCCCTCACTACGTACGAGGGAAGGGCGGACGCGTTGTCGCCCGAACAATATATCGCGCAGGTAGCAAGGTATGCGGAGGCAACGCGAGAGCCGCTTGAAACCATCCTGCGTGACGTCGTGCCAGTCGCGCTGACAGGCGATGCCAGGCTTTGGTGGGACTCGCGTGGGGGGTTCACCGACTGGCAAGCCTTCTGCAAGGAACTGCACGTTGCATTCGGATGCCATGACCGCAAGCGTCGCTTGCAGCTGGACTTGGCCCAAAGGTACCAGCACGAGGAGGAAAACTTTGGGTCGTTTGTCCGCGCGATCAACGAGTTTTATAGGCGTATCGGCGACCCTGTGCAGGAGGCAGACAAAATTCGGTGCGTTATTGAACATGCCACCCCTTTCTCGAGGCGGGTACTACTTGGTCGCCAATTTATTTCAATGCGTGACCTCGAAGAGGTCAGCTCTGAGATGCTGGAGCTCGCCAGCTACGATCGGGAATGGCGAGCGCCCCCTCCCAGGGATCGCGCATATGAAAAAGATCTTGCGTATGTTGCGCCGCCCGCAAGTTCGAACGACAATCGGCCACGCCGCGGTGGAGCCTGCTTCCGCTGTGGCAGCGGCGAACATTATGCCAATCAGTGCCGTGCGCCGCCTAAACAGCTGACGTTGAGTCAGCCTGCAGACCCAAATCAACCGGGAAACGAGCGGCAGTGAGGCGTGCCCCTGCTGGGCCTCACACCGCTGTCAGCATGCAGGTTGGAATTCATGATATTCGCGCACCCACCCTTCTCGTGAAGATTGGAAAGCTGGAAATGCCCGCACTGCTCGACACAGGCTCATCGATAAGTCTGCTGGGATCCGCGGGACTCCAGGCTGCCATGGACGCTGGAGCTAAGCCGTGGTCGGTGCAGCGGAATCTCGGACTTGCATCGGGAACGGCAATAGCAACGCGGCGAGTGCGTGTCCCATTGGCATGGCCAGGCGGCACACGGAGACAGAGCTTCCTGCATCTGCCAGGGATGTCAATGCCGGTCATCCTCGGGAGAGACTTTATCGGCGCAACAGGCATATCGTTACATGTGTCCGAGGGAGGCTGGACGCTCGGGACGGCGCCCCAGTGCCTAATTCCGTTCCACACATCCAGATTACGTCACAAACCAACGTCGCAAAGCGCAATGGATGGAGACGAAACCTTGTATCTCGACCGTCTCTTCGCTCCAACTGTACCGCGCACTGACGCTGCCGCGCGCGCTCCAATTGTGCCGCGCACTGACGCTGCCGCTCGCGCTCCAACTGTGCCGCGCACTGACGCTGCCGCTCGCGCTCCAACTGTGCCGCGCACTGACGCTGCCGCGCGCGCTCCAACTGTGCCGCGCACTGACGCTGCCGCGCGCGCTCCAACTGTGCCGCGCACTGACGCTGCCGCGCGCGCTCCAATTGTGCCGCGCACTGACGCTGCCGCGCGCGCTCCAACTTTGCCGCGCACTGACGCTGCCGCGCGCGCTCCAACTGTGCCGCGCACTGACGCTGCCGCGCGCGCTCCAACTGTGCCGCGCACTGACGCTGCCGCGCGCGCTCCAATTGTGCCGCGCACTGACGCTGCCGCGCGCGCTCCAACTTTGCCGCGCACTGACGTTGCGCGCGCTCCAACTGTGCCGCGCCCGGACGCTGCTGAGCGCGCTCCAACTGCGCCGCGCACTGACGCTGCGCGCGCTCCAACTTTGCCGCGCACTGACGCTGCCGCGCGCGCTCCAACTTTGCCGCGCACTGACGCTGCGCGCGCTCCAACTTTGCCGCGCACTGACGCTGTGCGCGCTCCAACTGTGACGCGCCCGGACGCTGCTGCGCGTGCTCCAACTGTGACGCTCCCGGACGCTGCTGAGCGCGCTCCAACTGCGCCGCGCAATGACGCTGCGCGCGCTCCAACTTTGCCGCGCACTGACGCTGCCGCGCGCGCTCCAACTTTGCCGCGCACTGACGCTGCGCGCGCTCCAACTTTGCCGCGCACTGACGCTGTGCGTGCTCCAACTGTGACGCTCCCGGACGCTGCTGCACGTGCTCCAACTGTGACGCGCCCGGACGCTGCTGCACGTGCTCCAACTGTGACGCTCCCGGACGCTGCTGAGCGCGCTCCAACTGCGCCGCGCACTGACGCTGCCGCGCGCGCTCCAACTGTGCCGCGCACCTACGCAGCTGCGCGCGCTCCAACTGTGACGCGCACATACGCTGCGGCGTGCGCTCCAACTGTGAGGCGCCCGGACGCTGCTGCGCGCGCTCCAACTGTGACGCGCCCGGACGCTGCTGCGCGCGCTCCAACTGCGCCGCGCACTGACGCTGCCGCGCGCGCTCCAACTGTGACGCGCACATACGCTGCGGCGTGCGCTCCAACTGTGACGCGCCCGGACGCTGACAAGTCTGCGCGACTAAACGTCACAGGTCAGACATCTGGACACCGTCTCGGGCAAAACGCGCGACCGCTCCAGGCCGGGGCGGTGATCGAGATCATTGGAGACATCTTCGCCGCACCGAGCTGTGTGTCTCTGGCACACTGCGTCGCGTCAGACTTCCGCATGTCGCAAGGCATCGCGAAGGACTTCAGAACGCGATTTGGCCGAGTGTCGGAGCTGCGCGCGCAAAAGAAAGGAGTGGGAGAGATCGCAGTTCTTCAAGACGGTGAGCGATACATATTCTATCTCGTTACGAAGGAGAGATCCCACCACAAGCCTACGCTTGCCTCGCTGCGCAAATGCCTCGAATCGCTGCGGACGCTCTGCGGCGCTTGCGGGATAACCAACATCGCGATGCCGCGCATCGGCACAGGTCTCGACAACCTTAAGTGGGCTGCTGTGAAAATTTTGCTTCTTGAGACTTTTTCCCCGGGGAAAGTCGCTGTCAAGGTTTACGAGCTACCAAACTCGGCCAACGTGAACAACCAGCCCGGTCCAACCCAAAAAATTTCCGCAATGGTCGTCCTGGAGACCGTGTCCCACCCACTGCACGATGACGTCACGGCTAGCTGCCCGAGTGAAGTGAAGGAATCATTGGACGAGCTCCTGGTCCAGTTCACGGGGCTGTTCTCGCTGAAACCTGGTTCTACAAACCGCGTAGTACACCGAATCGAAACTGGAGCGCAAAGCCCTTACCGCTGTAAGCTTAGACAAGTCAACCAGAAGAAACGAATCATCGTCGATGAACTGCTGGACAAGCTGTTGGACGAGAACATTATTGAGCCGTCTCAGAGTAACTGGGCCTCGTGCCCTGTGATCGTAGCCAAGAAGCCTGCAGGCAGTGGGTACAGGATGACTATCGACTACAAGGCTGTGAACCAAAGGACGACGGTACCCAGCTATCCTATGCCAACGACGAAATGGGTTTTTGCGCAGCTTGGCAATGCGCAGTGGTTCTCATCACTGGACCTCTCTCAAGGCTTTCATCAAATCCAGGTCGCAGCAGAAGACAGACCCAAGACCGCGTTCATATGCCATCGGGGCCTCTTCCAGTACACCAGAATGCCCTTCGGGCTGGCCGGGGCTCCAGCGCGATTTCAAGAGCTCATGGACGACGTACTGCGAGACATCAAGTATGTATGCGCCATGCCGTTCCTTGACGACATCGTAGTGTTCTCGGCCTCGGCGGAGGAGCATGTGCGCGATCTCCGCGAGGTCATGGGACGCCTAAAAGCGGCAGGCCTCACCGTAAATCCTAAGAAAATCCAGCTGTTCCGGAAGTCGCTGAATTTTCTAGGGCACGTCATAAGCCCAGGGGAGTGTCGCCCCAACCCGGAGAAAGTGGCCGCCGTCCGAAACTACAAGCCCCCCACTAAAGTGAAAGAGCTGCAACAGTTCCTGGGTCTAGTGGGCTACTACAGATCCTTCCTTCCGGATATGGCGGTGCTCTCGCTGCCGCTAACGCAACTCACCCGGAAGAATGTGCGCTGGACCTGGGGAGAAGCCGAAGAATCGGCATTTCGCGCCCTCATCGATGGACTCACGGCTGCGACGTCGCTGGCTCTACCAGATCTAAACAGGCCCTTCGCAGTAGAAACCGACGCCAGTGGTCTTGGAATTGGCGCCGTTCTCCTACAAGACCATGAAGGTATACCCCGGCCGGTCGAGTTTATCAGCCGCCAGCTAACCAAGCATGAAGCGAACTACACGGTACAAGAGTTAGAATGCCTCGCAGCGGTCTGGGCATTAGATAAATTCAGGCCGTACATCGAGTATACGCACGTTGACTTGTACAGCGACCATGCCTCTCTTTCTTGGATGTTCTCCACAGAAGTTAGCTCGAGCCGCGTGCGACGTTGGGTGCTGCGCATGCAGGGATACCAGTGTACCGTCCACTATAGAAAGGGTACCGCCAACCAGTCGGCCGACGCCCTCAGCCGCGCTCCTGTTGGCTCATCGTCAGACGAGCCACTACCATCGGTGGGCGAGACGCTGCTGCCCATCACCTTGGACGACCCGGCGCAGACGGTGCAGTTCGAGCAAGCCACGGTTTGCTTCGCTACCGGCCAGGACGCACAACTTGACGTGTCGACATTGACCGACGTTCCATCGCTCGTCCGCCACCAGCGCGCTGACGAAGAGCTGGCAGCAATCGCAATCTACCTTCAGGAAGGGGAGCTTCCAGCTGAAGATCGCGGCACGGCGGCATGGATCAAGGCGGTCGCAGAGGACAGCGCGATCACGGAGGAAGGCCTGCTTGTGCGCAGGATCCCCGGAAAACCAGGTACGGAAGAACAATCGTTCCGGAAGATTTGGCTGCCCAAGTCACTGAGGGCATGCGTCCTGTCAGCGGTACACTGTCACCCTTTAGGTGGACACGGAGGCTCTCGGCGAACCCTACATAAGGTTCAGAGAAAATATGTATGGAAAGGGATGAAACCGGACGTAGAATCCTTCGTACGATCATGCGTCTCCTGTCAGACGCTCAAGCCTATCAGACAGAAGCCTGCTGGCAAAATGGACACAAGGCGTCCTGGCCTACCGTTTGTAGAGCTCAGCGTAGACCTCATTGGCCCACTGCCCATGTCTAGAAAGGGTTTCACTAATCTCCTGGTGGTAGTGGACAAATACACTAAATACTTGGAAATCTTCGCACTTCGAAAAGCTACCACAGCGGCTATCATTCCCTGCATGATGGAGGTATTCGGGAGTCACGGCTTCCCGCGAAGCGTGTCCAGTGACAACGGAAAACCGTTCGTCAGCGACATGTGGAAGGGGGTGATGAAGGCTATGGGCATCATCGAGCGACACACCGTCCCCTACCGCCCATGCGGCCAGACCGTCGAGCGCCACAACGCCACTCTGAAACAAACGCTGATGGCGTACTGTGAGTCGCACCGCGACTGGGATTCCAGGTTGCTGGAGGTCAAGTTCGCCCTCCGAACGGCTCCTAGCGTGGTGACGGGGCTTTCCCCGGCATTCCTAGCCTATGGCCGGGAGCTTCGAGCCCCTTGGGACCTCAACGAGGACGATGACGCAACGGTCGAAGAGACCAACGTGGAAGCAGTCCACGAGTATGCGGCAGACCTCCAAGCACGGCTCACTTTAGCCCACGAATTTGTAGCGAAGCGCATAGAGAAATCGCACCTCGTGGACAAGGCGCGTTATGATAAAAGAAGAAAGGACATCACATTTGAAGTGAATGACTTAGTCTGGCGACAGCAGCACGTGCTAAGCGACGCCAGCAAGGGAATTGCGGCCAGCCTCTCACCAAAGAGAAGCGGGCCATACCGAGTTGTACGCCGCATAGGGAGGAACGTGTACGATCTGGTAGACGCCGACTCTAATCAGCCGGCAGGAAGGGCAAACGTAGACCAGCTGCTGAAATTTGTGCCCATCCCGGACTGGGCGACGGGAGCCAACCCCGCACCGGCGCCTCAACCACGCCCAGCGCCACCACCACCGACGGGACGGCACGATTACAACCTCCGGCCTCGTCGAGTGTCGACGCCGTAGCTTGCTTTTTGGGGGGGGAATTGTTAGGCCCTCAGCCTAACTTAGTCTTAGTCTCAGCCTAACTTAGTCTTAGTCTTAGTAGTCTTTCTTAGTACAGGCCTTCAGCCAGCTTAGTTATATTCATCTTGTTTAGACTGTACATATTTTAGGGGTAGCATAACTATGTACACGACCGTACAAGTACCGCTAGTTTGTCGGTCGAGGCGAGGGAGGAGGACAGTATGCACTAAGGCGAGTCGCAGGAAGGAGGTTTATGTGAGCATTGTGAGCGAGTGTTGAGTGTTGAGTTTGTGTAGAGTTGTGTTTTGATGGAGTAAAGTTATCTATAAGCCAAGTGTTATTATTTATTGATAGGGCTACCCTAGATCCTATCAACCATTAGCGAAGAATATGATGAAGGAGAAGATGGGGAAAGAAGAGCAGAAGAATTAGTTATTATTGGAAAGTGCGCTATTGGAAAATGTCTACCTTTTCATCTTGTGCCCATGTATAAAATGTATAAAATTTCTACCTGTTTATAGAAATGGAAAAGAGAAATAAAAGATAAAACAACAACATTACAACTTAAATGATAAGAGAATCAATTAAGGCAGATACAGACCTTCATGTAAAAGTTGTGCATGCTTATAAAATCGCACAACGCTCCTGGCACCTATCATTCCCTCAGACGGGAATCAAACTGTACTTCTGCGCACCGCTGTGGTTCAACACGTAGG
Organism: Nemurella pictetii; assembly: GCA_921293315.2. Classification (NCBI taxonomy): domain Eukaryota; kingdom Metazoa; phylum Arthropoda; class Insecta; order Plecoptera; family Nemouridae; genus Nemurella; species Nemurella pictetii. Next base: position 7,579,892 of record OV121123.1, on the reverse strand, counting down.
TTTTCAGCTTTGTGCCGGCAGCTTTGTTGTTACCCGGCACGTCCATGTACTTCCCGTTGCCGTTGCGTAGGAAAACCCCCTCGAAGAACCACAGGTGCTCGGGCCGGTTGCTGCAGGGGGAGACCACCAGGTCGCCGTAGGAGCTGTCCAGCACCATCCTGAGCAAACATGGATACAGGGTTGGATTGTTTTTTATTATAAGGCCAAACAACGAATAGTTTTGTTTTGATTCGGGATTTTCAATTCATTTTTACTCTATATTGAGACTGAAAAGATGTAAAACAAATCACAGATCAAAAAAAAAACACGAGACATTTTTCGTAAGGTTTTCAGAGCTTTTCTATAATCTCCCGAACAGATCCGCGCCAAATATTTGAGAAGATTCGGTCCGGTATATTTCTTTTTACTACCTAAAAATTGAAGAAAATTGAAGAATGTAGGAATGTAAAAGTCTCGCTTGTTTATTTTGGCATAGCTAACAATAAGGTGACGAAAATGTGAAATACAGCTACCAGAGCCGCCAACATGACAGAAAATTACCGGTGATTGCCTCAGCAAAACGTTTATATCATTCAAACGGTTTTCGCGAATTCCTAGTTGATTACATAATCCTCGAACCATAATCTCTCGTATCAGTAAGCGCCGAAATCAGTTACCCGTTCAGCTTGCTGTAGAGGGTGTTACCCTTGTACGCCCAGAGCTGATGCGCGGTGCCCTGGTAATGGTTCATCACGATCGGCGCCGAGACGGCACGGTTTGCGTTCTTCACTTCCACCACCAGCTTGGAATCGATGTTCTGGATGTAGAAGTACGTCAGCTCGCAGTCACTGAAACAGCCAACGATAAGTCGAACACTTGACATGGTGCACAAGCTCATTCGATTCCAAAGAAAAGCAGGAAAATTGTGCCACCTCTTAGCTAATTCTGGATATTAAACAATGTTAAATGGGAAGATTAAATTGTAGTTTTATTGATGCAGGAGTCGAACCAAACTGCAAATATCTTAGCGCGCACTGAAGATATTTGTTATTAGAAGCGTAATTTTCAATCGAGTGTGTCCAGAAGGGGATATATAATCTGAATATTTCAATTCTGATAATGAACGGTGTTCTTGCAATGCAGAAAAAGCAATAAACAACCCTGAACCACAAAGTCATTCGCAGGTTCGAAACTAATTCACAAACTTGGATAATTTTGTGAATTTATAAGCCACACAAGATTATTTAGTAAGGTAAAAGAAACTAATGGAAATCTGCTCGCCTGTAATAAAAAGTGACATTGATTAATCAGATCAGATGTTATGCTGTCTAAATAAAATTAGTTTCACTGAAATTGTATACCTAAATTTGAAATTGTGGTGAGCACACGGAGGAGACATCGCCACCACCGAACGACGGGTCAGCAAAGTCTTCAAAGAAGCCAGCGGCTCGCCGTGTCTGATTCCGAAAGACTCGATCCTCGAGATCAACGACGTGATCTGTGTAGTGTCCTTCAAGTTGGCGCTATTTCGTAGCACTAGCTCACTCAAAGCATTATACAGCTTTAACGCTTTGGGAATATTCCCCAGGCTGTCTGCAAAGCTCAACACCAGCGAAAACTTGGCCCCGTTGTTGTTGTTGTACACCTGATCGACAATAAACTTGATTTTGTTGTCGCTCTCCACCAACGCAAAGTACTTCTTCGCCTCGTCGAAGTCGTCGCTGAGGATCTCTTCGACGCACTGCGAAGTGGCCAGACGAATCGCGTTCTTCATCTTCATCTGATCGACGCCAGCTTGTAGCTGTGTTAAAAGCGTGGACAGCGATTCTAGCTGCTTGGCATTTTCGCGGTTTTCGACCGTGTCCAAGAGTCGCATGTTGTCGACTTGCTTTTGCAGCCGTTCTATAGATCTCTGTTCCTCGCCGAGTTGACTCAGGAGGTTGATTTGGTTTCCGGTGCGCGCGTCAAGAGCAATTTCGATTGTTGTGATTTTGACTTTCAGTTGCAGGACTTGGTCGTGCAAGGCGCTCACTGATGAAGATGATGAAGTGGTTGGTTTTGCGAAGCTGCCAGCGTGCGCCAAAGATGCAGTCATCAGCAGGAGGACAGTGATCGTGAAGAATTGCTGCATCTTATGCTGCTTTCAACTGGATATACTTTTCTGAAAATTGAGAATTTTATTTTCTTTCTTAGCATGTTAGTTTTCACAAAAAACTATTTTACTAGGTATTGAATGCTAATGCTAATTAGCAGCAATTGCTAATTGGCACTCGAGTTAAGACCATTGATAAATCAGGCAGCATAGCTTTGTGAAAAGTCGGGAAAAGTTTGCGTTTGGAAGCCTAGCATTCAATAACAGTTGAATAGTTTTTGTGAAAAGAGAATTATTTTCCTTAAGGAAACTTGGCTTTTATTTAAACACACTATTGATGTTATTTCAAATCCTTATGTTCACGAAGTGGTTAAGATTGTGTTGTTTAAATGCCGAATGACTCAGAACAGATGTGTACTCACAAATAAACGGTTTCCACTCGACTGTGGAGCGATAGCTGAATTGCGAATTGATGTTTTTGAAATCCAACGCACCAATCTCTTTAATGTAACACCCTTTTTTTCTATGGTTGAACTACCAACCTTTCATCCTATCTTATCAAAAAGCTATATATTAAGTTATTTTCCGACCAGTTTGCTGTACTGCCTTACAGCGCTCCTAACAGCGCTTGTAAGAAATTATTAATAGATTGGATATCTGAAGGTTTTACTAGAATTAATAAAGGCCAAAGATATTGAAAATATCTCTGAATCAATAATTTAAATAATTTTGCTATTATTTAATAACCTTAAAAAAGGGTACATCGAAATTTGTTGCTTAATATAGGTAAAAATAAGGTTAATTTCTTACACTAAAGGTTTTAGAGATAAAGGCACGAAATGGTTTAATAGAAAATAAACCGAACAATGGAAACAAGACTGTTTTAAATAAAAACTGATGAGCTGCAAGAAAACCCAAAACAAGAATTTTCCACCCACGCAGAAGGACGAGGGCAGAGGGCAGAAGAAGGTCAAGAAGGAACAGCCAAACGCTTTCAAACAATGAAATTAGAAAGTCTAGCATTAAATTCTTATGCGCAGTAGTTCAATGGACTTTTGATTATTTAAAAGTACGCTAACACAATTTATACGCATTTCACTGTGCTAACAGACGGTTAAGAAATTAAAAACCCCTGTAAAACCTGGCCTCCAGTCAACTCTGGCTCAATCTTTTAAAACATGCGTTTTTTTTAAATAGGATAATTAGGAGATAACTAAGGGCCGAAATAACAATGTTCAAATAGTTAAAATGTTTAATATTTATCTTTTAGTTAGGAAGAAAACAGAAGCAACCGATGGTTGTCACCAATAAGTTCTTATCTGGTGGTTAGCTAACCTTTTAACTGTACATTGTACGACCGGCCCTAAGTCCAAGTATAGTAAAATATAACAATCATTTATTTGTTTCCACGAAAACACAACAAAAATGAACGCTCAATAAAGTTTATCTGATAGAAGCAGGACCCTCGCTCTGTCAAGCTCATACAGGAATGACACGGAACTTCATTGCCGGATGCTTGTTCTTATTCTCGGTCTTCATTCGGGCACCTGCGTGCCGCGCCTCGTTGTGTACGTCCATGTACTTGCCGGCGCCGCAGCGGATGTGTTCACCCTCGAAGTACCACAGCTGGGAGGGCGCGCCGCTGCACGGAGACACCATCAGCGTCTGAGGGTTGCCGAAGTTGACGTCGAGCACCATGCTGTGGACGGACACGCACCGCTGGGGCGTTAGCTTCGTCGCTTGCATTCAAAACATGTAGCTTGGCTCAGAGTTGTATTACCTACGTCGAATGATATCGCTAATATGTAGTATTTACCCATTTCCTGTAGGTGGTTTTTTACTAGTAGCAAATGTAATATCATTTTGGCAAATTTACTAAAGCAGCTTTTATAAAAGCATAGCTGAAAATGATCGTATTCATGAAATCAGTTTCATTCAGGAATCAGGACGAGTGATTGCTTATAGATTTTTACACCGCAACAACTCCGAAGTTAAAAACAAGTTAAATTATTTTGAAGCAAGGCACAAGTGTTACAAGAAGAAGAAGCGAACGACAACGAGAAACGAAACGAAAACGAACGAGAATTTACAATGGTCGCTGAAGTCTATGCAATTAATTCCAGGCAATTTACTGCTTTTATGGACCAAACACGGAAATGTCAGGCTAAATTTCCAGGATATATTCAATTGACCCCCCTGAACACTGGCCAGAAAGTCACGCAAAATTGCGTGGATGTGTCCATTCTAATCACCCTCGTTTAAGGGTGTTTTTTGTATTTATTAAAGGCGCCAAGAGAGGTATCAAAAAAGATACAACAGCAATCTTGTAGCATACGCATCCATTGAAATGAAAACAACTAAATATTTAAGGTAATGATCGTCGTACCCGTTGAGCTTGTTGTACAGCGTGTGGTTCCTGTAGGCCCAGAGCTGCTGAGGGGTGCCGTGGTAATTGTTCGTGACCACGTGCGTCCAGGGCGAGCGGTTCCCGTCTTTCACCTCGGCCACCATCCCAGTGCCGACGTTCTGGATGTAGAAGTAGGCGAGCTCGCAGTCGCTGGAAAAACACACATCAATTGGAATCTCTTCAAACATAGGTGTAGGTACTACATGATGACAATGATCTAGCAACATGGGCTACGAGGATTCAAAGGTGGAGGTACTAGACGTCAATGCTGGCACCTTGGGCAACAAGAATATTATATTAAAGAAAAGTAATATGTCAATCTTTCACAAACTTGTAAATACAATTGATTGCCGTTTCAAGCAAGAAAATACTCATGCAATTTTAACACTAAACTAAATAATCTAAATAAACTAACTTTTACCAATACGGGTTCCAGTAGAAACCATAGTAATTCTAATTGAAAGCATCACGGTTTCAGGATAGCGTCAAGATTAGACTGACCAATCGCAAGTAGCATTTGCAGAACAGGATGTTTTGAACATCCCTATGTACCTACTTGAAATTGTGGTGAGCACACGGAGGAGACATCGCCACCACCGAACGACGGGTCAGCAAAGTCTTCAAAGAAGCCAGCGGCTCGCCGTGTCCGATTCCGAAAGACTGGATCCTCGAAATCAACGACGTGATCTGTGTAGTGTCCTTCAAGTTGGCGCTATTTCGCAGCACGTTCTCGCTTAGGCCATTGTACAGCTTTAGCGCTTTGGGAATATTCCCCAGGCTGTCTGCAAAGCTCAACACCAGCGAAAACTTGGCCCCGTTGTTGTTGTTGTACACCTGGTCGACAATAAACTTGATTTTGTTGTCGCTCTCCACCAACGCAAAGTACTTCTTCGCCTCGTCGAAGTCGTCGCTGAGGATCTCTTCGACGCACTGCGAAGTGGCCAGGCGAATCGCGTTCTTCATCTTCATCTGATCGACGCCAGCTTGTAGCTGGGTTAAAAGCGTGGACAGCGATTCTAGCTGCTTGGCATTTTCGCGGTTTTCGATCGTGTCCAAGAGTCGCATGTTGTCGACTTGCTTTTGCAGCCGTTCTATCGACCTCTGGTCCTCGCCGAGTTGGCTCAGGAGGTTGATTTGATTTCCGGTGCGTTCGTCGAGAGCCTTTTCGATGTTAGTGATGTTGATTTTCAGTTGGAGGACCTCGTCGTTGATGGCACTGACTACTGATGACGAATTCGATGTGGTTGGTCGCACGAATTTTCCAGCTAGTGCCAGTGACGAAGTCATCAACAAGAGAACAGCGACAGTGAAAACGTGCTGCATTTTCGTAGGCTGATGAAATAGTTTTTACCTGTAAACAAAGGAACAAATTTTAATTATGTAGGGCCATGTGCGATTATAAAAATCAATTACGTTATCTTTAGCAGATACAAATTTTATTTTTTAAATAAAATATCTCCAAATTCAAGAAAGTTAATTACTTTCTGCTTTGTGATTTGTCGTGGTAAAAATGGATCATTTAATTATACCGTTAACAACACCATCAGTTACCATCATAATAATACAACTGGGATTATATCTTAAAATTGATTATCTTTGAACGAATTTTTTGCTCATTCTAGGCGTGCATAAAATTGGTTTGGGGTAGTACTTACGAAGGAAGGCAAGCTCTCACCACTGACTGAAGAGAACTGATTTGCGGCTTGCTCTTAAGTGGTCTCGGCATTGATATCTGCCACAGGATCACAGTCGAATTTTCGAACCGCGTCGACCTTTCCAAGCAATCTTGCTAAGATCACTTTTCATGGTGCAATATATATTTTTTCAAATTTTTTACTCAAGTTTCGATTTAAATAATCCTCTTCATCGAATGAACTTTTTTTTCTCCGAATAAGCTGTAATTTTTAACAACACAGTAATCAGCTAATGATCAAATCTATTTGCCGATAATATTTAATTGAAGCAAGTGTTGCGCCAGTTTTGGTATCGCAAAAATTTCTTAGTTGCATATTCTGTGTTCTTCAAACGTTTTAATTTGTAATGTTGCATCTGATAACAAGTTCAGACACATTGTATGTTGGCAGCATTTGAAAAATAAATACGTATCTCAGGATCAGAATTAGAATCAGGATCAGGAAGGATGCAAGGAAGTTTTTTTTGTGTGTGGAAAATACCTAGAAAAACTCACATGGCATTTTTATAAAAAATTATAATGAAGCGCGACAAAGTTTGTTGCTTGGTCGACGACAATTTTCACTCATTACGAACTCTCTACCACATTATATTGGCAAACGTTATTAAATTATTAATCTCTTTTAATTCACGAGCAATTTTAGCAAGTTAATGAATAAACAACAGCAATTTAGCACTTCTTATTTATAGAATTTTTTTTGATTTTTTTCTTCAGTATTAATCATCAAAGCCATCGGTTTATCTCTCGTGTCAGTCAATACTTGACCCGTATTATAACTGAGGGTTTTCCAATGACGTGGGCTTATAGATTCTTGCGGTAAAACCAGTAAGATCAAATATAATATATCCAATGCCATTATGAATTTTTTTCTTCAAGAAAGCGCTCTTGAAATCACCCGCTTGCTATAAAACACGCTCGATGTTACCACAAACCGATTCCTTGTTCTTTTGCCAGCAACGACCGTGGGTTACAACGATGCTCAAAATGAAATTTCAACAACGTCGCAACTTGTCTAATTCAGACGAATAAACACTTGTACTCGCGTGATGAAGGCATCAGAAAGACGTGGAATACCCGTGCTTGAGAAAGCCAGCACCATGACAAACAGTGACAAACCACTCCATAAATTAGAGTGATTTCTGATAAGATTCTGTATGATTGTTGGTTTGTGTTAAAACCGTTGGATTATTACAAACACCCACCAATATTTTGCAGCTTCACATTAAAAAGAGCATCGAAACACGGCCAGTATCGATCTGTAACATGTAGACAGTTGAAGACAACGGCAGGCTCAGAAACTGAACTTTATTTTTTCAAATAATTTAAAATCTTTACCGCCGCCGGTTGAACCACTTGAACTCGTACCCCTTCAACCCAAACTCCTTCTCCGTCTCCGCGCGCGGCGTGTCCTTCTCAGCGACCTTGACAATCGTCACCTTCGGCCGGAAACCATCCTTGTCGGCGACATAGGTCACCTTCCTCGCCAGTCCGTCCCGGAAGTTCGTGTAGAACTCGCCCTCCTTGTCGCCGTTCCGGAAGCCGGTCTCGTGGTGGCCGTGGAAGCCGACGGTGTAGTTGAACTTGTAAAGCAGCCCCATGATGTCGTCGACGGTGACGCCGGCGGGCAGCTCGCCGTCGGGACGCCGTTGCGGTGGGGCGTCGGGACGCTGCGCGGACGTCGCGACGCCGGGACGCTGCGGTGGCGGCGGGCGCGAGGCGAAGGGCGCCGGTCGCGGGGGGTAGACGCCGTCGGCGCCGGCGCCGGGGCGGCCGGGTTGGGGCGGCGACGAGGGGAAGCGGTTGGCGACGCCGCCGGGCGTTGATTGGCCTGGTGGTTTGTTTGTATGTTTGTTTGTTTGTTTGCGTGTCACTGTACAGGATTTTGTACCTACACGTTCTATAAAATAATTAAATTTTTCTATCCATCAGTATGCGGTTTGACTTCCGCCGAATGTCCCTGCGCCCGCACTTTCAAATTCCCCGCAACTCCCATGTTAATTAACCGTACAACTAAATCCTGTATATCTATTTCAATTTCAATTTCTAAGGAAAAGACAATCAAATATAAAAGAAGCGTATTAATAAGGGCTATCTACTGATATGTACTTTCATACTTTTTAGTTATCACAACATACAAAAAAGTCAAAAAATAAAATATTTTTCTATATTTTCCGAATTTTCCGAATGATTTTCTTCAAATTTTAAGAAAATCTACCAAATCACTATACAGATGCACCCATATAAATTTCAGCTCAATCAGATAATTAATTATCGAGTTATAACTGATTTTGTGGTTTTTATTTATTTTTGGCCAAATTTTCCGAACAAATTTTCCGACAAATTAATTTTAAGTACACCCACCTATTTTGTATTCCCAGATAAAATTTTATTCAATTCCGTACATTAGTTTAGAAGTAGTTTTAGTAAAATCGAGTTAATCGTCAAGACGTAGGTTAAAAGATGGGGGTAACCTAGGCATGACTGAAGTTCGGTAACGTAAAAACGTTTTTATTTTTATAAATTTTTTCTGATGATGAATTTGAGTGAAATTGCAAAACCGGACAACTGTTATGGTCTGTAATCTACGCTACAAATTTGAAACAAATCTAACCTTAATTTTTATTTTTATTGCGATTTTAAGTTTTTTGGTACTTTGAAGTCGTTATAACTTTTGAAAATTCAATTTCTAAAGAAAAAGTTACTTTATACAAAAGATTCAAATTCACCTGGACTATCCATAAATATATACTTTAATACCCCAATAATGTCCCCTCATCCGAACTATGCAATTTTTCGGTACTCCCATAAGCCACCATGTTAAATGACTTGGCCGAAATTTCAACAAAAACAATAAATCTCGAATAACTTTCTAAAATACAATTTATAAGAAAAATACAATAAGACATAAGAGATGCGTATTCACCAACGCTATCCTGAAATATTCGGTTCGACTCCCACCAAATGTCCCCACGCCCGCACTTTACCATTCCCCGCCGACTCCCATAAGAGCCCATGCTAAATTCCTAAGCTGCCGCAACTGCCACAAAGGTAGTATCCGAAGGTAACAACCACAGAAGTACTGTCCGAAGGCAACCACCGCAGAAGTACTATCCCTTAGTCCCTTGAGAGACAATTTTATTTGACTTCGCCGAAATTCTCATCAGCGCTCGATTAGCGATGAGCTAAAGTGCTGGCATTACTAATTGTCTTGCCTCCATATATTAAGATGGAAATATTTAGAGACCTGGACGCTTAGATGTCAAATAACTCCGATGTCACCACGGTGCTATTTTTCTGCTGCTAAAAGTTTGGGAACTATAAAGCGCCTTACCTAATCCCGTAATCGTATTTCCGCTTTACGATGCGACACTAGCATTACCACCACCGCTACACGTCGTTCCACGCACCTGTCGGCGACGCTGGGTACTTGCCGGCGACACCCGGCCGGGGGTACTTGTCGCCGGGGCCGGACGCGACGAGGGGCGGCCGGAGTGCCGAGCCCGGGGGTGGCGGCGTCGGAATCAAGCAGCCGCTGCACCCGGGCTTCCCGCTCAGCTCGAACGGGGAGGGGGGCGGCGGTGGTGGCGGCGTCGTCGTCGTCGTTGTCGGGGGCGGCGTGTCGGATTTCTTGCCCCACGGCGCTGGAAGGGGCGGAGTGGCGTGGTGTTAATTTTCACTGAAACGCTGAGCAATTTTAACGTGCATAGTGAAACCGCTCTAACGAGGTTTTTTCGACGTAGAGCTAGAGTCGCGTTAGTGCGTTTTAGTTCATAACAAATTCTGAAATTTCTGTTCTGATGATATGTATCTGATTGATTCTATCGTGGAATTATTACTTTGAAAAAATATTGAATCGGTATGCGATTGACATATCATAGATAATTTAAGGGCCAGTTTTACCATTTTATTAGCTCTGGGTAGAAGTGAGGAAATTACGACTTCCTAAATTCTTCTGGAAGTTCGGTGTACTTTGCTAGACTTTGCTTTCTGTCATGTGTAATTTATTCCCGTATCATCGAACTCTTCTACTTAAAGTCTTTGAGAAGCAGCTGCAAAGTTAGGTAGCCTCACCCAGTTCAACGTGGGCCAAGCAAGCAATTCCTCCTCCTAATAACTAACAAGTCGTTGCTATATTGTTGCTATTTGCTACAGGTGCCACGATTGTTGAAGTTAGACCCATGTTAAAACCAACAATGGTAGCAACAATTGTACCATCAATGCACCCATCATTTTGTTGATAATAGGCCCAGGATCCCAAAAAAGCGCTTAATTTTAACTTTCTTACGAGTTATGACTTTTCCTAATCGTAGCACGTTAGTTTTCATTGTTTTTTTCTGGGTAATGAATGCTTAGTCTCAAAATCAAACTTTTCCAGACTTTTTGCAAAGCTGTGCTGCCTGCTTTATCAAGGGCCTAAACTCGAGTTGCCAATTAGCGACAAATCGGAACCAAAGAACCAACAATACCCTTAGCCAGAGTCAGACGCTTTAATAGCTTAAAATCAGACATCTTCTTGTCTGAGATACGGCTATGGTATAACTTAAGACAAAAAAGCGTGTGATTGCCAGACAAAAAGCGTCTGTCTGACCCCCCCAAAAAAAAAACGCTTTTTGACCGTTAAGAACCGGTTTTTAACATGAATCCTGCAGGCGGCTGGCTCCTCCGAGCGACGGTCTCCACCAGCCCGTGGGCGTGGCGTCTCCCACTCACAAGGACCGACGCGAATGTTCTTCTGGCTGATGATGCGGTAGTTGCCGTCCTTGTCCGTCGCGAAGACGGTCACGTGGTAGATGCCATCTGCCGTCACGAAGCCGAACTCGCCCATGATGATGCCGTTCGTGTCTGTCGAAGAGATGGCGCCACGGGCGGTTAAATTAAGTTATTTTCACTGCCAGTGTTGTTTTATAGGGTTTTCTAATTTCTTGATAACCTATAATAGACACCATTCAGAATTCAAGTCCAGAGGCAATCAAAATGTGTATGGCAATGCTTTATTATCAAAAGCAATACATTTGTTGTAGTCACATATCGACCCTGATATGGCTTATTTTGAGTGTGATCTTTTCTGACCAGTGTAACTAGTCATGATTCATCTCAATAGCAAGAAGAGAAAGATGCTGATGTTAACATCATCAAAATGATATCAGAATTTTTCAGAACAACTCTTTGACGAGGTCCTTGCACCGACAAAAGTCTTAACAATGTAATGAAATCAACATTATTATCATTTTCAAGATGTTTGCGTTGCTTTGGAGGTGATAAGGATGAGTAACCTACCCTTAGACTTATGCCGGTGTTAGGGGCTAGAAATCCTACCCTTGTCCCTTGTTTGGTGTTAGGGTGTTAGTGTTAGGGGTTGGAAACCTACCCTTAGATTCCTGCCGGTGCTGCTCGCCGGGGATGGTGAAGCCGAATTCGTAGGGTCGCTCGTCGTTGCCGTTCTTGCTCTTCTGCGTCGACGCGAGAACTAGCAGCGCAGCCGTCGCCAGCGCGAGCTGCAAGAAGCCAGGGCGTTTGTGCAATTAGTGTGTACATCTGGCGGTGAAGTTACTTACAACGGGCCGTGAGACCCAGTGTAGTTGCACACAACTGGCGGTGATCACAGTGTAGCAGCTGACAATTGGCGGTGAGACACAGTGTAACAAATTACAAATGGCGGTGATGCATAGTGTAGCAGCTGCTAACTGGCCGTGAGACACAGATAGCAACGCACAACTGGCCGTGAGACACAGTGTAGTTGCACACAACTGGCAGTGAGACACGGTGTAGCAGCTGCTAACTGGCCGTGAGACACAGTGTAGCAGCTGATAACTGGCCGTGAGACACAGTGAAGTTGAATAAAACTGGCGGTGATGCATGTAGCAGCGTAGAACTGGCCGTGAGACAGAGTGTAGCAACTGCTTACTGGCCGTGAGACACAGTGAAGTTGAATACAACTGGCGGTGATGCATGTAGTAGCGTAGAACTGGCCGTGAGACAGAGTGTAGCAACTCTAACTGGCCGTGAGACACAGTGTAGCAACGTACAACTGGCCGTGATACACAGTGAAGTTGAATACAACTGGCGGTGATGCATGTAGCAGCTGCTAACTGGCCGTGAGACACAGTGAAGTTGAATAAAACTGATGCATGTAGCAGCGTAGAACTGGCCGTGAGACAGAGTGTAGCAACTGCTTACTGGCCGTGAGACACAGTGAAGTTGAATACAACTGGCGGTGATGCATGTAGCAGCGTAGAACTGGCCGTGAGACAGAGTGTAGCAACTCTAACTGGCCGTGAGACACAATGTAGCAACGTACAACTGGCCGTGATACACAGTGAAGTTGAATACAACTGGCGGTGATGCATGTAGCAGCTGCTAACTGGCCGTGAGACACAGTGTAGCAACGTACAACTGGCCGTGAGACAGAGTGACGCTGCTGCTAACTGGCCGTGAGATAGTGAAACAGGCTACAACTGGCGGTGAGACACAGCATAGAAGCAACGCTCACTGAAATGCATAATGTCATTTACTACGCATCGTTTCATCAAGCCGAGTGTTGGGCCATGTGACGGTTGCATCGGCAAAGGTCACTTTCTCTAATCATCCTGCAGAGTTGAGCAGAGCTGGTAATGAAGGAGGTCAACCGAATCACTCCCCCGACCGCGAGCCTGTTTCAAGGTGGCCCCGGGGGCAGAGTGCACGACATCCCGATAAATTACCAGCTGTAATAGACCAGGCAATAATTAAATTATGCTAACTGAGACGGAATTAATACATCGCAGCCGGCGCTAACACGATCTACAGGTGGATTTGCATTCGGCTGTGTTGATGATATTATTGCTATTTATGACCGCTCGTTATTGGACTTTGTCGGTAAATGTCAAGCCCGAAATTTATCTTGAGTGCCATTTGGAATTCTTACGTAATCGATATTATTAACGAGTCTGGTTTATTTCGTTCCTCGCAATTCGAAGCATCTTCCCAGAGATTTCAGAATCACGAAATACACGGATGTACCCTTTGAGGGGAAACGAAAACAATCACTTCTCAAAAGTCCTCAATAGTCAATCACTTCAATAGTCCATTGACTAATTAAAAAGATGCTCATGGTCTTGAGGAAATTAACTAAGATTACAAAGGACGTAAGATGATTTTTATATTCATAAAAATGTATATAAACTTCGTTAGTCCTATAAGGATATACAGAATCTCTTCCAAATTGCTTATCTTAATCTACTAGGAGTCAAGATATCAGCTTCATTATTATGAACTCTACAAATGCTTTTTTATCGTCACAGGTCATCACCTGTTAGATCACCTGTTAGCTATCCCGTGGACGACCAAAATGACCCCTGTTTGTTGTATGCAAATCGCGGACTCTTTATCGCCCAATTCCGCCTTGTTTATGGTGGAAAAAATTGACCGTGAATTATTTCTAGGGTGGACCGGCGAGGACTGGAACTGGTATTTCGTGTTTCAGTGTCACTCGAGTGTCATTCGCGTCTGCCGATGCGACGCGGTCCCGGATCTGCACTCTGCATCTCGCGAAGATTTCGCAGAACGTGGACAACGGTTCTTTCCTGGTTTTCTTGGAAATAGGTTGACAGTCATGAAATGTGGGAAAAATAAGCGCCTGTCTTATAAAATTTGGAGATGGAATATCTCATGATGTCGTAAAACAGATGTTTTTATCTCTTTTGTGGACTGTTTCAATTCTAGTTTTGACTGAGATTCCTAGAATTATTTCTTTGAGAAATCAGTGTTTCTGGTGGAAGCCCACACCAGTTTGCAATGGATGATGGGATAGGTCCCGGGTTCGTATCCCGGTTCGGACGCACATTTTTCCTGCTCAGCTATCCCATCAATTATTTCTTTGGCGCAAGAGGATAGGTCGTAGAAAATAATTGCGGATATTTTAAAATCAAAACAAGATTTTAATCTAAGTAGTACATCAGAAAAAACGGACTTAAAATTTAAATTTAACGTTTAGTTGCTGCGATTCCTTGTTGCAAGGTGAGAGATCCGGGTTCGAATCTCGGAATCTAAATACAATACGCGATTACCGGGCAGTAAACATAATTATGAACTGAGATTACTGGCAGTAAATCAATAATGGCAGTAAAAATATTCTGTATGAGTACAGCCGCAATTATGGAATCGATATTTAGTTTCTTATATAACAAATAACAAACTCGTGGAGTTTAAAAGGATGAAAAAATATGTTTTTTAAGGAAAAATTACCACCAGAACGTATTGCGAATTAAATATTCCATACACACCAACCGACATTCCGTTCTCCGTCAAATCTGAGAAACGTCTCGCATCTCACACGCAGTCAGTCGCATCTCTCTGCACCGCAAGTCACCGTCAATCAAGTCCTTAATGCACGCAGAATTCAAACCTGCATTCTCAAATCCACTCACACATATTATATAAACACAATCTGGGCAGCATGATAAACAGTGTAATCTTCAGGTGAACCATTGCATTGCACAGAGTTGGTAAATGTAAATAATATCACATTGCCATCACGTTCAGCGTGTGATTGCCTTACGCTGCTGCGAAAAGATTCTGTTCTGGCCTTCGTTAAGGACGCGATTTATCGATCTCAGACTCGAACCAAGGACCAATTACTCATCGAGATGAGCTTCATTAGCTGGCTTTGCTACGAAAAAGTATGGGATGTTACTAAAAAATGAGCATAGTCAAGACTTTTCTAGATTTTATCATTATTTCCTTGATTATTTCTCAAGTCTTTAACCTTGATTCTGATTTTGAAATATTATTCCTTGCTCTTTGGCAGTCCTTTAAGAATATTTTCATATTTTCATATACTTTAGCAGAAATGTTAGAAAACCAAGAAGAAAAAGGAAATATACAAAAATATCAATCCATTCAGCTGGATATAATTAAATTTAGAGATGCATACTTTGGTTGATGGATGGATAGTATTTTGTGCACATGGATATCGATACCGAGAGCAGATAAGCGATGTAATGCTAAGCAAACTACATATAATAATCCAGAATTTGTTCTAATGACTTGACAAGGATGAGTGATGCTTTGACTATCCGTAGATTGCAAAAGTTCAGATGGCTTATGAGCTTAAAGCACGAGATAGGGATGTTTTTCAGGTAGATTTGTTTTCTACTGGGTAGAAGATGCCTTCTATTGAGATATTGTTATTAAAAACACAGAGAAGTTTAACCTAGTGATAACTATTATGCTAACACTACTGCAGTTTAAGTGATGCTTTCAAAATTAATTAGCGCTGTGCATTATTAAATTTTAAATAGCATGCAGTTGCAGTTGCGAATGCAGTTACTGGCGCTTCTTTGTTTCTATCACCAAACACAACGTATTGATATCTGAAATGATCAATTTCTAAGAAAAGTAACTTACCATGATTATTATTGCTTTTTTTATACTTACTTTAGTGAACATAGGTGGCTAAACCGGTCAAGAGGCAATTAAGTGAAATATAAAAAGCGGGGGAGTAGGCGAATTTAATTTATGCATTGTTTATCTGAATAAATGCGATTAAATTAACCGTCCAAGGATATATTCTCACTTCTCTGAAATCGCCAAGCCCAGGATCAAGACCATGGCGGCCTTGTCCTTTGCCAATAAAATATCTATTCGACGACATCACCAAAACCGAAATGTGTTAAACGGAAAATTCTCTCGACACCCATGCGGTTCATAATGCATCATTTTGCCCTTGGCCTTTTGTTTTCCCCCCCAGCGTCCCATTGAAAAGTTGCAACCAAAACAAATGATCGGTCGCTTCTTCCGCCTCTTTGATACTCGTATGCTAATTGATTGATGAAATGATTCACTGATTCACACTATTGATCAATAAAATCGTTGACCTCGGGCCTTCATGCTTCTGGCGGTTTGACGAAGCATTGTTTTACAGTCAGTTTAACGAAACGTATCATTCATTCGATTTTTTCCGGGGTGGTTTCGTCAAAAAACCCGAAAAATTATCACTGTAAAATTTTTCCACTGCCTATTGGTGGTATCTGTGATTTATGTATCTATGGTATTATGCAATTTCAGAAAAAAAAAATTAATTTGCAGAAATGTTTAGAGGTTTTTAGTAAAATTGCGATTATATTCGTATCTTCTTAAAGTATTTAGTATCAAATTTTAGGAACCTCCGTAATTACTTATAGCCGCCCACTGAGGGTTTCAAAGTTCCAGTAAAGCTAACAAATTTCTCAAGTTATATAAATCGTCAAGATTTCTTTGACCATTCGAATCACGTTCAGATAATTTTAAAGTTTAATTACCAAGTAGTCATTAATTATTACGTAATGTAGTATGCATGTCAAACATCTCTAATTATACCTAAGTGGATAAAATGAACTATGCCAAGATATTTACGAAATACTATCTCACACCTTTATAAAGCTGGACACCTCAACAAAAACATTATTCACAGGTAAACTACCCAACAAACAACAAACAAAATTCACCGCAAATTCTGGCAACGCAGACAACATCCGAAGAAATCGCGCCAAACGTTGGACTCATCCTAGTATCGGCACGCTCCTAATGGAAAGGTTTGACCCCTGACCTGGCATCTCGTTGTCCTTGATAGAGCGGCTAGTTGTGCCACCAGTTTCCATTCAACATCGCGATATTACAGCTATTTCTGTTACAGAACAGATGTCCTCATCGGGCATTGATTCGACTCTGTGCATCATGATAATTGGCTATCATTGTGAAGGCTTGTGATTGCTGGTTTCTAACTCATATTATGTGATCCGTTGGGGTGATCTTAGGTGGGAAAACCAGTTTTAATATCTATGTTGGATGGTGTTTCTTAATTGTGGATGCTCTCTGTGCATCTATAAATATTTTTTATGTAGTAGGTGGTGATAAGTGTAAATTTAGTATAATCTGTATAAATGCTATAAGGAAAAAATATAATTACTATAAATCAAATCCTTATGCGGATTTATTATTGATTTAATCTCAGATTTATAGTTTAATTGATTGTAAATAAGTCGTAACACAATCCAGAAATACGAGCAGAGAGTAATTACACGTGAGTCCGCATAGAAATAACGATCATTGGAAGTTACGATTAGTCTTAGCGTCTATTTGATTTACAGTTGAATATTTAAATTTAATTTTTTTAAAGCTGTGCCATTTGTCATACAACACAACAAGAGGATAAGAAATATGTGATAGAGTCGAAATTTCATAAGTGTGTACTAAATGGAAGTCAGAAATGAGCAACGAAATATTGGCCGGACAAAACTTGAGTAGATTTCAGTATCCGAGATTTGTTACTCGCCGCAATGCAAATGAGATCCTGCACGGTGCTATTTGCTTCTTCGTTAGCAACTTTAATTACAGAAACGTCAGGGAGCAATAGCCCCCGAGAATCCGGCCATGCCATTTATCTGCAAGGTGACACTTCAGTTAGCACGAGTAACATTAATCAGTGCTTTTGTCATTGTGACAAGCATCTTTGATAACTCAGCTTTTAGTCCAGTATAAAATCGCTTTTTGGTTCAAACTTAATCCATAAACAACTGTCCAAAATTGCAGCGATTCGACCAAGCACTAAAGGTAAGTGGATAGGAAGACAAGTTGACACTTATGCTAAAGAACCCGGGCGAAAATAATGTATATCGTTGGAAAATCATGTTTCTAAGTTTTGTGGGGCAGCAATCGAAACAAAGTAGGTAATTTCAAGCAATGGCAAAAATAGGAAGGAGTGGCCTTTTAAGATGCGAATACAATAAACTACCTGGAAGAATTATGTGTTGCTTCATAGAGACGGAAAAAAGTAATGGAAATCTTAAGTGTTGGTGAGACAAATAAGGAAGTCGCTTGATTGAGTCACTGCTAATTTAAGCGGGGGCTGGCAACATACAATTATCTCAAATTGGCAACTTTGTCTATTAGAATACATAGTATATTGGACAGTTTTTAAGTACAATAGACGGAATTTTTGAGTTCATAATGACACACATAGTATATTAAGGAAAAAATTAATCTAATGTATGATAAGTAAGGTAAGCGTGGTAAATAAGGTAAAAAATCAAAGGATTTACCCCACGGCGTATCCCAAAACATAATGCCTGTATGCCTGTAATGCCATACCTTTTTTTCTTAGTGAAGTTGTACACGCTAAAGATAATTATAACAAACAGTTTGATATCGAACTCACCCTCCAAAAGCTTCCCATTGTCTCAACGCGAACAGCGAGTCGACCCGATGCAGTCAAGGGCCCAAACTGCACGGTAGAACCGAGCAGGACACCGGACACACGATTATGTTGAGTGGCCAGTTAACGGCGTCGTCTTAAATAGCCTTTCACTATCTGCGAAGACGACGCTGATAGCGCGCAAAGACGAACAAGGATCGCCGAGCCTAGCATCTGCAAATGATAGGTGACCTCTAGTATCGCTCCCACATCGAGGAAGGCTTGTACCAACCTGTCTGGTGTCTGGGGAATGGTCAGATAAAACGATTTCCGCGAGGAGTGACAGAAGATGGGTGTTATTCTTTGCTTTTTATTGCAGCGAGGGCAAACGTTTTGTATGTCCTCAGGGGCCGGATCCATTCGGCGTCGGTTTACCACTGTGGTGTGTCTCAAGCCCACGTTGATGTTTCGGTTTCGTGATTTTTTACACTGTTTAGTTTAAGTGGTTTTAGATTGAGTAAGTTATTTTGTAATTGATAAAGCGGTGACACCTTTGTACTGTGAGAGACGAGAATGCACCTAATCCGTGTTCCAGACGGTGACAATTACCGGTGAGACACAGTGAAGTGCAATGTTGTTTAACGAAATGACTGTTTTGAACGGTGAAGCCGTTTGAGAAACCCGGCATTCATTTTTTAGTGGTCTTTGGATGAAAAACTCTAGAGATTTAGTAAGGGTCAATGTATATGTACAGTAAGCATCCGCATGTGCCACGGATAACGGAAAAATCACTGATTTAATGTCACAAAAAAGTGGTTTCTTGTGTAAATTTTCAACTCGCGGCCCCGTCTGGGCTAGAACTAGCGTTTTGTTGCAAAAATAATGGTGGTGACTGTTGCGTCTGCTGCCGTCTGGGTTAAAACTGTGCATTTTGTTGCAAAAATTATGATGGTGACTGTTGAATTTCATATTCACCCTATTCGAAATGTGCGAATACGACAATGGCATGGCTTACGACAATGGGAACTCGCGGCGTGGATTGTTTGAAATCGCGTTCTGAATTCAGAATCGACAATTCAGATTCTTTCCAACAATCGGACGCAGAAACACAACACTGACAATGCGTCTGGATGAATCTCGACATGCAAATATGAAACACAAACTTTGATGTCTTAAATTTGATGTAATACTGCAAATAACATTGCATGATAATTTCATATGATATTAGAGTTTTCAAGCTATTTTTTTAATAAGAATAGGACAATTGATGCTCATATGTCGACATTTGATGCGTTTATAGAATCATTCAATTAGAAACTAAGCGATTAATGTAAGAAGAAAACCCCCAAAGATTCTGTGACATTCTACTTTCCTACAATTCAGAACCGATAATTTAGATTCGTTTCAATAATCGGATGCAGAAACAGAACACTGACAAATGCGTCTAGATGAATCTCAACAGCAAATTATGAAACAAAAACTTTGATGTAATACTGCTAATTACATTGCATGGACCCTATGATCTTAACGTTTCCAAGCATGTTTTTTAATTAGGATAGGATCATTGATGCTCATTATGTCGACATTTGATGCGTTTAAAGAATCATTCCATTCGGAAGTAAGTAGCAAAACCCCAAAGATTCTGTGACATACAGCTTCTCTACAATTGAAACGCTAATACGAAGCACACGCCACATTTGCCATGCAATCTGCGTGATGCTAAGTTGCTGATAACAATCCAACAGCACAGAGAGGCCAGCCCAAACAGCGTCAATCATCACACGAAATCATCACACCCGCTCCTTATTAACAAGTAGTTTCTAATCACCACCTTTCAGCCATGGCATTATTTTAATTCTCAATCACAACCATTGCGGCACGAGACAAGCTTCGCTAATAGCTAGCATGTGTGGAGTTAAAACACTGCCGGCATGGGCCTAAGATTTTTACTGAGATGTGCAATTCAAGGGCGGTTGCATTTTTTTGACACTCTGATAACTATAAAGTGATAGGTCAATAAAAGAGTATCATGTTTGAGGATCTAAGCAGATAAAATGAGCTGTGATGTGATGGGATTCGATCATTGAAGGTTGTCCGATGATGTTTGTCGGCAGCTCGATCAAGTCAAGTAAGCATTATGTATGATTAATTGTTGGTTATATGGCTTCTGACTTCCGTGTCTTAGAATCCATTGCCTTTGATTTCATTATGCTGGAATGCGATTTTAGTTAATGAGGAGCCGGGACTTATAATTGCAAAGATAACTTCTGGCTTGACGCTGTGGTGACGTGCAGTGATGTCTGTTGCCCATGAGAATCGTTTGGAATCGGCATCTTTGGAAGGTTGCTGACAGGTTGCTGTCTTCCTGAGTATCAAAAGTAAATTAAGTATAGTTATTTCTTTGCTATCGAGGTAAATCGCAATCTATTCTATCCTTATTTGTCGCGGGAGCTAGCAATTTCAATCATTACACTCCTAGGAAACGCAGTTTAATTTCATTTGACAATACGCCACTAGTGTAAATCACATAATTGGGGGAAAATAACTACGAATTAAGCCATATCTACCTATTGTGCTATCGCATATTGTAAAAAATTAAAACATTCTTCTTAAATCAAGCCAAAATATTCACAATTAACAAGAAAATAGCTTAAAATCGAATTCGCGGGCTTGTTTTATAATTCACTTCGGGAATGTTCGTCGCACCACCCTAAACTTCGTGCAAACTCGGCGCCCGATGCGGCCCCCCACCACGCGCACCTGGCACCAATTTTCCGGCGCGTCCCTGCGCACCGACCGAAATCGGTCCACTGCGCCGCGTCCTTTCAGAGCCAGAGCGAGTCTCGGAGGGGTACTATAAAAGCAGGTGTTGCCGGTCGCTAAGCATCATTCTATCTGGAACATTCAGCAGCCTTCAGCTCCCTGGGCTCCCTGGGCCGCAGAGATATCTACACATAAAACATATACACTATACACCACTTACAACACTATACACTATTAACATATGAAATAAGTATTTCATAATATCTTGCCAGCTTGGTTTGCCATAAGCTGGGTTCCTATTATCGGCCATTTTGAATATATCCTTCATGGATCTAATAATCTTCACTTTACAAGTATCATGTTTAAATCGTGATTTATCCATAATATTATTTGTGAAGAAACGGTAGTGTGGATATGTGATCCTTATGTAGTGAAGCAAGTGTAAAAATCCTGAATCTTGCATTTACACATTCTATCCACAAAAGTTCTGGCAATGCTCTCTGTGTTCCCAATAATCATTTCAAGTTCTGTTTAATTGTCGGTCCATTGTGTGATCGAAACAAGCGATAGATTCGCCTAGAATCTAGAAGGCATTCGCCTATAATCGCTTGTGATTCCGTGTTCGGCCATTTTGTCAGTCCGATCTTTCGCTTTGGCAGTCGCATTACCGTGGTGTTTCTTTAATCACGAATGACACAGTGCAAGCATTCGATATGAATTTACATTCTCTCATGTTACTCGTCCAACACTAAATAAGTACTATAATTTTTTCATTCTCCTGCCTTAAATTAAAAGAATATATTATTGCACGTGTAATTTTTTTGGTCTATTTTCAGACATTTTTCTCAGATTTATTTGGTCATTACCTATTCGAGAGCCCCACCTGTTAAATTCTGTACCAATGGCAAAATTTAAGAATACTAGTCAGACTCAGATCTCCATTCAACGATATCTTCGTTGGTTCGATGAAATTATTTTCAAGACTTCTGTGTTTTTTCTTCATCAGCGTGACATCAATTTCAGTTACAATATTGAACATAAACATACCTACTTTAAAGTATTGATATTTCCAATGTTTCAATTCCTGGATCGCTATCATTCTGATTTCGTATATAATACTTACACTAACTCGATTGTTGCGATTCCAAAGAGGGTCTTGACTTTAGTGAATACTATCAAAGTTTTCCCCAAATTCCCTGGGGTCTATACTTCAACTCTCTCAAACTTCAGAGGTGATTATTATATAGTGAAAATTTTTGCCGTTTCATGATTTCATTCCCTCGATTCTATCCTCATTAAGTGTGAGTTGGACAGAACACAGTGCCTACCGCATTACTAACTATATTAAATAAATATATAATATTTCAATTCACTTTACTACAAGTGATGTTTAAACGCAGCTCCACTTTTTAATTGAAGCGTCATCAAGTCTCAGGTTTTTTTGTTTAATTTTAAATTGAGGTTTTGTGAATTGATAATTTTTTTGAAATAATATGGTAGCATATTGTTTCATATTAGTTTTCTCACATGAAAATCGGTGCGTGTAGTTTTTGACTGAGAAGTATTTGTAACTGAGCGTAAATAATTATACGCAAGCGCTCAAATAATTTTTTTTTTCAAGTAATAGGAGGATAATAAATATTCCTGTATCTTAAATAAGTCTTAGGTGCTTTTATTTTAATTGACTTTCGATGATTATACCAAAAATTGCTTTGGCGATATAGCAAGCCAGGAAATAGATTCTGAGCGTAGAAGATTTGTTTTATTTTAAGGGCAGGAGATTTTAAAAGTGATAGTTAAGATAGATAATCCCTCGATAGATATTGAGGCAATACTTTTCTAATACATTTCCTTGTCATAAAATTCGG
Organism: Nemurella pictetii; assembly: GCA_921293315.2. Classification (NCBI taxonomy): domain Eukaryota; kingdom Metazoa; phylum Arthropoda; class Insecta; order Plecoptera; family Nemouridae; genus Nemurella; species Nemurella pictetii. Next base: position 7,556,942 of record OV121123.1, on the reverse strand, counting down.
ATTTCGGTTTGACTGAATGAATTAAATTAATCTTGGACGATGTTTACATTGCATTGCACACAATATCGTATGGTTTAAGTATATTTAAGGTTTTAAAATTTATACTCCCCCATTCTACTAATTCTTCTAGTGACATTATTTCATATCACCAGTGCTCAAATTAAAATATGGTCACGGAATTGAGGTACAACGGGAATCAAGGCGATGGATTATTATTTGATCTAATTAGTTTGGATAAGCCTGATACAGATACTAAAAAAGAAAACTTTCATTCGAAACTTTTGCTATTGAAAATTTTTACCAATTAAGTATTTCTATATAATATTTTGTATATTAAATATTGCTTTATTCTCTTGAATTCTAGGAATCTCATCTTGAATGCGAGCGTGTTCGTAAGAAAATAACCCTCACATTAAAAAACGGAACTGGGTTAGAATTCAAACTGAAAATAAGAAATAAAAATTGATAAATGTAGTACATAACAAACTGTACATTTTGTCTATTTCGTGATTGTGTATCTAATGAACTATTTCGAGGATGCATAAAAAGATTTGCATGGTGGAAATTGGATCAAAGCATCCAGGCAGTTCCTTCTAAATTTACTTGATCTTCAGTAATTAAATCTTCGAATCTAGTGAAACGTTTCCACTCTTACAGCTGGCACTATGCATGCCAGACAGCGAATGATAACTAATCAAAGTAAGTAAACTTTACTGACCAAATGTAAATAATCCAAAAATTTTAATAATTTCAATATGTTAATTGATAAATCGCACTTGTTCTAATATTAATTGCCAAAGCATTTAAGAACTAGTGCACAGTTAATGTAAATTGGGTTCGCTTCATTTTTCCTTGTTCAAGTATGAGTTTCCTTATTCTTAAAATCACCTGTTGAAAATTTGCAAGTAATAAGCACTCTTTCAGTCGAGTGCTAGATAATAAACTTTTGATACCAAATTGTGAGGGTTTTTTTGGATTTTCTATTATTATGAAGACTAATACATTTGATATTTATATCTACATCTTTCATGCTTTCCTAAAATAATACTTTCAGGAGAAACCCACAAAAATTTAAAAGAGTTGATCGTGCTTTTTAATACTCATATAATGTTCTGAGGTGATTTTTAGCAATAAATTGACCATATCTTTGGTTTTAGCTAATTCGCGTTAGGACTTTCTTCCTTTAAGGTTGTAACACTAGTGCAAAATTATGATTTTTAGCCACTGTGACATCTTTACAAAGAAAAAAATCTCAGCTAAAAAAAAAACTTGGGGCTTGGCGAATGCTTAGCTGTCAACATCCAAAAGCTCGCAAAGCTTTGCTACCTGCTGATTCAGGATATAAAATTCAGGGTTTAAAATTAACATCAATTTTATAAAATTAACCTATGGCAATATCACATTTAATATATCTCACTTCCACATGTTAGCTCGAAGTAATAAGCATATGGCAATTTTTTCTTCATTTTAACCAGTCTTCTCTAGGGCAATTAAACAACATTTTGTACCTGACCGATTCATCCACTGCCAACAGGCTGTGAGACACAGTTTACGTACAAGGCAACCCACAACAATCGTAAAATCTACATAAGAATTAAAAGCAGTGCAGCATTGTTGGTCAGTTGTCGACAATTTCACAGCTGTGGTATTTGGAGCTTGTTTCCAGCCACGACTCGATGCCGTTGGAAGTTAGGTCATCGGTGGACGGCAGTTCGGTCAGAGGTTCCATCTCAACACGACCGTTGGGCAAACGCTTCTCCTTCGGGAAGAGTAACTCACGATCTGAAAGAAGTATGAATCTGCTTTATGAATTTGTGCACTAGAACATACACACACATGTATACACTTTAAACTGTATGAAAAACCACTTGGTATTAAATTTGAAGAATATTGCTTTGAGCATTGCACTTTGTTTGAAGGTATATGGAATGAAGATTACATAATTTAGGGAAAAAAGTAGAAGTTGAATTGAAAAATTAGTAAGTTATTAATTTTTAGTTTGCCAAACAACAGGTATGTGTTGACGATTTGTAATAAATTGTGCGAATTGAAGAGCTGCCTTCAAAATAGCGGTTTTTACTACGTCATATGTATTGCAGTTTTAAAACGGTGAACCAAAACCTGTCAATGCAGATTCATCTACCTATTTGAATAAAGACGGTTGAAAAATATATTGAATTTTGCAGCCTTATTGCAAACTGTCCAAATTACACTATTGATTTTTCTAAAATAAAATTTTCCGACTATTTCTGCGCGTTATTATGTCTGTCTTACGAGTAGTGCCTACTGTACTGAAATACCAGAAACATCATTCGACTCGCAGGTGTTTTGATTATACATTGAACACAATAATTAATTCACATTAAATTTTAAACGCTCTAAAGTTATGTCGAATTGGTTAAATGCACAGTAATTTGTTTCTGTCAGTTACACCCAGGTCCTATCGAATAAGCGATTGAAAGTTTCGAAGCTTTACTCATCTAACAAGTCAGCTAATCGACAACACAAATCCATCCACTATCATTCACACAACGTTATACGATCTTTATTACATTTCACTCATTTGGAAAATCAAATATATTTTTAAAACCTGTATACAGCAACCATGTGTATGAGCGGTCATTTTTATTCGTATAATACGTAGCTTACACAAACTTACCACAACAAGCCGACTTAAGATGAAAAATAAAGTAACTTAACACAAAATGTACACCTACCGCCGTCCGCGCTGCGAGGCATCAGCTTCTGTAACAACGTCTTCTGCTTGAGAGCCCGCGGCGGACTCTTGTAGTCTCCAGCGTAGGTCAATGAGGAGGTGATACTTGGCAGTCGGATGTCGAGATGCGAGCCTTTGTCGGTGACAATCTTCCGGTTCATAGAGTACAGCTTGGTGGCAATGTCCCGAGCGACGAGCGTCGTGAGTACGGTGGCCAAATAGGTGTCTTTAACGAACATGTACTCGAGTGTGCTGCGCTGCCAGTAGAGGTAGCGGCACGAGGTGGCTGCCACGATTGACACCTGGAGGTCAGGAAGATTCCAGTGAATTGTGGAATGAGCTGTTTGAAAATTCGTGAGTCATTGAAGAGCGGGAGATGATTTTGGGGCTTCAGTGTACAGAGCGTAGACAATTGAGCGAGGATGGAATCAAAATGTATTTGGATGCACACTTGTATTTTTTATAATTATTTTGCATCGTCTATCCTCTGGTCCTTGGTAATCAAAATTTTTCCTGGCTTTAGTAGCGTGGCGTAATTTTTGGAAATAGTAAAGTATTCTCCAGAGCGATATTTTTTTTCCGATATTTTTTTTCCTTTTCTTTAAAAATATGTCGACAGTTGAAGATTTTCAATTGAGATTCATGGCGATCAACCGTTGAAGTGAAGAAATCAAAGAAATGTTATGATCAAATAATCATTGGCAAATATTAACTGGAAATGTTCTTTAAAAACCTTCACCATGATTTTTTTACGTTTGAAAATTTCAAATTAAATTCTACTTTTAAATTAAAATGAGCTCAAGCTTGCTTATAAGCAAATAAATTAATCGATCTTATTATCTGATGAAAAATCATTTTACAAATAATTAATATTCAATCATTTACATAAAGTTCACAGATTACGTAGTCAAATTACGTTGCAATTTGTGAAACGACTAAGAAAGCTAACGTGACTTAGGAATCAAAAAACAATGCACAGCTCTTTTCATAAAGAGGGTAGATATTTATTTTCGAAGTTCATTTCCCAATTGTGAATTCATCAACCCCGGCAAGATGCAGTACTCGGTTGCGGTTTCAATGCAGTTTCGTTCGGAAATTTCGGTTCTAATAAAAAAATATGAAATACCTATTATGATCCTACCTTAAAACGATCTTCGGTAGTCGCACGACTGGACTCGAACTCGGGGCTGTCAAGGAATTCGCAAGGGAAAATCGGGTGCAACAGCTGTTGATCGGAAATCACGTTCACCTGCCAAAAATCCAGGCAAAATTGAGTAAAATAAAAGTGAAAATTAAAAAAAAAAATTACAAAGTGAAATTACTGAGCACTAATTTTTTATTATTTTGTACTATTTGATAAGCCTGGGGCCTATGCAAACCTGATATCAAGCGTTATTTTGCAAAAAGCTGAAAAAAGGATCGAATTGTAGATACCACCAGGGTTGAATTATGCAGCGGGATAAGATGGTTCTCTAACAGAATCCCATGACGGTATTTTTAATTACCAATCATTAACACAAATTATCAGAATTGCAGGTCTGGGGCAGTGTTTTGTGTCAGTATTTTTGTCATTATGAAATAGAGGTGCAATCTGCATGTATATATATTCGTGTATAAATAACCTCGATAGTACGTTTTATGATTTAAATGGCGTTGTTTGGTAAAATTATGACCAAGGAATATGAATTTAAAAACTATATGGTTCGAACGGTACCTACGCAGTACTTAACAGTACAAATTCAATTTAAAGTACCGAAAACAAGAATCACTCTTATTAAAAACGATTCAGACAAACAAGTTTTTATCATATACCGAGTCCGATTTAGTTTTGCTGTTTAAATCGAATTCCTACATCGAGTAGCTTTTGAAAAAACTTAGGTTACCGAGAAGTCGGAACAAGTATTATAAGGTAACTAGTTAATTTCTGTTACTTAATGATAGAAAATACAATTTTGTGCGTTTCGTACAATCTCGTTTAAAAGTATGATTGTGATAATCAGAAAGAGAAAAAATGGCACACTTATTTTAACCTCTGACGTCTAATGATCTTTCTGGGTTGAACTTGAATCCACACACACCTGTTACCGAGAAAAATTTAGCAAGTTCTCGACGAATTTCCACAGAGATTATCTGCATTGGCTGGTTTTACAAATGATGGTCATATTTTTTTATGTCATCGGAGGGTTCCAAAGACCGAGAATAATCATGCCACAAGACGGTATTACCAACAATTTCCTTACCCTCACTGTTCATGAACGCGGGGTTGATTAGTGTCAAGTTCAGAGAGACAATGTGACAGCTGAGTGTATTTTCATTACATTTGTTGTGAAAAAAATGCGTCTCGTAATCACGAGTGGTGTGTAATCGAACCAGGCATACGCCAGGCACTTAAGAATAATTTATCCTTTACTTCAATTCCAACGTAAGTAGGAAGAATTGCAAAAATTTGTGCAAAACAATGCGTTGAACGTTTTTCTCGTCTTCTGATTTGGTCCCCTTAAAATTTCCTTACTTTATCTCAATATGTAATGAAACTCATCAATCCAGTCTTGTATCGTTTCACGGTTTATCGCTTAATTTGTCATTGAATGTCATCGGATGTAAATTATGGGTGTAACCACTGCCCAGGGTATCCGCTTTTTTTTGTCATTTAATCTGGTATTATAGATCAGAGATTAGAGTTGTTATCGGAATTATATGGAATTGATCTTAGTGTTAAATGTCACATTTTATAGTATTTTCACCTCACGGCTGCATTAAAAAATAAAATTTTGACGTAGCACTAACACAAGCACCTGTCTTATAACAAATGATAGTTACATCTTTTAGCGTTGCCATTGAGCATCTTGAAGATATTACCTTCAAATTACACCACTTCCAATTCTTTCACAGCTTACTCAATGTCCCAAAGTCCATGTATACTAATCCTAATTTCCTGTACTATTCCAATGATGATTCTGCTTGCAATCAATTATCTTCAGCTCCAGGCGTCACTGCTGTTGCTCTGACCGCCGAGATAATTTTCCGTCCACGCGGCGACTCGAACCCCGGTCTCCAGCCATAATTGCTGTTGCTCTGACGGTCGAGCTAAATGTCCGTCCACGCGGGGACTCGAACCCCGGTCTCCAACCAACATTTCTGTTGCTCTGACCGCCGAGCTGAGTGTCCGTCCACGCGGGGACTCGAACCCCGGTCTCCAGCCATCGCGGCTGTTGCACTGACCGCCGAGCTAAGTTTCCGTCCACTCGGGGACACGAGCCCCGGTCTCCAGCCAACATTTCTGTTGCTCTGACCGCCGATCTAAGTGTCCGTCCACTCGGGGACTCGAACCCCGGTCTCCAGCCATCGCGGCTGTTGCTCTGACCGCCGAGCTAAGTGTCCATCCACTCAGGGACCCAAACTCCGGTCTCCAGCCATCGCGGCTGTTGCTCTGACCGCCGAGCTAAGTGTCCATCCACTCAGGGACCCAAACTCCGGTCTCCAGCCATCGCGGCTGTTGCTCTGACCGCCGAGCTAAGTGTCCGTCCACTCGGGGACCCAAACCCCGGTCTCCCACCATCGCGGCTGTTGCTCTGACCGCCGAGCTAAGTGTCCGTCCACGCGGGGACTCGAACCCCGGTCTCCAGCCATCACCGCTGTAAGAGATGTGTTATAACTTTACCTTGCCTGTGAGCAGCAGGCCCAGCCGATCTGTGACCGTCAGATTTTGCATGGCGTATGCCTCGCCAGCGTGCAAAGACATCACGTGGGCGAAGTCCGCGCCAACCATTCTTTTAAACTGCAGCCGGCTCACCTGTCACCACACACTAGTGATTAGTGCGTAGCTAGTACCAGCTGTTGTGTCTGTTCTTATATTAATTATTATGTTATTCAGACTTCAATATTCACTTAAATATTGAGAACCTGAATTCAATATCTTCAATGATTTTTGAGCGATTGGTGCTGATCACACCGGGCACGCGTGTGGTCACAAATGGTATAATATTATAGTCGAATGCCATGCTTTATTGAATGGTTTATAAAATCACCGAATATGGTTATAGAATGGATCAAAATAAGATATAAGGGTTTTTTGAGACA